>OX463759.1:48628285-49366005 GCA_949824845.1 Rhingia rostrata
CAATACTCTATTTCCGACTCGCCTGGATCAATACTCACGAGTTCTGGGTTGACATGACTCTCCGGCATCTCCTCTAGGAATTCTCGGCTATTTGACTACACGCCAACAAGACTGAAACCCATGGTCTTGCAGATCTGAATTGCGTTAAGAGCTAATGTGACTGCCTGCTCCAATGTATCGTGGCTGTTGAAAAAGCCGTCCACGTAGGTTATTTTTGTCAATCCATATGAAGCTTTGGGGTAATCGGACTGAAAGCGGTTCGCATGCTGGTTCTTCACGAACTGTGAACAAGTCGGCGAGCACCTGGGACCAGACCCAGGAACACCTCACAGTGTTCTTCCTCTTTGCCATGACGTTGACCACGACCCATCAAGAATTTCGCGTGATATAATCCAATCAGTATTTTTGGCTTAGCTTCAAATAAATCTGTCAGTGGCAGCCCTCGCAAGTGAGGATACAACACCTGCTATTTTCCAACGTCAACTGATTGCATTGGCAACCCTAAGTCTTCCAATGAGTACACGCTCTTGAGAGAATGGTGCTTTCGTCTGTTGATTCCAGTCACAGTCAAGTCCGACCGCATCGTCTTCTCAGACCAAGAAAATCCGCAAAATCCTTTAACGAGGCCCGTCGAGTGAATGCCAGTCCTGCTATAGACCAGCGCCCAATTTTCCCGCCAGGTCCGTGAGTACGTAACCAATGTACAGTTCCTCTTCCTTCCTCATCGCCCATATATCCGCAACAAACCCATTCACCCTCACCGCCCACAGATGCACGTTCGGATCGCACCCCGATTTCAACGAAGGTAACTTCAACAGGTCCGCCGTCAAGCCGTGAACCAATACATCCGACCTCCCGAAAATACAGCGTAGAGAATCCACAATGGCAGCGTCATCGGATGAGTATTTCAACCTGTCACTCACCAGATGGTACGCCTCCCTTTAAGCGCTGTTCGTAGGCGGGACACGTTCTCCTTGCTGGTGAATTTTCCTTCAATCCTGGTGGCATTAAAAAATTCTTCGAAATAAGGTCATTCACGCTTGTTGCACCCGGAAAACATGGGTGCACGTTTCTCCGATTCAGAATTGTCAGCAAACTGGACATATCGGACTGCTGAATCTTCTCAGGAAAACTTACACTTCGGTGGGGCAATCCAGTAATAGGGGTCGAGTGCGCATTATCTCGTTCTGTTGGTTTCGGTAAATCTATTTATGGATTCTGAGATCCTTTCAAGAGTGCTTGATGGTTGGCTTGAATAATTCGCAACATTTGCAAACGATCACTACACAGCTTCAATCGCTGCCGGCTGGCTGACGGTGATTTACTGCACGCGGGTTCAACTTCTTGAAGGGGGAACGAAACACAGGCTAACTTTGCCTTCATCACCTCCATTTCCTTTCGCAGATCCGCCAACTCCACATCCTTTTGTGACACCGAAGTATAAGTAACTACGGTGGCTTCTATCAACACGTCCATGGATGCTTCCACCACGGCTTGTTCAGACAGAACTGGTCCAGCATCGAATTGCACTGCGGCAGAACCGACTGCACGCTCCTCAGCAACTTCACTATATAGTCATAGGCACTGTGATCGAAATTTGCACACGAATAATGCTACCATCTCCTGCATTGCTCACAACTCACCACATGTTCATCGTCTACCTTGCGACATTTGGTAGCAGCCATTTGGAAACCACTCAAGAGCAATATAATTAAACTTGAACTTATACGCACCAGTTGACAGGACCAATCAATTAAAATAATGTTGTTGCACGGGTAAAATATCCACACTCCTTCCTTCAAAGTATATATCGAAAATCAGTTGATTTGGATCAATTTTAATTACTAAAAACAAAAACGATTTTTAAAGAAATCTTAAACTAGCTTACATTGCTAGAGGGAGCATGTAACTTCTTAAATTACTTTGCGGCAATAACTTTTCCGACTTAAAAATAATCTAAAACTAAACACAGTTTAATGCATTTAATATATCAAAATTCTAAAATAGCAAAATTCACCTCACTGGTTTATACCACTCTTTTACAATGTAATACGCACGAATTAACCCGAGTGTTGAAAAAGCCGTCCACGTAGGTTATTTTTGTCAATCCATATGAAGCTTTGGGGTAATCAAGAATTTCGCTTGATATAATCCAATCAGTATTTTTGGCTTAGCTTCAAATAAATCTATCAGTGGCAGCCCTCGCAAGTGAGGATACAACACCAATTCCAACGTCAACTGATTGCATTGGCAACCCTAAGTCTTCCAATGAGTAAACGCTCTTGAGATAGTGGCGCTTTCGTCTGTTGATTCCAGTCACAGTCAAGTCCGACCGCATCGTCTTCTCAGACCAAGAAACGACCATAGTCCACTGCACCGTCAAGTCCTCCGCCGTCCCTTCTAGTTCCAACGAAGCGAAAAAATCACGCTCCATTAACGTCAGACAAGAACCGTCATCTAGAAAAACAAAGGTGTTGCTGTACTTCCCGTTCCTTCCATAGATCCTAATGGGGGCGACCATGTACATTACCGGAAGATCTGCTCTGGAATGCACCGACCCAAAACTGCCAGATGGCTCGAACGGACCGGCAGCCACTTTCAAATTAGCTTCGTTGCTTGAAGCTACCGGGTGTAATAGTCGATGATGTCGACTAGTACAACCGTTAAGGCCACACGTCTTCCCTTTTGCACATGATCTCCAATCATTATTCACTCCATTTAAACAGCGGAAGCAGAGCTGCTTCTCCTTGGCAAACTTGGACCTCTGATCGGGTGACAAGGCCTTAAAGTGTACACATTTTGCTACCGAATGGTAAGCGCCACATTTAATGCATAGCTCTGATGCTGACGACTCTGCAACTGGTTGGTGGGTTAGTACTTGTCTTGTAGGTTTGGTTGTACTTGACGTATTCCTCACAGTGATAGTCTCAAGCGGCTGCACCAGCTCCGGGGGCAGGTCAACTTCCATTAGAAAATCCGCAAAATCCTTTAATGAGCAAAAATAGCAAAATTCACCTCACTGGTTTATACCACTCTTTTACAATGTAATACGCACGAATTAACCAGAGTGTGCAAAATCCAAACTATTAAATTTGCACAAACAAAAATAAGTTCGATGCACTTTCGGAAAATGCGGTTTGCTGTGAACTGTTTTCATAGAAAAACCGGTAAATAGTGACCTCGGACAGTTAAACAATGAAGCAAGAAACCAAACGAGAAAACTGCTGTGAATTCGACTTGCATTTCTCAGAGAGAGCAATAACAACAAATATTGACAAGTGAAAGGAGTGGTGTTGCCAGTTCTACAATAACTTTTAATTATTTAAATTTGAAGTTGCCAGTATTGATTCATCTACTAAAATTCAAGTTAAATTAAATAAAAGGGAAACAAAAATACAAAGTCAGCTTGGTGGCTCGATGACATATTACGTTCTATCAATGCAAGAACTAGCCGCATATACCAATATCGACGATGCAGACCTCATCGAATTCATAAAAGATGGACTTGGCGATACACAAGCATGCTTTACTCTGTTAAGTCGATATCAGAGCTAAAGCACCTTCTTCCGCGTTATGAAAAACGGAGAGTGACAAAGTTATCAACAGCTGTAAACAAGATCGCAACAACAAAGAACCATAACGCCGCAACTGCTGCAACGGTTGACACAATCAGAATTTTTAATTGTTCCACATTTGGCCACATTGCTGCAAATTGGCCGAAGGAAAAACGACCCATCGGTTCCTGCTTCCGCTGTGCTGAGACTGGGCACGTTTATAAGGATTGCTCTAAGACGAGTATAAATAGAAGAGTTGGAGCCGTGAACGAAGATGAGATCATCTTCAAATTAAACGCCGTACAAATGGTAAGCGTTGCCTTTAGTCTAAATATTAATTTGGACACCGGTAGTCCTATTAGTTTTATACAAAAATTTGTGTTACTTAAAGACGTCACAATTGGAAGTTTAGTTTATTCAAATTACAAGGGCCTTGGAGATTTCAAGCTCTATACATACGGTAATATAATTTGTTATCTTAAACTTGCTTCTCAAGTAAAACCGGTTTAATTTTTGATCATTCCAGATTGAATAATACCTATGCCTCTCCTAATTGGGCGGGATGAACTTCAAGATTTCAATATAACTTTACATATGGATTACAAGATTAACGAGTCTTCAGAGCAACATTCTAAAGCGGAAATAGATAAAATAAAAAAAGGAAATCGTTGTTTGCGCACTTATGTGTGTTTGGATGATAAAACAGCCTTTACTGTAAATATCATGGAGTAGGCTATGAGTCTTGTGGCGACATTCCGATCGCGGGTGCGAAAAAAATTGATTCGGTAGAAAGTGTTTCTGTTCCTCCAATTGTGTCTGATAGTGAACTTACGAACGAAAGAGACGACATGCCTGAATTAGGACATGAACTTTATGCAATAGAGGTAGATTCGACTGATAATATTGAGATAATTCCAGAACTAAATCGATCCACAGCTGACGAGGTTCGCATTGTTGTAAGAAATTATTATCTACTAACTTACTTAATAAAGTGGCGCTTAAGTCCGGATGAACCTGGGCCTCAACCAACATGCCTCTCCAACTAGCCCGGTCCTTAGCTAACTGCCTCCAGTTGCGCACTCCAAGTTGGTTGAGGTCGGTTTCTACTTGTACGCGCCACTTAAGGCGAGGTCTTCCTCTACTGCGTTCGACGTCTGGCTGGGAATCGAAGACCCTGCGAGCCGGAATATTGGTGTCCATTCGTTCTACATGTCCTAGCCATCTTAAACGTCCAATGCGGAGTTTTTTGACCTGTGGCATATCGCTGTACAGCTCGTCTAGTTCTTGGTTGAATCTTTGTCTCCATAGCCCGTCAACGCAAACGGGACCGAAGATTTTTCGAAGAATTTTCCTCTGAAATTGCCCAAAGATTTCTTCGTCCGCTTTTGAGACGGTCCATGCTGCAGCGCCGTAGAGCAGGACTGCAATGAACAGGGTCTTATGTAAGATCTCCTTAGTAGTTCGAGTTAGGGCTTTACTACTGAATTAACTTCTTAGCCCGAAGAAACAGCGGTTGGCAAGAGTAATTCTTCCTTTAATTTCTGACGAGATGTTGTTGTCAGAGTCAAAGTTATATCTGTCAATGATGAAGTTCTGTCCAATTCGTCGATGTTGTGTGTCCTTTCGTGTTGACAGCATATACTTTGTCTTGCCCTCATTTACTGCTAAGCCCATTTTTGCCGCTTCCTTCTCTATACTTGCAAACGTGGCTTTGACATAGCGTTGGGTCCTACCAATGATGTCAATATCGTCGGCGTATTCTAGTAGTTGTACAGATTTTTGGAAAATTGTGCCTCTGGCGTTGGCTCGTAAGTTGTGCACAATCCTCTCAAGAATCAGATTGAAGAAGTCACATGACAGCGCATCGCCTTGCCTAAATCCTTTTTTGGTATCGAATGTGTCAGTGAGGTCGTTTCCGACCCTGATGGAGCAGCGAGAATTCTCCATCGTCATCCTACACAAACGGACGAGTTTGGGCGGTATACTAAAACTAGACATGGCCCTGTATAGTTCGTCTCTATAAATGCTGTCATATGCGGCTTTGAAATCGATGAATAGGTGGTGGGTATCGATTTGGACTTCTTGGGTTTTTTCCAGGATCTGCCGAAGTGTGAAGATTTGATCGGTTGTGGACTTTCCTGGCCTAAAACCACACTGATAAGGGCCGATCAGGTTGTTGGTAAACGGTTTCAGGCGTTCACATATTACGGCAGATAGAATTTTGTATGCGATGTTGAGGAGACTTATGCCTCTGTAGTTGCCGCAGTTTAGAGGGTCTCCTTTTTTGTGGATCGGGCAAACGATGCTGAGGTTCCATTCTTCAGGCACACTTTCTTCCGACCAGAATCGGCTTACGAGTTGGTGGATGTTACTTACCAAGTCATCTCCGCCGGCTTTATAAATCTCGACGGGAAGGCCGTCATTTCCGGCAGCCTTTTTAAGCTTCAGTTTAGATATTGCTATCCTCACTTCATTCAGGTCGGGTGGTTGGCAGCCTTCGCTGTCGTTGCCAATATTGAATGGTTCGTTCTGCCTGACAGCGGAATGTTGTTCGTCATCGCCGTTTAACAGTCTGCAGAAGTGGTTCTTCCATATTCTCAGCATCGACTGTGTCTCAACTACGATATTTCCTTGTTCATCTCGACAGGATTCTGTTCGAGCCTTGTATCTTTGGCTTTGACGTTTTACACTTTGGTAACATTTGCGAACATCTTTCCTGGAGTGGCACCTCTCTATGTCCTCGATGGAGCGCTTTTCTTGGTCTTTTTCTTCTTAATAAAAAGCCGGTGTTCTTCCCTTCTTCTCTGCCTATAGAGCTCAATGGCAGCTCTCGTCTACACCTGCAGCTTAGCCTTGTAGGCCTCGTTCTTGGCTGCGAGCATCTGTCGGCATTCCTCATCAAACCAGGGGTTTCTTGCTGGTGGGTGCGAGAAACCTAGCACATCAGTTGCGGCTGATCTAATGGCTTGTTGGCATCGTTGCCATAGAAATTGTTATCTGAATTTTGATAAATCGAAGGTAGCATCCCTGGAATATGAAATGGAAATCCGACTTGTAACAGGTACCCCGATTTATTGTCACCCACGTAGACTTCCTTTTCTGAGAAAAAAATTTGAATGAAATTGTTAAGAACCTTATAGCGCGGGAAATCATAAAGGCTAGTGATTCCCCATATGCCTCACCGATAGTTCTTGTTAAGAAGAAGTCTGGTGAAACGCGGAACTTGCATTTCTCAGAGAGAGCAATAACAACAAACATTGACAAGTGAAAGGAGTGGTGTTGCCAGTTCTACAATAACTTTTAATTATTTAAATTTGACTAAAATTCAAGTTAAATTAAATAAAAGGGAAACAAAAATACAAAGTCAGCTTGGTGGCTCGATGACATATTACGTTCTATCAATGCAAGAACTAGCCGCATATACCAATATCGACGATGCAGACCTCATCGAATTCATAAAAGATGGACTTGGCGATACACAAGCATGCTTTACTCTGTTAAGTCGATATCAGAGCTAAAGCACCTTCTTCCGCGTTATGAAAAACGGAGAGTGACAAAGTTATCAACAGCTGTAAACAAGATCGCAACAACAAAGAACCATAACGCCGCAACTGCTGCAACGGTTGACACAATCAGAATTTTTGATTGTTCCACATTTGGCCACATTGCTGCAAATTGGCCGAAGGAAAAACGACCCATCGGTTCCTGCTTCCGCTGTGCTGAGACTGGGCACGTTTATAAAGATTGCTCTAAGACGAGTATAAATAGAAGAGTTGGAGCCGTGAACGAAGATGAGATCATCTTCAAATTAAACGCCGTACAAATGGTAAGCGTTGCCTTTAGTCTAAATAATAATATGGACACCGGTAGTCCTATTAGTTTTATACAAAAATTCGTGTTACTTAAAGACGTCACAATTGGAAGTTTAGTTTATTCAAATTACAAGGGCCTTGGAGATTTCAAGCTCTACACATACGGTTATATAATTTGTTATCTTAAACTTGCTTCTCAAGTAAAACCGGTTTAATTTTTGATCATTCCAGATTGAATAATACCTATGCCTCTCCTAATTGGCCGGGATGTACTTCAAGATTTCAATATAAGTTTACATATGGATTACAAGATTAACGAGTCTTCAGAGCAACATTCTAAAGCGGAAATAGATAAAATAAAAAAAGGAAATCGTTGTTTGCGCACTTATGTGTGTTTGGATGATAAAACAGCCTTTACTGTAAATATCATGGAGTAGGCTATGAGTCTTGTGGCGACATTCCGATCGCGGGTGCGAAAAAAATTGATTCGGTAGAAAGTGTTTCTGTTCCTCCAATTGTGTCTGATAGTGAACTTACGAACGAAAGAGACGACATGCCTGAATTAGGACATGAACTTTATGCAATAGAGGTAGATTCGACTGATAATATTGAGATTAATCCAGAACTAAATCGATCCACAGCTGACGAGGTTCGCATTGTTGTAAGAAATTATTATCTACTAACTTACTTAATAAAGTGGCGCTTAAGTCCGGATGAACCTGGGCCTCAACCAACATGCCTCTCCAACTAGCCCGGTCCTTAGCACTCCAAGTTGGTTGAGGTCGGTTTCTACTTGTGCGCGCCACTTAAGGCGAGGTCTTCCTCTACTGCGTTCGACGTCTGGCTGGGAATCGAAGACCCTGCGAGCCGGAATATTGGTGTCCATTCGTTCTACATGTCCTAGCCATCTTAAACGTCCAATGCAGAGTTTTTTGACCTGTGGCATATCGCTGTACAGCTCGTCTAGTTCTTGGTTGAATCTTCGTCTCCATAGCCCGTCAACGCAAACGGGACCGAAGATTTTTCGAAGAATTTTCCTCTCAAATTGCCCAAAGATTTCTTCGTCCGCTTTTGAGACGGTCCATGCTGCAGCGCCGTAGAGCAGGACTGCAATGATCAGGGTCTTATATAAGATCTCCTTAGTAGTTCGAGTTAGGGCTTTACTACTGAATTAACTTCTTAGCCCGAAGAAACAGCGGTTGGCAAGAGTAATTCTTCCTTTAATTTCTGACGAGATGTTGTTGTCAGAGTCAAAGTTATATCTGTCAATGATGAAGTTCTGTCCAATTCGTCGATGTTGTGTGTCCTTTCGTGTTGACAGCATATACTTTGTCTTGCCCTCATTTACTGCTAAGCCCATTTATGCCGCTTCCTTCTCTATACTTGCAAACGTGGCTTTGACATAGCGTTGGGTCCTACCAATGATGTCAATATCGTCGGCGTATTCTAGTAGTTGTACAGATTTTTGGAAAATTGTGCCTCTGGCGTTGGCTCGTAAGTTGTGCACAATCCTCTCAAGAATCAGATTGAAGAAGTCACATGAGCGCATCGCCTTGCCTAAATCCTTTTTTGGTATCGAATGTGTCAGTGAGGTCGTTTGCGACCCTGATGGAGCAGCGAGAATTCTCCATCGTCATCCTACACAAACGGACGAGTTTGGGCGGTATACTAAAACTAGACATGGCCCTGTATAGTTCGTCTCTATAAATGCTGTCATATGCGGCTTTGAAATCGATGAATAGGTGGTGGGTATCAATTTGGACTTCTTGGGTTTTTTCCAGGATCTGCCGAAGTGTGAAGATTTGATCGGTTGTGGACTTTCCTGGCCTAAAACCACACTGATAAGGGCCGATCAGGTTGTTGGTAAACGGTTTCAGGCGTTCACATATTACGGCAGATAGAATTTTGTATGCGATGTTGAGGAGACTTATGCCTCTGTAGTTGCCGCAGTTTAGAGGGTCTCCTTTTTTTGTGGATCGGGCAAACGATGCTGAGGTTCCATTCTTCAGGCACACTTTCTTCCGACCAGAATCGGCTTACGAGTTGGTGGATGTTACTTACCAAGTCATCTCCGCCGGCTTTATAAATCTCGACGGGAAGGCCGTCATTTCCGGCAGCCTTATTAAGCTTCAGTTTAGATATTGCTATCCTCACTTCATTCAGGTCGGGTGGTTGGCAGCCTTCGCTGTCGTTGCCAATATTGAATGGTTCGTTCTGCCTGACAGCGGAATGTTGTTCGTCATCGCCGTTTAACAGTCTGCAGAAGTGGTTCTTCCATATCCTCAGCATCGACTGTGTCTCAACTACGATATTTCCTTGTTCATCTCGACAGGATTCTGTTCGAGCCTTGTATCTTTGGCTTTGACGTTTTACACTTTGGTAACATTTGCGAACATCTTTCCTGGAGTGGCACCTCTCTATGTCCTCGATGGAGCGCTTTTCTTGGTCTTTTTCTTCTTAATAAAAAGCCGGTGTTCTTCCCTTCTTCTCTGCCTATAGAGCTCAATGGCAGCTCTCGTCTACACCTGCAGCTTAGCCTTGTAGGCCTCGTTCTTGGCTGCGAGCATCTGTCGGCATTCCTCATCAAACCAGGGGTTTCTTGCTGGTGGGTGCGAGAAACCTAGCACATCAGTTGCGGCTGATCTAATGGCTTGTTGGCATCGTTGCCATAGAAATTGTTATCTGAATTTTGATAAATCGAAGGTAGCATCCCTGGAATATGAAATGGAAATCCGACTTGTAACAGGTACCCCGATTTATTGTCACCCACGTAGACTTCCTTTTCTGAGAAAAAATTTTGAATGAAATTGTTAAGAACCTTACAGCGCGGGAAATCATAAAGGCTAGTGATTCCCCTTATGCCTCACCGATAGTTCTTGTTAAGAAGAAGTCTGGTGAAACGCGGAACCATTGACTGTTCGTGATAATAAACCCCTTCCGCTAATTGACTACTGCATAGAATATTTAGGCTGGAAGAATTATTTCTCCTTGTAAGATCTTAGGAGTGCGTTTCACCAAGCTAAGGTTTCATCTGGTTCAATACATTTTACTGCTTTCGTAACTCCAGAAGGCCTACAAGAATTTTTAAGAATGCCCTTTGGCCTTCAGAACGCCCCTTCCGTTTTCCTCACACTTACTTTGAATAAAAAAATGCCAACCCACGAATTACTAGGTGGGCTCTAGAGCTTGAGAACTACAATTACAAGGCCAAACATAGAAGTGGAATCAATATGGGTCATGCTGATGCCATAAGCCGGTGTCACGTGATATCTGTAGTCAACTCTGAAGATATTGGTTTTCACAAGGCCGTGATCCGATCGTTTCAGCTTTGAAGAATAGGTTGTGTTCAGAAAATTTTAAGTCATAAGTACTCCAAAATGGAATTTCTTAGGAGTGGTCGACTTTGTTTTTATGTTCCTTCCGACATGTCCACGAAAAAATTGCTCATTTAGGGTTAACAAAGTGCTGTGAACGAATTCGTGTGCATTTTTGGTTTCCTGAAATACAGTCGAAGGTAGAAAAATTGCTGAAGAATTGCATGCTCTCCTCTCCTGTTCACTCCCGAGGACGTAACTTGTTCAATATCCCTATAGATAAGACTCCGTTCCACACGATTCATCTTGATCATCCATCCAATCTAAGCGGAAGCGTATCCTTTTGGTTGTTGATGCATTCACTTAGTATATGAAATTGTACCCAGTGATATTAACGAGTACCAAGGAGGTATGTGCAGCGCTTAAGAAATACTTTGAGTACTACAGCAGACCTTCTAGAGTGATTTATGATAGAGGTACGTGCTTCACCTCGTTAGAGTTCAGTCCCTTCCTTCTGGATTTGAACATCTCTCATGTTAAAGTTGTCGTTCATTCGCCTCAGGTCACCGACCATACAGAAAGAGTTAATCGAATCTTAATTCGGATGTTGGGGAAGCTTAGCGAGCCAACTGAACATGCGAATTTGGTGCAAACATTGTCTGAGGTTTAATATCCCTTGAATAATAATGTTAATAGGTCAATAACGTAACGGCTGTCTTAAGGCAACGTTTGTCATTGTATGATGAACTAGGTACATTATTTTTGTATTTTGTAATCGATTAATTTTTATATTTAAACCTACTGATCAGAGGCGATGATAATTTCAGATTGGACGAGATATAGTAGTTTATAAATTTTGAACATTTCTGTCTATACTGTACAAGAGTGTGGCCATTACTTAATCGAAAAAAGCAATTGCATCTAACTTCAGGCGAGTGGCGGCCATCATTCTTTTCGAAGATGACAGATGTTTCGGGATATGCATCATTCTTATTTTCTGGCTCGTGTGTAGCGTAGCTGTGTAACAGAACATCTAGATAATAAAATTAAAATAAGTAAGGCCATTGATAAAAATACAGTTTTCATTAGAGCCACTGAATATTTGACTTCAAATAACTGTAATTGTATTGTTAGACAAGAAACCCTTTTGTGAATAATATAATTCTAAAAATAAGAGTGTGTTAAATAAATTATTGTTAAACATAACACTGAAAAGTGTTTTTCATTCGAAGCTCGGCTTCATTCTACATTGGTGTCAGAATTGGAATACAACCTTTTCTGGATGAGCAGTTTCCAGAAAACTGTGGAGAAACGGTTCAAGAACATAGCGAAGTAAACATTTTGGGGTTAACATAATGAAGTGAACAGTTTAAGTGAATATAGTGAATCGTGAAAATTCGAGAATAACGAAGAATAACTTGGTTTATGATTAAGAGTGTGTTTGTGATTACACAATAATGGTTCGCAAATCATTAGATCAGCTTACTACTGCGAAGCTGAAAGCTGAACTGAATATAAGTCAACTTTCCCCAATAAGAGGCAAAATTTAGAGAACAAAAGAATTCTCTATAAGAACAAAACAACAAATTGGAACAACTACGCGAAGAACAGCTCCAACAGTCCTAAAGTCAAAAAAACAATTTGGAACAGAGGCTCGAACAACAACGTGAGGAGCAACGCCAACAGATCGAAGATCAAAACAAGCAGCTCGAAGAACAGCCTCTGCAGCACGGGTAACAATTCGAGTAACACTGTAATAACGATGAGAATGTCCTCGAGTCAAAATTCACGGTGCTCGATAATCGATATGAAAGAGTCGAAACAACATTTATGGCGGTAGAAGAGAAAGTTGGGAAGTTAGAAAATTATGTAGCAACAATCGAACAGAAAGTCGAAAAAGAGGAAAAGAAAGTCGAAGACCTAGGTAAAGAGTTTAAAATTGTTAAGAAACAAAAGATTCGGGAAACTTCTGGAGATTGTCCACGAATGAAGGAAATGAAGCCTCCAACTTTCGACGGATAGACGCATGACCATCTGCTGGGAGGACGAGAAAAAAGCCATCGCACTTACATTGAATTGAATACTCTTGTAAAATAATGTAGGTTTCACCGAATAACAATTCCCAACCTCAAATGCGTTGCTGGAACTGCAACAAAACTGTACATCTAATGCGTCAGTGCAGGAACCCATCAAAGCGCAGCATTTGCCCACACTGCAACAATCGGGGACAGCAGAGGGAAGAATCTTGCAGTGATAACAATCGACCTGCTGTACCAGCTGTCGGGAACTGCTTATTGGCAATGACATCACAGTACTTCGCACATAAATGCAACGAACTACAGACACTTAACAGCACTGGCGACTGAGGCCAGCGGCTGTGACAGATCAAGACGTTAATACAACAGAGAGAGACATATAGGTACATAAAAGGAAAAACATATAACATAAACCAACGTGGCACAGAGGAGGAGACATAGATTTATATTGTCTCATATTATCCTACTGATGGCCTCAGATTAGAAGGCAATTTTCGTAGAAAACAAATGCTGCCGAAGCTGGGGCTTGAACCCGAAGCGTTTGGCTTAGCAGTCAACTACGCATTCCTCTGAGCCATAGCCACCTGCGGGATATGCTTAAGAACCAATTTCGCGGGGCAGAAGTCTTGAGATATCGAAATATGGAGATCCCAATGAAATACGGTCTACCAAAAGCAGTTTTTCTGAGAACAGTCGTCGGGAAGGACCAAATGTTACCACAGGCATCGGAAACTGTTATATGGTTGTAGCTATAGTATGATACTGGGACCCACCGATTCCTACTTGATGAACAAGATGCAGAAGCAAATTTCCAAAACTACATCGTTGGAAATAATTTTGGTGGAACCAGAGAACAACATGGTTCCAATAAGAGCCTTAAACATCAGACGACACTAGGTGTTCCGCTTATCGCAATATCAAGCATAATCGAGGTGGAGACTGCTACACCAGTGCTGCCACCTAAACGGATGGACATAACGACATCGATTCTCAACTAATGCAAGCGGGAAAGAAGAAAAGGAGCTCACCACCACCCTGCGAATATGAGCCGAGCCTAACAACGATTGGACGACTGAAAGGATCAGAGAAGCACAAATGAAAGACCCTGACATTAAAACGATTCTTACCTGGATTGAACACATAGAGAAACCATATTGGCAAGAAATTTTGAATCGTAGTCCAACCCTGATGGCGTATTGGGCACAATGGAATTTTCTTCATATCCAGGGTGGTGTCTTAAGAAGAAAATGGGAGTCCTCCAAAGGAAAGTCCTTTGTATTACAGCTTATCGTTTCACGGTCCATGGTCAAAGAGTACTACGGTACCTACATGGTGGAGTATCGGGAGGACATTTGGAAGTCAATTAGACTTAAAACAAAGTGAAGGAGCAATTCTACTGGCTGTCTGTGGGAGAAGACATTGACAAGTGGTACGGAAAATGGATTACATGCGCCGCCTGTTCGAAAGAATAGCAATAGATATTTCTGGCCCGTTTCCAGAAACGAACAGCGGAAACCGTTACATATTAGTTGTTATGGACTACTTCAGCAAATGGCCAGTAGCATTTGGCATACCTAACCAGGAAGCGAAAACCGTAGTTGAACTTATCGTGGACAACTGGATATGCAGATTCGGGCACCGTTGGAACTACATTCTGATCAAGGTAGAAACTTTGAGTCCAGAGTATTCCAGTATAGTTGCCAGCGGTTGAGACAAGAACAACACCAGTGCATCCACATCAACAGATAGACGTGAAGGGGTAACGATTCAAACGAGTCTTGAAAGAACACCTCTCCAAGCTGGTAGACGACAAACAACGAAACTGAGATCGTTGCATTCCCTTGTTGCTGATGGCGTACCGAAGCGCGGTCCATAGCACGACTGGATACTCCCCATGTGAAGTCTTATTTCGCCGAGCATTAAGGTTGCCTAGTGAAGTAATGTTCGGATCCCAACGATAGAGCCGATCACTGAAGATGACTACATTGATTATCTATGCGACAGACTCCCAGATATCCACGAAATTACCAGGACGATAGTATGAAAACCAGGTACGATATCAGAGCAACAGGAACTGTATTTCAGGAAGGATATTTGGTGTGGCTGTATGATCCGCAACGTAAACAAAGAATATCGCCGAAGCTTCTGCCGAAATGGAAAGGCCCCTACAAAATTGTGTAGCGTATAAACGACGTCGTCTACAGAATACAGAAAGGATTTCGAGGAAAATTAAAGGTAGTGCTTTTAGATCGGTTACATCATTATGAATGTAATACTGAGCATGCACTTGTTAGGGACGAGCAAGTTTATGATGAGGGCAATGTTATCAATTCGAATTGCAGTTAACGAACCTACTCTGATGTGTGAAAATCGAACAGATCCATTTAGTGTTAGTTCGTGTTACTGAATGAGCTCACTAGAATGAATAACTGGAATAGTGGTATCAGTCGAAATCACTTCTCGAATAATCAAGTAACTTCGCAAATCTCCGAGAATATGCCATCTCGTCTGGACTGATGAAGTGACAACCAGCAAGTTAGTCTAGATTGTGACAGTGATGTGAATAGTATTGACTGAGTAAATTACCTAAATGAATTTTGGAAAGTGATAATATTGCGTGAATTTAGTCGTTGGTATTTGATTGCAAATAATTGTTATTCAATTGTTTAACGAAAAACTGTTTTGTAAATAATATAATTCCAAAAGTAAGAGTGCGTTTAAATAAATTATTGTTAAACATAAAACAGAAAAGTGCCCGGCTTCATTCAACAATTCTATTTTGCAAGTGATCTCGGGGATTGCGAATTAATAGAATATTTTGTTGTTTGATAAAAAGTTTTTGGAACCGAAGTTTACAACTTTTGTTGCAGAGTAAATACCAAGCATGGCAATAGCGATGCAGTTCAGTGCAATTACTTTATATAGGAGATGCTGCTTGTCTGTGCAAATTATCTCTTAGCTCTAAAAATATAAAATAACGTATTGCTATCACGATATATCTTCGCAATCATTGATTACCAGCAGATGTACGGATTTTCGTTGTGTTATGTTGATCTGTGGATTCGTTCTCTCTTGTAAACTGCGATTTAATGCCATTATTCTCCCTTATGTAGATCCTCATTTATAGAACGAAAATATCCTTTTTGGTATCCAAGCATAGCGCTAATGGTTTTCTCGTTTGTGTTAGTAATAAGAATCAAAACAGTATTTTGTATATTCAGGCCATTCAAAATTTATATCAGCACAAGCAGTGGCTGAAGAAAAAGCTGAAAAGAATTCTCCAACGGGAATGGAATATAGTGAATATTGAGTATCAAGCTGTGCTGAGTGAACTTCGGAAACCTCCGAGAATATGCCATCTTTCTCTTTTTAGGTCAGTATAAAAAGAGGTGAAGCGACACCAGCCAGTTAGTCTAAACTGTGACCTGATCGTGATTTGAATAGTGTTGACTGGGTGAATAAGTGAATTTTAAAAGTGATAATTGTGCGCGATTGTTATGGTTTGTATTTGATTTCAAATAAATGAATCGAAATGATTGAATTGTGAACCGTTTTGTAAGCAATAGAATTTCTAGATATAAGAGTGTGTTTAAATAAATTATTGTTAGGGAGAAAAGCGTTTTATCACTCGAAACCCTAACTAAACTAATTTAAAATGTTCGTTTTTTTACGAAACACCGGCAGGTTATGCCATATTTAAGCTACTCGATGAAAATCTCTAAGGTAGATAATTTGTATTTGAAATTTTAAATACCAGAGGTAGCAAATAAACTATTAAAGTTGAAACATCTCGAGAAATTCAATGACGCCACCGAAGCCTTAGCAGCAGTCACAGCTCCCGTCTAGGGCAAAATTGCCAAGCCATTGAAGAAGACTCTGAAGAAACTCTTTGGCGAAGATGTTCACGAATCTCTTGTGGTTGCTGATGTCAAGCTGGGAAGTGGAATCTAAGAAACATTCACTGTTAAATGTGTTTACAACACCAACGTGCAAGAGCTTATGCGTTGTATCCGTACACAATCCGATAGTCTTTCAATTGGTTTGCTCAAGAAGGAAATGAACGCAATGGCAATGGGTCTTGCTCATTCACAGTCAAGATATAAGTTGAAGTTTTCTCCGGATAAGGTTGACACGATAAAATGGCTTCAAAGCAGTTTTATAGCAATTATACGAGGGACAGGAAAGAGTGGTGGCCTACTTAAGCAAGGTTCTGTCCAGACCTGAAAGGAACTATTGTGTGACAAGGAGGGAGCTCTATGCGTTAACTCTGGCGACGAAACATTTCCATAAATGCTTCTATATCAAGAAGTCCCTTCTTCGTACAGACCATGCTGCTCTAAAGTGGTTGCTTCAAGTTAAAAATCCAAAAGGAGAAGTTGATAGAGCTACGGTTTTGACATTCAGCATCGTAAGGGCACCCTGGACTCTAACGCTGACGCACTGTCTCGTCGACCATGCGGAATGAACTGCAAGCACTGGACCCACCAAGAAGAGAAGGAGCTCATTACCTCCCGTCGAATAAGAGCCGAGCCCAACAACGGTTGGGAGACTGTAAAGATCAGAGAAAGGCAGATGGAAGAACCTGACATTGAACTGATTCTTACCTGGAGGGAACATATGGAGAAACCAGATTGGCTAGATATTTCAGATCGTAGTCCAACTCTTAATGCGTACTGGGCACAATGGGAATCCGTCCTCCGACGGAAAGTCCTTTGTATCACATCTGTCGTTCCACGGTCCATGGTGAAAGATGCGATTCTGCTGGCTGTCTGCAAGAGAAGACATCGACCAGTGGGCAATAGACATTGCTGGCCAATTTCCAGAAACGAACAGCGGAAACCGCTACACATTAGTTGTTATGGACTACATCAGCAAATGGCCAGAAGCATTCACCCTACCTAACCAGGAAGCGAAAGCCGTAGTTTTCGAACAGATCGTGGACAACTGGGTATGTAGATTCGGGGCACCGTTTGAACTATATTCTGATCAAGGTAAAAACTTTGAGTCCAGAGTATTTCAGGATATTTTCCAGCGGATAGGTATTAAGAAGATTAGACCAACAACGCTGCATCCACATCCACAGTCAGACGGGATTGTGCAACAATTCAGTCGAACCTTGAAGAACACCTCTCCAATTTTGTAGACGACAGTCAACGAAACTGGGATCGTAGCATTTCCTTGTTCGTGATGGCGTACCGAAGCGCGTCCATAGCACGACTGGACACTCCCCATGCAAAGTCTTATTTGGCCGAGCATTAAGGTTGCCTAGTGAAATAATGTTCGGGTCCCCAACGATAGAGCCAACCTCTGAAGATAACTAAATTGATGATCTATGGGAAGGACTCCGCGATATCCACGAAATAACCAGGACAAGAATTAGTCTGCCTATATAATCCCCAACGTAAACAAGAAATGTCGCCGAAGCTACTGCCCCTTCAAAATTGTGAAGCCTATAAACGACGTTGTCTACCGAATACAGAAAGGACTTCGAGGAAAACTAAAAGTAGTGCATCTGGATCGGTTACATCGTTATGAAGGTGAAACTTAGGACACACTATCTTGTTGGGGACGAGCAAGTTAAGGAGAAGGGTTATGTTATAAATTGTGATTGCAGTGTACGAACCATCCCTGATGTGTTGAAATTGAACAGATCCATTAAGTGTTAGCTCTTGCAACTGGATGCGCCCACTGGAATGAATGACTGGGAAAGTGGTATCTGTCAAAATCACTTCTCGAATAATCATGTAACTGCGAGAATCTCGGAGAATACACGAGGGTAACTTTGAGTTTCAACAAAAATAAAATAAAATAAATTTATGGCGCAACAGGCTCGTTAGTACCCTGGGCCTAGCTTTCTTCTCACAACCATTCATGTGTGGGACCTCCTGTTTTATGCCGACTCCGAACGGCTAGGTTGAGATAAGCTTTTCATGACAATTGATACTACTCGGATCATCACGAGAGGAGGGCCAGTGAAAAACCATTTAGGTGATGCTACGGCTGGGAATCGAACCCAGACCTTCTGCGCGGCAGTTCATCGCACTAACCATCGCGCAACTGGGCCCGGTTTCAACAAAAGCATCCGCCAATTTTGTCCAAAGATTCTCATTTGACATCTTTAATTGCTGGTTATTATCATAAGAGATATTTACACGGGAGACCACATCTGATGCTTGGAGTTATAAGGCAAAATTAATGGATACTGTATCTAAAAGGAATAGTAAACAAGTTCGTTCGGAAGTGTATACAAATAAACACAAATGGCAGAGGTCGTCTGGCGAAACATGATAAATATGATGTGGCTATGTGGTTATGTGGTTATTTGCTTGTCAAACAGAGCGATTCCTTTAGAACTCGTATCGGATATGACTTGGGATGCTACAATTTCCGCATTAAAAAGGCTTTTATCACGCAGAGGAACTGTCTAACAAATTTTGAGTGACAATGGATCAAATTTTATTGGAGCATCCCGTGAACTTAGGGGGCGTAACAACTATTAAAATCGAACGAAACCATTCATAAATATCTGGCTGAAGAAGAAATTTCTTCGGAATTTATTCCTCCACATGCACTTAATTTTGGAGGAATTTGGGAGGACACGTTAAGTCAACTAAATTTCAGATGGGTCGAGTTATGGGGAAAACATCTATTACTTTCGAAGAACTAAAGCACTCTTTTTTGCCAAACAGAGCGGTGTTTAAATTCTCGTGCCTTGACGTCATTTATAGATGAAGATAGTTTAGAACCACTAACACCAACTTTTCTTCTTACAGTAGGTCCAACAATGAAATAACCTGAACAGAGGTTGTGCGATACGAGATTAAGTAAACTTTCTCGTTGGCAATACACACAGCGTCTTCAGCGAGAATTCTGGCAAAGATGGCAAACATTTACCAGCTACAACAAAGAACAAGGCGGATCCTGAAGAAATCTCACATAGAGCTTAATGATCTTGTCTTTGTTGTGGACATAACCTTTCACCAAGCAAATGACTAATTATTCGTGTTGTTGAGATACGAACAAAATCCGGAATTATGAAACGTGATATAACCAGATTGGCTCTACTTCTTCCCAACGTAAACTAGTGTATTAAATATCATTTTGTTATTTTGCATAATGTTATAATTATGAATTATTTCTTCTTTTGTTTGAATTGAATATCTTTAACTTTATTTCATTATTCATAAACTTATGAAGTTATTAGTATTTCTATGTATTTAAAAAGAGTTTTTAAAGGTAGGTGGATTGTTATATATAATAAGTAATAGCTATGTTAACAGCATCAAAAATCATGCGATCTATTTTTTATTCATGTAAATAAATCATACGATAGCCAATAACCGTAAGATCGGTAAAAGTTGTTATCTATATACGAGAAGAAGAAAATTTTGTTCAGTTGCAAATAGACCTCTACGATTTATTGCAAGTACACGAGGGATGTCAAAGATGTACTACAGGAGCTACATGGTCGAGTATTAGGAGGACATTTGGGAAACGAAAAGACTTAAGACAAAGTGAGGCAGCGATTCTACTGTCTGACTGCAAGACAAGACATTGACAAGTGGTGCCGAAAATGTATTACATGCGCCGCCTGTAAATAACCAAAACGAAAGACCCAAGAAACATGCATCAGTACAATGTTGACGCACCGTTCGAAAGAATAGCAATAGATATTGCTGGCCCGTTTCCAGAAACGAACAGCGGAAACCGTTACATATGAGTTGTTATGGACTATTTCAGTACATGGCCGGAAGCATTCGCTATACATAATCAGGGAGCGAAAACCGTAGTGGAATAGATCTTGAACATCTGGGTATGCAGATACGGGGCACCATTAGAATTACTTTCTGATTAAGGTAGAAACTTTGAGTCCAGAGTATTCCAGGATGTTTGCCAGCGGTTAGGTATTAATAAGACCAGATGGACACCGCTTCATCCACAGTAAGACGGTATGGTAGAACGATTCAATTGAATCTTGAAAGAACACCTCTCCAAGGTGGTAGAAGAAAATATACGAAGCTGGGATCATTGCTTTCCCTTGCTTCTAATGGCGTACCGAAGCGCAGTCCATTGCACGACTGGATACTGCCTAGTGAAGTAATGTTCGGATCCCCAATGGTAGACCCAACAACTAAAGATGACTACATTGATGATCTACGAAATTACCAGGACAAGAAAAAGACTGGCAAGCGATCGTATGAAAACCAGGTACGATATCAGAGCAACAGGAACTGTATTTTAGAAAAAAGATTTGATTTTCTTTTATAATCGCCAACGTAAACAAAGAATATCGCCGAAGCTACTACCCCTACATAATTGTGAAGCGTATAAACGACGTTGTCTAGCGAATACAGAAAGGACTTCGAGGAAAACTGAAGGTAGTGCATCTGGATCGGTTACATCGTTATGAAGGTGAAACTGAGGACACACTTGTTCGAGACGAACAAGTTTAGGAGGAGGGCTATGTTATGAATTGTGATTGCAGTGTAGGAACTGGTACTGGATGCGCCCACTGAAATGAATGACTTGAAAAGTGGGATCTGTCAAAATCACTTCTCGAATAATCAAGTAACTGCGGTAATCTCCGAGAATATGCAGTTTTTCTGGACTCTGTATGTGGATTGGTATAAATAGAGATGAAGTGACAACCAGACTAACTAGTCAAAGTTTTGACCTAAACGTTATTCGAATAGTTATAACTGAGTGAATGACCTAGGTTAATTTTGGAAAGTGATAATAGTGCGATCTATTTTTTATTCATGTAAATAAATCATACAATAGCCAATAACCGTAAGATCGGTAAAAGTTGTTATCTATATACGAGAAGAACAAAATTTTGTTCAGTTGCAAATAGACCTCTACGATTTATTGCAAGTACACGAGGGATGTCAAAGATGTACTACAGGAGCTACATGGTCGAGTATTAGGAGGACATTTGGGAAACGAAAAGACTTAAGACAAAGTGAGGCAGCGATTCTACTGTCTGACTGCAAGACAAGACATTGACAAGTGGTGCCGAAAATGTATTACATGCGCCGCCTGTAAATAACCAAAACGAAAGACCCAAGAAACATGCATCAGTACAATGTTGACGCACCGTTCGAAAGAATAGCAATAGATATTGCTGGCCCGTTTCCAGAAACGAACAGCGGAAACCGTTACATATGAGTTGTTATGGACTATTTCAGTACATGACCGGAAGCATTCGCTATACATAATCAGGGAGCGAAAACCGTAGTGGAATAGATCTTGAACATCTGGGTATGCAGATACGGGGCACCATTGGAATTACATTCTGATTAAGGTAGAAACTTTGAGTCCAGAGTATTCCAGGATGTTTGCCAGCGGTTAGGTATTAAGAAGACCAGATGGACACCGCTTCATCCACAGTAAGACGGTATGGTAGAACGATTCAATTGAATCTTGAAAGAACACCTCTCCAAGGTGGTAGAAGAAAATAAACGAAGCTGGGATCATTGCTTTCCCTTGCTTCTAATGGCGTACCGAAGCGCGGTCCATTGCACGACTGGATACTGCCTAGTGAAGTAATGTTCGGTTCCCCAATGGTAGAGCCAACAACTAAAGATGACTACATTGATGATCTACGAAATTACCAGGACAAGAAAAAGACTGGCAAGCGATCGTATGAAAACCAGGTACGATATCAGAGCAACAGGAACTGTATTTTAGAAAAAAGATTTGATTTGCTTTTAATCGCCAACGTAAACAAAGAATATCGCCGAAACTACTACCCCTACATAATTGTGAAGCGTATAAACGACGTTGTCTACCGAATACAGAAAGGACTTCGAGGAAAACTGAAGGTAGTGCATCTGGATCGGTTACATCGTTATGAAGGTGAAACTGAGGACACACTTGTTCGGGACGAACCAGTTTAGGAGGAGGGCTATGTTATGAATTGTGATTGCAGTGTAGGAATTTGTACTGGATGCGCCCACTGAAATGAATGACTTGAAAAGTGGTATCTGTCAAAATCACTTCTCGAATAATCAAGTAACTGCGGTAATCTCCGAGAATATGCAGTTTTTCTGGACTCTGTATGTGGATTGGTATAAATAGAGATGAAGTGACAACCAGACTAACTAGTCAAAGTTGTGACCTAAACGTTATTCGAATAGTTATAACTGAGTGAATTACCTAGGTTAATTTTGGAAAGTGATAATAGTGCGAGTTATGTTAGAGATAACAGACAGGCAACACACATGCCAAACATATGACGACGGAATACCCTCGCTCTCAACAAACGTCCCAAGTATCCTTCTGAGAAGAGAAGATTAAGAAAAACCAAACGGACACTCCAGGTACTCTTCCAACCCAAACGAACAATAAATGACTCAGACAGATAACACTCGTCATTTATGAGTAGGTGCCATAAAAAAGGGAACCAAAATATTCTTATATAAATTAAACTAATTTACATTAGTTTTTCTTAAAAAAAACTTTATTTACTAATCGCTCGCTACACCGCTCGCTACGCTAATTTCTTACAAACTGAACTAACAATATTTCAATACTTAAAATCTAACCTATGCAAATCTAATGATAATGCTGACGACTGCATCGTTCCCACGCTGCAGTGTCGCGATTCCAAGTAACGGCAATCTGCTGACGATACGTCTGGAGCTGAACCTGATCCAGTTGCATGTTTTTGTTGCGCGTGTCGCTGGTTGATATTGGATAGGAACTTGATTCGCGTTAACTCCTCCACCCTTAAATTCGGACGTCCTCGTTCGATGACGTAGATGTTATTAGATGAGGAATGTCCTTGAGACCTATGGTTGTTGTTGCAGTCTGAACGGTGTTCGTGGTAAGTTGTCCTTGAGTATCGGCCTTGGTATTTTTTTTTATTCTGCATGTGAATGCGATGATGACCAAGAGGACCAGTGCCAGGACGATGCTAATTGATAGGTTAATTTTGTGTTTAGCTTCCAAAAGGCTAATTTTGGTTGTTCTGTTGACGTACAATCCTTTGATCATTTCAAGTGAAAGGACTTCATCTATTTGGTCTAGTTTGTGCGATGGTTGGAGTATTGCTGGTAATGGTTGGAACTAAGTGATTTCGATTGTTCTTATAACCTTCCCTTTGACTTCGATGGTACTATTAACATGCTTGATGATGAATGTTCCGTTGAGTATCATAGTTTCGTTGTTCATTATAATAGGACCGTTGAACTGGTTTAACAGCAGAATACCTGGTGAGATTTCGTCTACTTCTGGAATGTGTTCATTATTGATGATAGTGCAATTTGCCTTTTTGACATTGACATTGACGTCACAGTACTTCGCACATGAATGCAACGAACTACAGACACATAACAGCACTGGCGACTGAGGCCATTGGCTGGGACAGATCAAGACATTTATACAACAGAGAGAGACGGATAGATACATAGAAGGAAATACATATAACATAAACCTACGTGGCACAGAGGAGGAGACATAGACTTTATATTGTCTCAAATTATCGCACAGGTGGCCTCAGATTAGCTGGCAATTTTTGTAGAAAACAAATGCTGCCGACGCTGGGGCTCGAACCCGCAGCGTTTGGCTTAGCAGTCCTCTGAGCCATGACCACCTGCAATTTGCCTTTTTACTACGTATAAGTTTAGGAATACAAGAACTATTTCTTAAATCTTCAAGGTTATTCTCATTAAAAATTGTTAAGCTATTATAAGATCTACATTTACTGGTTATGCAATATATATCTTCCTTACATTCTAATATTGATTCATAATCCATTTTATTTATAATTTTATTAATTTTTACTGCTTTTACAATTGACTTTCAATTTTTAGAAAGTTTTCGGTTATATTTAATTCTGTATCGGATAATATAAAAGAATTAACAAGATTAGCTTTAGTCCAATGAATATCATATGCTATATTTGTAATTTCATCTTTGATTACATCTAATTTATATTTGATCTTCATTACAATTTCATTTTCGTTATTTTCCTTTTCCTTAAATACTTTTAATAAGTTGTTTGTAATATTTGTTATTTCATCTATTTTCTCTAAAGTGACTTCATTAGTGACCATTTGGTTATGTTATTCTGTAAAACATTATTCATTTTTTCTGTGAGTATTTCGTAATCGTGGTGGTCGGGGCTACCCGCGATCCATTTCCACGTGGTTCCTAGAAAGTCTAGTGACCGTTTTACTTTATTTATTTTTAATCTTTTTAAACTGTTTCTAATTCTTTGGGTTTCAAAAAGAAGGATGGAATAGAAAGGATGATTTGGTTTAATGTATTTGACCACTGAACCTTCGATGCTGGTGATCAGGTCTTCATATCCATTGATGTTAATCACATGAATAATTTTGAATGCACCATTTTGAATTGCTGCATTTTCTGCATGAATTTTAATTAGTTTTGAACCGGAGTAATCGAGAATTTGTAGGTTTGCTGCGCACAACGGCACTAATAGTAAGCTAGTTGTCAGGAGAGGGGTAAAGAGAAATAAAAAAATTAGTTCTTAATAATACTTTTATGTACTGTTTTTCCTGATTGTGTTATAATCGTGGAGTTTCTATTTTCTGCTACCTTTTCATCTTTATACCTAGGTGTAAGTTTGTTCCCTGTTCTTTTGTTAATCTTGACGTATACCGTTTCTCCTACAGTATAATTTTTAAGGGGACTCTTTCTTTTGTTATGATACCTTAAGTCGTTTTCCTGTTTATTTTGAATTTTTTGAATATTTTCTTGCCTTACTCTCTCTAGTTCTATTGGATTATTGAAAAGTTGTCTACTAAATAACTTATCTATGGGTTTCTTGCAAGTGTAGGAATGAATGGATCTGTTATAATCGTAAATCGAATTGTCTAAGAGTTCTGGAAATGTGAAATGAGGGGTTTTCTGTTTTCATGCATCGAATTAATTCTGAAAGGGTTGAATGCAACCTTTCCACTTGTCCATTTGCAGAACTAGATGTAGGTACTTTGAATACTGTTATATTAAACATATTTTCTAACATGAATGTTATGGAATTTGAATTTAAAGATTTCTCATTATCCATTATGACAGTCTGTGGAGCTCCAAAAGATAGTATAACTTCCCTGAGAGTATCTTTAATGTCTTCTGCTGCTCTTGATTTTAAGATCCTAGCAAGAGCATATTTAGAGAACTTGTCTATTGCAGTTAAGATTACTTTTTTGTTCGTAATATATATATCGATGTGAATTATTTGACCAGGATATTCGGGAATGGGGGTTGGTTGTATTTCAGGATTGTTTGGGTGTCTATTATATTTGTACTGCTTGCATATTTTGCAGGCTCTTGTGACTTTTGCTATTTTTGCGCTCATTTGTGGGAAATAATAACTTTGCAAAATTTGGATTTTGTTTTCTCTATTGTTTCGGTGTGCACGTTTATTTTCGTTTATAGTCTCGGTTTCTTGGTGATCGGGATTAGTTAGATCAGTAACGATTTTTCTCGCAAACCGAACTTTATATAGGTTAAAATGAGATGGGTAAATTTGCTGAATTATTCCTAGAATTCTTTCTTCAGTTTTGAGTCCATTGACAACCGATGTGTTTAAGTATTGTTTAAGAATGCTGGTTAGTTTTTGTTCAGTGTATACAGGTTCAGTTACAATATGGCGGTGGTAAGTAGGAAAGACTATTTTAAATTCATAGGACGATGTGTCGCCTAAATTGAGAATAATTTGATTCTTGAAAACATTAATTGGTGTATCAACAATTGGGATGAGACCCTGTCCAGAACTTTCATCGCTATGTTGAGAGATTGTAAGTGAATTTATCTGAGAGTTTCTGGCCTTGATAAGGCGTCCGCAACAACATTTGATCTTCCAGGCTTGTACTTTATCTCGTAATTGTATTTTTCGAGTATCGCATTCCAACGCTTCATTTTGCTGTTGCTATTTTTATGGCTTAGAGCATATGTTAGCGGTTGGTGATCAGTGAATATCTTGAATTTGGTAGTGCCATATAGATAATTTCTTAATGATGTTAAGGCCCACACTATAGCAAGCATTTCTTTCTCATTTGCTGCATAGTGTTCTTCAGTCTTAGTGAGTGTTCTGGAAATAAAAGTTATTGGCCTATCGTCTTGCGACAATACAGCACCCAGAGCATAATTTGATGCGTCTGTAGTTAATTGGAATTCTTTTGTAAAATTTGGATGAATTTGAATGAATGGAGAACTTTTGATTTTTTCTAATGCCTCTTCTGCATCTGAATTTAGGTGTATTGCTTTTTTACTTGAGGTATGTCTGGACGTACGTCCATCCTCCCCCCTTAAGAGGGCTGTCAGTGGTTTTGCCAACTTGGCATAGTCCGTGATAAATCTGCGATAGAAACCTGACAGACCAAGGAATGAACGTAGATCTTTCAAAGTCTGCGGGTGAGGAAATTCAGCAATTGCTTTCACCTTAGAAGGATTAGCTTTTATACCTTCAGACGAAATTATGAAGCCGAGGAATTCAACCTCTGATTTGAGAAATTCGCACTTGTCCAATTGAATTTTGAGTTTGGCCTCTTGAAGAGTCTTGAATATCTTTTCCAATTTATGGAAGTGAGTGTCCACATCTTTGCTAAAAACTACTATATCATCGATATAAACGTAGCAAATTTTACCAATGTGTTCTCTCAATATGTCGTCTAGTGCTCTTTGGAATATTGAAGGAGCATTTTTTAATCCGAAAGGGAGTCTTACGAATTCATATTTTCCGTCATTGATGGAAAATGAAGTTTTTTCAACATCATCCTCGTGTAGAGGTATTTGATGGAACCGCTCTTAAGATCAAGAACCGAAAACCATTTATTTTCTCCTAATTGAGATAATACATCATTAGTTTCTGGGATGGGGTAACGATCAGGTACTGTTACCGAATTTAATTTTCTATAGTCAATTACCATGCGGCATTTTTTTTCACCAGAGGCATCTGACTTCTTTGGAACAATCCATACCGGGGAATTGTATGGTGACCGTGAAGGTCTAATTATTCCGTCATTTAGTAACTGACTTATTTGTTTATCGATTTCTTGTTTTAGCGCCATTGGATACGGGTAATATTTGGAATAAACGGGTTCTGTGGTAGTCGTACGGATTCTTCCTTTGACTGTTGTCGTAAATGTTAATTTTTCGTTCGGTTCGCAAAATAGACTAGGATATTTTATAGTTAGAGAATTTAGGGACAATTTTTGTTCTTCTGTCATATGATTTGTTCTGATATTTATGTTGTGAATTGTTTCGGAAACTTGTTGTCTTAATCTGATTTTGACGTTATTGTTTACAAGCATAAAGTTTTCTTTAGCGAAAATAACGACAGATAATTCCTTTAGGCTGTCATTACCAAGAATTGCGTCAAATGTCTTAAGGGATAGTAATAGAAAGAATTTTATATTTGTATTTGGGTCGAACATATTAATAATGGTATGATGGGTATTTTCAATATTACCGCAAACCGAATTTGCGTAAAAGTTCTTTTGATTAGATATAGGATTTTGAACAAGGTTGGGTTAAATATAATTTTTATTCGAGCCCGTGTCTACGAGTACTCGAAGAGTCGTGTTTTTATTCGTCCTACACTCAAAATAGGGTAAGGACGAATTCATTATTCTAAAAAATGTACATCAATAAAGTCTGTACATGTTTCAGTTCCATAATTGTTTTGTGATTCTAAATATTCTGTAAATGTTTGGTTATTGTCTGGTTGGTTATTCAAGTTAGAAACCATTGCACTATAACCGTTCATTTCTGTCTGAGGATAGTCTGTGTTATAAACTTCTGGTGTGGGTGCTTGGTAATCAGGCTGAGGGCCGATTGCAGAAGCTTCGATGTTAAAATTTTTTTGCATCTTATTTGGGTGTATTAACTGTTGTTGGTGGACCATTGGTCGTTTGGGAGCAGGTGACAAACATATAGCTAATGTTGTTTGTCCTCATGGTGTTTGTGTCCATGGGTTCTCCTCTTGGTGCAAGTCTCTGTTGGAAGTTATTATTATGTTGAAGATTTCGTTGGACATTAAGTGGATTATTAGTTTGGAAATTTGGTCTTTGATTCTGTTGATACGAGTAATTCATTGGAATCGGTTGCTGTTGAAAATATTGTTGACGACGTGGAGGTGGACGTTCATTGGGCGTCGTGGCAGATATGCCTATTGAGGGTAAAATGGTTGATTATTATTATTCCGTGTAGGAATGGGTGGAGCTGGTGGTGGAGGTTTTCGCATTCCTCCCATATTATGGTTTGCATAATTTGACCTGAATTGTTGGTTTTCCAACTTTTGACATAGATTGAGTGCAGTGGGTAGATCCACTGGTTCACGCATTGCTAGTAATCTGGGCAGGTCTCCTTTGAGACCTCTTATAAAGGTATCTAATGGCTTCACCCTGTACGATTCAGATAAATGATGCAGTGCATCGGGTGGCAGTTCCATGCTCGAAATCTTATTTTGTATAAGGGAAAGATGATTATATACTGTTTGATAATAAGTTTCTATATTGTCGTTTTCTTGGATGAGAGTCGACATCTGGTATACGAGGGTACCGTTTGGTTTTTCTTAATCTTCTCTTCTCAGAAGGATACTTGGGACGTTTGTTGAGAGCGAGGGTATTCCGTTGTCGTGTGTTTGGCATGTGTGTTGCCTGTCTGTTATCTCTAACACAACTTGCGCGAATTTAATCGTTGGTATTTGATTTCAAATAAGTGTAATTGGATTGTTACTCGAAAAACCGTTTTGTAAATAAAATAGAAATAATATCAAGGCATAAGCTGCTGCTTCGGCAAGTGTTCGGTTTCCAGCCATTCGTACTGCCAGTTGAAGAAAAACACTTGTATAACCTATCCCATACCACATGCAATATGTTGTGTCATCATCATTTTATATATTGCAATGCGGTTTTTTGGGGATATTTATTTTAATAATGGGATGGGATAGAGTATTTAATGTTCCGTTTAGCGAATTATAGCCTTCGTAAATCAATTTATCAAACATTTCATTTTAGTTTATTTTACATAAAGCATTATATATTTGATATAATAAAATGAATTTTTACTTTTGTTTTAGTAACCTGCATGATATTGGTGAAAACTATTGGTGAACATTACTGTATATTAAGTAAGGCAAAAATCAACTCAACAACTGACACAACGTGAAATAAAGTCAACTCAACAACTGACACATAGGGAGACAAGGCTTGTTGATGACTCCCAGGAATCCACAATGCCCTGTGAAATTAACCCCCAGTCACAATAAAAACTCCTTATTTGTTCGTTTTATTTGTTCGGTTTATTCTCTAAAGAAATGTCTTTTATAATGGATCTTACATATATCTTTACTAAACTTACTTAGTCTTACTTACAGTGGTGTTGGATTGGATTCCTGGACGTAAATGCGCCTTTTCTTTTTGCATGACGTACATGCCTCGTTCTCATATGTCAAATCGGAATGATCGCATTCAAACCGGCTAATATGAAATATTCCATTCAGGTGTGTTCGCTTAAGAAATCCAAGCCAACACCACTCTACTTTACAAAAAAAAAATTTATTACAAGGCTAGACACTGTTATAATTTCAGATTGTAGTGTACGAACCTGCACTGATGTGTGCAAATCGAACAGATCCATTCAGTGTCGATTGAAATGAATGAATGCCCACTGGAATGAATCTGTCAAAACCTTTTCTCGAACCATCTAGTAACTGCGGAGCCTCCGAGAATATGCCATCTATATGTGGAATGTTTATATGGTAACAAGGAAAAATAAAATAAACCGAACTTTTATATACTTTTATTTAAAAGAACCGAACTCCTTCAAAACCATACGACGACTTCTTCTGTCAGAATGCCAACATAAAAATTAAGAAAAAAAAAAAAAAAAAAAATTCATATCGTTGCCAGCTGTATATTCTTAAGAGAAGTGAGAAACTGTTAGGCTGCGCTTATATTGCGCTTACAACTCGGCCGTTCCTGCGATTTGATCGTCCTCGATCATAATTGTCTCATCACCGGAAATTTCACTGTAATAGTCACCATCAGTTTCGGTGAATCCATCCAACTCGAAGGGTGCTCCATCTTCATCTTATCCGAAGCGAAGACTGAAACAAGCCTTCGATTAGTGTTCGTCGTCCCATCTATACTCTCGACAAGGTATCGGTCATTTTTAGAACTTTAGAAACCATAAACGGCCCTCGGTACTACGGTTGTAATTTTCTTGAGGTCTCAGTTGCTCCAGGTTCATGTTCCAAAACAACAAGATCGTTTTCAGAATATTTTGTTGTTTCGCCATGTCGCTTATCGTAACGCTCCTTCCATTGAGTACGTTCCCTGTTAATATGAATATGGCCTAAGGCTGCCTGCTGTTTATCGATCGCAATTGGATCCTCGATGTCGTCCGAGGTATTTTCGTTGTCTCTGCTGTACGAGTCATCCAACTGCAAAGCATGAATCAGCTGGTTCTTTGTCACATCTACAAGCTTGAAGTTGAATACTAATTCGTTGGGGATAAGCCCAGTAGTTTTGTTTTTCTGAGAATTGATAGCCCATTGGATGATCCTCACGTTTTCGTCCCAGTTTCGTTTGTTATCATCAGATGTTCGCAAACTTGCCAATAAAGGGCAGTTGACTCGCTCAGCCTGACCGTTCGCCCGTGGATTTCGAACAGCTGTCTTCATATGTTGAATATTAAACTGATCGCAAAATTCCTCGAATCTTTTCGAGATGAAGGCAGTTCCTCTGTCAGTTATAATCCGAATCGGCAATCCAAAGTAAGACGTCATTTCACTCAAAATTCGCAACTTTGGAGCGGTTTTTGTATCCTGAACTGGCTTTATGATGACGTATTTGCTGAATGGGTCGGCAATGACTAGGATAAATTGGTTTCCATGCTTGGATTTGATAAACGGTCCAAGGTGGTCCAAGTGCAAAGTACTTAAAGGAATGGTGACCGTGAAGGTCTAATTATTCCGTCATTTAGTAACTGACTTATTTGTTTATCGATTTCTTGTTTTAGCGCCATTGGATACGGGTAATATTTGGAATAAACGGGTTCTGTGGTAGTCGTACGGATTCTTCCTTTGACTGTTGTCGTAAATGTTAATTTTTCGTCCGGTTCGCAAAATAGACTAGGATATTTTATAGTTAGAGAATTTAGGGACAATTTTTGTTCTTCTGTCATATGATTTGTTCTGATATTTATGTTGTGAATTGTTTCGGAAACTTGTTGTCTTAATCTGATTTTGACGTTATTGTTTACAATCATAAAGTTTTCTTTAGCGAAAATAACGGCAGATAATTCCTTTAGGCTGTCATTACCAAGAATTGCGTCAAATGTCTTAAGGGATGGTAACAGAAAGAATTTTATATTTGCATTTGGGTCGAACATTTTAATAATGGTATGATGGGTATTTTCAATATTACCGCAAACCGAATTTGCGTAAAAGTTCTTTTGATTAGATATAGGATTTTGAACAAGGTTGGGTTAAATATAATTTTTATTCGAGCCCGTGTCTACGAGTACTCGAAGAGTCGTGTTTTTATTCGTCCTACACTCAAAATAGGGTAAGGACGAATTCATTATTCTAAAAAATGTACATCAATAAAGTCTGTACATGTTTCAGTTCCATAATTGTTTTGTGATTCTAAATATTCTGTAAATGTTTGGTTATTGTCTGGTTGGTTATTCAAGTTAGAAACCAATGCACTATAACCGTTCATTTCTGTCTGAGGATAGTCTGTGTTATAAACTTCTGGTGTGGGTGCTTGGTAATCAGGCTGAGGGCCGATTGCAGAAGCTTCGATGTTAAAATTTCTTTGCATCTTATTTGGGTGTATTAACTGTTGTTGGTGGACCATTGGTCGTTTGGGAGCAGGTGGCCAGTTTCTACCTAGTGGTGTCGGCCTATTCATATAGTTAATTCTGTTTGTCCTCATGGTGCTTGTGTCCATGGGTTCTCCTCTTGGTGCAAGTCTCTGTTGGAAGTTATTATTATGTTGAAGATTTCGTTGGACATTAAGTGGATTATTAGTTTGAAAATTTGGTCTTTGATTCTGTTGATACGAGTAATTCATTGGAATCGGTTGCTGTTGAAAATATTGTTGACGACGTGGAGGTGGACGTTCATTGGGCGTCGTGGCAGATATGCCTATTGAGGGTAAAATGGTTGATTATTATTATTCCGTGTAGGAATGGGTGGAGCTGGTGGTGGAGGTTTTCGCATTCCTCCCATATTATGGTTTGCATAATTTGACCTGAATTGTTGGTTTTCCAACTTTTGACATAGATTGAGTGCAGTGGGTAGATCCACTGGTTCACGCATTGCTAGTAATCTGGGCAGGTCTCCTTTGAGACCTCTTATAAAGGTATCTAATGGCTTCACCCTGTACGATTCAGATAAATGATGCAGTGCATCGGGTGGCAGTTCCATGCTCGAAATCTTATTTTGTATAAGGGAAAGATGATTATATACTGTTTGATAATAAGTTTCTATATTGTCGTTTTCTTGGATGAGAGTCGACATCTGGTATACGAGGGTACCGTTTGGTTTTTCTTAATCTTCTCTTCTCAGAAGGATACTTGGGACGTTTGTTGAGAGCGAGGGTATTCCGTCGTCGTGTGTTTGGCATGTGTGTTGCCTGTCTGTTATCTCTAACACAACTTGCGCGAATTTAATCGTTGGTATTTGATTTCAAATAAGTGTAATTGGATTGTTACTCGAGAAACCGTTTTGTAAATAAAATAGAAATAATATCAAGGCATAAGCTGCTGCTTCGGCAAGTGTTCGGTTTCCAGCCATTCGTACTGCCAGTTGAAGAAAAACACTTGTATAACCTATCCCATACCACATGCAATATGTTGTGTCATCATCATTTTAAATATTGCAATGCGGTTTTTTGGGGATATTAATTTTAATAATGGGATGGGATAGAGTATTTAATGTTCCGTTTAGCGAATTATAGCCTTCGTAAATCAATTTATCAAACATTTCATTTTAGTTTATTTTACATAAAGCATTATATATTTGATATAATAAAATGAATTTTTACTTTTGTTTTAGTAACCTGCATGATATTGGTGAAAACTATTGGTGAACATTACTGTATATTAAGTAAGGCAAAAATCAACTCAACAACTGACACAACGTGAAATAAAGTCAACTCAACAACTGACACATAGGGAGACAAGGCTTGTTGATGACTCCCAGGAATCCACAATGCCCTGTGATATTAACCCCCAGTCACAATAAAAACTCCTTATTTGTTCGTTTTATTTGTTCGGTTTATTCTCTAAAGAAATGTCTTTTATAATGGATCTTACATATATCTTTACTAAACTTACTTAGTCTTACTTACAGTGGTGTTGGATTGGATTCCTGGACGTAAATGCGCCTTTTCTTTTTGCATGACGTACATCGCATTCAAACCGGCTAATATGAAATATTCCATTCAGGTGTGTTCGCTTAAGAAATCCAAGCCAACACCACTCTACTTTACAAAAAAAGAATTTATTACAAGGCTAGACACTGTTATAATTTCAGATTGTAGTGTACGAACCTGCACTGATGTGTGCAAATCGAACAGATCCATTCAGTGTCGATTGAAATGAATGAATGCCCACTGGAATGAATCTGTCAAAACCTTTTCTCGAACCATCTAGTAACTGCGGAGCCTCCGAGAATATGCCATCTATATGTGGAATGTTTATATGGTAACAAGGAAAAATAAAATAAACCGAACTTTTATATACTTTTATTTAAAAGAACCGAACTCCTTCAAAACCATACGACGGCTTCTTCTGTCAGAATGCCAACATAAAAATTAAGAAAAAAAAAAAAAAAAATAAATTCATATCGTTGCCAGCTGTATATTCTTAAGAGAAGTGAGAAACTGTTAGGCTGCGCTTATATTGCGCTTACAACTCGGCCGTTCCTGCGATTTGATCGTCCTCGATCATAATTGTCTCATCACCGGAAATTTCACTGTAATAGTCACCATCAGTTTCGGTGAATCCATCCAACTCGAAGGGTGCTCCATCTTCATCTTATCCGAAGCGAAGACTGAAACAAGCCTTCGATTAGTGTTCGTCGTCCCATCTATACTCTCGACAAGGTATCGGTCATTTTTAGAACTTTAGAAACCATAAACGGCCCTCGGTACTACGGTTGTAATTTTCTTGAGGTCTCAGTTGCTCCAGGTTCATGTTCCAAAACAACAAGATCGTTTTCAGAATATTTTGTTGTTTCGCCATGTCGCTTATCGTAACGCTCCTTCCATTGAGTACGTTCCCTGTTAATATGAATATGGCCTAAGGCTGCCTGCTGTTTATCGATCGCAATTGGATCCTCGATGTCGTCCGAGGTATTTGCGTTGTCTCTGCTGTACGAGTCATCCAACTGCAAAGCATGAATCAGCTGGTTCTTTGTCACATCTACAAGCTTGAAGTTGAATACTAATTCGTTGGGGATAAGCCCAGTAGTTTTGTTTTTCTGAGAATTGATAGCCCATTGGATGATCCTCACGTTTTCGTCCCAGTTTCGTTTGTTATCATCAGATGTTCGCAAACTTGCCAATAAAGGGCAGTTGACTCGCTCAGCCTGACCGTTCGCCCGTGGATTTCGAGCAGCTGTCTTCATATGTTGAATATTAAACTGATCGCAAAATTCCTCGAATCTTTTCGAGATGAAGGCAGTTCCTCTGTCAGTTATAATCCGAATCGGCAATCCAAAGTAAGACGTCATTTCACTCAAAATTCGCAACTTTGGAGCGGTTTTTGTATCCTGAACTGGCTTTATGATGACGTATTTGCTGAATGGGTCGGCAATGACTAGGATAAATTGGTTTCCATGCTTGGATTTGATAAACGGTCCAAGGTGGTCCAAGTGCAAAGTACTTAAAGGAATGGTGACCGTGAAGGTCTAATTATTCCGTCATTTAGTAACTGACTTATTTGTTTATCGATTTCTTGTTTTAGCGCCATTGGATACGGGTAATATTTGGAATAAACGGGTTCTGTGGTAGTCGTACGGATTCTTCCTTTGACTGTTGTCGTAAATGTTAATTTTTCGTCCGGTTCGCAAAATAGACTAGGATATTTTATAGTTAGAGAATTTAGGGACAATTTTTGTTCTTCTGTCATATGATTTGTTCTGATATTTATGTTGTGAATTGTTTCGGAAACTTGTTGTCTTAATCTGATTTTGACGTTATTGTTTACAATCATAAAGTTTTCTTTAGCGAAAATAACGGCAGATAATTCCTTTAGGCTGTCATTACCAAGAATTGCGTCAAATGTCTTAAGGGATGGTAACAGAAAGAATTTTATATTTGCATTTGGGTCGAACATTTTAATAATGGTATGATGGGTATTTTCAATATTACCGCAAACCGAATTTGCGTAAAAGTTCTTTTGATTAGATATAGGATTTTGAACAAGGTTGGGTTAAATATAATTTTTATTCGAGCCCGTGTCTACGAGTACTCGAAGAGTCGTGTTTTTATTCGTCCTACACTCAAAATAGGGTAAGGACGAATTCATTATTCTAAAAAATGTACATCAATAAAGTCTGTACATGTTTCAGTTCCATAATTGTTTTGTGATTCTAAATATTCTGTAAATGTTTGGTTATTGTCTGGTTGGTTATTCAAGTTAGAAACCAATGCACTATAACCGTTCATTTCTGTCTGAGGATAGTCTGTGTTATAAACTTCTGGTGTGGGTGCTTGGTAATCAGGCTGAGGGCCGATTGCAGAAGCTTCGATGTTAAAATTTCTTTGCATCTTATTTGGGTGTATTAACTGTTGTTGGTGGACCATTGGTCGTTTGGGAGCAGGTGGCCAGTTTCTACCTAGTGGTGTCGGCCTATTCATATAGTTAATTCTGTTTGTCCTCATGGTGCTTGTGTCCATGGGTTCTCCTCTTGGTGCAAGTCTCTGTTGGAAGTTATTATTATGTTGAAGATTTCGTTGGACATTAAGTGGATTATTAGTTTGGAAATTTGGTCTTTGATTCTGTTGATACGAGTAATTCATTGGAATCGGTTGCTGTTGAAAATAGTGTTGAGGACGTGGAGGTGGACGTGGTGGAAGGTTCATTGGGCGTCGTGGCAGATATGCCTATTGAGGGTAAAATGGTTGATTATTATTATTCCGTGTAGGAATGGGTGGAGCTGGTGGTGGAGGTTTTCGCATTCCTCCCATATTATGGTTTGCATAATTTGACCTGAATTGTTGGTTTTCCAACTTTTGACATAGATTAAGTGCAGTGGGTAGATCCACTGGTTCACGCATTGCTAGTAATCTGGGCAGGTCTCCTTTGAGACCTCTTATAAAGGTATCTAATGGCTTCACCCTGTACGATTCAGATAAATGATGCAGTGCATCGGGTGGCAGTTCCATGCTCGAAATCTTATTTTGTATAAGGGAAAGATGATTATATACTGTTTGATAATAAGTTTCTATATTGTCGTTTTCTTGGATGAGAGTCGACATCTGGTATACGAGGGTACCGTTTGGTTTTTCTTAATCTTCTCTTCTCAGAAGGATACTTGGGACGTTTGTTGAGAGCGAGGGTATTCCGTCGTCGTGTGTTTGGCATGTGTGTTGCCTGTCTGTTATCTCTAACATAACTTGCGCGAATTTAATCGTTGGTATTTGATTTCAAATAAGTGTAAGTGGATTGTTACTCGAGAAACCGTTTTGTAAATAAAATAATTCTAGAAATAATATCAAGGCATAAGCTGCTGCTTCGGCAAGTGTTCGGTTTCCAGCCATTCGTACTGCCAGTTGAAGAAAAACACTTGTATAACCTATCCCATACCACATGCAATATGTTGTGTCATCATCATTTAAAATATTGCAATGCGGTTTTTTGGGGATATTTATTTTAATAATGGGATGGGATAGAGTATTTAATGTTCCGTTTAGCGAATTATAGCCTTCGTAAATCAATTTATCAAACATTTCATTTTAGTTTATTTTACATAAAGCATTATATATTTGATATAATAAAATGAATTTTTACTTTTGTTTTAGTAACCTGCATGATATTGGTGAACACTATTGGTGAACATTACTGTATATTAAGTAAGGCAAAAATCAACTCAACAACTGACACAACGTAAAATAAAGTCAACTCAACAACTGACACATAGGGAGACAAGGCTTGTTGATGACTCCCAGGAATCCACAATGCCCTGTGAAATTAACCCCCAGTCACAATAAAAACTCCTTATTTGTTCGTTTTATTTGGTCGGTTTATTCTCTAAAGAAATGTCTTTTATAATGGATCTTACATATATCTTTACTAAACTTACTTAGTCTTACTTACAGTGGTGTTGGATTGGATTCCTAGACGTAAATGCGCCTTTTCTTTTTGCATGACGTACATGCCTCGTTCTCATATGTCAAATCGGAATGATCGCATTCAAACCGGCTAATATGAAATATTCCATTCAGGTGTGTTCGCTTAAGAAATCCAAGCCAACACCACTCTACTTTACAAAAAAAAAAAAATTATTACAAGGCTAGACACTGTTATAATTTCAGATTGTAGTGTACGAACCTGCACTGATGTGTGCAAATCGAACAGATCCATTCAGTGTCGATTGAAATGAATGAATGCCCACTGGAATGAATCTGTCAAGACCTTTTCTCGAACCATCTAGTAACTGCGGGAGCCTCCGAGAATATGCCATCTATATGTGGAATGTTTATATGGTAACAAGGAAAAATAAAATAAACCGAACTTTTATATACTTTTATTTAAAAGAACCGAACTCCTTCAAAACCAAAAAGACTTCTTCTGTCAGAATGCCAACATAAAAAATAAAGAAAAGAAAAGTAAATTCATATCGTTGCCAGCATGACTTTATAATTCATATCTTTGCAGCTGTATATTCTTAAGAGAAGTGAGAAACTGTTAGGCTGCGCTTATATTGCGCTTACAAATGTTATATATAGAGATGAAGCGACAACCGGAGGGCCAGTCTTAATTGTGACCTGAACGTGATTTGAATAGAGGACGTGATTCGAATAGTGACTGAGTGAATTACCTAAGTGAATTTTGGATATTGATTACATTGCGCGAATAAAGTCGTTGGTATTTTGAACATTTCTGTCCTTACTGTAAAAGAGTATGGCCACTACTTAATCGAAAAGAGCAACTGCATCTAACTTCAGGCGAGTGGCGCCCATAATTCTTTTTGAAGATGACAGATGTTTTGGGTTATGGCATCATTCCTTTTTTCTGACTCGTGTGTAACGTAGCTGTGTAACAGAACATCTAGATAATAAAATTAAAATAAGTATAATCATTGATAAAAATACAGTTTTTATTATAGCCACTAAAACTTCAAGTGTAGGGTACTGCACAAAAAATTAACGAAGTGTGTAAAAACCCACTGATGTCAAAGATGCCGACTGATTTTATTTGACGAGCAATGAGGAATCTCACCAAAACGCAAATGGTTGAAGCCGTATCTTCCGCTGAAATGGACGTTCCCAGTACAGCCACCCTGGCGCAGATTAGATCACTATATAAGATTTTAGATAACGAATCACCCTCGGTAGATAATACTTCTGTGACACATAACCTTGTTCCTGCAGTCGAAACCTCCGCCATTGCTTATGAGACTTCCTCGAATTCTGTCATTGGAAGTTGTGCAACAACTTCTGCAACTGAAGAGATCGCTCCCGCTGTAGTGCAGCGAGTCTTAGCAAACACTGCTGTTGGGACTTTCGCTGCAACGGTGGATGAAACATTTGTCGAAACTTCTGCTATCGCTGCTGTTAGAACTTCTGTCACCACCGCCGTTTAACAGAATGAAAATATTCTTTCTCAAACGACTGCCGATACTTCTCCGACCTTTCTGAGTGATAACGCTTTCTCCCTTGCTCGTACTGGTGTTCTTTTCCGTGACGTCCATTGTGCAACAGATGTTCCGACTTCCGACATCGACGCTGAAGAGGAGAAGGAGCTTCAACTATTAGAACGACGCAAATAAATCGCTTTACTGAGATGGACACTGCCCATCAACCAGGAAGACGAGTTGACTTCTCTGATATTGAAAATGCCATTCGTACTTTTTCAGGCGATAATTCATACAGCGTCCATAAATGGATTACCGACTTCGAGGATGTGGTCCTTTCATTGGGGTGTGATGAACGCCTTAAATATTTGTCCGAACGCCGGCTCATGCAGGGCACTGCCAAGGCTTTTCTGCGAACCGTTCGAGTGGGTTGCTGGGCAGCTTTGAGGAACCTTCTTTCGGAAGAATTCGACAGAAGTGTGAGCTAGAACAAAAACAGTTGTAACACTTATAAAGAAATCTTTAACTAAATTACTTTGCTGTAGGGAGCAAGAAAATTCTTAAATTACTTTGCGGCAACAACTTTTCTGACTTAACAATAATCTAAAATTAAATACAGTTTAATGCCTTTAACCCGAGTGTGTAAAGTCCAAACTATTAAATGTGCACAAAAAAACCAAGTTCGATGCAGTTTCGGAAAATGCGGTTTGCTGCGAACTGTTTTAGTAGAAAAAAGGTAAATAGTGACCTCGGACATTTAAACAATGAAGCAAGAAACCAAACGGGAAAACAGCTGTGAATTCGACTTGCATTTCTCAGAGAGAGCAATAATAATAAACATTGACGAAACTTGGTACAAGTCAAAGGAGTGGTGTTGCCAGTACTAAAATTATTTTCAATTATTTAAATTTGAAGTTGCCAGTTTAAATTCGTCTACTTAAATTCAAGTAGAATTATTCTTAATAAAATTAACAAACTCATAAAAGGGAAACAAAAATACAAAGTCAGCTTGGTGGCTCGATGACACTCCGGCCGTCTGAAACTATTGTGAAGACTCTAAGTATAAACAGCGAGCCTTCCCACTGCCCTCTTCAATTTTGTGGTTCCATTTGTTAACCGTACATCAGCGGTGAGTACAATTCCATCTGCAGCTGCATATACCGTCGTTATTCGACCCAGCTCCCAAGCTGAACGGATCTCATTGGGCTCAATGAGAAAAACGATGTCCTCCACTGCTACAGGCTTCGTCTTCTGGTGCCGCTTCGTTCTTATATACCACCACCTCGTGAATTGCACCGTCAAATGTTGCGCCCGTTGGCTATACAGCTTGCTTCATGCATCGCTTTCGGAGAACAGACCAGGGGCCGTGACATCTTTATCTGCCTCGCCAAAGAGAATCGTATTCGGCGTGAGTCGTGTTGGCTCCTCGGGGTCAACAGGGATGTGAGTAAGAGGACGCCGGTTGATTTGACCTTAAGCTTCTCGATTTTCACCACACCAAAGCTTAGGCACGTAAAAGCAAACCGTACCTTTTTACGGTTCCTATCCCGAACTTCACTAGCATAGGCCCAAAGCAATCCACCCCAACGTGTGTAAATGGCCTATCCCCGAAAGCTAGTTTAGCTCGAGGAAGTTGTCCCATTACCGGAGTGACTGGTTTGGCCTTCATCCTTTTGCACATATTGCATCTTGACTTCACCCTTTCGACACTGTTCTATGATGAGATCCATATTCGTTGGCGGTTTTATGGGCCACAATCAAACTTCTGAATATTGTAAATGGTGGCAAGGGAAAATAAAATAAACCGAACTTTGTTTTTATATACTTTTATTTAAAATAACCGAACTCCTTCAAAACCAAACGACGAATTCTTCTGTCAGAATACCAACATAAAAATAAAGAAAAGAAAAGTAAATTCATATCGTTGCCAGCCAACCGGAGAGGAAGTCTTAATTGTGACCTGAACGTGATTTGAATAGAGGACGTGATTCGAATAGTGACTGAGTGAATTACCTAAGTAAATTTTGGGTATTGATTACATTGCTCGAATAAAGTCGTTGGTATTTTGAACATTTCTGTCCTTACTGTACAAGAGTATGGCCACTACTTAATCGAAAAGAGCAACTGCATCTAACTTCATTCTTTTTGAAGATGACAGATGTTTTGGGATATGGCATCATTCCTTTTTTCTGACTCGTGTGTAACGTAGCTGTGTAACAGAACATCTAGATAATAAAATTAAAATAAGTATAATCATTGATAAAAGTACAATTTTTATTACAGCCACTAAAACTTCAAGTGTGGGGTACTGCACAAAAAATTAACGAAGTTTAGCTCGAGGAAGTTGTCCCATTACCGGAGTGACTGGTTTGGCCTTCATCCTTTTACACATATTGCACCTTGACTTCAACCTTTCGAATACTAATAAATCAAGCACGTTCTCGAATGTCGGAAATGGTTAAAGCTGATCCGACATGAAAAATTTTTTCGTGGTAATGCTGAATTTGCATGTCGACTAACAGGATGGTCCCTTCTGGCTCCATGAGCGGAGAAAGAGCATATATAGAACTGGTCTTTGCTATTTCCCTCCTCGCTCGTAGACATACCACTTCCTCACGAAATGCGTCATGTTGGATCTTCCTGAATAGCCAGGCCTCAACGCGATCGGATTCCCGTGGAGTGACGAACTTCTCCTTGTCGACTTCCTTTCCTTGGCATGTGACCTTAAAGCGTAGAAGGAACGCCATAACTCTAACGACCGATGTCCATCTTTCCTCGAACCGATTCCGCAACGGAGAAGCTTACTTCCTTGCCACGCTCATGAACAAGAATTCTTACAACGTTGTCTACGCCCAACTCTAGTACTTCATCCGCTCTTCCAGGTGTAATTGGCCATTCTTCAACAGGCCTTCGAAGAAAGCCCGGGCCTTTAAACCAATGCGCCTTCTGCTTCCCGATTCTTTCGTCGGTCCACCTTGTCCCATCATCCGAAACGCTGTCGACTATCCCTACGTAAAACGATTGCCGAGGAGACGACGAATCAAGGATTTCGCATACTCTAGTGGCCACGAACGACGGAAACTTCTACTTTGTTGAGTTGATCCAGGCAGGAACAGTTTTGGAATCGGACAGGAAAATCACATCAGATGGTGATCATGTGAGAGCCTTTTATTGTATTCAAAAATCGTTCTCCTAGGATGGCGGCTTGTAGCTCTAAATGTGGCACCGACAGTCTCTTTACAGGCGCGACCTTGGCCTTACCCATCACCAACGCGACTTCTACGTTTTCGTCATGCTCAAAACGAAGATAGGCAGCAGCAGCAAAAGCTTTCTCCGAAGCATCGACGAAGATGACTAACCAGTTCTTACAGTTGTCGGGGTTCCATGAAACATACCGCCGAGGAAATCGAAGTCTGTCAATACTCTATTTCCGACTCGCATGGATCAATACTTGCGAGTTTTGGGTTGACATGACTCTCCGGCATCTCTTCTAGGAATTCTCGACTATTTAACTACACGCCAACAAGACTGAAACCCATGGTCTTGCAGATCTGGATTGCGTTACGAGCTAATGTGACTGCCTGCTCCATTGTATCGTGGCTGTTGAAAAAACCGTCCACGTAGGTTATTTTTGTCAATCCATATGAAGCTTTGGGGTAATCGGACTGAAAGCGGTTCGCATGCTAGTTCTTCACAAACTGTGAACAAGTCGGCGAGCACCTGGGACCAAACCCAGGAACACCTCACAGTGTTCTTCCTCTTTGCCATGACGTTGACCACGACCCATCAAGAACTTCGCTTGATATAATCCAATCAGTATTTTTGGCTTAGCTTCAAATAAATCTGTCAGTGGCAGCCCTCGCAAGTGAGGATACAACTCCTGCCATTTTCCAATGTCAACTGATTGCATTGGCAACCCTAAGTCTTCCAATTAGTACACGCTCTTGAGATAGTGGCGCTTTCGTCTGTTGATTCCAGTCACAGTCAAGTCCGACCGCATCATCTTCTCAGACCAAGAAACGGCCATAGTCCACTGCACCGTCAAGTCCTCCGCCGTCCCTTCTAGTTCCAACGAAGCGAAAAAATCACGCTCCATTAACGTCAGACACGAACCGTCATCTAGAAAAACAAAGGTGTCGCTGTACTTCCCGTTCCTTCCATAGATCCTAATGGGGGTGACCATGTACATTACCGGACATGTACATTATCTGGAATGCGCCGACACAAAATTGCCAGATGGCTCGAACGGAACGGCAGCCACTTTCAAATTAGCTTCGTTGCTTGAAGCTACCGGGTGTAATAGCCGACGATGTCGACTAGTACAACCGTTAAGGCCACACGTCTTCCCTTTTGCACATGATCTCCAATCATTCACTCTATTTAAACAGCGGAAGCAGAGCTGCTTCTCCTTGGCAAACTTGGACCTTTGATCAGGTGACAAGGCCTTAAAGTCTACACATTTTGCTACGGAATGGTAAGCGCCACATTTAACGCATAGCTCTGATGCTGACGACTCCGCAACTGGTTGGTAGGTTAGTACTTGCCTTGTAGGTTTGGTTGTACTTGACGTATTCCTCACATTAGAAAATCCGCAAAATCCTTTATCGAGGCCCGTCGAGTGAATGCCAGTCCTGCTAGAGACCAGCGCCAATTTTCCCGCCAGGTCCGTGAGTACGTAACCAATGTACAGTTCCTCTTCCTTACTCATCGCCCATATATCCGTAACAAACCAATTCACCCTCACCGCCCAAAGATGCACGTTCGGATCGCACCCCGATTTCAACGAAGGTAACTTCAACAGGTCCGCCGTCAAGCCGTGAACCAATACATCCGACCTCCCGAAAATACAGCGTAGAGAATCCACAATGGCAGCGTCATCGGATGAGTATTTCAACCTGTCACTCACCAGAAGGTACGCCTCCCTTTAAGCGCTGTTCGTAGGCGGGACACGTTCTCCTTGCTGGTGAATTTTCCTTCAATCCTGGTGGCATTAAAAAATTCTTCGAAATAAGGTCATTCACGCTTGTTGCACCCGGAAAACATGGGTGCACGTTTCTCCGATTCAGAATTGTCAGCAAACTGGACATATCGGACTGCTGAATCTTCTCAGGAAAACTTACACTTCGGTGGGGTAATCCAGTAATAGGGGTCGAGTGCGCATTATCTCGTTCTGTTGGTTTCGGTAAATCTATTTATGGATTCTGAGATCCTTTCAAGAGTGCTTGATGGTTGGCTTGAATAGTTCGCAACATTTGCAAACGATTACTACACAGCTTCAATCGCGGCGGGCTGCAAGCGGGTTCAACATCTTGAAGGGGGAACGAAACACAGGCTGACTTTACCTTCATCACCTCCAGTTCCTTTCGCAGATCCGTCAACTCCACATCCTTTTGTGACACCGAAGCATGAGCAACTACGGTGATTCTATCAACACGTCCATGGATGCTTCCACCACGGCTTGTTCAGACAGAACTGGTCCAGCATCGAATTGCACTGCCGCAAAACCAACTGCACCCTCCTCAGCAACTTCCCTACATAGTCATAGGCACTGTGATCGAAATTTGCACACGAATAATGCTACCATCTCCTGCACTGCTCACAGCTCACCACATGTTCGTCGTCTACCTTGCGACATTTGGTAGCAGTGCAACTATGATTTCGACCAGCCATTTGGAAACCACTCAAGAGCAATATAATTAAACTTGAACTAATACGCACCAGTTGACAGGACCATTCAATAAAAATAATGTTGCTGCACGGGTAAAATATCCACACTCCTTCCATCAAAGTAAATGTCGAAAATCAGTTGATTTGAATTAATTTTAATTGCTAAAAACAAAAACGATTTATAAAGAAATCTTAAACTAGCTTACATTGCTAGAGGGAGCATGTAAGTTCTTAAATTACTTTGCGGCAATAACTTTTCCGACTTAAAAATAATCTAAGACTAAATACAGTTTAATGCCTTTAATATTTAAAAATTCAAAAATAGCAAAATTCACCTCACTGGTTTATACCACTCTTTTACAATGTAATACGCACGAATTAACCCGAGTGTGCAAAGTCCAAACTATTAAATGTGCACAAAAAAAAAACAAGTTCGATGCATTTTCGGAAAATGCGGTTTGCTGTGAACTGTTTAAATAGAAAAACCGGTAAATAGTGACCTCGGACAGTTAAACAATGAAGCAAGAAACCAAACGAGAAAACTGCTGTGAATTCGACTTGCATTTCTCAGAGAGAGCAATATCAACAAACATTGACAAGTGAAAGGAGTGGTGTTGCCAGTTCTACAATAACCTTTAATTATTTAATTTTGAAGTTGCCAGTATAAATTCATCTACTAAAACTCAAGTTAAATTAAATAATAGGGAAATAAAAATACAAAGTCAGCTTGGTGGCTCGATGACATATTACGTTCTATCAATGCAAGAACTAGCCGCATATGCCAATATCGACGATGCAGACCTCATCGAATTCATAATAGATGGACTTTACGATACACAAGCATGCTTTACTCTGTTAAGTCGATAGCAGAGCTAAAGCACCTTCTTCCGCGTTATGAAAAACGGAGAGTGACAAAGTTATCAACAGCTGTAAACAAGAGTGCAACAACAAAGAACCATAACGCCGCAACTGCTGCAACGGTTGACACAATCAGATGTTTTAATTGTTCCACATATGGCCACATTGCTGCAAATTGGCCGAAGGAAAAACGACCCAACGGTTCCTGCTTACGCTGTGCTGCGACTGGGCACGTTTATAAAGATTGCTCTAAGCCGAGAATAAATAGAAGAGTTGGAGCCGTGAACGAGGATGAGATCACCTTCAAATTATATGCAGTACAAATGGTAAGCGTTGCCTTTAGTCTAAATAATAATATGGAAACCGGTAGTCCGATTAGTTTTATACAAAAATTCGTGTTACCTAAAGACGTCACGATTGGTAGTTTAGTTTATTGCAATTACAGGGCCTTGGAGATTTCAAGTTCTATACATACGGTAATATAATTTGTTATCTTAAACTTGCTTCTCAAGTAAAACCGGTTAAATTTTTGATCATTCCAGATTGAATAATACCTATGCCTCTCCTAATTGGCCGGGATGTACTTCAAGATTTCAATATAAGTTTACATATGGATTACAAGATTAACGAGTCTTCAGAGCAACATTCTAAAGCGGAAATTAATAAAATAAAAAAAGGATATCGTTGTTTGCGCACTTATGTGTGTTTGGGTGATAAAACAGCCTTTACTGTAGATAAAAATCATGGAGTAGGCTATGATTCTTGTGGCGACATTCCGATCGCGGGTGCGAAAAAAATTGATTCGGTAGAAAGTGTTTCTGTTCCTCCAATTGTGTCTGATAGTGAACTTACGAACGAAACTGACGACATGCCTAAATTAGGACATGAACTTTATGCAATAGAGGTAGATTCGCCTGATAATATTGAGATTAATCCAGAACTAAATTGATCCACAGCTGACGAGGTTCGCATTGTTGTAAGAAATTATTTTCTACTTACTTACTTACTTAAGTGGCGCTACAGTCCGGAATGAGCCTGGGCCTCAACCAACATGCCTCTCCAACTAGCCTGGTCCTTAGCTAACTGCGTCCAGTTGCGCACTCCAAGTTGGTTGAGGTCGGTTTCTACTTGTGCGCGCCACTTAAGGCGAGGTCTTCCTCTACTGCGTCCGACGTCTGGCTGGGAATCGAAGACTCTGCGAGCCGGAGTATTGGTGTCCATTCGTTCTACATGTCCTAGCCATCTTAAACGTCCAATGCGGAGTTTTTTGACCAGGGGCATGTCGCTGTACAGCTCGTATAGGACCGAAAATTTTTCGAAGAATTTTCCTCTCAAGTCGACCAAGGATTTCTTCATCCGCTTTTGAGACGGTCCATGCTTCAGCGCCGTAGAGCAGGACTGGGATTATCAGGGTCTTATATAAGATCTCCTTAGTAGTTCGAGTGAGGGCTTTACTACTGAATTAACTTCTTAGTCCGAAGAAACAGCGGTTGGCAAGAGTAATTCTTCGTTTAATTTCTGGGGAGATGTTGTTGTCAGAGTAAATAGCGGAACCGAGATAGATAAAGTCCCGTACTACCTCAAAGTTATATCTGTCAATGGTGATGTTCTGTCCAATTCGTCATCATATACTTCGTCTTGCCCTCATTTACTGCTAAGCCCATATTTGCCGCTTCCTTCTCTATACTTGCAAACGTGGCAATGACATCGCGTTGGGTCCTACCAATGATGTCAATATCGTCGGCGTATGCTAGTAGTTGTACAGATTTTTGGAAAACTGTGCCTCTGGCGTTGGCTCGTGAGTTGTGCACAATCCTCTCAAGAATCAGATTGAAGAAGTCACATGACAGCGCATCGCCTTGCCTAAATCCATTTTTGGTATCGAATGTGTCAGTGAGGTCGTTTCCGACCCTGATGGAGCAGCGAGAATTCTCCATCGTCATCCTACACAAACGGACGAGTTTGGGCGGTATACTAAAACTAGACATGGCCCTGTATAGTTCGTCTCTATAAATGCTGTCATATGCGGCTTTGAAATCGATGAATACGTGGTGGGTATCGATTTGGACTTCTTGGGTTTTTTCCAGGATCTGCCGAAGTGTGAAGATTTGATCGGTTGTGGACTTTCCTGGCCTAAAACCACACTGATAAGGGCCGATCAGGTTGTTGGTAAACGGTTTTAGGCGTTCACATATTACGGCAGATAGAATTTTGTATGCGATGTTGAGGAGACTTATGCCTCTGTAGTTGCCGCAGTTTAGAGGGTCTCCTTTTTTTGTGGATCGGGCAAACGATGCTGAGGTTCCATTCTTCAGGCACACTTTCTTCCGACCAGAATCGGCTTACGAGTTGGTGGATGTTACTTACCAAGTCATCTCCGCCGGCTTTATAAATCTCGACGGGAAGGCCGTCATTTCCGGCAGCCTTATTAAGCTTCAGTTTAGATATTGCTATCCTCACTTCATTCAGGTCGGGTGGTTGGCAGCCTTCGCTGTCGTTGCCAATATTGAATGGTTCGTTCTGCCTGACAGCGGAATGTTGTTCGTCATCGCCGTTTAACAGTCTGCAGAAGTGGTTCTTCCATATCCTCAGCATCGACTGTGTCTCAACTACGATATTTCCTTGTTCATCTCGACAGGATTCTGTTCGAGCCTTGTATCTTTGGCTTTGACGTTTTACACTTTGGTAACATTTGCGAACATCTTTCCTGGAGTGGCACCTCTCTATGTCCTCGATGGAGCGCTTTTCTTGGTCTTTTTCTTCTTAATAAAAAGCCGGTGTTCTTCCCTTCTTCTCTGCCTATAGAGCTCAATGGCAGCTCTCGTCTACACCTGCAGCTTAGCCTTGTAGGCCTCGTTCTTGGCTGCGAGCATCTGTCGGCATTCCTCATCAAACCAGGGGTTTCTTGCTGGTGGATGCGAGAAACCTAGCACATCAGTTGCGGCTGATCTAATGGCTTGTTGGCATCGTTGCCATAGAAATTGTTATCTGAATTTTGATAAATCGAAGGTAGCATCCCTGGAATATGAAATGGAAATCCGACTTGTAACAGGTACCCCGATTTATTGTCACACACGTAGACTTCCTTTTCTGAGAAAAAATTTTGAATGAAATTGTTAAGAACCTTATAGCGCGGGAAATCATAAAGGCTAGTGATTCCCCTTATGCCTCACCGATAGTTCTTGTTAAGAAGAAGTCTGGTGAAACGCGGAACCATTGACTGTTCGTGATAATAAACCCCTTCCGCTACTTGACTACTGCATAGAATATTTAGGCTGGAAGAATTATTTCTCCTTGTAAGATCTTAGGAGTGCGTTTCACCAAGCTAAGGTTTCATCTGGTTCAATACATTTTACTGCTTTCGTAACTCCAGAAGGCCTACAAGAATTTTTAAGAATGCCCTTTGGCCTTCAGAACGCCCCTTCCGTTTTCCTCACACTTACTTTGAATAAAAAAATGCCAACCCACGAATTACTAGGTGGGCTCTAGAGCTTGAGAACTACAATTACAAGGCCAAACATAGAAGTGGAATCAATATGGGTCATGCTGATGCCATAAGCCGGTGTCACGTGATATCTGTAGTCAACTCTGAAGATATTGGTTTTCACAAGGCCGTGATCCGATAGTTTCAGCTTTGAAGAATAGGTTGTGTTCAGAAAATTTTAAGTCATAAGTACTCCAAAATGGAATTTCTTAGGAGTGGTCGACTTTGTTTTTATGTTCCTTCCTTGACATGTCCACGAAAAAATTGCTCATTTAGGGTTAACAAAGTGCTGTGAACGAATTCGTGTGCATTTTTGGTTTCCTGAAATACAGTCGAAGGTAGAAAAATTGCTGAAGAATTGCATGCTCTCCTCTCCTGTTCACTCCCGAGGACGTAACTTGTTCAATATCCCTATAGATAAGACTCCGTTCCACACGATTCATCTTGATCATCCATCCAATCTAAGCGGAAGCGTATTGTTGATGCATTCACTTAGTATATGAAATTGTACCCAGGGATATCAACGAGTACCAAGGAGATATGTGCAGCGCTTAAGAAATACTTTGAGTACTACAGCAGACCTTCTAGAGTGATTTATGATAGAGGTACGTGCTTCACTTCGTTAGAGTTCAGTCCCTTCCTTCTGGATTTGAACATCTCTCATGTTAAAGTTGTCGTTCATTCGCCTCAGGTCACCGACCATACAGAAAGAGTTAATCGAATCTTAATTCGGATGTTGGGGAAGCTTAGCGAGCCAACTGAACATGCGAATTTGGTGCAAACATTGTCTGAGGTTGAATATCCCTTGAATAATAATGTTAATAGGTCAATAACGTAACGGCTGTCTTAAGGCAACGTTTGTCATTGTATGATGAACTAGGTACATTATTTTTGTATTTTGTAATCGATTAATTTTTCTATTTAAACCTACTGATCAGAGGCGATGATAATTTCAGATTAGACGAGATATAGTAGTTTATAAATTTTGAACATTTCTGTCTATACTGTACAAGAGTGTGGCCATTACTTAATCGAAAAAAGCAATTGCATCTAACTTCAGGCGAGTGGCGGCCATCATTCTTTTCGAAGATGACAGATGTTTCGGGATATGCATCATTCTTATTTTCTGGCTCGTGTGTAGCGTAGCTGTGTAACAGAACATCTAGATAATAAAATTAAAATAAGTAAGGCCATTGATAAAAATACAGTTTTCATTAGAGCCACTGAATATTTGACTTCAAATAACTGTAATTGTATTGTTAGACAAGAAACCCTTTTGTGAATAATATAATTCTAAAAATAAGAGTGTGTTAAATAAATTATTGTTAAACATAACACTGAAAAGTGTTTTTCATTCGAAGCTTGGCTTCATTCTACATTGGTGTCAGAATTGGGATACAACCTTTTCTGGATGAGCAGTTTCCAGAAAACTGTGGAGAAACGGTTCAAGAACATAGCGAAGTAAACATTTTGGGGTTAACATAATGAAGTGAACAGTTTAAGTGAATATAGTGAATCGTGAAAATTCGAGAATAACGAAGAATAACTTGGTTTATGATTAAGAGTGTGTTTGTGATTACACAATAATGGTTCGCAAATCATTAGATCAGCTTACTACTGCGAAGCTGAAAGCTGAACTGAATATCCGTCAACTTTCCCCAATAGGAGGAACGAGCGATTAATTTATTAGTCTCCATGACGCAAAAAAGCAAAGTGGTGCTGATCCTAATTCGATTTTCTTTGATTTCGAGGAGCAAAAAGTAAGTGCAGGCTTCGACATGTCATCAATGATGATGTTTCTGGAGGCAAAATTTAGAGAACAAAAGAATTCTCTATAAGAACAAAACAACAAATTGGAACAACTACGCGAAGAACAGCTCCAACAGTCCTAAAGTCAAAAAAACAATTTGGAACAGAGGCTCGAACAACAACGTGAGGAGCAACGCCAACAGATCGAAGATAAAAACAAGCAGCTCGAAGAACAGCCTCTGCAGCACGAGTAACAATTCGAGTAACAGTGTAATAACGATGAGAATTTCCTCGAGTCAAAATTCACGGTGCTCGATAATCGATATGAAAGAGTCGAAACAACATTTATGGCGGTAGAAGAGAAAGTTGGGAAGTTTAAAAATTATGTAGCAACAATCGACCAGAAAGTCGAAAAAGAGGAAAAGAAAGTCGAAGACCTAGCTAAAGAGTTTAAAATTGTTAAGAAACAAAAGATTCGGGAAACTTCTGGAGATTGTCCACGAATGAAGGAAATGAAGCCTCCAACTTTCGACGGATAGACGCATGACCATCTGCTGGGAGGACGAGAAAAAAGCCATCGCACTTACATTGAATTGAATACTCTTGTAAAATAATGAAGGTTTCACCGAATAACAATTCCCAACCTCAAATGCGTTGCTGGAACTGCAACAAAACTGTACATCTAATGCGTCAGTGCAGGAACCCATCAAAGCGCAGCATTTGCCCACACTGCAACAATCGGGGACAGCAGAGGGAAGAATCTTGCAGTGATAACAATCGACCTGCTGTACCAGCTGTCGGGAACTTTTTTTTTTTTTTTTTTTTTTTTTTTTTCGTGGGCTGGTGGAAATCTTCATAGACACGATGAGCACGTGCCCAAAGTAGTGTGAGATTTTTACTCACTAAAACCACCACCCATTTGGTATTTCTATTGCAACTAAGTATTCGACTTATCCAGCAATTTTTTTATCACGATTATATAATATGTTTGGCAGGTAACTTTCCTTTGAGAGTTCCTGCTTTTCCGCAATTATAGCGCGGTTTGTTATTATCGGGCCAAATCTAAGGGTTTAGTTCTTTGAAGACGCCGCAATATATTTGTTTCGTCAAGAATTTGGAGGACTGTTGTGTTAACGTGTCCTAATAAACGTTTTTTATGTTTTCGTGCAAAATTTTTTGTTTCATCTTTAACCGCGGGAATACCCAGATCTCTGCGTAGATCTTCGTTCCTTACGTACCACGGCGCATTGACGAATGATCTTAACATTTTGTTTTCAAAAGTTTGTAAAATGTTTAGATTCGTTTCACTGGTACAACCCCATAGTTGTATACCATATGTCCAAACCGGTTTTAGCACTTGCTTGTATAATAGCAGCTTGTTATCAAGGTTAAGCTTCGAATATTTTCCGAGCAACCAGTACAGTTCTCTGTATTTATTCTTAAGTTCTTCGCATTTCTTTTTTACATGCGACTTCCATTTTAATTTTGCATCGAGTGTCATACCGAGATATTTCGCTTCATTTGCAAACGGGACTCGAACCGTATTTAGAAATACAGGCAAATTGTTTGTCCGTTTATACGAAAAATCTACATGGATCGATTTGCTCTCATTAAGTGCAATCCGCCAGGATTTAGTCCATTCATTAACCTCGTTAAGAGCGTTTTGTAATTTAATATTTGTTTCCTCTATTGTTGTGGCAACTGCTAGTATAGCAGTATCGTCAGCAAACGTTGCAACTATTGTATCGTTTGTTTGTGGGATATCACGAGTGAATATGAGGTACAGGATTGGTCCAAGGACGCTTCCTTGCGGTACACCTGCCATTATTTCTTTGAACTCGGAATATTCGCTTCCAAGTTTCACACGGAAGAGTCTATGCTCAAGATACGACACGAGGATTTTATATAATTGTTCTGGCAAAACTTGACTTAGTTTATAAGTAAGGCCTTTGTGCCACACCTTGTCAAAAGCTTGCGACACGTCAAGAAATACGGCTGAACAAATTTTCTTTTCTTCGAAAGCTTTCTCAATTACATCTGTAATTCGATGTACTTGGTCCACCGTTGAATGTTTACTTCTAAACCCAAATTGATGGTCAGGTAAAAGACGTTTCTGTTCAATTATGGGGTGTAAGCGACCGAGTAATATCCGTTCAAAAACTTTTGAAATTATTGGAAGAAGTGAAATAGGTTTGTAAGATTTTATTTCATTCAGTGTTTTTCCTGGTTTTAGAACCATAATCACTTCCGCGACCTTCCACTGTTTTGGTATGAATTCTAATCCAATTGCTGCATTTACAACGTACAGGAGTTTAGTTAATGCTTTTCGAGGCAAGATTTTAAGAAGTTCTCCTGTAATAAGGTCATAACCCGGAACTTTTTTAGGCTTTAATTTCTGTATTTCCCGTTTAAACTCGGCAATACTTACATATCTAACTAGATTACTATCGGTTGTAGTCTGGAATAAATTGATGTTTTCTGGACCATCAAATGGTTTAAATGTGTAGTCAAGATGTGTTGCAAAAACATTTGCTTTTTCTTTATCGCTTTTTGTCCAAACGTCTTGAGTTACCCTAATCGGTGGCACAGCGTGTTTTGGTCGTTTTATGACTTTAATTGCTTTCCAAAGTGAATAACTCGATTCTTTTCCAGCAGTTAGACTTTGCAGATAAGTTTCTACTGCATGGTTTTAAAAGTTTTTAATCGAATTTGATAGCATGAACTAACATGCCTCTCAAATTAGCCCGGTCTTTTGCTAACTGCCTCCAGTTGTGCACTCCAACCAACTTTCTACTTGTGCACGGCACTTAGGCGAGGTCTTCCTCTACTGCGTCCGACGTCTGGCTGGGAATCGAAGACTCTGCGAGCCGGAGTATTGGTGGCCATTCGTTCTACATGTCCTAGCCATCTTAATCGTCCAATGCGGAGTTTTTTTTTTGACCAGGAGCATGTCACTGTACAGATCGTTTAGTTCTTGGTTGAATCTTCGTCTCCTGAGCTCGTCAACGCAAACGGGATTGAAGATTTTTCGAAGAATTTTGCTCTCGAATCGTTCACCGATTTCTTGGTCCGCTTTTGATACGGTCCATGCTAAAGCGACGTAGAGCAGGAATGGAATGATCAACTTCTTATATAGGATATCATAAATAGTTCGAGTGAGGGCTTTACTACTGGAATTGCCTTTTTAGCCTTAATAGATACCGTCTGGCAAGAGTAATTCTTCGTTTAATTTCTGACGAGATGTCATCTACCACCATCTCTGTTCAAAGGATCTGACTTGCTTTGGAAATTCCTAGACGAGCTTTTTCGGACAACAGGTAGTCCGAAAAGGCTCGACTAGGTTCGCCTGGGGCAGCACGCCAGGTGTGCATTCCGTGCGGCGTTCCATTTTGACCTGGCTGTTTATAGTGTTGATGTTTTTCGTGTTGTTATCTAGTGCGAGTTATCATTTAGCAAGTCAAGTCCCGTTAGGTTAATAATAAGCACATTTAATGTGTATTCAAGGTTACAACAACTAACCATTGCCAAGTGAAAGCCAATCAGAGTCTACCCTCTTTCTACAACACCCAACCATTTGGATATTCATGTGCTAAAATTCATAACCCACTGATTGAATTTATAAAAGACCTGCAAGAAGTAAAAGAAAACTTCCAATGAGGGTTTTCAATAACAACCATAACTATGCTCTTACAACAAACACTACAGTAAATTCTCATTTTATTTGTGTATCCGTTTAAATATTTATTTATAATTATATTTTTTTTTTTTTTAAGGGAATCTAAACAGATATTCATACATTTATATTCATATTTTTTTTTCAGCATTAAAGAGCTAAGCTTTGCGTATTATGAACATTTATCATTTTGTTTCCATAGTAATAATATATATACATGTATGCACTCATTTTCAACGCTGTTTCTTATGTTTATTGGTGATAAAAAAAATAATAAATTCATATTACTTCCAGGAAGTTATAGTTTCTTTTAAATGATAGTAATAAAAAAAATCATGAGATAAACTACCCCATCCCATGTAAGCTCTCTTGTAAGTCATTATTGTTTAAACATATTTTCATTAAAAAAAATCCGTCTGCCACGTTGTCGCACCCTTTTGCAATTAGCGCCAGTTTCAAATAATGTGTTTATCAATAAAAATATGTCCATCGTATAATTCACTGATTTTCGACAGGCGAAATATGTGTTTGTAACTGTTTTGCAGGGAACAATAATGATGCCATTAGCTTAACTCTCAAATCATGTCGAACATACCCATAGGCGATCATTTTAAAGTGAAACTTTTAATTTTACACTTCGGACCTGGGAATTGGTCTGCCGCTTTTTCTCAGGCATTACAAACTACGTCCTTAGTAACTAAAGAAAACCACATGTAAAGTCTTCAGAATGATGGATGGACTTCTATTCCACAGTAACAAGATTTTACTGTTTATCTGGTTGGGGTAAACGAAGAATTCATATGGAAAACATTGTTTAAATCTAGATGAAAATTTAAATCCCAAAAATTTGTAACATACAGACGGACAGATGGCAGCAATACTTTTTCTTATCGCAACATGACTAAAATTGTATATTTAAAAATTATCGACGTTACAAATTATGCATCAGCTATGGGATGGGGTATAAAAAGATTATACACAGTATAGGACAAAACTAAGCAAACTGAAACGAATTTAACACTTGGACGAATTTACATGTAACCAAGAGCAATATCATCAAATTTATTATACGGCATAAAATAAAAATAAAAACAAAACAATAATAGAACTAATTGAAAAATATTCGCACAAAAAAAAAGATTAACAGTAATTCGTCTAGTTTTGGTCGGACACAAATAGTATTTAAAAAAAATTATAATTTCCCTTTTTTCGTCTGTTTGAAACTTTCATACCAATTCATCTTCTGTAAAATATTTAGGCCTATAGCGAATAAATTTCCCCGGGAATATATCCCTTATCAGCAATCAGGCCTATCGAGGATAATTTTGCCGGCAAACTGCTCCAATTCAGCAATCTGATTTACATTGCTGACAAGGGAAATTTTCCCGGGAAAATTTATTCGCGATATGCCTGATTGTTATTTGAATTTTTTTTAACCAATGTTTTGTTTTGTAAGGGAATGAAAGTAATTTATGTAATTCTAGTTTTTGTCCGTCCAATATTTAAAGTTTCTAAGTTTTGTCCTATAGAGTACATTAATAATATTATAAATAACGGGTGGTGCAAATTCAAGTTTCTTTTTGATTCATGTGTTATTTCGAAATTCAAAACTCTTTAACCTCGGAAATCTTGATTGAAAGTTATTCAGGCCTATCGCGAATAAATTTTCCCGTGAATACATCCCTTATGAGAAATGTTAATCAGATTGCTGAATGGGAACAGTTTTTAAGGAAAATTTATTCGCGATACGCCTGAATAGGCTCCTTAAGATCCTTGGAATGGCTTTTTCATCGTTCGTTTGTATCACGATGGCGGCATGCCCTTGATCCAAACGGCTTTTTTTTAGCAGTTAACACTCATGGCGAAAACATTGCAACACATTTGAGGTGAACAATTTCTTAAGATCTAAACACAGCTTAAGACTAAGTTTTTCATTAACAGTACGATGCGCCTTGCTATTGGCCGACAATTTTCGACTCGAACGTAATAACTCTATATTTCACGCACCACGTTTTTCCTAGTGGAAATTGTATACGATAACTTAAGCTTAACAATAATTTTTGTTTACACAGTTGTAAGCGGCTAAATGAAAAGCAATTTTAGACAAATCTTATTTGTTTGCCCTAGAAGTACAGGATCGTCGTCGAATCGACGAAGTTCGTTCAGATTTTGCGGTTTTCCTTTTTGACCTTGGATTGTTTGGTCAAGTTGTTGGTGAGTGCTGACGCAAAGTTCAATATAAATTGTGTAACTATGATAATTTAAAATGTGTTTCGTCGAAACAACCAAGTATGGCTTTTGCGTTACTTTTGCTCTTTGAAGTTGTGTTATTTTTAGTAAATGGTTTTAGTTGTTATTCGGTTTATTTAATTTGCACAGCTGAAATCATCACTAAGGCCGCGCTACGACCAACACTAGTTAGCGCTAGTAAATCTAATGTATGGATAATCAATAGCATGGTCGCACCATCACGCTTTTTGTTTTCGCGCTAGTATACGCTTCACGCTTGTAATTTTGTATATCAAAACTAACGTGGTTTTGATGTTAACTAGCATGAAGTAGCGTGAAATATCGTCCACGTTTTTTTTTAACAGCGGACTATCGTGAACTAGCACACTCGCTTACTAGCGTTGACCGTAACCGCGCCCTAAGAATATAGATGATGATGAAATTGAAGGGTTTCTGTTGACTTGTGACGGTGACGATGACCACGAATTGGACAATGAGCTGGGGCCTAACCATGTAATTCGGTTTTATAATAAAAACAAATTCGAATTTGTAGAGTCTGAATTATTTAAGACATTTAGAACGTTTTAATATACGATAATCTAATGGCTTGTTGGCATCGTTGCCATAGAAATTGTTATCTGAATTTTGATAAATCGAAGGTAGCATCCCTGGAATATGAAATGGAAATCCGACTTGTAACAGGTACCCCGATTTATTGTCACCCACGTAGACTTCCTTTTCTGAGAAAAAATTTTGAATGAAATTGTTAAGAACCTTACAGCGCGGGAAATCATAAAGGCTAGTGATTCCCCTTATGCCTCACCGATAGTTCTTGTTAAGAAGAAGTCTGGTGAAACGCGGAACCATTGACTGTTCGTGATAATAAACCCCTTCCGCTAATTGACTACTGCATAGAATATTTAGGCTGGAAGAATTATTTCTCCTTGTAAGATCTTAGGAGTGCGTTTCACCAAGCTAAGGTTTCATCTGGTTCAATACATTTTACTGCTTTCGTAACTCCAGAAGGCCTAGAAGAATTTTTAAGAATGCCCTTTGGCCTTCAGAACGCCCCTTCCGTTTTCCTCACACTTACTTTGAATAAAAAAATGCCAACCCACGAATTACTAGGTGGGCTCTAGAGCTTGAGAACTACAATTACAAGGCCAAACATAGAAGTGGAATCAATATGGGTCATGCTGATGCCATAAGCCGGTGTCACGTGATATCTGTAGTCAACTCTGAAGATATTGGTTTTCACAAGGCCGTGATCCGATCGTTTCAGCTTTGAAGAATAGGTTGTGTTCAGAAAATTTTAAGTCATAAGTACTCCAAAATGGAATTTCTTAGGAGTGGTCGACTTTGTTTTTATGTTCCTTCCGACATGTCCACGAAAAAATTGCTCATTTAGGGTTAACAAAGTGCTGTGAACGAATTCGTGTGCATTTTTGGTTTCCTGAAATACAGTCGAAGGTAGAAAAATTGCTGAAGAATTGCATGCTCTCCTCTCCTGTTCACTCCCGAGGACGTAACTTGTTCAATATCCCTATAGATAAGACTCCGTTCCACACGATTCATCTTGATCATCCATCCAATCTAAGCGGAAGCGTATCCTTTTGGTTGTTGATGCATTCACTTAGTATATGAAATTGTACCCAGTGATATTAACGAGTACCAAGGAGGTATGTGCAGCGCTTAAGAAATACTTTGAGTACTACAGCAGACCTTCTAGAGTGATTTATGATAGAGGTACGTGCTTCACCTCGTTAGAGTTCAGTTTCTTCCTTCTGGACTTTAACATCTCTCATGTTAAACCTACTGATCAGAGGCTATGATAATTTCAGATTGGACCAGATATTGTAGTTTATAAATTTTGAACATTTCTGTCTATACTGTACAAGAGTGTGGACATTACTTAATCGAAAAAAGCAATTGCATCTAACTTCAGGCGAGTGGCAGCCATAATTCTTTTCGAAGATGACAGATGTTTTGTGATATGCATAATTTTTTTTTTCTGGCTCGTGTGTATCGTAGCTGTGTAACAGAACATCTAGATAATAAAATTAAAATATGTAAGACCATTGATAAAAATACAGTTTTCATTAGAGCCACTGAATATTTGACTTCAAATAAGTGCAATTGTATTGTTAGACGAGAAACCCTTTTGTGAATAATATAAGAGTGTTTTAAATAATCTATTGTTAAACATAAAACTGAAAAGTATTTTTCATTCGAAGCTCGGCTTCATTCTACATTGGTGTCAGAAGTGGGATACAACCTTTTCTGGATGAGCAGTTTCCAGAAAACTGTTGAGAAACGGTTCAAGAACATAGCGAAGTGAACATTTTATGGTTAACATAGTGAAGTGAACAGTTTAAGTGAATATAGTGAATCGTGACAATTCGAGAATAGCGAAGAATAATTTGGTTTACGATTGAGTGTGTGTTTGTGATTACACAATAATGGTTCGCAAATCAATAGATCAGCTTACTACTGCGGAGCTGAAAGCTGAACTGAATATCCGTCAACTTTCCCCAATAGGAGGAACGAGCGATTAATTTATTAGTCTCCATGACGCAAAAAAGCAAAGTGGTAAAGATCCTAATTCGATTTACTTTGATTTCTAGGAGCAAGAAGTAAGTGCAGGATTCGAAATGCCATCCATGATAATGTTTTTTGGAGGTAAATTTTGGAGAACAAAAGCATTCTCTAGAAGAACAAAACAATAAATTTGAACAACTATGCGAAGATCAGGGCCAACAGTCCTAAAGTCAAAAAACAATTTGGAACAGGAGCTCGAACAACAACGTGAGGAGCAACGCCAACAGCTCGAAGGGCTACGAGCAGAACAGCGCCAACAGTCCGAAGATCAAAACAAGCAGCTCGAAGAACAGCCTCTGCAGCACGAGTAACAATTCGAGGAACAGTGTAAGAATGATGAGAATGTCCTCGAGTCAAAATTCACGGTGCTCGATAATCGATACGAAAAAGTCGAAACTACATTTATGGCGGTAGAAGAGAAAGTTGCGAAGTTAGAAAATTATGTAGCAACAATCGAACAGAAAGTCGAAAAAGAGGAAAAGAAAGTCGAAGACCTAGCTAAAGAGCTTAAAATTGTTAAGAAACAAAAGATTCGGAAAATTTCTGGAGATTGTCCACGAATGAAGGAAATGAAGCCTCCAACTTTCGACGGACAGACGCAATGGACAATTTATAACAAACAGTTCGAAGCTGCTGCCATGACCATCTGCTGGGAGGACGAGTAAAAAGCCATCGCACTTACACTGAATTGAATGCTCTTGTAAAATAATATAGGTTTCACCGAATAACAATTCCCAACCTCAAATGCGTTGCTGGAACTGCAACAAAACTGTACATCTAATGCGTCAGTGCAGGAACCCATCAAAGCGAAGCATTTTTCCACACTGCAACAATCGGGGACAGCAGAGGGAAGAATCTGGCAGTGACAACAATCGACCTGCTGTACCAGCAGTCGGGAACTACCTATTGACATTGACATCGCAGTACTTCGCACATGAATGCAACGAACTACAGACACGTAACAGCACTGGCGACTGAGGCCAGCGGCTGTGACAGATCAAGACATTAATACAACAGAGAGAGACAGAGAGGAAATATTTTTGGTGGAACCAGAGAACAACATGGTTCCAATAAGAGCCTTAAACATCAGACGACACGAGGTGATAACCCATAAAGGAAAAGTGATTGGTAAATGTGTTTCGCTTATCGCAATATCAAGCATAACCGAGGTTGAGACTGCTACACCAGTGCTGCCAACTAAACGGATGGACATAACGATATCGATTCTCAACTAATGCAAGAGGGAAAGAAGAAAAGGAGCTCACCACCACCCTGCGAATATGAGCCGAGCCCAACAACGGTTGGACGACTGTAAAGATCAGAGAAGCGCAGATGGAAGACCCTGACGTTTAAGCAATTCTTACCTGTAGGGAGCACATGGAGAAACCAGATTAGCAAGAAATTTCGGATCGTAGTCCATCTCTAAAGGCGTACTGGGTACAATGGGAGTCCTCCGACGGAAAGCCCTTTGTATCACAGCTTATCGTTCCACGGTCCATCGTCAAAGATGTAATACGGGAGCTACATTGTGGAGTATTGGGAGGACATTTGGGAAACAAAAAGACTTAAAACAAAGTGAGGCAGCGATTTTACTGTCTGTCTGCAAGAGAAGACATTGAAAAGTGGTGCCGAAAACGAATAACATGCGCCGCCTGTAAATAACCAAAACGAAAGACGCAAGAAACATGCATCAGTATAACGTTAACGCACCGTTCGAAAGCATAGAAATAGATATTGCTGGCCCGTTTCCAGAAACGAGCAGCGGAAACCGTTACATATTAGTTGTTATGGACTACTTCAGTACATGGCCGGAAGCATTCGCTATCCATAATCAGGGAGCGAAAACTGTAGTGGAATAGATCTTGAACATCGGGGTATGCAGATACGGGGCACCTTTGGAATTTCATTCTGATTAAGGTAGAAACTTTGAGTCCAGAGTATTCCAGGATGTTTTCCAACGGTTAGGTATTAAGAAGACCAGATTGATACAGCTTCATCCACAGTAAGACGGTATGGTACAGCGATTCAATTGAATCTTGAAACAACACCTCTGCAAGGTGGTAGAAGAAAATAAACGAAGCTGGGATCATTGCTTTCCCTTTTTTCTAATGGCGTACCGAAGCGCGGTCCATTGCACGACTGGATACTGCCTAGTGAAGTAATGTTCGGATCCCCAATGGTAGAGCCAACAACTGAAGATGAGTACATTGATGATCTACGAAATTACCAAGACAAGAATAAGACTGGCAAGCGATCGTATGAAAACCAGGTACGATATCAGAGCAACAGGAACTGTATTTCGGAAAAAAGATTTGATTTTGCTCTATAATCCCCAACGTAAACAAAGAATATCGCCGAAGCTACCACCCCTACATAATTGTGAAGCGTATAAACGACGTTGTCTACCGAATACAGAAAGGACTTCGAGGAAAACTAAAGGTAGTGCATCTGGATCGGTTACATCGTTATGAAGGTGAAACTGAGGACACACTTATTCGGGACGAACAAGTTTAGGAGGAGGGCTAAGTTATGAATAGTGATTGCAGTGTAGGAACATACCCTGATGTGTTAGTGTTAGTTTGTGTTCCAGGACGCACCCACTGGATTGAATGACTGGAAAGGTGGTATCTGTCAAAATCACTTCTCGAATAATCAAATAACTGCGGAAATCTCCGAGAATATGCAATTTCTTCTGGACTCTGTATGTGGATTGGTATAAATAGAGATGAATTGACAACCAGACTAACTAGTCTAAGTTGTGACCTAAACACGATTCGAATAGTTATAACTGAGTGAATTACCTAAGTGAATTTTGGAAAGTGATAATAGTGCGCGAATTAAATGGTTGGTATTTGATTTCAAATAAGTGTAATTGGAATGTTACACAAAAACCCGTTTTGTAAATAATATAATTCTAGAAATAATGTCAGGGCATTAGCTGCGACTTCGGCAAGTGTGCGTTTCCAGTCATTCGTACTGCCAGTTGAAGAAAAACACTTGTATAACCTATCCCATACCACATGCAATATGTTGTGTCAACACCATTTTAAATATTGCAATGATGTTTTTTGGGGATATTAATTTTAAGGATTGGATGGGATAGAGTATTTAATGTTCCGTTTAGCGAATTATAGCCTTCGTAAAGCAATTTATCAAACATTTCATTTTAGTTGGTCTTACTTACAGTGGTGTTGGCTTAGATTCCTGTACGTAAATGTGCCTCTTTTAGCATGACGTACGTGCCTCGTTCTCATATGTCAAATCGGAATGAACGCATTCAAACTGGCAAATATGAAATATTCCATTCAGGTGTGTTCGTTTAAGAAATCCGAGCCAACACCACGCTACTTTGCAAATAATTAATTTTATTACACCCCACCCCCGTGAGGCACCCTGTTCCTACGGCAGCCTCACCAACATCCATTACAGCCAACAGCCGAAGCGGTTTTGACCTCAGCCGATCGTACCTGTTTGTCTTGACCTTGGGAGACCCTCATGACTCTCCCTCTCTTCCATTGACTAATGGGAACGTCGACGTCACGCACGAGTACTAAATCCCCTACTTTGATAGGTGGTACTTTCTTGAACCACTTGCACCGTCTCGTCAAAACTGGTCAGTACTACTGCATCCACTTCCTCCAAAATCTGTCCTTAATCTGCTGGCTGATACGCCACTGCTTACGAAGACAAAGGGCCCTTTCATTGACCAGTCCTGGAGTTTGAAACGAATTTCGATTACCCATAAAAAAGTGGTTTGGTGTCAATTGCTCTTCTTCATCAGCTGACACTGGCAAGTGTGTAAGTGGTCGGCTGCTGACAATGTTTTCGACTTCAATAAGGGCACTTTGTAGAGTTTCAAGTGTTGGCGCTAGTTCGTAAAGAGTGTATGCCAACATCCTTTTTACGGAGCGAACGAGCCTCTCCCAACACCCCACGTCATGGGGACTGGAAAGGCAGTTATATATCTACCTGATATTCTTCGCAGAGAGCTCTGCTTTAAAAGCCTCGTTGTCGAAGATGTAATTCGTAGACGATTCGCCTTTGGCTCCGATAAAATTGGTACCGTTGTCGCTCCTTATTCGGGCTGGAACTCGTCTCCTGTTAACAAAATTGCGGATGCATAGGATGCACGTGTCCGCTGAGAAGTCAGCTGCAATTTCAAGATGTACAGCCCTGACCGTCAAACATGTAAAGAGGGCTATCCACCATTTCTCCCTTCGTTGTCTGAGTGTTACAAAGACTAGCCCAAAGTAATCCACTCCAGTGTAAGTTAACGGTCTTACGAAAGGAGTAAGACGGTCTTCAGGCAGCTGTCCCATCAGTGGAGGCAACGGTACGGCGGCGCGAATTTGGCAAAACTGGCAGTCGTTTTTGGCTCGTCCAAAAATGGTCCGTAAGCTGGGTACCGGGTACTGGGTATGTTGAAAACCTTGAAAGGTCGAAAACAGTGGTACTCACCGCGTTGACAGTCAAAATGTACACGGGTCTCATCACCTCCGGGCAAACACAGCTCTTAATATCAATTGATGTTACAGGCCAAGTATCATCAGGCAATTGCAGGAAGTCAGGTTCGAATATCCACTTGTAATCGGCTTGATATTTGGGAGGATATCGCCCTCGCGTTGCTTCGTCTGTTGGGTTGAGTTAAGATGTTAACCAACGCCATTGGCTACACTGGCTACTATCGAGTATCTCGGCTACTCGAAATGCGAAGAACGGTTCGTGACGACTAGGCTCAGATCGAAGCCAACGAAGCAAACAATACTGTCTTTTAATATCTCCAAAAAATCCGAGTGTTAAGAGGCAGCTTGTGGTATTTACAAACAGCATGGCTGAGTCGTCCTCCCAGAGTTACGGCTGATAACTCCACACACAAAAGCCACTTCAATGTTTTCCCCTTCTTCTATGCAAAGATACGATACCAAACTAAACTCCTGATTGCTGATGATAACAAGGAGCTATAACACCTTGGCACTTTACACTCGGTTAAAATTGAAAGCTCTGTTTTCCATATTTTCCATCTCTCGAAAACTTCATCAGGGATCCTCTCGTCCTGAGCAACACCTTGAATCCAAACTGTTCGCGGCAGCAATTTCAAGTAGTTGACGAAGTTAGCGATAATCCCCAACGGGTCAAATATGGACATCGCAATGCTTAAAAACTCCCTCTTGGTTGGGCACTTATCTTCAGCAGTAACGTCTTTACTTACGCGAGGGAACTTTATTTTGAATGTGAAGACGTCTTCCTTTGCGCCCAGCACATTCCTAATACCTTTTCCACTGCGGTGTCCATATTCATATCTACCTCCTGACTCTGTTTATCCTCCTTGGTATATTCGGAAATATCTAGCAGTACCCTTTTTGAGTTGGATGCAAGATTGCGAAGCTTGAAACCACCGCTGCTGTGAATTGATATGACGGCCTTGGTTACTTCCGATGCTTCTGTTTCAGAGTGACAACTATCCACATAGTCGTCAACATAATGGTGATCAACGATCCCCCTGACGGCCCTCGGGTGCTCACTTGCAAATCTCGAGGCGTTCAGGTTCTTCATGAAGTTCGCCGAGCACGGTGAGCAGCTGGCACAAAACGTCATCGATTGCATAACGTACACATCAATGGGCTGGTCTATTTTGTCTCTCCAGCGAAAACGTTGCGAATCCTGGTCCTCTGGTCGGATTAGAACCTACTGAAACATCTCTTGAATATCTCCTGTAACAGCTACTGGACGCATTGGGAAGTTGAATAAAATAGCCAGCAATGGCTTGAGCTTGTCGGGGCTTTGAGCAAAAAATCATTTAATGATAAATTACGCACTTCGGCGGCTGCGTGGAAGACCAATCGAACCTTACCCGGTTTATTCGGGTTCTGCACGCCAAAATGTGGAAGATACCAGGTCTATGCTGTACTTAGGTTAGCCTCGACTGCTGTCAACATCCTCGCATATCCGTTTTCCAGATACTTCGCAATTGTTTGTCTGTATGTTGCACCGAACTCAGGATCCCTGCTTATCTTAGACTCGAGACTGAATAATCTGCGTTTCGCCATATCATAACTTGCTGGAACTATTAACTCGTCAGCCTGCCACAACAACCCTGTCTCATAACGGATGCCAATCTTTTTAGTCGTGTCAGATAAAATGCGCACCGCTCTTTTTTCGACGTCTGAGATTAATTTTGCGGTTGGTTTCTTCACGCCAAGGCTCTCCAAGTTTATGAACTCGTTCACAATCGTGTCCAAACGTGCTTCTTGATCTGCTCCAGCCGTTCTGCTATGGAGAAAGAAGTTGTTATTACCGTCTTGTATGCTGTTTGCGGATCTACCGTAGACTACCCATCCGATCATCGTTTCTGCAACAAGCGGCTGAATATCTGTATACTTGATAATGTTTATTGGTGCCTCCAAATGCCAATGGTCAAGCCCGATGAGTAGCTGAGGTTTGGCATTATGGTACTCAGCAAGGGACAGCATTGATGAGTCACTGAGGAATGGCTGCAGGTCATCGGAAATTAGGATTTGAGTCGGCAGATTCAATCCACTGACTGTTTGAACACCATTCAGAGCAAACTTCGGAGCTTCGTCTTTATCCGTGCTGATATGCAGATCTACCACAACCTAATCCTTTGCTGATGTCTGCTTGCCGAACTACTGCAAAATTAAGGCCCTCTTATGTCCTCTTAAGTGGAGCTGCATCGCTAAATCGGTGCTCATTATGGTCACCGAAGCCCCTTCGTCCAAGAGCGCATACGTCTTCACCATGACATCGTTGTTGTAGAGCCTTACTGGCAGTATTCGAAAGAATATTTTCGAGTTTATTTCGGCGTTACAACACAACAAAGTACTCATTGCTCTTTGACTTTCGTTGTTATGTGAAGAAGCTGCTGCTGATGTTTTGAGCCCCTGTGGCTTATGAAGTGATGGATGGTGAACTCTGGTGCAATCATCGGTCCCACATGATTTGCTCTATCTGCATGAACTGACGTTGTGATCATATTTGAGACAAGAGAAACACAGCCGGTTTTTCTTGACAAATTTCCATTTTACTTGAGCGTCCAGGCCAACGTAAGCATTACAGTTGGCTACTGGATGTGACTTTCCTTTGCAGTGGCGGCAGAAATTTCCATTGGCAGTTGCTGGTCTGGACTGTTCAGTGGTGTGAAGAACCTTGGACGGTTGGTCGTTGCGATATTGGCTTCTGCCGTCATCGTTATGCAAGATTTCTTCCGAAGCAAGCAGGATATTTCTTGATTTCGTCCGGTTTTAGGCTCTTTCTTGTTGAAGCAAAGTTGTTGTGACCAAGCAAACGAGTCTTGCAGGTCCACTTAACCACTCATCGAAGTGCTTCAGAGGTGGATATGGCTGGATGTAAATGCTTCTTTGAGCCCATTCCAAATGCTTGCTCATTGGCAACTTGCTGATAAGTTCGTCCATAAGTGTTGGGTTCGCCAGATGTTGGTGCATAACGCTTGACTCAAGGAACGTCGACAGATTCTGAACCCGTGTAATGAACGGTATAGGCAGTTTTCTTTCCGTAATTAGAACAATATCCCTTACCTTCGACAATTGGCTGCGCAGTAAGCACTCTGAGCGACCAAACCGCAATTCCAATGCTACCATTACTCTGTCCACGTTTTCTGGATGAATCAAAAGGGCTTCCACAACCTGCTTTAATTACCCTTTGATCCGCCTTTGAAGTAGAAAAATGTTTTCCACCTTGGAATAGCGAAACATCGATGTCGATTCCTGAAATGTAGTGCTAAACATTGGCCACTCTTCTGGAACTCCGGTGAAAATGGGTAGGTCATGGAGTTTCCGACCGTTCCCGTGGATGTTTGGTTGGCTTGACACAAATGATGGCGATGGCATGTACTGCTGTTGTGAAGCAATATTTGGGTGCTGACTGAATGGCTGGGACGTGCTTAAAGGTGGCAGGAATGTTGCTACTCTTGGCGTCTGATAGCAGCTGCTAATCGGTCCAACGACTTCGTTTGTTAATATCGGCATAGGCTGTGACTGTGGTGGCGATAACCATGTGGTCGGAGCATACTGGGCTGTTGCAGCACCGCTATACATGGCTGCGTTTGTGGCAATTGGCATAAACTGGGACGATGGCTGCGTTAGATATCTATATGGTGTGTACTGGGCTGTTCCAGCACCGGAGCACATGGCTGTAACAGTAGAAGCCCTAACAGGGTATGTCGCTGGCGGCGTCGACCACGTACCCAATGTGTACTGAGATATTCCATCACCGGTGCACATGGATGTTTTAGTAGATTTTGTTTAGATTTCGGTTTCGAAACACTGACTTATCTTCGTGAAGAGATTTCAGATGGATTTCCTTTTTTTGGTTAAAATCGTTTCGTTCGGCATTGACGGCGGCTACGTTAACGACTATGGCTTACTTTATTGGTGGCTTAAGCTTGACGTTGTTTCGTTGTTAAAATTCCTTAAAACTCCCTCTACTTGGCTGGCTGTAGGCGGCTACCTATCGAATAAGAGCCGAGAGATCAGGTGGCAAATCAATGGCTTCTTCACCAACTAAGCTGCACAATAAGTAGTTTTTTGGCTGATGTGCTGGCTGTCGGGCGACCGATTCTTGAACGAGGACTTTTGACAAAATATGCTTGATCGTGTGCGGGATGCAGGGCGGCAAAATCTCGAAAAAGGAATGTAAGTTTCTTTATTTGGTCGGTTTATTCTCTAAAGAAATGTATTTAATAATGGATCTTACATATATCTTTACTAAACTTACTTAGTCTTACTTACAATGGTGTTGGATTGGATTATTGGACGTTAATGCGCCTTTCCTTTTTGCATGACGTACATGCCTCGTTCTCATATGTCAAATCGGAATGAACGCATTCAAACCGGCAAATATGAAATATTCCATTCAGGTGTGTTCGCTTAAGAAATCCAAGCCAACACCACTCTACTTTACATATAACAAAATTTATTACAAGGCTAGATACTGTTATAATTTCGGATTGTAGTGTACGAACCTGCACTGATGTGTGCAAATCGAACAGATCCATTCAGTGTCGATTGAAATGAATGAATGCCCACTGGAATGAATCTGTCAAAACCTTTTCACGAACCATCTAGTAACTGCAGCAACCTCCGAGAATATGCCATCTATATGTGGAATGTGTATATGCTAGCAAGGAAAAATAAAATAAAACGAACTTTGTTTTATATATTTTTATTTAAAAGAACCGAACTCATTCAAAACCAAACGACGACTTCTTCCGTTAGAATGCCAACATAAAAATAAAGAAAAGAAATATAAATTCATATCGTTGCCAGCTGTATATTCTTAAGTGAGAAACTGTTAGGCTGCGCTTATATTGCGCTTACAACTCGGCCGTTCCTGCGATTTGATCGTCCTCGATATAATTGTCTCATCACCGGAAATTTCACTGTCATAGTCACCATCAGTATCGGTGAATCCATCCAACTCGAAGGGTGCTCCATCTTAATCTTATCCGAAGCGAAGACTGAAGTAAACCTTCGATTAGTGTTCGTCGTCCCATCTATACTCTCGACAAGGTATCGGTCATTTTCAAGAACTTTAGAAACCATAAACGGCCCTCGGCAGTTCGGTTCTAATTTTCTTGAGGTCCCAGTTGCTCCAGGTTCGTGTTCCATTGTTGTTTTGGAATCGTTTTCAGAATATTTTGTTGTTTCGCCTTGTCGCTTATCGTAACGCTCCTTCCATTCAGTGCGTTCCCTGCTAATATAGCCTAAGGCTGCCTGCTGTTTATCGATCGCAATTGGATCCTCGATGTCGTCCGAGGTATTTTCATTGTCTCTGCTGTACGAGTCATCCAACTGCACAGCATGAATCAGCTGGTTCTTTGTCACATCTACAAGCTTGAAGTTGAATACTAATTCGTTGGGGATAAGCCCAGTAGTTTTGTTTTTCTGAGAATTGATAGCCCATTGGATGATCCTCAGGTTTTCGTCCCAGTTTCGTTCGTTATCATCAGATGTTCGCAAACTTGCCAATGAAGTGCGGTTGACTCGCTCAGCCTGACCGTTCGCCCGTGGATTTCAAACAGCTGTCTTCACATGTTGAATATTAAACTGATCGCAAATTCCTCGAATCTTTTCGAGGTGAAGGCAGTTCCTCTGTCAGTTATAATCCGAATCGGCAATCCAAAGTAAGCCGTCATTTCACTCAAAATTCGCAACACTGGAGCGGTTTTTGTATCCTGAACTGTCTTTATGATGACGTATTTGCTGATTGGGTCGGCAATGACTAGGATAAATTGGTTTCCATGCTTGGGTTTGATAAACGGTCCAAGGTGGTCCAAGTGCAAAGTACGGAAAGGAACAGGAATCACTTCACCCAGATGCATTCGTCCTTCAATTCTTCCACCAACACACTTGTTGTAACAACAAGGCACGCAAGATGATATGTATTCCCTTACGTATTTGCGCATCTTTGGGAACCAAAACATCTTTCGTACTCTTTCCAGCGTCTTCTCTGTTCCAAAGTGACCCAGCTCGTCATGATATGTTTGTACTATTCGCCAGCGAACTGTTTTTGCTACATCGTATTTCGGCCCGTTTTCTGTTTTACGATACAAACGATGTTTTATTAGCGTGTACGATTTACGAACTCCCTGTAAGGCATCATAGACGTCTCTAAGAACGGGATCCTGCAATTGAATGGTGAGAAGCCAATCGCCTTCAGCTTCGGTTACGTTGAAAACAAATCCAGCCACTTCAGTTAGTTTTGTATAATCCACTGGCGAACAACTCAGAGCGTCGACTTGGGTCATTCATTTTCCAGGTCGATGGTAAAATTCGCTGTTTTATTCGGCTAGCTTAAGCCACCAGCATGCGATGCGTGCCTTCAACTAAGTTTTTGCCTTTGTTGTCACTATCGCATGACAATCAGTTGCCACCTTAAATTACTTTCCCAGTAGGTACACACGAAAACGCTCCAACGACTCCACCACAGCAAGAACCTCCAACTCAAAGCTATGGTACATTCGCTCTGCATCGGTTACCAACCGGCTAAAATAGAAAACGGGTATCCAGGATTTTCCATGATTGACATCTTTCATGACAGTCGTGCAACCAGCTCATCCACAATCGGAATCGGGAACGGCTCCTTTACAGTAACTTTGTTGAGTAACCGGTAATCAACACAGAGTCGCTTTTCGCCGTTGGACTTTTCCACCAATACTACTGGTGATTCGTATTCTGAAGACGATGGCCGCAGAATGTCATTCTCCAGCAACGCGTTTATGATGCGCCTGACTTCTTCGCGTTTGGAAAATGGAATTCTATAAGGTTTTTGAACTACTGGAATATCAGTTTTAGTCCTTATAGTCCTTATATATAATCCATTGAGCATTTCCCCAATTCCTGAACGCTACTGGTTAAGCATTCCGGAAGTTCATCGAGAATGTACGTTAATCGTTGTTCTTGTTCAGCTGACAGCACTGACTCAGTTTTCACGAAATCCGCCTCCTCAATCCAACATTTGGCTCCTTCGATAATCAATCGCTTACCACTTTGGCTGAGTAAATCGCGTCCCAAAGCACGTTATTCGGGATGAACTCATCGTGGACCACCAGAAGTTCTGCGTCATGTTGAATTTTGTCGATCTCTATAGCGATGCGAACTTTGAAATTAGAAACGTATTCGCCGCCCGCAAATCCTCGCAATACAACGAAGCACGGAATTTTCGTTTTGCTGGGTTCTCACCAGAGAATAAACGCTACCTGGATCGATGAAAGCCATCGTCACGTTTCCACCCAGGCGGATTGATTTCAGAACTGCTTCGTTGTTCTGGGAATCACCGTTGCTCGTTGCCTTATCGCTATCGTAACCAGCGTTTGTTTTTGACTCAGTCGAAAAAGTTGCTGCACTAATTTTGTGAACGTTTGTTGGGTTTTTTGTTGCCACAGCCTGAGTTTTGACTTGGTTCTTTTGAGGACACTCGCCTGCTGAATGACCCGTACGTTGGCACGTTGCACACCGGTCTCGTCGCTGGGGCTCTGGACAGCGTCTTGAAATGTGTCCTTCCCTAGAACAATTAAAACACACAACAATCTTTTTGGCAACCTTCATGTTCGTGTCTGGCAATTTAAACTCACCCGATTTCCGAGAGACGTCAGCATTCGTCTATCGGTTCCCTTTCTGGAACCGTTTTATTTGGCTGTTTCCCAAATACCGTAGTAGCATTATGGACTTCGTTGCAAGTAGTAAAAGACATCAGCGAGAGGTTCGCTTTTACCACGTCCTCATTGATACCCCGTATCAAATATATAATTAGGAACATTGTTACTTTAGCTTCCAATCACTTTTTTCACTTTTTTTTTTGTTCCACTCTCTAAATTAAGCTAAAAATTTAGCAATTTTTTTTTGTCGCTCTCAATTAGTTAAAAAGTTATTAAACAATGAAATTTCCAAAAATCCCTATAGAAATCAACCAACTTTTGACAGTTCACACATAGCTGCATGATAAATATGAAGAAAAACATTCCAATGGAGCATTGCAAGATAGAAAAAAAAAATTACATATTTCCCAAAATGTAAAGAAATGTAAAAAATGTAAAAAATTGTAAAAAAATTATTAACAATCATTAATTAATAATAAAAAATGACTTAACAAAATATCTTAAAAAAATGCCGTAACGAAAATTTAGACCCCCTCGAAGAATTTTTTATATGTGCCGGCAAACTATACAACGGGCAAGAAGCAATTCCAGAACCATGTTCTAATGATTCTGACGATTCATCATAAATTAGTATAATATAATAAATAAATTAAATCCTAACTCAACAGTTTTTCTGTTAACCGGTACTCTGCGTGGCCCGCTTCGCGGGAACAAAGGATTTCAACTCTCTTTCTGTGGACAGTCCACGCTCACGCAACTTCGTTGCTCCGCTCAGGGTATTTAAAGTCGTCAGGCAGGCGCCTAAGTCAACAGTTTTTCTATTAAGCGGTACTCTGCGTGGCCCGCTTCGCGGGAACAAAGGATTTCAACTCTCTTTCTGTGGACAGTCCACGCTCACGCAACTTCGTTGCTCCGCTCAGGGTATTTAAAGTCGTCAGGCAGGCGCCTAAGTCAACAGTTTTTCTATTAAGCGGTACTCTGCGCGGCCCGCTTCGCGGGAACAAAGGATTTCAACTCTCTTTCTGTGGACAGTCCACGCTCACGCACCTTCGTTGCTCCGCTCAGGGTATTTAAAGTCGTCAGGTAGGCGCCTTAGTCAACATATCTTTTTGTTAAAATATTTTTATTTGGTATGTTTTTTTCAACATGGCAATGCTGCGTACACCGCAGCAGAAAAAAAAAATAAATGAAGTGTCAAACTACAAACAATTTGTATGGGATTACAACCCAAAAAGTGCAATTTTATTTTATTAATAACTTTTAAACTAAATGTGAGCGACAATTTTTAAAAGCATATAAATGATCAGTGCGCAGAGACGAATCGATTAATAAAAAAATAAGTGCAAAAAGTGAAAGGCAGCTAAAGTATATTTATGCCTATAATTATACTGGCCTCCGAAAATTCACTTCTGCGACAGATGGACAGCATCCTATAAAAATAATTTTCGAACGATTCGCCCTTTTCCCATTTCATTTCCGTGGCTTCCAGATGAATGTCTGTTATGTCGAATTCACTTGGGAAATCTCGCAGAAATGCTTCAACGAACGCATTCCAAGTCAAGAATATATATGAATGACCTTCAGCCCATACTTTTGCTAGCCCTTGTAACCTTGTCACTCCACTGGTATGTACACTTTAACATATCCACACGACGAATATACTGTGATGATGGCAAAGATAACGAAGAAGTCGGATCGAACACTGGGATTATGTCGATCGCTTCTATTACGTTATTTTCGTTACTGCGCATTGCAAACGGGTACAATGATGTTTGTCTCTGCATCTGGTCAGACTGTACGTTGTTGTTTGCAGATACAGTTAATGGCAATGTATCGAACGGTGTGGTTAATGGATGACTATATATGTGTGTCTGATGCGAAGGAGTGTGAGTTACTGTCTGCAATAAAATTGCCTCGTATTGAGCCATCGACGACAAAGAAGCGGAATGATTTTGCACACACAACGGACTTTTTCGCATAGATGTGTTGTGTGTGTACATAGGATTATTATCCAACGCCACAGGATCGCTCGTGTATGTGGCACTAGCTGTCGTTGGAGAATATTCTGGTGAAAATAAATTTGAAAACTCCGTTCCGATTTAAATGTCGAGATGGAGTGCGACGAAATTCTGGTGTTATCTGCACGTAGACTGAGATGGCGTACTTCGTCTTCCCGCGCCAGCGATCGTATCCGCTTCTCCTGTTCCTACTGCTGCTGATTATAGTGGTGTGTTAAAGCATCGATGAGATCTGCTTTCTTTCCTTGAAGAGGTAGACCCACTTCCTTGCAGCGTCGCTTTAGCTGTTCCACGATGAGATCTTTAAAATCCATTTTCGTTGGCGGTTTTATGGGCCACAATCCCACTTCTGAAAATTGTAAATGGTGGCAAGGGAAAATAAAATAAAATGAACTTTGTTTTTATATACTTTTATTTAAAAGAACCGAACTCCTTCAAAACCAAAAAGACTTCTTCTGTCAGAATGCCAACATAAAAAATAAAGAAAAGAAAAGTAAAGTCATATCGTTGCCAGCATGACTTTATAATTCATATCTTTGCAGCTGTATATTCTTAAGAGAAGTGAGAAACTGTTAGGCTGCGCTTATATTGCGCTTACAAATGTTATATATAGAGATGAAGCGACAACCGGAGGGCCAGTCTTAATTGTGACCTGAACGTGATTTGAATAGAGGACGTGATTCGAATAGTGACTGAGTGAATTACCTAAGTGAATTTTGGATATTGATTACATTGCGCGAATAAAGTCGTTGGTATTTTGAACATTTCTGTCCTTACTGTAAAAGAGTATGGCCACTACTTAATCGAAAAGAGCAACTGCATCTAACTTCAGGCGAGTGGCGCCCATAATTCTTTTTGAAGATGACAGATGTTTTGGGTTATGGCATCATTCCTTTTTTCTGACTCGTGTGTAACGTAGCTGTGTAACAGAACATCTAGATAATAAAATTAAAATAAGTATAATCATTGATAAAAATACAGTTTTTATTATAGCCACTAAAACTTCAAGTGTAGGGTACTGCACAAAAAATTAACGAAGTGTGTAAAAACCCACTGATGTCAAAGATGCCGACTGATTTTATTTGACGAGCAATGAGGAATCTCACCAAAACGCAAATGGTTGAAGCCGTATCTTCCGCTGAAATCGACGTTCCCAGTACAGCCACCCTGGCGCAGATTAGATCACTATATAAGATTTTAGATAACGAATCACCCTCGGTAGATAATACTTCTGTGACACATAACCTTGTTCCTGCAGTCGAAACCTCCGCCATTGCTTATGAGACTTCCTCGAATTCTGTCATTGGAAGTTGTGCAACAACTTCTGCAACTGAAGAGATCGCTCCCGCTGTAGTGCAGCGAGTCTTAGCAAACACTGCTGTTGGGACTTTCGCTGCAACGGTGGATGAAACATTTGTCGAAACTTCTGCTATCGCTGCTGTTAGAACTTCTGTCACCACCGCTGTTAAACAGAATGAAAATATTCTTTCTCAAACGACTGCCGATACTTCTCCGACCTCTCTGAGTGATAACGCTTTCGCCCTTCCTCGTACTGGTGTTCTTTTTCGAGACGTTCATTGTGCAACAGATGATCCGATTTCCGACATCGACGCTGAAGAGCAGAAGGAACTTCAACGATTAGAACAACGCAAAAAAATCGCTTTTCTAAAAAAAGAGCCGGCTGAAATGGACACTGCCCATCAACCAGGAAGACGAGTTGACTTCTATGATATTGAAAATGCCATTCGTACTTTTTCAGGCGATAATTCATACAGCGTCCATAAATGGATTACCGACTTCGAGGATGTGGTCCTTTCATTGGGGTGTGATGACGCACTGCCAAGGCTTTTCTGCGAACAGTTCGAGTGGGTTGCTGGGCAGCTTTGAGGAACCTTCTTTTGGAAAAATTCGACAGAAGTGTGAGCTAAAACAAAAACAGTTGTAACACTTATAAAGAAATCTTTAACTAAATTACATTGCTGTAGGGAGCAAGAAACTTCTTAAATTACTTTGCGGCAACAACTTTTCTGACTTAACAATAATCTACAATTAAATACAGTTTAATGCCTTTAACATTTCAAAATTCAAAAATAGCGAAATTCACCTAACCCGAGTGTCTAAAGTCCAAACTATTAAATGTGCACAAAAAAACCAAGTTCGATGCACTTTCGGAAAATGCGGTTTGCTGTGAACTGTTTTAGTAGAAAAAAGGTAAATAGTGACGTCGGACATTTGCACAATGAAGCAAGAAACCAAATGGGAAAACAGCTGTGAATTCGACTTGCATTTCTCAGAGAGAGCAATAACAACAAACATTGTCGAAACTTGGTACAAGTCAAAGGAGTGGTGTTGCCAGTACTGAAATTATTTTTAATTATTTAAATTTGAAGTTGCCAGTATAAATTCGTCTACTAAAATTAAAGTTAAATTATTCTTCATAAAATAAACAAACTCATAAAAGGGAAACAAAAATACAAAGTCAGCTTGGTGGCTCGATGACACTCCGGGGGCCGTCTGAAACTATTGTGAAGACTCTAAGTATAAACAGCGAGCCTTCCCACTGCCCTCTTCAATTTTGTGGTTCTATTTGTAAACCGTACATCAACGGTGCGTACAACGGCTCAATGAGAAAAACGATGTCCCCCACTGCTACAGGCTTCGTCTGGCAGAAATTCTTTATACCACCGCCTCGTAAATTGCACCACCAAATGTTGCGCCCGTTGGCTATACAGCTTGCTTCATGCATCGCCTTCGTAGAACAGACCAGGGGCCGTGACGTCTTTATCTGCCTCGCCGTGTTCAGCGGGAGTCGTGTTGGCTCCTCGGGGTCAACAGGGATGTGAGTAAGAGGACGGCGGTTGATTTGACCTGAAGCTTCAATCAAAGCGTTACGAGCCGTTCCCAGGCTCCACCCATCCACGGAGAATATGCCGGAATGAACCGCCACAATATGCGCTTATACTTCGCCGAATTCTCATTTCCCTGATGTCTCTGTCCAAACGATTTTTTCAACCGAAGAAGTTAAGCCCATTGTCACTATATATGTGTTGGGTTACAACCCGATTCACCAAAAAACGACGAAGTCCCATGGTACATTGGTCCAAGCTTAGATCGTTGAGCAACTCGATTTGCACTTAACCAAAGCTTAGGCACGTAAAAGCGAACCGTACCTTTCTACGGCTCCTGTCCCGAATTTCACTAGCATATAGGCCCAAAGCAATCCACCCCAACGTGTGTAAATGGCCTTCCCCGAAAGCTAGTTCAGCTCGAGGAAGTTGTCCCATTACCTCAGTGACTGGTTTGGCCTTCATCCTTTCGACACTTCCTCGAATACTAATAATCCAGGCACGTTATCGAATGTCGGAAATGGTTAAAGCTGATCCGAAATGAAAAAATTTTTCGTGGTGAGGTTTTTTTTTTTTTTTGATGCCACTGTTTTTTGCGCTCTGGAACTCATACGGCTGGTCCCTTCTGGCTCCATGAGCGGAGAAAGAACATATATAGAACTGGTCTTTGCTATTTCCTTCCTCACGAAATGCGTCCTGTGGGATCATCCTGAATAGCCAGGCCTCAACGCGATCGGATTGCCGTGGAGTGATGAACTTCTCCTTGTCGACTTCCTTTCCTTGGCATATGTCCCTAAAGTGCAAAAAGTGAAAGGCAGCTAAAGTATATTTATGCCTATAATTATACTGGCCTCCGAAAATTCACTTCTGCGACAGATGGACAGCATCCTATAAAAATAATTTTCGAACGATTCGCCCTTTTCCCATTTCATTTCCGTGGCTTCCAGATGAATGTCTGTTATGTCGAATTCACTTGGGAAATCTCGCAGAAATGCTTCAACGAACGCATTCCAAGTCAAGAATATATATGAATGACCTTCAGCCCATACTTTTGCTAGCCCTTGTAACCTTGTCAGTACACCGAATATTGTTGTCTTGTCACTCCACTGGTATGTACACTTTAACATATCCACACGACGAATATACTGTGATGATGGCAAAGATAACGAAGAAGTCGGATCGAACACTGGGATTATGTCGATCGCTTCTATTACGTTATTTTCGTTACTGCGCATTGCAAACGGGTACAATGATGTTTGTCTCTGCATCTGGTCAGACTGTACGTTGTTGTTTGCAGATACAGTTAATGGCAATGTATCGAACGGTGTGGTTAATGGATGACTATATATGTGTGTCTGATGCGAAGGAGTGTGAGTTACTGTCTGCAATAAAATTGCCTCGTATTGAGCCATCGACGACAAAGAAGCGGAATGATTTTGCACACACAACGGACTTTTTCGCATAGATGTGTTGTGTGTGTACATAGGATTATTATCCAACGCCACAGGATCGCTCGTGTATGTGGCACTAGCTGTCGTTGGAGAATATTCTGGTGAAAATAAATTTGAAAACTCCGTTCCGATTTAAATGTCGAGATGGAGTGCGACGAAATTCTGGTGTTATCTGCACGTAGACTGAGATGGCGTACTTCGTCTTCCCGCGCCAGCGATCGTATCCGCTTCTCCTGTTCCTACTGCTGCTGATTATAGTGGTGTGTTAAAGCATCGATGAGATCTGCTTTCTTTCCTTGAAGAGGTAGACCCACTTCCTTGCAGCGTCGCTTTAGCTGTTCCACGATGAGATCTTTAAAATCCATTTTCGTTGGCGGTTTTATGGGCCACAATCCCACTTCTGAAAATTGTAAATGGTGGCAAGGGAAAATAAAATAAAATGAACTTTGTTTTTATATACTTTTATTTAAAAGAACCGAACTCCTTCAAAACCAAAAAGACTTCTTCTGTCAGAATGCCAACATAAAAAATAAAGAAAAGAAAAGTAAATTCATATCGTTGCCAGCATGACTTTATAATTCATATCTTTGCAGCTGTATATTCTTAAGAGAAGTGAGAAACTGTTAGGCTGCGCTTATATTGCGCTTACAAATGTTATATATAGAGATGAAGCGACAACCGGAGGGCCAGTCTTAATTGTGACCTGAACGTGATTTGAATAGAGGACGTGATTCGAATAGTGACTGAGTGAATTACCTAAGTGAATTTTGGATATTGATTACATTGCGCGAATAAAGTCGTTGGTATTTTGAACATTTCTGTCCTTACTGTAAAAGAGTATGGCCACTACTTAATCGAAAAGAGCAACTGCATCTAACTTCAGGCGAGTGGCGCCCATAATTCTTTTTGAAGATGACAGATGTTTTGGGTTATGGCATCATTCCTTTTTTCTGACTCGTGTGTAACGTAGCTGTGTAACAGAACATCTAGATAATAAAATTAAAATAAGTATAATCATTGATAAAAATACAGTTTTTATTATAGCCACTAAAACTTCAAGTGTAGGGTACTGCACAAAAAATTAACGAAGTGTGTAAAAACCCACTGATGTCAAAGATGCCGACTGATTTTATTTGACGAGCAATGAGGAATCTCACCAAAACGCAAATGGTTGAAGCCGTATCTTCCGCTGAAATCGACGTTCCCAGTACAGCCACCCTGGCGCAGATTAGATCACTATATAAGATTTTAGATAACGAATCACCCTCGGTAGATAATACTTCTGTGACACATAACCTTGTTCCTGCAGTCGAAACCTCCGCCATTGCTTATGAGACTTCCTCGAATTCTGTCATTGGAAGTTGTGCAACAACTTCTGCAACTGAAGAGATCGCTCCCGCTGTAGTGCAGCGAGTCTTAGCAAACACTGCTGTTGGGACTTTCGCTGCAACGGTGGATGAAACATTTGTCGAAACTTCTGCTATCGCTGCTGTTAGAACTTCTGTCACCACCGCTGTTAAACAGAATGAAAATATTCTTTCTCAAACGACTGCCGATACTTCTCCGACCTCTCTGAGTGATAACGCTTTCGCCCTTCCTCGTACTGGTGTTCTTTTTCGAGACGTTCATTGTGCAACAGATGATCCGATTTCCGACATCGACGCTGAAGAGCAGAAGGAACTTCAACGATTAGAACAACGCAAAAAAATCGCTTTTCTAAAAAAAGAGCCGGCTGAAATGGACACTGCCCATCAACCAGGAAGACGAGTTGACTTCTATGATATTGAAAATGCCATTCGTACTTTTTCAGGCGATAATTCATACAGCGTCCATAAATGGATTACCGACTTCGAGGATGTGGTCCTTTCATTGGGGTGTGATGACGCACTGACAAGGCTTTTCTGCGAACAGTTCGAGTGGGTTGCTGGGCAGCTTTGAGGAACCTTCTTTTGGAAGAATTCGACAGAAGTGTGAGCTAAAACAAAAACAGTTGTAACACTTATAAAGAAATCTTTAACTAAATTACATTGCTGTAGGGAGCAAGAAACTTCTTAAATTACTTTGCGGCAACAACTTTTCTGACTTAACAATAATCTACAATTAAATACAGTTTAATGCCTTTAACATTTCAAAATTCAAAAATAGCGAAATTCACCTAACCCGAGTGTCTAAAGTCCAAACTATTAAATGTGCACAAAAAAACCAAGTTCGATGCACTTTCGGAAAATGCGGTTTGCTGTGAACTGTTTTAGTAGAAAAAAGGTAAATAGTGACGTCGGACATTTGCACAATGAAGCAAGAAACCAAACGGGAAAACAGCCGTGAATTCGACTTGCATTTCTCAGAGAGAGCAATAACAACAAACATTGTCGAAACTTGGTACAAGTCAAAGGAGTGGTGTTGCCAGTACTGAAATTATTTTTAATTATTTAAATTTGAAGTTGCCAGTATAAATTCGTCTACTAAAATTAAAGTTAAATTATTCTTCATAAAATAAACAAACTCATAAAAGGGAAACAAAAATACAAAGTCAGCTTGGTGGCTCGATGACACTCCGGGGGCCGTCTGAAACTATTGTGAAGACTCTAAGTATAAACAGCGAGCCTTCCCACTGACCTCTTCAATTTTGTGGTTCTATTTGTAAACCGTACATCAACGGTGCGTACAACGGCTCAATGAGAAAAACGATGTCCCCCACTGCTACAGGCTTCGTCTGGCAGAAATTCTTTATACCACCGCCTCGTAAATTGCACCACCAAATGTTGCGCCCGTTGGCTATACAGCTTGCTTCATGCATCGCCTTCGTAGAACAGACCAGGGGCCGTGACGTCTTTATCTGCCTCGCCGTGTTCAGCGGGAGTCGTGTTGGCTCCTCGGGGTCAACAGGGATGTGAGTAAGAGGACGGCGGTTGATTTGACCTGAAGCTTCAATCAAAGCGTTACGAGCCGTTCCCAGGCTCCACCCATCCACGGAGAATATGCCGGAATGAACCGCCACAATATGCGCTTATACTTCGCCGAATTCTCATTTCCCTGATGTCTCTGTCCAAACGATTTTTTCAACCGAAGAAGTTAAGCCCATTGTCACTATATATGTGTTGGGTTACAACCCGATTCACCAAAAAACGACGAAGTCCCATGGTACATTGGTCCAAGCTTAGATCGTTGAGCAACTCGATTTGCACTTAACCAAAGCTTAGGCACGTAAAAGCGAACCGTACCTTTCTACGGCTCCTGTCCCGAATTTCACTAGCATATAGGCCCAAAGCAATCCACCCCAACGTGTGTAAATGGCCTTCCCCGAAAGCTAGTTCAGCTCGAGGAAGTTGTCCCATTACCTCAGTGACTGGTTTGGCCTTCATCCTTTCGACACACACACTCGAATGTCGGAAATGGTTAAAGCTGATCCGAAATGAAAAAATTTTTCGTGGTGAGTTTTTTTTTTTTTTTTTTATGCCACTGTTTTTTGCGCTCTGGAACTCATACGGCTGGTCCCTTCTGGCTCCATGAGCGGAGAAAGAACATATATAGAACTGGTCTTTGCTATTTCCTTCCTCACGAAATGCTTCCTGTGGGATCATCCTGAATAGCCAGGCCTCAACGCGATCGGATTGCCGTGGAGTGATGAACTTCTCCTTGTCGACTTCCTTTCCTTGGCATATGTCCCTAAAGCGTAGAAGGAACGCCATAACTCTAACGACCGATGCCCATCCTCCCCTCGAACCGATGCCGCAACGGAGAAGCTAACTTCCTTGCCACGCTCATGAACAAGAATTCTTACGACGTTGTCTACGCCCAACTCTAGTACTTCATCCGCTCTACCAGGTGTAATTGGCCATTATTCAACAGGCCTTCGAAGAAATCTCGGGCCAATGCGCCTTCTGCTTCCCGAATCTTTCGTCGGTCCACCTTGTCCCATCATCCGCCACGCTGTCGACTGTCCCCACGTAGAACGATTGCCGAGGAGACGACGAATCAAGGATTTCGCCTACTCTAGTGGCCACGAACGACGGAAACTTGTACTTTGTTGAGTTGATCCAGACAGGAACAGTTTTGGAATCGTACAGGAAAATTACATCAGATGGTGATCATGTGAGAGCCTCTTATTGTATTCAAAAATCGTTCTCCTAGGATGGCGGCTTGTAGCTCTAAATGTGGCACCGACAGTCTCTTTACAGGCGCGACCTTGGCCTTACCCATCACCAACGCGACTTCTACGTTTTCGTCATGCTCAAAACGAAGATAGGCAGCAGCAGCAAAAGCTTTCTCCGAAGCATCGACGAAGATGAGTAAACAGTTCTTAGAGTTGTCGGGGTTCCATGAAACATACCGCCGAGGAAATCGAAGTCTGTCAATACTCTATTTCCGACTCGCCTGGATCAATACTCACGAGTTCTGGGTTGACATGACTCTCCGGCATCTCCTCTAGGAATTCTCGGCTATTTGACTACACGCCAACAAGACTGAAACCCATGGTCTTGCAGATCTGAATTGCGTTAAGAGCTAATGTGACTGCCTGCTCCAATGTATCGTGGCTGTTGAAAAAGCCGTCCACGTAGGTTATTTTTGTCAATCCATATGAAGCTTTGGGGTAATCGGACTGAAAGCGGTTCGCATGCTGGTTCTTCACGAACTGTGAACAAGTCGGCGAGCACCTGGGACCAAACCCAGGAACACCTCACAGTGTTCTTCCTCTTTGCCATGACGTTGACCACGACCCATCAAGAATTTCGCTTGATATAATCCAATCAGTATTTTTGGCATAGCTTCAAATAAATCTGTCAGTGGCAGCCCTCGCAAGTGAGGATACAACACCTGCTATTTTCCAACGTCAACTGATTGCATTGGCAACCCTAAGTCTTCCAATGAGTACACGCTCTTGAGAGAATGGTGCTTTCGTCTGTTGATTCCAGTCACAGTCAAGTCCGACCGCATCGTCTTCTCAGACCAAGAAAATCCGCAAAATCCTTTAACGAGGCCCGTCGAGTGAATGCCAGTCCTGCTATAGACCAGCGCCTAATTTGCCCGCCAGGTCCGTGAGTACGTAACCAATGTACAGTTCCTCTTCCTTCCTCATCGCCCATATATCCGCAACAAACCCATTCACTATCACCGCCCACAGATGCACGTTCGGATCGCACCCCGATTTCAACGAAGGTAACTTCAACAGGTCCGCCGTCAAGCCGTGAACCAATACATCCGACCTCCCGAAAATACAGCGTAGAGAATCCACAATGGCAGCGTCATCGGATGAGTATTTCAACCTGTCACTCACCAGATGGTACGCCTCCCTTTAAGCGCTGTTCGTAGGCGGGACACGTTCTCCTTGCTGGTGAATTTTCCTTCAATCCTGGTGGCATTAAAAAATTCTTCGAAATAAGGTCATTCACGCTTGTTGCACCCGGAAAACATGGGTGCACGTTTCTCCGATTCAGAATTGTCAGCAAACTGGACATATCGGACTGCTGAATCTTCTCAGGAAAACTTACACTTCGGTGGGGTAATCCAGTAATAGGGGTCGAGTGCGCATTATCTCGTTCTGTTGGTTTCGGTAAATCTATTTATGGATTCTGAGATCCTTTCAAGAGTGCTTGATGGTTGGCTTGAATAGTTCGCAACATTTGCAAACGATCACAACACAGCTTCAATCGCTGCCGGCTGGCTGACGGTGATTTACTGCACGCGGGTTCAACTTCTTGAAGGGGGAACGAAACACAGGCTAACTTTGCCTTCATAACCTCCAGTTCCTTTCGCAGATCCGCCAACTCCACATCCTTTTGTGACACCGAAGTATAAGTAACTACGGTGGCTTCTATCAACACGTCCATGGATGCTTCCACCACGGCTTGTTCAGACAGAACTGGTCCAGCATCGAATTGCACTGCGGCAGAACCGACTGCACGCTCCTCAGCAACTTCACTACATAGTCATAGGCACTGTGATCGAAATTTGCACACGAATAATGCTACCATCTCCTGCATTGCTCACAACTCACCACATGTTCGTCGTCTACCTTGCGACATTTGGTAGCAGTGCAACTATAATTTCGACCAGCCATTTGGAAACCACTCAAGAGCAATATAATTAAACTTGAACTAATACGCACCAGTTGACAGGACCAATCAATTAAAATAATGTTGTTGCAAGGGTAAAATATCCACACTCCTTCCTTCAAAGTATATATCGAAAATCAGTTGATTTGGATCAATTTTAATTACTAAAAACAAAAACGATTTTTAAAGAAATCTTAAACTAGCTTACATTGCTAGAGGGAGCATGTAACTTCTTAAATTACTTTGCGGCAATAACTTTTCCGACTTAAAAATAATCTAAAACTAAACACAGTTTAATGCATTTAATATATCAAAATTCTAAAATAGCAAAATTCACCTCACTGGTTTATACCACTCTTTTACAATGTAATACGCACGAATTAACCCGAGTGTTGAAAAAGCCGTCCACGTAGGTTATTTTTGTCAATCCATATGAAGCTTTGGGGTAATCAAGAATTTCGCTTGATATAATCCAATCAGTATTTTTGGCTTACCTTCAAATAAATCTATCAGTGGCAGCCCTCGCAAGTGAGGATACAACACCAATTCCAACGTCAACTGATTGCATTGGCAACCCTAAGTCTTCCAATGAGTAAACGCTCTTGAGATAGTGGCGCTTTCGTCTGTTGATTCCAGTCACAGTCAAGTCCGACCGCATCGTCTTCTCAGACCAAGAAACGACCATAGTCCACTGCACCGTCAAGTCCTCCGCCGTCCCTTCTAGTTCCAACGAAGCGAAAAAATCACGCTCCATTAACGTCAGACACGAACCGTCATCTAGAAAAACAAAGGTGTCGCTGTACTTCCCGTTCCTTCCATAGATCCTAATGGGGGCGACCATGTACATTACCGGAAGATCTGCTCTGGAATGCACCGACCCAAAACTGCCAGATGGCTCGAACGGACCGGCAGCCACTTTCAAATTAGCTTCGTTGCTTGAAGCTACCGGGTGTAATAGCCGATGATGTCGACTAGTACAACCGTTAAGGCCACACGTCTTCCCTTTTGCACATGATCTCCAATCATTATTCACTCCATTTAAACAGCGGAAGCAGAGCTGCTTCTCCTTGGCAAACTTGGACCTCTGATCGGGTGACAAGGCCTTAAAGTGTACACATTTTGCTACCGAATGGTAAGCGCCACATTTAACGCATAGCTCTGATGCTGACGACTCCGCAACTGGTTGGTGGGTTAGTACTTGTCTTGTAGGTTTGGTTGTACTTGACGTATTCCTCACAGTGATAGTCTCAAGCGGCTGCACCAGCTCCGGGGGCAGGTCAACTTCCATTAGAAAATCCGCAAAATCCTTTAACGAGCAAAAATAGCAAAATTCACCTCACTGGTTTATACCACTCTTTTACAATGTAATACGCACGAATTAACCAGAGTGTGCAAAGTCCAAACTATTAAATTTGCACAAACAAAAATAAGTTCGATGCACTTTCGGAAAATGCGGTTTGCTGTGAACTGTTTTCATAGAAAAACCGGTAAATAGTGACCTCGCACAGTTAAACAATGAAGCAAGAAACCAAACGAGAAAACTGCTGTGAATTCGACTTGCATTTCTCAGAGAGAGCAATAACAACAAACATTGACAAGTGAAAGGAGTGGTGTTGCCAGTTCTACAATAACTTTTAATTATTTAAATTTGAAGTTGCCAGTATAGATTCATCTACTAAAATTCAAGTTAAATTAAATAAAAGGGAAACAAAAATACAAAGTCAGCTTGGTGGCTCGATGACATATTACGTTCTATCAATGCAAGAACTAGCCGCATATACCAATATCGACGATGCAGACCTCATCGAATTCATAAAAGATGGACTTGGCGATACACAAGCATGCTTTACTCTGTTAAGTCGATATCAGAGCTAAAGCACCTTCTTCCGCGTTATGAAAAACGGAGAGTGACAAAGTTATCAACAGCTGTAAACAAGATCGCAACAACAAAGAACCATAACGCCGCAACTGCTGCAACGGTTGACACAATCAGAATTTTTAATTGTTCCACATTTGGCCACATTGCTGCAAATTGGCCGAAGGAAAAACGACCCATCGGTTCCTGCTTCCGCTGTGCTGAGACTGGGCACGTTTATAAGGATTGCTCTAAGACGAGTATAAATAGAAGAGTTGGAGCCGTGAACGAAGATGAGATCATCTTCAAATTAAACGCCGTACAAATGGTAAGCGTTGCCTTTAGTCTAAATAATAATATGGACACCGGTAGTCCTATTAGTTTTATACAAAAATTCGTGTTACTTAAAGACGTCACAATTGGAAGTTTAGTTTATTCAAATTATAAGGGCCTTGGAGATTTCAAGCTCTATACATACGGTAATATAATTTGTTATCTTAAACTTGCTTCTCAAGTAAAACCGGTTTAATTTTTGATCATTCCAGATTGAATAATACCTATGCCTCTCCTAATTGGCCGGGATGTACTTCAAGATTTCAATATAAGTTTACATATGGATTACAAGATTAACGAGTCTTCAGAGCAACATTCTAAAGCGGAAATAGATAAAATAAAAAAAGGAAATCGTTGTTTGCGCACTTATTATACAGCCTTTACTGTAAATATCATGGAGTAGGCTATGAGTCTTGTGGCGACATTCCGATCGCGGGTGCGAAAAAAATTGATTCGGTAGAAAGTGTTTCTGTTCCTCCAATTGTGTCTGATAGTGAACTTACGAACGAAAGAGACGACATGCCTGAATTAGGACATTAACTTTATGCAATAGAGGTAGATTCGACTGATAATATTGAGATTAATCCAGAACTAAATCGATCCACAGCTGACGAGGTTCGCATTGTTGTAAGAAATTATTATCTACTAACTTACTTAATAAAGTGGCGCTTAAGTCCGGATGAGCCTGGTTGCGCACTCCAAGTTGGTTGAGGTCGGTTTCTACTTGTGCGCGCCACTTATGGCGAGGTCTTCCTCTACTGCGTTCGACGTCTGGCTGGGAATCGAAGACCCTGCGAGCCGGAATATTGGTGTCCATTCGTTCTACATGTCCTAGCCATCTTAAACATCCAATGCGGAGTTTTTTGACCTATGGCATATCGCTGTACAGCTCGTCTAGTTCTTGGTTGAATCTTCGTCTCCATAGCCCGTCAACGCAAACGGGACCGAAGATTTTTCGAAGAATTTTCCTCTCAAATTGCCCAAAGATTTCTTCGTCCGCTTTTGAGACGGTCCATGCTGCAGCGCCGTAGAGCAGGACTGCAATGATCAGGGTCTTATATAAGATCTCCTTAGTAGTTCGAGTTAGGGCTTTACTACTGAATTAACTTCTTAGCCCGAAGAAACAGCGGTTGGCAAGAGTAATTCTTCCTTTAATTTCTGACGAGATGTTGTTGTCAGAGTCAAAGTTATATCTGTCAATGATGAAGTTCTGTCCAATTCGTCGATGTTGTGTGTCCTTTCGTGTTGACAGCATATACTTTGTCTTGCCCTCATTTACTGCTAAGCCCATTTTTGCCGCTTCCTTCTCTATACTTGCAAACGTGGCTTTGACATAGCGTTGGGTCCTACCAATGATGTCAATATCGTCGGCGTATTCTAGTAGTTGTACAGATTTTTGGAAAATTGTGCCTCTGGCGTTGGCTCGTAAGTTGTGCACAATCCTCTCAAGAATCAGATTGAAGAAGTCACATGACAGCGCATCGCCTTGCCTAAATCCTTTTTTGGTATCGAATGTGTCAGTGAGGTCGTTTCCGACCCTGATGGAGCAGCGAGAATTCTCCATCGTCATCCTACACAAACGGACGAGTTTGGGCGGTATACTAAAACTAGACATGGCCCTGTATAGTTCGTCTCTATAAATGCTGTCATATGCGGCTTTGAAATCGATGAATAGGTGGTGGGTATCGATTTGGACTTCTTGGGTTTTTTCCAGGATCTGCCGAAGTGTGAAGATTTGATCGGTTGTGGACTTTCCTGGCCTAAAACCACACTGATAAGGGCCGATCAGGTTGTTGGTAAACGGTTTCAGGCGTTCACATATTACGGCAGATAGAATTTTGTATGCGAAGTTGAGGAGACTTATGCCTCTGTAGTTGCCGCAGTTTAGAGGGTCTCCTTTTTTGTGGATCGGGCAAACGATGCTGAGGTTCCATTCTTCAGGCACACTTTCTTCCGACCAGAATCGGCTTACGAGTTGGTGGATGTTACTTACCAAGTCATCTCCGCCGGCTTTATAAATCTCGACGGGAAGGCCGTCATTTCCGGCAGCCTTTTTAAGCTTCAGTTTAGATATTGCTATCCTCACTTCATTCAGGTCGGGTGGTTGGCAGCCTTCGCTGTCGTTGCCAATATTGAATGGTTCGTTCTGCCTGACAGCGGAATGTTGTTCGTCATCGCCGTTTAACAGTCTGCAGAAGTGGTTCTTCCATATCCTCAGCATCGACTGTGTCTCAACTACGATATTTCCTTGTTCATCTCGACAGGATTCTGTTCGAGCCTTGTATCTTTGGCTTTGACGTTTTACACTTTGGTAACATTTGCGAACATCTTTCCTGGAGTGGCACCTCTCTATGTCCTCGATGGAGCGCTTTTCTTGGTCTTTTTCTTCTTAATAAAAAGCCGGTGTTCTTCCCTTCTTCTCTGCCTATAGAGCTCAATGGCAGCTCTCGTCTACACCTGCAGCTTAGCCTTGTAGGCCTCGTTCTTGGCTGCGAGCATCTGTCGGCATTCCTCATCAAACCAGGGGTTTCTTGCTGGTGGGTGCGAGAAACCTAGCACATCAGTTGCAGCTGATCTAATGGCTTGTTGGCATCGTTGCCATAGAAATTGTTATCTGAATTTTGATAAATCGAAGGTAGCATCCCTGGAATATGAAATGGAAATCCGACTTGTAACAGGTACCCCGATTTATTGTCACCCACGTAGACTTCCTTTTCTGAGAAAAAATTTTGAATGAAATTGTTAAGAACCTTATAGCGCGGGAAATCATAAAGGCTAGTGATTAACCTTATGCCTCACCGATAGTTCTTGTTAAGAAGAAGTCTGGTGAAACGCGGAACTTGCATTTCTCAGAGAGAGCAATAACAACAAACATTGACAAGTGAAAGGAGTGGTGTTGCCAGTTCTACAATAACTTTTAATTATTTAAATTTGAAGTTGCCAGTATAGATTCATCTACTAAAATTCAAGTTAAATTAAATAAAAGGGAAACAAAAATACAAAGTCAGCTTGGTGGCTAGATGACATATTACGTTCTATCAATGCAAGAACTAGCCGCATATACCAATATCGACGATGCAGACCTCATCGAATTCATAAAAGATGGACTTGGCGATACACAAGCATGCTTTACTCTGTTAAGTCGATATCAGAGCTAAAGCACCTTCTTCCGCGTTATGAAAAACGGAGAGTGACAAAGTTATCAACAGCTGTAAACAAGATCGCAACAACAAAGAACCATAACGCCGCAACTGCTGCAACGGTTGACACAATCAGAATTTTTAATTGTTCCACATTTGGCCACATTGCTGCAAATTGGCCGAAGGAAAAACGACCCATCGGTTCCTGCTTCCGCTGTGCTGAGACTGGGCACGTATATAAAGATTGCTCTAAGACGAGTATAAATAGAAGAGTTGGAGCCGTGAACGAAGATGAGATCATCTTCAAATTAAACGCCGTACAAATGGCAAGCGTTGCCTTTAGTCTAAATAATAATATGGACACCGGTAGTCCTGTTAGTTTTATACAAAAATTCATGTTACTTAAAGACGTCACAATTGGAAGTTTAGTTTATTCAAATTACAAGGGCCTTGGAGATTTCAAGCTCTATACATACGGTAATATAATTTGTTATCTTAAACTTGCTTCTCAAGTAAAACCGGTTAAATTTTTGATCATTCCAGATTGAATAATACCTATGCCTCTCCTAATTGGCCGGGATGTACTTCAAGATTTCAATATAAGTTTACATATGGATTACAAGATTAACGAGTCTTCAGAGCAACATTCTAAAGCGGAAATAGATAAAATAAAAAAAGGAAATCGTTGTTTGCGCACTTATGTGTGTTTGGATGATAAAACAGCCTTTACTGTAAATATCATGGAGTAGGCTATGAGTCTTGTGGCGACATTCCGATCGCGGGTGCGAAAAAATTGATTCGGTAGAAAGTGTTTCTGTTCCTCCAATTGTGTCTGATAGTGAACTTACGAACGAAAGAGACGACATGCCTGAATTAGGACATGAACTTTATGCAATAGAGGTAGATTCGACTGATAATATTGAGATTAATCCAGAACTAAATCGATCCACAGCTGACGAGGTTCGCATTGTTGTAAGAAATTATTATCTACTAACTTACTTAATAAAGTGGCGCTTAAGTCCGGATGAACCTGGGCCTCAACCAACATGCCTCTCCAACTAGCCCGGTCCTTAGCTAACTGCCTCAAGTTGCGCACTCCAAGTTGGTTGAGGTCGGTTTCTACTTGTGCGCGCCACTTAAGGCGAGGTCTTCCTCTACTGCGTTCGACGTCTGGCTGGGAATCGAAGACCCTGCGAGCCGGAATATTGGTGTCCATTCGTTCTACATGTCCTAGCCATCTTAAACGTCCAATGCGGAGTTTTTTGACCTGTGGCATATCGCTGTACAGCTCGTCTAGTTCTTGGTTGAATCTTCATCTCCATAGCCCGTCAACGCAAACGGGACCGAAGATTTTTCGAAGAATTTTCCTCTCAAATTGCCCAAAGATTTCTTCGTCCGCTTTTGAGACGGTCCATGCTGCAGCGCCGTAGAGCAGGACTGCAATGATCAGGGTCTTATATAAGATCTCCTTAGTAGTTCGAGTTAGGGCTTTACTACTGAATTAACTTCTTAGCCCGAAGAAACAGCGGTTGGCAAGAGTAATTCTTCCTTTAATTTCTGACGAGATGTTGTTGTCAGAGTCAAAGTTATATCTGTCAATGATGAAGTTCTGTCCAATTCGTCGATGTTGTGTGTCGTTTCGTGTTGACAGCATATACTTTGTCTTACCCTCATTTACTGCTAAGCCCATTTTTGTCGCTTCCTTCTCTATACTTGCAAACGTGGCTTTGACATAGCGTTGGGTCCTACCAATGATGTCAATATCGTCGGCGTATTCTAGTAGTTGTACAGATTTTTGGAAAATTGTGCCTCTGGCGTTGGCTCGTAAGTTGTGCACAATCCTCTCAAGAATCAGATTGAAGAAGTCACATGACAGCGCATCGCCTTGCCTAAATCCTTTTTTGGTATCGAATGTGTCAGTGAGCGAGAATTCTATATCGTCATCCTACACAAACGGACGAGTTTGGGCGGTATACTAAAACTAGACATGGCCCTGTATAGTTCGTCTCTATAAATGCTGTCATATGCGGCTTTGAAATCGATGAATAGGTGGTGGGTATCAATTTGGACTTCTTGGATTTTTTCCAGGATCTGCCGAAGTGTGAAGATTTGATCGGTTGTGGACTTTCCTGGCCTAAAACCACACTGATAAGGGCCGATCAGGTTGTTGGTAAACGGTTTCAGGCGTTCACATATTACGGCAGATAGAATTTTGTATGCGATGTTGAGGAGACTTATGCCTCTGCAGTTGCCGCAGTTTAGGGGGTCTCCTTTTTTGTGGATCGGGCAAACGATGCTGAGGTTCCATTCTTCAGGCACACTTTCTTCCGACCAGAATCGGCTTACGAGTTGGTGGATGTTACTTACCAAGTCATCTCCGCCGGCTTTATAAATCTCGACGGGAAGGCCGTCATTTCCGGCAGCCTTATTAAGCTTCAGTTTAGATATTGCTATCCTCACTTCATTCAGGTCGGGTGGTTGGCAGCCTTCGCTGTCGTTGCCAATATTGAATGGTTCGTTCTGCCTGACAGCGGAATGTTGTTCGTCATCGCCGTTTAACAGTCTGCAGAAGTGGTTCTTCCATATCCTCAGCATCGACTGTGTCTCAACTACGATATTTCCTTGTTCATCTCGACAGGATTCTGTTCGAGCCTTGTATCTTTGGCTTTGACGTTTTACACTTTGGTAACATTTGCGAACATCTTTCCTGGAGTGGCACCTCTCTATGTCCTCGATGGAGCGCTTTTCTTGGTCTTTTTCTTCTTAATAAAAAGCCGGTGTTCTTCCCTTCTTCTCTGCCTATAGAGCTCAATGGCAGCTCTCGTCTACACCTGCAGCTTAGCCTTGTAGGCCTCGTTCTTGGCTGCGAGCATCTGTCGGCATTCCTCATCAAACCAGGGGTTTCTTGCTGGTGGGTGCGAGAAACCTAGCACATCAGTTGCGGCTGATCTAATGGCTTGTTGGCATCGTTGCCATAGAAATTGTTATCTGAATTTTGATAAATCGAAGGTAGCATCCCTGGAATATGAAATGGAAATCCGACTTGTAACAGGTACCCCGATTTATTGTCACACACGTAGACTTCCTTTTCTGAGAAAAAATTTTGAATGAAATTGTTAAGAACCTTATAGCGCGGGAAATCATAAAGGCTAGTGATTCCCCTTATGCCTCACCGATAGTTCTTGTTAAGAAGAAGTCTGGTGAAACGCGGAACCATTGACTGTTCGTGATAATAAACCCCTTCCGCTACTTGACTACTGCATAGAATATTTAGGCTGGAAGAATTATTTCTCCTTGTAAGATCTTAGGAGTGCGTTTCACCAAGCTAAGGTTTCATCTGGTTCAATACATTTTACTGCTTTCGTAACTCCAGAAGGCCTACAAGAATTTTTAAGAATGCCCTTTGGCCTTCAGAACGCCCCTTCCGTTTTCCTCACACTTACTTTGAATAAAAAAAATGCCAACCCACGAATTACTAGGTGGGCTCTAGAGCTTGAGAACTACAATTACAAGGCCAAACATAGAAGTGGAATCAATATGGGTCATGCTGATGCCATAAGCCGGTGTCACGTGATATTTGTAGTCAACTCTGAAGATATTGGTTTTCACAAGGCCGTGATCCGATAGTTTCAGCTTTGAAGAATAGGTTGTGTTCAGAAAATTTTAAGTCATAAGTACTCCAAAATGGAATTTCTTAGGAGTGGTCGACTTTGTTTTTATGTTCCTTCCTTGACATGTCCACGAAAAAATTGCTCATTTAGGGTTAACAAAGTGCTGTGAACGAATTCGTGTGCATTTTTGGTTTCCTGAAATACAGTCGAAGGTAGAAAAATTGCTGAAGAATTGCATGCTCTCCTCTCCTGTTCACTCCCGAGGACGTAACTTGTTCAATATCCCTATAGATAAGACTCCGTTCCACACGATTCATCTTGATCATCCATCCAAACTAAGCGGAAGCGTATTGTTGATGCATTCACTTAGTATATGAAATTGTACCCAGGGATATCAACGAGTACCAAGGAGATATGTGCAGCGCTTAAGAAATACTTTGAGTACTACAGCAGACCTTCTAGAGTGATTTATGATAGAGGTACGTGCTTCACTTCGTTAGAGTTCAGTCCCTTCCTTCTGGATTTGAACATCTCTCATGTTAAAGTTGTCGTTCATTCGCCTCAGGTCACCGACCATACAGAAAGAGTTAATCGAATCTTAATTCGGATGTTGGGGAAGCTTAGCGAGCCAACTGAACATGCGAATTTGGTGCAAACATTGTCTGAGGTTGAATATCCCTTGAATAATAATGTTAATAGGTCAATAACGTAACGGCTGTCTTAAGGCAACGTTTGTCATTGTATGATGAACTAGGTACATTATTTTTGTATTTTGTAATCGATTAATTTTTCTATTTAAACCTACTGATCAGAGGCGATGATAATTTCAGATTAGACGAGATATAGTAGTTTATAAATTTTGAACATTTCTGTCTATACTGTACAAGAGTGTGGCCATTACTTAATCGAAAAAAGCAATTGCATCTAACTTCAGGCGAGTGGCGGCCATCATTCTTTTCGAAGATGACAGATGTTTCGGGATATGCATCATTCTTATTTTCTGGCTCGTGTGTAGCGTAGCTGTGTAACAGAACATCTAGATAATAAAATTAAAATAAGTAAGGCCATTGATAAAAATACAGTTTTCATTAGAGCCACTGAATATTTGACTTCAAATAACTGTAATTGTATTGTTAGACAAGAAACCCTTTTGTGAATAATATAATTCTAAAAATAAGAGTGTGTTAAATAAATTATTGTTAAACATAACACTGAAAAGTGTTTTTCATTCGAAGCTTGGCTTCATTCTACATTGGTGTCAGAATTGGGATACAACCTTTTCTGGATGAGCAGTTTCCAGAAAACTGTGGAGAAACGGTTCAAGAACATAGCGAAGTAAACATTTTGGGGTTAACATAATGAAGTGAACAGTTTAAGTGAATATAGTGAATCGTGAAAATTCGAGAATAACGAAGAATAACTTGGTTTATGATTAAGAGTGTGTTTGTGATTACACAATAATGGTTCGCAAATCATTAGATCAGCTTACTACTGCGAAGCTGAAAGCTGAACTGAATATCCGTCAACTTTCCCCAATAGGAGGAACGAGCGATTAATTTATTAGTCTCCATGACGCAAAAAAGCAAAGTGGTGCTGATCCTAATTCGATTTTCTTTGATTTCGAGGAGCAAAAAGTAAGTGCAGGCTTCGACATGTCATCAATGATGATGTTTCTGGAGGCAAAATTTAGAGAACAAAAGAATTCTCTATAAGAACAAAACAACAAATTGGAACAACTACGCGAAGAACAGCTCCAACAGTCCTAAAGTCAAAAAAACAATTTGGAACAGAGGCTCGAACAACAACGTGAGGAGCAACGCCAACAGATCGAAGATAAAAACAAGCAGCTCGAAGAACAGCCTCTGCAGCACGAGTAACAATTCGAGTAACAGTGTAATAACGATGAGAATTTCCTCGAGTCAAAATTCACGGTGCTCGATAATCGATATGAAAGAGTCGAAACAACATTTATGGCGGTAGAAGAGAAAGTTGGGAAGTTAGAAAATTATGTAGCAACAATCGACCAGAAAGTCGAAAAAGAGGAAAAGAAAGTCGAAGACCTAGCTAAAGAGTTTAAAATTGTTAAGAAACAAAAGATTCGGGAAACTTCTGGAGATTGTCCACGAATGAAGGAAATGAAGCCTCCAACTTTCGACGGATAGACGCATGACCATCTGCTGGGAGGACGAGAAAAAAGCCATCGCACTTACATTGAATTGAATACTCTTGTAAAATAATGAAGGTTTCACCGAATAACAATTCCCAACCTCAAATGCGTTGCTGGAACTGCAACAAAACTGTACATCTAATGCGTCAGTGCAGGAACCCATCAAAGCGCAGCATTTGCCCACACTGCAACAATCGGGGACAGCAGAGGGAAGAATCTTGCAGTGATAACAATCGACCTGCTGTACCAGCTGTCGGGAACTTTTTTTTTTTTTTTTTTTTTTTTTTTTTCGTGGGCTGGTGGAAATCTTCATAGACACGATGAGCACGTGCCCAAAGTAGTGTGAGATTTTTACTCACTAAAACCACCACCCATTTGGTATTTCTATTGCAACTAAGTATTCGACTTATCCAGCAATTTTTTTATCACGATTATATAATATGTTTGGCAGGTAACTTTCCTTTGAGAGTTCCTGCTTTTCCGCAATTATAGCGCGGTTTGTTATTATCGGGCCAAATCTAAGGGTTTAGTTCTTTGAAGACGCCGCAATATATTTGTTTCGTCAAGAATTTGGAGGACTGTTGTGTTAACGTGTCCTAATAAACGTTTTTTATGTTTTCGTGCAAAATTTTTTGTTTCATCTTTAACCGCGGGAATACCCAGATCTCTGCGTAGATCTTCGTTCCTTACGTACCACGGCGCATTGACGAATGATCTTAACATTTTGTTTTCAAAAGTTTGTAAAATGTTTAGATTCGTTTCACTGGTACAACCCCATAGTTGTATACCATATGTCCAAACCGGTTTTAGCACTTGCTTGTATAATAGCAGCTTGTTATCAAGGTTAAGCTTCGAATATTTTCCGAGCAACCAGTACAGTTCTCTGTATTTATTCTTAAGTTCTTCGCATTTCTTTTTTACATGCGACTTCCATTTTAATTTTGCATCGAGTGTCATACCGAGATATTTCGCTTCATTTGCAAACGGGACTCGAACCGTATTTAGAAATACAGGCAAATTGTTTGTCCGTTTATACGAAAAATCTACATGGATCGATTTGCTCTCATTAAGTGCAATCCGCCAGGATTTAGTCCATTCATTAACCTCGTTAAGAGCGTTTTGTAATTTAATATTTGTTTCCTCTATTGTTGTGGCAACTGCTAGTATAGCAGTATCGTCAGCAAACGTTGCAACTATTGTATCGTTTGTTTGTGGGATATCACGAGTGAATATGAGGTACAGGATTGGTCCAAGGACGCTTCCTTGCGGTACACCTGCCATTATTTCTTTGAACTCGGAATATTCGCTTCCAAGTTTCACACGGAAGAGTCTATGCTCAAGATACGACACGAGGATTTTATATAATTGTTCTGGCAAAACTTGACTTAGTTTATAAGTAAGGCCTTTGTGCCACACCTTGTCAAAAGCTTGCGACACGTCAAGAAATACGGCTGAACAAATTTTCTTTTCTTCGAAAGCTTTCTCAATTACATCTGTAATTCGATGTACTTGGTCCACCGTTGAATGTTTACTTCTAAACCCAAATTGATGGTCAGGTAAAAGACGTTTCTGTTCAATTATGGGGTGTAAGCGACCGAGTAATATCCGTTCAAAAACTTTTGAAATTATTGGAAGAAGTGAAATAGGCCTGTAAGATTTTATTTCATTCGGTGATTTTCCTGGTTTTAGAACCATAATCACTTCCGCGACTTTCCACTGTCTTGGTATGTATTCTAATCTGATTGCTGCATTTATAATAAAAAGAAGCTTAGTTAATGCTTTCCGAGGCAACATTTTAAGAAGTTCTCCTGTAATCAGGTCATAACCCGGAGCTTTTTTAGGCTTTAGTTTCTGTATTTCCCGTTTAAGCTCGGCAATACTTGCATATCTTACTATGTTATTATCGGTTGTACTCTCGAATATATTAATGTTTTCATTTTGCGCCGGACCATCAAATGGCTTAAATGTTTCCTCAAGATGTGAGGCAAAAACGTCAGCTTTTTCCTTATCGCTCTTTGCCCAAACGTCTTGAGTTACCCTAATGGGCGGCACAGCGATTTTTGGCCGTTTTATGACTCTGATTGCTTTCCAGAGCGAATAATTCGATTCCTTTCCAGCGGTTAGGCTTTGCAGATAAGTTTCTACTGAATGGTTTTTAAAGTATTTAATCGAATTTGATAGCAAATTACTCAACCGATTGAGATGTGTTTTATCTTGCGGGGCACGAGTTTGGTGCCATCTTTTACGAGCTTTTCTTTTTTGTCTTACTAAATCTTGTATTTCACGGGGGTACTTAATTTTACTATAGCTCACTATTTTGTTCTGTTGAGGAGTATTATTCCATGCTGCTTTTTGGATGGTATTGATAAATGAGTCAACAGCGACTTCGAGTTCCAATGGGGTTCTAAGCGATACACCCAGTCGGATATTATTTTCAATATCGTTTTTGAAACCTTCCCAGTTGGTTTTCGCGTTTGTTAATCTGGGTGGTTTTTCATTTATAATCAGTGACTCGCTCATTGTTAAAATGACTGGAGAATGATCAGAGGAAAGATCAAAGCATTCTTCAACTTTGATTCGATTGGACGGCAGACCTTTTACAATAAAAAAATCGATCAAATCCGGTATTTTTCTAGCATCAGTTGGCCAGTAAGTTGGTTTTCCCGTAGAATGAAATTCGGTATTGTACTTTCTACCTATATCATAAAGCATCCTACCCTTCTGTGATATGCATCTAGATCCCCAGAATGTATGTTTTGCATTAAAGTCCCCTCCGATGACAAAACGTTGTCCAAGGGAATTAAGCAAGTTTTCAAAGTCAATTTTCTCAACCTTGCATCGTGGTGGGCAGTAAATAGACGATATCTTCAGAAAGGATTGTCTGCTTTTGACTTGTATAGAGCTAACTTGCATTGTATCGATTTCTAGTTTAAGATCAATCGAATGTTCGATACACTCTTTTATATATAGTGAGGCTCCACCTCTAGCCTTATTCGATGGATGTAGAGCATGATAGTCGAGGTAACCTTTTATTTATAAGTTCGAATTACTCTTTGCGTGAGTTTCGGATATTAAACAGATGTCTATATCTTTTTCCTGCATAAATAATTCAAGTTCTCCAAGTTTTTGCCAAAGGCCATTGGCATTCCACGTAAGAATTTTAAGCAATCTATTCATGTTAAAGGTGGGGTACTTCTATTGCGAATACTATTTTCGAGCCTAACGAGCCTGTCAAAAATAAGTTTATTCGTTTTGCTTTGTTCCTCAAGTTTTGAAAGAATAATCGAAAATACATTTGAAACTGGGTCAGGTGAGATATTTTTTTGGGCGTTATTGGATAATGTGGCTTGAGCATACGTTTGTACATTTGGTTTTGGATGTACAGGATCCGAACGGATATCTGATGGCCGCGTAGTTTGTGGACATTTAGGTTCTTCGATTATGGCCTGCTTTTTCTTCGACATATTTTTAATCGGAATTTTAGGCTGTTGCTTGTTTAAATTTAATTTCTGTGAATTAATACTATTAAATTTCGTCCGTCTTTTTTGCAACTCTTTAGCTACTTCGCAGCCGCGATAATTTGCCGGATGATTGCCTTTACAGTTAATGCAGATAGCAAGAGCTTTCTTATCTGACATACAATCTACCGTCAGGTGATTGCCGGCACATTTTACACACCGCGGTTCTTTTTGACAATAGCTTTGCGTATGATTGTATCCTTGGCAGCGCTTGCACTGGGGAACTAGTTTGGAATCCTTACGCATAGGCTCTATTTTTACAACAATATTAAGTATTGTTTTTATTTCATAGATTTTGTTCAAACTTTCTGTTTTATCGAAAGTGAGTATAAATAAAGGAAGGCCGCGTTTTATTTCATTTCCTTCGCCATCTTTTTGCTTTTGGTCTCGTTTGACAATGTTAACGGCATCTATGACTTTATATTGCCTGTTTTTCAGATCATTTACAATGTCATCCTTTAAGCACGACGCATGTAACCTTCTAGCTACAACGCGTAAAGGCCTTTCAGATTTATTTTCAAAAGAATACCATTCTATTTTATCGATATTAAGCTTGCGAGATAATAGACGGTAACTTTCAGGGTCTTTAACGCAGACTTTCCATGTATTTTTTCTTAGCGAAGTTACTTGGTAGCCCGATAATGGCAACGATTTTAGCAAGGTATGCAACTTGTTAAAGTCGTCAATACCGATCACATTAATTGGCGGTGGGGGACGTTATTTTAGCTGTTTCGCTTTGTTAATAATCTCTTTGTCGCGGTTTATTATTTCAGGAGAGGATACAGCTTTCCTCTTTTTAATTGGTCTTTTCTTTAAGATCCAGTCAGTTTCGCGACTGAGTTCTTCTTCATCCGTGTGGTATTCCGAATTCACGGGGCCGTTTGAACTTGTTTTTGGGATTTTAAATGAACTCTTCAGAGTCATATTTTCTTCCTTTAGATGGAGAATTTCTTTACGAAGCTCTTCGCAGAGCAGTTCGACATTGTAAAGCCTTGTTCGAAGAACGTCGTTTTCTTCCTTTAGGCTCTTATTTTTCACTGAGTCTCGTTTTTCGTGGGCTGACACTTCTGGTGTTGTCGAGCTCCTTGAGACACATATATTTTTTTGAGATCCTGATGTAGGTGACCTCGTTACCCTTGAACTTTTCCCGAAAGGGTTACACATTTGCAATAATTGGCTCTCCCCAGAATCCGTAGAGCCGACCTCCGTAGAGGGTGGATTTTACAGTGAAACTGAATTGCCACCTGGGGTAGTAAATCTTTTCGTTGTACTCATTGCATTTTTGTTGTTTGTATACGCTTTACACTCGGTATACGGGGAGTGGATTTTAGTCGCCTTCTACGACAGGCATGCCTTACCTCGGGTATATTCTGACCCCTAACCCGAAGGGGGTCGGGAACTGCTTATTGGCAATGACATCACAGTACTTCGCACATAAATGCAACGAACTACAGACACTTAACAGCACTGGCGACTGAGGCCAGCGGCTGTGACAGATCAAGACGTTAATACAACAGAGAGAGACATATAGGTACATAAAAGGAAAAACATATAACATAAACCAACGTGGCACAGAGGAGGAGACATAGATTTATATTGTCTCATATTATCCTACTGATGGCCTCAGATTAGAAGGCAATTTTCGTAGAAAACAAATGCTGCCGAAGCTGGGGCTTGAACCCGAAGCGTTTGGCTTAGCAGTCAACTACGCATTCCTCTGAGCCATGGCCACCTGCGGGATATGCTTAAGAACCAATTTCGCGGGGCAGAAGTCTTGAGATATCGAAATATGGAGATCCCAATGAAATACGGTCTACCAAAAGCAGTTTTTCTGAGAACAGTCGTCGGGAAGGACCAAATGTTACCACAGGCATCGGAAACTGTTATATGGTTGTAGCTAGAGTATGATACTGGGACGTACCGATTCCTACTTGATGAACAAGATGCAGACGATAATTTCCAAAACTACATCGTTGGAAATAATTTTGGTGGAACCAGAGAACAACATGGTTCCAATAAGAGCCTTAAACATCAGACGACACTAGGTGAGAACCCAAAAAGGAAAAGTGATTGCTAAATGTGTTCCGCTTATCGCAATATCAAGCATAATCGAGGTGGAGACTGCTACACCAGTGCTGCCACCTAAACGGATGGACATAACGACATCGATTCTCAACTAATGCAAGCGGGAAAGAAGAAAAGGAGCTCACCACCACCCTGCGAATATGAGCCGAGCCCAACAACGATTGGACGACTGCAAGGATCAGAGAAGCACAAATGAAAGACCCTGACATTAAAACGATTCTTACCTGGAGGGAACACATAGAGAAACCATATTGGCAAGAAATTTTGAACCGTAGTCCAACCCTGATGGCGTATTGGGCACAATGGGATTTTCTTCATATCCAGGGTGGTGTCTTAAGAAGAAAATGGGAGTCCTCCAAAGGAAAGTCCTTTGTATTACAGCTTATCGTTTCACGGTCCATGGTCAAAGAGTACTACGGTACCTACATGGTGGAGTATCGGGAGGACATTTGGAAGTCAATTAGACTTAAGACAAAGGGAAGGAGCAATTCTACTGGCTGTCTGTGGGAGAAGACATTGACAAGTGGTACGGAAAATGGATTACATGCGCCGCCTGTTCGAAAGAATAGCAATAGATATTTCTGGCCCGTTTCCAGAAACAAACAGAGGAAACCGTTACATATTAGTTGTTATGGACTACTTCAGCAAATGGCCAGTAGCATTTGGCATACCTAACCAGGAAGCGAAAACCGTAGTTGAACTTATCGTGGACAACTGGATATGCAGATTCGGGCACCGTTGGAACTACATTCTGATCAAGGTAGAAACTTTGAGTCCAGAGTATTCCAGGATATTTGCCAGCGGTTGAGACAAGAACAACACCAGTGCATCCACATCAACAGATAGACGTGAAGGGCTAACGATTCAAACGAGTCTTGAAAGAACACCTCTCCAAGCTGGTAGACGACAAACAACGAAACTGAGATCGTTGCATTCCCTTGTTGCTGATGGCGTACCGAAGCGCGGTCCAAAGCACGACTGGATACTCCCCATGTGAAGTCTTATTTCGCCGAGCATTAAGGTTGCCTAGTGAAGTAATGTTCGGATCCCAACGATAGAGCCGATCACTGAAGATGACTACATTGATTATCTATGCGACAGGCTCCCAGATATCCACGAAATTACCAGGACGATAGTATGAAAACCAGGTACGATATCAGAGCAACAGGAACTGTATTTCAGGAAGGATATTTGGTGTGGCTGTATGATCCGCAACGTAAACAAAGAATATCGCCGAAGCTTCTGCCGAAATGGAAAGGCCCCTACAAAATTGTGTAGCGTATAAACGACGTCGTCTACAGAATACAGAAAGGATTTCGAGGAAAATTAAAGGTAGTGCTTTTAGATCGGTTACATCATTATGAATGTGATACTGAGCATGCACTTGTTAGGGACGAGCAAGTTTATGATGAGGGCAATGTTATCAATTCGAATTGCAGTTAACGAACCTACTCTGATGTGTGAAAATCGAACAGATCCATTTAGTGTTAGTTCGTGTTACTGAATGAGCTCACTAGAATGAATAACTGGAATAGTGGTATCAGTCGAAATCACTTCTCGAATAATCAAGTAACTTCGCAAATCTCCGAGAATATGCCATCTCGTCTGGACTGATGAAGTGACAACCAGCAAGTTAGTCTAGATTGTGACAGTGATGTGAATAGTATTGACTGAGTGACTTACCTTAATGAATTTTGGAAAGTGATAATATTGCGTGAATTTAGTCGTTGGTATTTGATTGCAAATAATTGTTATTCAATTGTTTAACGAAAAACTGTTTTGTAAATAATATAATTCCAAAAGTAAGAGTGCGTTTAAATAAATTATTGTTAAACATAAAACAGAAAAGTGCCCGGCTTCATTCAACAATTCTATTTTGCAAGTGATCTCGGGGATTGCGAATTAATAGAATATTTTGTTGTTTGATAAAATGTTTTTGGAACCGCAGTTTACAACTTTTGTTGCAGAGTAAATACCAAGCATGGCAATAGCGATGCAGTTCAGTGCAATTACTTTATATAGGAGATGCTGCTTGTCTGTGCAAATTATCTCTTAGCTCTAAAAATATAAAATAACGTATTGCACGATATATCTTCGCAATCATTGATTACCAGCAGATGTACGGATTTTCGTTGTGTTATGTTGATCTGTGGATTCGTTCTCTCTTGTAAACTGCGATTTAATGCCATTATTCTCTCTTATGTAGATCCTCATTTATAGAACGAAAATATCCTTTTTGGTATCCAAGCATAGCGCTAATGGTTTTCCCGTTTGTGTTAGTAATAAGAATCAAAACAGTATTTTGTATATTCAGGCCATTCAAAATTTATATCAGCACAAGCAGTGGCTGAAGAAAAAGCTGAAAAGAATTCTCCAACGAGAATGGAATATAGTGAATATTGAGTATCAAGCTGTGCTGAGTGAACTTCGGAAACATCCGAGAATATGCCATCTTTCTCTTTTTAGGTCAGTATAAAAAGAGGTGAAGCGACACCAGCCAGTTAGTCTAAACTGTGACCTGATCGTGATTTGAATAGTGTTGACTGGGTGAATTGCCTAAGTGAATTTTAAAAGTGATAATTGTGCGCGATTGTTATGGTTTGTATTTGATTTCAAATAAATGAATCGAAATGATTGAATTGTGAACCGTTTTGTAAGCAATAGAATTTCTAGATATAAGAGTGTGTTTAAATAAATTATTGTTAGGGAGAAAAGCGTTTTATCACTCGAAACCCTAACTAAACCAATTTAAAATGTTCGTTTTTTTACGAAACACCGGCAGGTTATGCCATATTTAAGCTACTCGATGAAAATCTCTAAGGTAGATAATTTGTATTTGAAATTTTAAATACCAGAGGTAGCAAATAAACTATTAAAGTTGAAACATCTCGAGAAATTCAATGACGCCACCGAAGCCTTAGCAGCAGTCACAGCTCCCGTCTAGGGCAAAATTGCCAAGCCATTGAAGAAGACTCTGAAGAAACTCTTTGGCGAAGATGTTCACGAATCTCTTGTGGTTGCTGATGCCAAGCTGGGAAGTGGAATCTAAGAAACATTCACTGTTAAATGTGTTTACAACACCAACGTGCAAGAGCTTATGCGTTGTATCCGTACACAATCCGATAGTCTTTCAATTGGTTTGCTTAAGAAGGAAATGAACGCAATGGCAATGGGTCTTGCTCATTCACAGTCACGATATAAGTTGAAGTTTTCTCCGGATAAGATTGACACGATAAAATGGCTTCAAAGCAGTTTTATAGCAATTATACGAGGGACAGGAAAGAGTGGTGGCCTACTTAAGCAAGGTTCTGTCCAGACCTGAAAGGAACTATTGCGTGACAAGGAGGGAGCTCTATGCGTTAACTCTGGCGACGAAACATTTCCATAAATGCTTCTATATCAAGAAGTCCCTTCTTCGTACAGACCATGCTGCTCTAAAGTGGTTGCTTCAAGTTAAGAATCCAAAAGGAGAAGTTGATAGAGCTACGGTTTTGACATTCAGCATCGTAAGGGCACCCTGGACTCTAACGCTGACGCACTGTCTCGTCGACCATGCGGAATGAACTGCAAGCACTGGACCCACCAAGAAGAGAAGGAGCTCATTACCTCCCGTCGAATAAGAGCCGAGCCCAACAACGGTTGGGAGACTGTAAAGATCAGAGAAAGGCAGATGGAAGAACCTGACATTGAACTGATTCTCACCTGGAGGGAACATATGGAGAAACCAGATTGGCTAGATATTTCAGATCGTAGTCCAACTCTTAATGCGTCCTGGGCACAATGGGAATCCGTCCTCCGACGGAAAGTCCTTTGTATCACATCTGTCGTTCCACGGTCCATGGTGAAAGATGCGATTCTGCTGGCTGTCTGCAAGAGAAGACATCGACCAGTGGGCAATAGACATTGCTGGCCAATTTCCAGAAACGAACAGCGGAAACCACTACACAATAGTTGTTATGGACTACATCAGCAAATGGCCAGAAGCATTCACCCTACCTAACCAGGAAGCGAAAGCCGTAGTTTTCGAACAGATCGTGGACAACTGGGTATGTAGATTCGGGGCACCGTTTGAACTATATTCTGATCAAGGTAAAATCTTTGAGTCCAGAGTGTTTTAGGATATTTTCCAGCGGATAGGTATTAAGAAGATTAGACCAACAACGCTGCATCCACATCCACAGTCAGACGGGATTGTGCAACAATTCAGTCGAACCTTAAAGAACACCTCTCCAATTTTGTAGAGGACAGTCAACGAAACTGGGATCGTAGCATTTCCTTGTTCGTGATGGCGTACCGAAGCGCGTCCATAGCACGACTGGACACTCCCCATGCAAAGTCTTATTTGGCTGAGCATTAAGGTTGCCTAGTGAAATAATGTTCGGGTCCCCAACGATAGAGCCAACCTCTGAAGACAACTAAATTGATGATCTATGGGAAGGACTCCGAGATATCCACGAAATAACCAGGACAAGAATTAGTCTGCCTATATAATCCCCAACGTAAACAAGAAATGTCGCCGAAGCTACTGCCCCTTCAAAATTGTGAAGCCTATAAACGACGTTGTCTACCGAATACAGAAAGGACTTCGAGGAAAACTAAAAGTAGTGCATCTGGATCGGTTACATCGTTATGAAGGTGAAACTTAGGACACACTATCTTGTTGGGGACGAGCAAGTTAAGGAGAAGGGTTATGTTATAAATTGTGATTGCAGTGTACGAACCATCCCTGATGTGTTGAAATTGAACAGATCCATTAAGTGTTAGCTCTTGCAACTGGATGCGCCCACTGGAATGAATGACTGGAAAAGTGGTATCTGTCAAAATCACTTCTCGAATAATCATGTAACTGCGATAATCTCGGAGAATGCACGAGGGTAACTTTGAGTTTCAACAAAAATAAAATAAAATAAATTTATGGCGCAACAGGCTCGTTAGTACCCTGGGCCTAGCTTTCTTCTCACAACCATTCATGTGTGGGACCTCCTGTTTTATGCCGACTCCGAACGGCTAGGTTGAGATAAGCTTTTCATGACAATTGATACTACTCGGATGATTTGTCAGATCATCACGAGAGGAGGGCCAGTGAAAAATCATTTAGGTGATGCTACGGCTGGGAATCGAACCCAGACCTTCTGCGCGGCAGTTCATCGCACTAACCATCGCGCAACTGGGCCCGGTTTCAACAAAAGCATCCGCCAATTTTGTCCAAAGATTCTCATTTGACATCTTTAATTGCTGGTTATTATCATAAGAGATATTTACACGGGAGACCACATCTGATGCTTGGAGTTATAAGGCAAAATTAATGGATACTGTATCTAAAAGGAATAGTAAACAAGTTCGTTCGGAAGTGTATAACTCAACACCGACAAACAACTTACACGCGCGAAAGAAAATGCTGACCAAACGTCTGGAGCAATGAACCGAATTTCCAGGGAAATTCACATGACTACTTGCATGCGCAAAAGAAGTGCTGATCAAACGAATCAAATTTCCAGGGAAGTTCACATTGTGAACAGAAATGCAAGCTTTCGTTATTTAAGTTGAACATGTAATAGTTTAGTTATTATCGACTCGCCAATGAATAAAGGTCAGAGCAACCTGCTCTGAAAAAGATTTTTTTTAAGTTCTTGTGCAGATCTTTTATTAATTGGCGCCCAACGTGGGGCTGCATTCTGCAACACTGTTAGATTACTGTTAACATAAAGCTCGACTGAACTTAGGCAATAACCAAGCCTAAAACCAGTGAAAGTTTTTGTGAATAAAAAGTGGAAAACCAAACCACCAACATAACGCTCGACTGAACTCAGGCAATAACCAAGTCTAAAACCAGTGAAAGTGTTTGTGAATAAAAAGTGGCTAACCAAACCACCAACATAACAGTGAAATCAATAAAGTGTGGACAACCAAGCCACCAACAAAAAAAAAAAAAAAACGTGGAAGAAATAAAGAGTGAACAACCAAGCTCAGTGAAGTAACCGAAAGAGTGGACAACAAAACCACCACGATAACAGTGTAGTGATAGGGAAAACGAAGGCCCCCGAGTAGTTCTACCAACCATAGGAACAAAAAGGAGTCAGTAAACACTGACAGCCGCCCTAACCAGCAGGAAGCAGCCCAGAACCCACAAAATAAACAACGTTAAGAAGAGATGCTACAAGAATTTATTTTAACATTATTGTAAGTCATTAGTAAATAACATAAGTATTAAAAAAGAATTGATTATAAAATTAATTAGTTTTTACTAAATTATTGCCCTGTACGTTGATTATAACATCCGTTTTATTTACTCGAACAAGTGATATAGTTGATTCTCTCATTTGCAAAAAAAACATATACATATTTCGAAAGATGTTAAACCCTAACAATCTATTAAGACCAGCTCGTCTGGAAGTCCCTGTAGATAATGTTGCAGCTCCTCAACCTCCTGCTCCCATTCCTAAACCTAATGTAATTAACGACGACATGATTCAGACGATTACACAATTAGTAACTCAAGCCCTTCAAATACAGGGACGACAACTTTTTAATTCCATCATGAACCCTGCGTCCGACATTAATAATGATATTGACCAGCCAATAAATCTGGCTAATGATAGGAATTTGTCCGAAATGGACAAAGTACCCGACGTAGTGAAAAGCCTAAGAGAATTTTCTGGCCAATCACACGAATTTAATTCATGGAAAAAGAGCGTCGATAGGATACTCAAAATCTATGAACATCTAAAGGGAACCCCCAAGTATTATGGGATCTTATCAGTCATCAGTAACAAAATTACGGGCTACGCAGATGTCGCCCTAGAATCGTACAATACTCCACTAAACTGGGATAAGATATCAAAATGTCTTACCCTCCACTACGCGGATAAGAGGGACTTAGGAACCCTCGAATACCAAATGACAACTTTGGTACAAGGTAGTAGTACGATTCCTGAGTTCTATCAGGCCGTCTACCACCACCTGTCGCTTATCTTAAATAAGTTAGGATCAACGGATATGAGTCAGGAGTCCATGAATAACATGACTCAGTGTTACCGGGACAAAGCTCTGGATACCTTCGTCAGAGGGTTGAGAGGCGACTTGCCTAGGTTACTCAGTATCCGTGAGCCTGCTGACTTACCCCAGGCTTTACACCTTTGCTTAAAATTACAAAATATCGATTTCCGAACCCAACATGCAAACAATTCGCAAGCTAGCACCCGGAAAACATTTCAACAAACACCGCCTCCAGCTCCTCCTAGAAAAAATTTTTTTTCACATTCAGGACCAGCACCGATTGCCGCACCCAGAAGAGAATTTCATCCCGAGTTACCCCATAACCCACGAAATGCTAATCCACCACAGTTTTATAGGAATCAGCCGAACTACCAGTATCCACAGCAACGACCACCAGCAAATCAACGCCCGCTTCCTCCAAAGCCAATGGACGTTGACTATTCCGTCCGATCCCAAAATGTGAACTATCAGAACAGACCCCGCAACCAACAGTTAGCTCCACAGAAACGCCAACACTCACAACAGGTACATCAGCCACACAAATTGCAGAGAGTCTATCACACTGAAGGGCCCGAACCAGACGAGAGGACATCGGAAGAATACGAAAACGAGATAGAAGAAGAAGACCAAAACCACGAGCAGACATTGACGAATTACATTGACTCTCAAGATCACCTTGAGTTTGACCAACCTGAAGAACTCGACGACATTTATTTTTTAGATTAGCATCCTCTTCACTTCCCTTTTTCGAACATATTTCTAGAAGTGGAGAGACCCTAAAATTTCTCATCGACACCGGCTCAAACAAAAATTACGTCCAACCACGTCATATTAAGAATCCTTTACTGAATAATAAACCCTTTTATGCTCATTCTGTTGGAGGAAGCATCAAAATAACACATCTTGCACTAATTCAACTTTTCGGTCCTCAAACAGACAAAATACCATTTTTTATCCTCCCCAGTCTCATTTCATTTGATGGGATCATAGGACATGATACCCTAAAACAATTAAAAGCAATTATCCATACGAGTAAAGATCATATGTCTATTCACCCTTTCCCCACCCACCAAAGAATTTCAATCCCTCTCAAACAACATCAATCACAATTTGTCAATAACATTAATATTAGAACCGATCACATGAGTAAGGAGCAACATTCTAAACTCCTTAAAGTCACTCATAAATGTCCCAATGTTTTTTCGGAACCAAATGAAAAATTGACATACACCACCACTGTTAAAGGAGAAATCCGAACTACAACGCGAGATCCCGTGTATTCGAAATCATACCCATATCCTATGGCACTTAAAAATGAAGTCGAAAAAGAAATACAAAAGCTACTAGAAGATGGAATCATAAGACCATCAAAATCTCCTTACAATTCTCCTGTTTGGGTTGTCCCCAAAAAAATGGATGCTTCGGGAGAAAAGAAATTTCGAATGGTAATCGACTACCGTAAGCTAAACGCTGTGACTATTGCCGACAAGTATCCAATTCCAGAAATATACGAAATTCTCGCAAATCTAAGCAAAAATCAATGGTTTTCAATTGTAGACTTAAGAAGTGGTTTTCATCAGATCCCACTTAAAGAATCTGATATAGAAAAAACTGCCTTTTCGGTAAATAACGGCAAGTTCGAGTTTACTCGCCTGCCATTTGGGCTTAAGAATGCCCCTTCCATTTTCCAGAGAGCCCTTGACGACATCCTAAGAGATCTCATTGGAAAATGTTGCTACGTCTACATCGATGACATTGTCATCTTCGGGAAAGACGAAACCGAACATTCTTTGAATCTAGAAAAAGTATTTCATACCTTAGAAGCCGCGAATATGAAAATTCAACTAGATAAATGTGAATTTTTTCAGAAGGAAGTCGAATTTTTAGGATTTATTATTGGTAGGTCTGGAATAAAAACTAACCCAAAAAAAGTGCAGGCTATAGTTGATCGACCTATTCCCGAAAACCTCAAAGAGCTTCGATCCTTTCTCGGAATGTCTGGATATTATCGCCGCTTTATAAGAGATTACTCAAAGCTGGCGAAACCTCTGACATCCCTTCTAAGAGGGGAAGACGGACACGTGTCCAAAAATATGTCAAAGAAAAAACTAATTCAGTTAGATCAAAAAGCAATCGAAGCATTCAATAAACTAAAAAACTCTCCTGTTTCTGAAGAAGTAATTCTCCAATACCCAGACTTTAGCAAAAGCTTTCAGCTAACAACCGACGCTTCTGACTACGCCATTGGTGCAGTTTTATCACAAGATGATAAGCCAATCAGATTTCTTTCCCGAACCTTAAGTAAAACGGAAGAAGGTTACGCCACAAACGAAAAAGAAATGCTGGCGATTATTTGGTCCCTCAATTCTTTAAGAAACTTCCTTTACGGATCCCGGAAAGTTAATATTTTTACAGACCACCAACCACTTACCTATGCCCTGAGCAATAAAAATACAAACTCCAAAATGAAACGGTGGGAAGCCATATTGGAGGAGTATAATTACGAATTAAAATACAAACCAGGAAAGGAAAATGTGGTTGCTGATTCCCTTTCAAGGCCTCCCCAAATAATTGAAATTCACTCAATGACCCCAACCGAACATAGTGCAGATAGCTCAGCGCAAAACCTCATACCATCCGTAGAGACCCCCATAAACGTTTTCCGAAACCAAATTTTACTCAAAATAGGAGACGTAACTAGTTATCAAATTCAGAACCCCTTCGATAACTATACAAGACATACTTTGATACGACAGGACTACTTAGAAAACGACATCATTGATATCTTCAAAAGATATCTCAATCCAAATATTATAAACGGACTCCTCACAGACGAAAGGACGATGGGACGAGTACAGGAAATTTATCCTTTACACTTCAAAGACTAATGTATTCGTTTCACCCAGAAAATGGTTGAAGACGTACCAAACCAAGTAGAGCAAGAAGAAAAAATTCTGAAGGTACATCGTAGAGCCCATCGCAACGCCGAAGAAAACCGAGTTCAGTTGCTAGAAAACTTCTATTTCCCTAAAATGTCTTCAAAAATTAAAAACCTAGTAAAACGTTGCATAACCTGTAAAGAAAATAAATACGACAGACACCCTAATAAGCCGCATTTGAGTCCTACACCCATCCCTAATTATCCGGGACACACCATTCATATCGATATCTTTTCTACCGAAAAACAACTTGTCTTAACAGCCGTCGATAAATTCACAAAATTCGCTCAAACCAGAATTATTTCATCACGATCAATCGAAGATATTAAACGACCATTAAGAGATATTTTATTTTTCTTCTGCGTCCCCGAAGCTGTCGTAATAGACAACGAAAAGGCTCTAAATTCAGCTTCAATTACATCGATGCTGGAAGACGACCTTCAAGTAAAGATTTTTAAAACGCCGCCATACAAAAGCGAAGTGAACGGTCAAGTTGAACGTTTTCACTCCACTTTAGCTGAAATCATGAGATGTTTAAAATCAGACGGACCTGCACGGTCTTTTGAAGAACTCTTGGAACGAGCTGTGAACGATTATAATTTCACCATCCACTCAACGACAGGTAAGAAACCAATAGAACTATTTTACGGGCGAATACCTAGACTCAATCCCGAACAGTTCGAAAAAACACGGTTGACTAATATCGAAAGACTTAGAATTAAACAAGAGAATGATACTAAATACCACAACAACAAAAGGAAACCGATCAAAGATTATCAAATAGGACAATCTATTTATATTAAAAATAATAAACGGCTAGGTTCGAAACTAACCGGCAGATACCGGCAAGAAATAGTTAAGGTAAATAAGAACTCTACTGTCATAACCGAATCCGGCAAAGTAGTTTATAAAAGTAACATCAGAAATTAAACTTTATCTTTCCAGATGTGCGCTAGGCACTTGCCAGGCAACCATGCAAATATTGGACTTTTCAAACGCACAAATAGTATCCTTTCACGTTGGACAGACGAAGATACAAGACGGATACTTTAAACTAATACATGTTATCGACTTAGACCAATACGACCAATTCATATCTGCAATAACCCCTATCCTTAAACTTGAATCAACCCAAAACCATACCATATTCCCTTTGCTATCACACGAGTTGCAACAAATAAAAAATCTTTTGCATAACTTGAAACCGCGATTAACAAAACGTTCTTTAGATTTTATTGGTAGCGCATGGAAATGGATTGCCGGGAATCCAGACCATGACGACTTTGTCACCATCAAAGAAAAAGTCACAGACGTATTAAAGAATAATAACAAGCAAGTTGTCATAAATCAATTATACAATGAGAGGATTAATAATATCACTAAAATTCAAAATGAAATACAGAAATTGTTAAAAGAAGACAATAAATTAAGCTTCGAGGTAATAGCGAATGTGCAATACAAAATTAAACTTGTGAAGGAGGAAATAGAAAATATTAACTATGCCATTCATTGGGCTAGATTAGGCATGATCAATTCATTTATTTTGTCAAAAAAAGAAATAGAACTTGCTACAAATATTTTAAGTAAACAGATGCTACCATACAATACAATAGAGGAAGCTTTAGATTTCTCAGAAATTAAAGTTATAAGCAATAGTTCAATAATGCTCTATATTATAAATATTCCACTAACTACAAATGAAACCTATGAAAGCCTTGTAATAAAACCAATAAAGAAAAATAATATTGTAACAGAAATTTTGTATGATGTAATTCTTAAGAATAAGGAAAAAATGTTTGGAACTGTAAAAAAATGTAAAAACTATAACTCCTTATCCATTTGTAATTTAAAAGACATTGTCAATATTAGAAACGATGCATGTATCCCTAGCTTGTTCAACAGTCTCCCAGCTGTCTGCAACACCATCAATAGTCAGCATATCCCAACCGTAGACGAGATCTCAACAGGCAATGTATTGCTTAACCAATTTACCGGAACAATACAAGTAGAAAACACTACCCACAGCCTCAATGGAACATTCCTCATAAAATTCCACAATACAACTATAAATATCGACGGACAGCTATTTATTTCCAAAGAAATATCAATGGTTAAAGCATTACCAGCAATACTGCAAACCAGTCCAAAAGAAAAAAAATACAAAGAAATCCTATCTCTAGAAATGATGAAAGATCTTCACATCAACAACACCAATGAACTTCGGCTATTACAAACAGAGAACAACATTCATCAGATAACCACCTACTCACTGATCGCCTGTCTTGGAACACTTGCCATAATAGCCACGATTCTGAAGCTTTTACCTAAACAAAACAATACTAAGGTAACCATCCAAATCCCGAAGGAAAAGGTACAGGAAGAACATCCCAATCCAGGAACAATCGCATCACCCAATACCCTTCAAGATCTTGAGATGCCACACCAAAGATTCAACAATATACCGTATTTTTAACGATTGAGGACAATCGAACTTCGAACTTAAAAGGGGAAGACTTAACACCGACAAACAACTTACACGCGCGAAAGAAAATGCTGACCAAACGTCTGGAGCAATGAACCGAATTTCCAGGGAAATTCACATGACTACTTGCATGCGCAAAAGAAGTGCTGATCAAACGAATCAAATTTCCAGGGAAGTTCACATTGTGAACAGAAATGCAAGCTTTCGTTATTTAAGTTGAACATGTAATAGTTTAGTTATTATCGACTCGCCAATGAATAAAGGTCAGAGCAACCTGCTCTGAAAAAGATTTTTTTTAAGTTCTTGTGCAGATCTTTTATTAACTTATACAAATGAACACAAATGGCAGAGGTCGTCTGGCGAAACATGATAAATATGATGTGGCTATGTGGTTATGTGGTTATTTGCTTGTCAAACAGAGCGATTCCTTTAGAACTCGTATCGGATATGACTTGGGATGCTACAATTTCCGCATTAAAAAGGTTTTTATCACGCAGAGGAACTGTCAAACAAATTTTGAGTGACAATGGATCAAATTTTATTGGAGCATCCCGTGAACTTAGGGGGCGTAACAACTATTAAAATCGAACGAAACCATTCATAAATATCTGGCTGAAGAAGAAATTTCTTCGGAATTTATTCCTCCACATGCACTTAATTTTGGAGGAATTTGGGAGGACCCGTTAAGTCAACTAAATTTCAGATGGGTCGAGTTATGGGGAAAACATCTATTACTTTCGAAGAACTAAAGCACTCTTTTTTGCCAAACAGAGCGGTGTTTAAATTCTCGTGCCTTGACGTCATTTATAGATGAAGATAGTTTAGAACCACTAACACCAACTTTTCTTCTTACAGTAGGTCCAACAATGAAATAATTTGAACAGAGGTTGTGCGATACAAGATTAAGTAAACTTTGGCGTTGGCAATACACACAGCGTCTTCAGCGAGAATTCTGGCAAAGATGGCAAACATTTACCAGCTACAACAAAGAACAAGGCGGATCCTGAAGAAATCTCACATAGAGCTTAATGATCTTGTCTTTGTTGTGGACATAACCTTTCACCAAGCAAATGGCTAATTATTCGTGTTGTTGAGATACGAACAAAATCCGGAATTATGAGACGTGATATAATCAGATTGGCTCTACTTCTTCCCAACGTAAACTAGTGTATTAAATATCATTTTGTTATTTTGCATAATGTTATAATTATGAATTATTTCTTCTTTTGTTTGAATTGAATATCTTTAACTTTATTTCATTACTAAGTTTATGAAGTAACTAGTATTTCTATGTATTTAAAATGAGTTTTTAAAGGTAGGTGGATTGTTATATATAATAAGTAATAGCTATGTTAACAGCATCAAACATCATGCGATCTATTTTTTATTCATGTAAATAAATCATACGATAGCCAATAACCGTAAGATCGGTAAAAGTTGTTATCTATATACGAGAAGAAGAAAATTTTGTTCAGTTGCAAATAGACCTCTACGATTTATTGCAAGTACACGAGGGATGTCAGAGATGTACTACAGGAGCTACATGGTCGAGTATTAGGAGGACATTTGGGAAACGAAAAGACTTAAGACAAAGTGAGGCAGCGATTCTACTGTCTGACTGCAAGTCAAGACATTGACAAGTGGTGCCGAAAATGTATTACATGCGCCGCCTGTAAATAACCAAAACGAAAGACCCAAGAAACATGCATCAGTACAATGTTGACGCACCGTTCGAAAGAATAGCAATAGATATTGCTGGCCCGTTTCCAGAAACGAACAGCGGAAACCGTTACATATGAGTTGTTATGGACTATTTCAGTACATGGCCGGAAGCATTCGCTATACATAATCAGGGAGCGAAAACCGTAGTGGAATAGATCTTGAACATCTGGGTATGCAGATACGGGGCACCATTGGAATTACATTCTGATTAAGGTAGAAACTTTGAGTCCAGAGTATTCCAGGATGTTTGCCAGCGGTTAGGTATTAAGAAGACCAGATGGACACCGCTTCATCCACAGTAAGACGGTATGGTAGAACGATTCAATTGAATCTTGAAAGAACACCTCTCCAAGGTGGTAGAAGAAAATAAACGAAGCTGGGATCATTGCTTTCCCTTGCTTCTAATGGCGTACCGAAGCGCGGTCCATTGCACGACTGGATACTGCCTAGTGAAGTAATGTTCGGATCCCCAATGGTAGAGCCAACAACTAAAGATGACTACATTGATGATCTACGAAATTACCAGGACAAGAAAAAGACTGGCAAGCGATCGTATGAAAACCAGGTACGATATCAGAGCAACAGGAACTGTATTTTAGAAAAAAGATTTGATTTTCTTTTATAATCGCCAACGTAAACAAAGAATATCGCCGAAGCTACTACCCCTACATAATTGTGAAGCGTATAAACGACGTTGTCTACCGAATACAGAAAGGACTTCGAGGAAAACTGAAGGTAGTGCATCTGGATCGGTTACATCGTTATGAAGGTGAAACTGAGGACACACTTGTTCGGGACGAACAAGTTTAGGAGGAGGGCTATGTTATGAATTGTGATTGCAGTGTAGGAACTGGTACTGGTGCGCCCACTGAAATGAATGACTTGAAAAGTGGTATCTGTCAAAATCACTTCTCGAATAATCAAGTAACTGCGGTAATCTCCGAGAATATGCAGTTTCTTCTGGACTCTGTATGTGGATTAGTATAAATAGAGATGAAGTGACAACCAGACTAACTAGTCAAAGTTGTGACCTAAACGTTATTCGAATAGTTATAACTGAGTGAATTACCTAGGTTAATTTTGGAAAGTGATAATAGTGCGAGTTATGTTAGAGATAACAGACAGGCAACACACATGCCAAACATATGACGACGGAATACCCTCGCTCTCAACAAACGTCCCAAGTATCCTTCTGAGAAGAGAAGATTAAGAAAAACCAAACGGACACTCCAGGTACTCTTCCAACCCAAACAAACAATAAATGACTCAGACAGATAACAATCGTCATTTATGAGTAGGTGCCATAAAAAAGGGAACCAAAATGTTCTTATATAAATTAAACTAATTTACATTAGTTTTTCTTAAAAAAAACTTTATTTACTAATCGCTCGCTACACCGCTCGCTACGCTAATTTCTTACAAACTGAACTAACAATATTTCAATACTTAAAATCTAACCTATGCAAATCTAATGATAATGCTGACGACTGCATCGTTCCCACTCTGCAGTGTCGCGATTCCAAGTAACGGCAATCTGCTGACGATACGTCTGGAGCTGAACCTGATCCAGTTGCATGTTTTTGTTGCGCGTGTCGCTGGTTGATATTGGATAGGAACTTGATTCGCGTTAACTCCTCCACCCTTAAATTCGGACGTCCTCGTTCGATGACGTAGATGTTATTAGATGAGGAATGTCCTTGAGACCTATGGTTGTTGTTGCAGTCTGAACGGTGTTCGTGGTAAGTTGTCCTTGAGTATCGGCTTTGGTATTTTTTTTTATTCTGCATGCGAATGCGATGATGACCAAGAGGACCAGTGCCAGGACGATGCTAATTGATAGGTTAATTTTGTGTTTAGCTTCCAAAAGGCTAATTTTGGTTGTTCTGTTGACGTACAATCCTTTGATCATTTCAAGTGAAAGGACTTCTTCTATTTGGTCTAGTTTGTGCGATGGTTGGAGTATTGCTGGTAATGGTTGGAACTTAGTGATTTCGATTGTTCTTATAACCTTCCCTTTGACGTCTATGGTACTATTAACATGCTTGATGATGAATGTTCCGTTGAGTATCATAGTTTCGTTGTTCATTATAATAGGACCGTTGAACTGGTTTAACAGCAAAATACCTGGTGAGATTTCGTCTACTTCTGGAATGTGTTCATTATTGATGATAGTGCAATTTGCCTTTTTGACATTGACATTGACATCACAGTACTTCGCACATGAATGCAACGAACTACAGACACATAACAGCACTGGCGACTGAGGCCATTGGCTGGGACAGATCAAGACATTTATACAACAAAGAGAGACGGATAAATACATAGAAGGAAAGACATATAACATAAACTTACGTGGCACAGAGGAGGAGACATAGACTTTATATTGTCTCATATTATCGCACAGGTGGCTTCAGATTAGCTGGCAATTTTTGTAGAAAACAAATGCTGCCGACGCTGGGACTTGAACCCGCAGCGTTTGGCTTAGCAGTCCTCTGAGCCATGACCACCTGCAATTTGCCTTTTTACTACGTATAAGTTTAGGAATACAAGAACTATTTCTTAAATCTTCAAGGTTATTCTCATTAAAAATTGTTAAGCTATTATAAGATCTACATTTACTGGTTATGCCATATATATCTTCCTTACATTCTAATATTGATTCATAACCCATTTTATTTATAATTTATATATAATATTTAATTTTTACTGCTTTTACAATTGACTTTCAATTTTTAGAAAGTTTTCGGTTATATTTAATTCTGTATCGGATAATATAAAAGAATTAACAAGATAAGCTTTAGTCCAATGAATAGCATATGCTATATTTGTAATTTCATCTTTGATTACATCTAATTTATATTTGATCTTCATTACAATTTCATTTTCGTTATTTTCCTTTTCCTTAAATACTTTTAATAAGTTGTTTGTAATATTTGTTATTTCATCTATTTTCTCTAAAGTGACTTCATTAATGACCATTTGGTTATGTTATTCTGTAAAACATTATTCATTTTTTCTGTGAGTATTTCGTAATCGTGGTGGTCGGGGCTACCCGCGATCCATTTCCACGTGGTTCCTAGAAAGTCTAGTGACCGTTTTACTTTATTTATTTTTAATCTTTTTAAACTGTTTCTAATTCTTTGGGTTTCAAAAAGAAGGATGGAATAGAAAGGATGATTTGGTTTAATGTATTTGACCACTGAACCTTCGATGCTGGTGATCAGGTCTTCATATCCATTGATGTTAATCACATGAATAATTTTGAAAGCACCATTTTGAATTGCTGCATTTTCTGCATGAATTTTAATTAGTTTTGAACCGGAGTAATCGAGAATTTGTAGGTTTGCTGCGCACAACGGCACTAATAGTAAGCTAGTTGTCAGGAGAGGGGTAAAGAGAAATAAAAAAAATTAGTTCTTAATAATACTTTTATGTACTGTTTTTCCTGATTGTGTTATAATCGTGGAGTTTCTATTTCTGCTACCTTTTCATCTTTATACCTAGGTGTAAGTTTGTTCCCTGTTCTTTTGTTAGTCTTGACGTATACCGTTTCTCCTACAGTATAATTTTTAAGGGGACTCTTTCTTTTGTTATGATACCTTAAGTCGTTTTCCTGTTTATTTTTAATTTTTTGAATATTTTCTTGCCTTACTCTCTCTAGTTCTATTGGATTATTGAAAAGTTGTCTACTAAATAACTTATCTATGGGTTTCTTGCAAGTGTAGGAATGAATGGATCTGTTATAATCGTAAATCGAATTGTCTAAGAGTTCTGGAAATGTGAAAAGAAGGGTTTTCTGTTTTCATGCATCGAATTAATTCTGAAAGGGTTGAATGCAACCTTTCCACTTGTCCATTTGCAGAACTAGATGTAGGTACTTTGAATACTGTTATATTAAACATATTTTCTAAAATGAATGTTATGGAATTTGAATTTAAAGATTTCTCATTATCCATTATGACAGTCTGTGGAGCTCCAAAAGATAGTATAACTTCCCTGAGAGTATCTTTAATGTCTTCTGCTGCTCTTGATTTTAAGATCCTAGCAAGAGCATATTTAGAGAACTTGTCTATTGCAGTTAAGATTACTTTTTTGTTCGTAATATATATATCGATGTGAATTATTTGACCAGGATATTCGGGAATGGGGGTTGGTTGTATTTCAGGATTGTTTGGGTGTCTATTATATTTGTACTGCTTGCATATTTTGCAGGCTCTTGTGACTTTTGCTATTTTTGCGCTCATTTGTGGGAAATAATAACTTTGCAAAATTTGGATTTTGTTTTCTCTATCGTTTCGGTGTGCTCGTTTATGTTCGTTTATAATCTCGGTTTCTTGGTGATCGGGATTAGTTAGATCAGTAACGATTTTTCTCGCAAACCGAACTTTATATAGGTTAAAATGAGATGGGTAAATTTGCTGAGTTATTCCTAGAATTCTTTCTTCAGTTTTGAGTCCATTGACAACCGATGGGTTTAAGTATTGTTTAAGAATGCTGGTTAGTTTTTGTTCAGTGTATACAGGTTCAGTTACAATATGGCGGTGGTAAGTAGGAAAGACTATTTTAAATTCATAGGACGATGTGTCGCCTAAATTGAGAATAATTTGATTCTTGAAAACATTAATTGGTGTATCAACAATTGGGATGAGACCCTGTCCAGAACTTTCATCGCTATGTTGAGAGATTGTAAGTGAATTTATCTGAGAGTTTCTGGTCTTGATAAGGCGTCCGCAACAACATTTGATCTTCCAGGCTTGTACTTTATCTCGTAATTGTATTTTTCGAGTATCGCATTCCAACGCTTCATTTTGCTGTTGCTATTATGGCTTAGAGCATATGTTAGCGGTTGGTGATCAGTGAATATCTTGAATTTGGTAGTGCCATATAGATAATTTCTTAATAGTGTTCTTCAGTCTTAGTGAGTGTTCTGGAAATAAAAGTTATTGGCCTATCGTCTTGCGACAATACAGCACCCAGAGCATAATTTGATGCGTCTGTAGTTAATTGGAATTATTTTGTAAAATTTGGATGAGTTTGAATGAATGGAGAACTTTTGATTTTTTCTAATGCCTCTTCTGCATCTGAATTTAGGTGTATTGCTTTTTTACTTGAGGTATGTCTGGACGTACGTCCATCCTCCCCCCTTAAGAGGGCTGTCAGTGGTTTTGCCAACTTGGCATAGTCCGTGATAAATCTGCGATAGAAACCTGACAGACCAAGGAATGAACGTAGATCTTTCAAAGTCTGCGGGTGAGGAAATTCAGCAATTGCTTTCACCTTAGAAGGATTAGCTTTTATACCTTCAGACGAAATTATGAAGCCGAGTGAGTGTGAGTGTCCACATCTTTGCTAAAAACTACTATATCATCGATATAAACGTAGCAAATTTTACCAATGTGTTCTCTCAATATGTCGTCTAGTGCTCTTTGGAATATTGAAGGAGCATTTTTTAATCCGAAAGGGAGTCTTACGAATTCATATTTTCCGTCATTGATGGAAAATGAAGTTTTTTCAACATCATCCTCGTGTAGAGGTATTTGATGGAAACCGCTCTTAAGATCAAGAACCGAAAACCATTTATTTTCTCCTAATTGAGATAATACATCATTAGTTACTGGGATGGGGTAACGATCAGGTACTGTTACCGAATTTAATTTTCTATAGACAATTACCATGCGGCATTTTTTTTCACCAGATGCATCTGACTTCTTTGGAACAATCCATACCGGGGAATTGTATGGTGACCGTGAAGGTCTAATTATTCCGTCATTTAGTAACTGACTTATTTGTTTATCGATTTCTTGTTTTAGCGCCATTGGATACGGGTAATATTTGGAATAAACGGGTTCTGTGGTAGTCGTACGGATTCTTCCTTTGACTGTTGTCGTAAATGTTAATTTTTCGTTCGGTTCGCAAAATAGACTAGGATATTTTATAGTTAGAGAATTTAGGGACAATTTTTGTTCCTCTGTCATATGATTTGTTCTGATATTTATGTTGTGAATTGTTTCGGAAACTTGTTGTCTTAATCTGATTTTGACGTTATTGTTTACAAGCATAAAGTTTTCTTTAGCGAAAATAACGACAGATAATTCCTTTAGGCTGTCATTACCAAGAATTGCGTCAAATGTCTTAAGGGATGGTAATAGAAAGAATTTTATATTTGTATTTGGGTCGAACATATTAATAATGGTATGATGGGTATTTTCAATATTACCGCAAACCGAATTTGCGTAAAAGTTCTTTTGATTAGATATAGGATTTTGAACAAGGTTGGGTTAAATATAATTTTTATTCGAGCCCGTGTCTACGAGTACTCGAAGAGTCGTGTTTTTATTCGTCCTACACTCAAAATAGGGTAAGGACGAATTCATTATTCTAAAAAATGTACATCAATAAAGTCTGTACATGTTTCAGTTCCATAATTGTTTTGTGATTCTAAATATTCTGTAAATGTTTGGTTATTGTCTGGTTGGTTATTCAAGTTAGAAACCATTGCACTATAACCGTTCATTTCTGTCTGAGGATAGTCTGTGTTATAAACTTCTGGTGTGGGTGCTTGGTAATCAGGCTGAGGGCCGATTGCAGAAGCTTCGATGTTAAAATTTCTTTGCATCTTATTTGGGTGTATTAACTGTTGTTGGTGGACCATTGGTCGTTTGGGAGCAGGTGACAAACATATAGTTAATGGTGTTTGTCCTCATGGTGTTTGTGTCCATGGGTTCTCCTCTTGGTGCAAGTCTCTGTTGGAAGTTATTATTATGTTGAAGATTTCGTTGGACATTAAGTCGATTATTAGTTTGGAAATTTGGTCTTTGATTCTGTTGATACGAGTAATTCATTGGAATCGGTTGCTGTTGAAAATAGTGTTGAGGACGTGGAGGTGGACGTGGTGGAAGGTTCATTGGGCGTCGTGGCAGATATGCCTATTGAGGGTAAAATGATTGATTATTATTATTCCGTGTAGGAATGGGTGGAGCTGGTGGTGGAGGTTTTCGCATTCCTCCCATATTATGGTTTGCATAATTTGACCTGAATTGTTGGTTTTCCAACTTTTGACATAGATTGAGTGCAGTGGGTAGATCCACTGGTTCACGCATTGCTAGTAATCTGGGCAGGTCTCCTTTGAGACCTCTTATAAAGGTATCTAATGGCTTCACCCTGTACGATTCAGATAAATGATGCAGTGCATCGGGTGGCAGTTCCATGCTCGAAATCTTATTTTGTATAAGGGAAAGATGATTATATACTGTTTGATAATAAGTTTCTATATTGTCGTTTTCTTGGATGAGAGTCGACATCTGGTATACGAGGGTACCGTTTGGTTTTTCTTAATCTTCTCTTCTCAGAAGGATACTTGGGACGTTTGTTGAGAGCGAGGGTATTCCGTCCTCGTGTGTTTGGCATGTGTGTTGCCTGTCTGTTATCTCTAACACAACTTGCGCGAATTTAATCGTTGGTATTTGATTTCAAATAAGTGTAATTGGATTGTTACTCGAGAAACCGTTTTGTAAATAAAATAATTCTAGAAATAATATCAAGGCATAAGCTGCTGCTTCGGCAAGTGTTCGGTTTCCAGCCATTCGTACTGCCAGTTGAAGAAAAACACTTGTATAACCTATCCCATACCACATGCAATATGTTGTATCATCATCATTTTAAATATTGCAATGCGGTTTTTTGGGGATATTTATTTTAATAATGGGATGGGATAGAATATTTAATGTTCCGTTTAGCGAATTATAGCCTTCGTAAATCAATTTATCAAACATTTCATTTTAGTTTATTTTACATAAAGCATTATATATTTGATATAATAAAATGTATTTTTACTTTTGTTTTAGTAACCTGCATGATATTGGTGAACACTATTGGTGAACATTACTGTATATAAAGTAAGGCAAAAATCAACTCAACAACTGACACAACGTGTAATAAAGTCAACTCAACAACTGACACATAGGGAGACAAGGCTTGTTGATGACTCCCAGGAATCCACAATACCCTGTGAAATTAACCCCCAGTCACAATAAAAACTCCTTATTTGTTCGTTTTATTTGGTCGGTTTATTCTCTAAAAAAATGTCTTTTATAATGGATCTTACATATATCTTTACTAAACTTACTTAGTCTTACTTACAGTGGTGTTGGATTGGATTCCTAGACGTAAATGCGCCTTTTCTTTTTGCATGACGTACATGCCTCGTTCTCATATGTCAAATCGGAATGATCGCATTCAAACCGGCTAATATGAAATATTCCATTCAGGTGTGTTCGCTTAAGAAATCCAAGCCAACACCACTCTACTTTACAAAAAAAAATGTATTACAAGGCTAGACACTGTTATAATTTCAGATTGTAGTGTACGAACCTGCACTGATGTGTGCAAATCGAACAGATCCATTCAGTGTCGATTGAAATGAATGAATGCCCACTGGAATGAATCTGTCAAAACCTTTTCTCGAACCATCTAGTAACTGCGGGAGCCTCCGAGAATATGCCATCTATATGTGGAATGTTTATATGGTAACAAGGAAAAATAAAATAAACCGAACTTTTATATACTTTTATTTAAAAGAACCGAACTCCTTCAAAACCATACGACGACTTCTTCTGTCAGAACGCCAACATAAAAATTAAGAAAAAAAAAAAAAATTCATATCGTTGCCAGCTGTATATTCTTAAGAGAAGTGAGAAACTGTTAGGCTGCGCTTATATTGCGCTTACAACTCGGCCGTTCCTGCGATTTGATCGTCCTCGATCATAATTGTCTCATCACCGGAAATTTCACTGTAATAGTCACCATCAGTTTCGGTGAATCCATCCAACTCGAAGGGTGCTCCATCTTCATCTTATCCGAAGCGAAGACTGAAACAAGCCTTCGATTAGTGTTCGTCGTCCCATCTATACTCTCGACAAGGTATCGGTCATTTTTAGAACTTTAGAAACCATAAACGGCCCTCGGTACTACGGTTGTAATTTTCTTGAGGTCTCAGTTGCTCCAGGTTCATGTTCCAAAACAACAAGATCGTTTTCAGAATATTTTGTTGTTTCGCCATGTCGCTTATCGTAACGCTCCTTCCATTGAGTACGTTCCCTGTTAATATGGCCTAAGGCTGCCTGCTGTTTATCGATCGCAATTGGATCCTCGATGTCGTCCGAGGTATTTTCGTTGTCTCTGCTGTACGAGTCATCCAACTGCAAAGCATGAATCAGCTGGTTCTTTGTCACATCTACAAGCTTGAAGTTGAATACTAATTCGTTGGGGATAAGCCCAGTAGTTTTGTTTTTCTGAGAATTGATAGCCCATTGGATGATCCTCACGTTTTCGTCCCAGTTTCGTTTGTTATCATCAAATGTTCGCAAACTTGCCAATAAAGGGCAGTTGACTCGCTCAGCCTGACCGTTCGCCCGTGGATTTCGAACAGCTGTCTTCATATGTTGAATATTAAACTGATCGCAAAATTCCTCGAATCTTTTCGAGATGAAGGCAGTTCCTCTGTCAGTTATAATCCGAATCGGCAATCCAAAGTAAGACGTCATTTCACTCAAAATTCGCAACTTTGGAGCGGTTTTTGTATCCTGAACTGGCTTTATGATGACGTATTTGCTGATTGGGTCGGCAATGACTAGGATAAATTGGTTTCCATGCTTGGGTTTGATAAACGGTCCAAGGTGGTCCAAGTGCAAAGTACGGAAAGGAACAGGAATCACTTCACCCAGATGCATTCGTCCTTCAATTCTTCCACCAACACACTTGTTGTAACAACAAGGCACGCAAGATGATATGTTTCCCTTTACGTATTTGCGCATCTTTGGGAACCAAAACATCTTTCGTACTCTTTCCAGTGTCTTCTCTGTTCCAAAGTGACAAAGCTCGTCATGATATGTTCGTACTATTCGCCAGCGAACTGTTTTCGGTACAACGTATTTCGGCCCGTTTTCTGTTTTACGATACAAACGATGTTTTATTAGCGTGTACTCACATTTATATTGACTTTCGTGCTCCGATTTACGAACTCCCTGTAAGGCAGCATAGACGTCTCTAAGAACGGGATCCTGCAATTCAATGGTGACAAGCCAATCGCCTTCAGCTTCGGTTACGTTGAAAACAAATCCAGCCACTTCAGTCAGTTTTGTATCCTCCACCGGCGAACAACTCAGAGTGTCGACATGGGTCATTCGTTTTCCAGGTCGATGGTAAAATTCGCTGTTTTATTCGGCTAGCTTAAGCCACCAGCGTGCGATGCGTGCCTTCAACTCCGTTTTTGGCTTTGTTGTCACTATCGCATGACAATCAGTTGCCACCTTAAATTACTTTCCCAGTAGGTACACACTGTTCTGATACTAGGGGAGTACAGAATTTAGATTTGTTGGTCTAAGTAGGCGACTCAGACAATCCCGATCAAAAGGAGGTCAATTTGGCGAATTGACACGTTATCACCTTTAAAGGGAATGATGGGCAAAGAAAACGCTTGAATTTCACGTTATAAAGACTATTTATTGGAATGTCACTCTTACAGTGATCTCGGTAGAGTGATTTGCATTCTGCTATGTTACCATCGAGGAAATCTCGTTTTCTTATGTGTACTAGCCGAATGCAATTAACAGCTGTTATTTATTTTTGGTCAGTGACCTTACACGTATTTAATCTAATTTTCTATTACTAACACTAACAATACTACTATACATTAACATTGCTCTCTTTTGTTTATATTCTAAACAATGCCCCACTATCTCAGTGTTAGTGTGAGTGGGAAAGTCATCCCTTCTCCAGTGTATTCGTCCATCATTAACATTAAGGTTTTATAATTTGCCTAATTGGTTGGTGACACCAACTATGTACCTTCTTAATGTGGGTGCTGTACGTTGGAGAAGAGAGGCTGTATTGGCATTCTAACGCATTGACACATTTGACAGTTCCGCGTGTTTTGTTTTCGTTATCGGTTGTGCGCAAGCCCTTTCGAGTTTTTATTATTAAATTTGAATTTTTTCATTAACATTCTTGGCTTTCAAGTGTTCTATGTCTTGACGATAGTTACCGGCAATGCGTAGCCTCTGTTTTGAGTGCATAAATTTCATGCATTCCGGAAACTATCTCAATACATAAATGCGTCATAACCACAAGTCAAATGTGTCGCGCGCGGGGGAATTTTAAGTTTTACAAAAATTTGTGAAAATGAATTTAAGTGTTGAGTCTTTGCTGTTGAGTGTTGAGTTATGTTGGGAACCAACACACACGATAACGCTCCGACGACTCCACCACAGCAAGAACCTCCAACTCAATGCTATGGTACTTTCGCTCTGCGTCGGTTACCAACCGGCTAAAATAGAAAACGGGTAGCCAGGATTTTCCATGATTGACATCTTTCGTGACAGTCGTGCAACCAGCTCATCCACAATCGGAATCGGGAACGGCTCCTTTACAGTCACTTTGTTGAGTAACCGGTAATCAACACAGATTCGCTTTTCGCCGTTGGACTTTTCCACCAATACTACTGGTGATTCGTATTCTGAAGACGATGGCCGCAGAATGTCATTCTCCAGCAACGCGTTTATGATGCGCCTGACTTCTTCGCGTTTGGAAAATGGAATTCTATAAGGTTTTTGAACTACTGGAATATCAGTTTTAGTCCTTATATCCATCTTCACCGTTGAGCATTTCCCCAATTCCTGAACGCTACTGGTTAAGCATTCCGGAAAATCATCGAGAATGTACGTTAACCGTTGTTCTTGTTCAGCTGACAGCACTGACTCAGTTTTCACGAAATCCGCCTCCTCAATCCAACATTTGGCTCCTTCGATAATCACTCGCTTACCACTTTGGCAGAGTAAATCGCGTCCCAAAGCACGTTATTCGGGATGAACTCATCGTGGACCACCAGAAGTTCTGCGTCATGTTGAATTTTGTCGATCCCTAATACGATGCGAACTTTGAAATTAGAAATGTATTCGCCGCCCGCAAATCCTCGCAATACATCGAAGCACGGAATTTTCGTTTTGCTGGGTTAAACGAAGGATCTTCTCACCAGAGAATAAACGCTACCTGGATCGATGAAAGCCATCGTCACATTTCCACCCAGGCGGATTGATTTCAGAACTGCTTCGTTGTTCTGGGAATCACCGTTGCTCGTTGCCTTATCGCTATCGTAACCAGCGTTTGTTTTTGACTCAGTCGAAAACGTTGCTGCACTAATTTTGTGAACGTTTGTTGGGTTTTTTATTGCCACAGCCTGAGTTTTGACTTGGTTCTTTTGAGGACACTCGCCTGCTGAATGACCCGTACGTTGGCACGTTGCACACCGGTCTCGTCGCTGGGGCTCTGGACAGCGGCAATTTAAACTCACCCGATTTCCGAGAGACATGAGCATTCGTCTATCGGTTCCCTTTCTGGAACCGTTTTATTTGGCTGTTTCCCAAATACCGTAGTAGCATTATGGACTTCGTTGCAAGTAGTAAAAGACATCAGCGAGAGGTTCGCTTTTACCACGTCCTCATTGATACCCCGTATCAAATATATAATTATACTGGCCTCCGAAAATTCACTTCTGCGACAGATGGACAGCATCTTATAAAAATAATTTTCGAACGATTCGCCCTTTTCCCATTTCATTTCCGTGGCTTCCAGATGAATGTCTGTTATGTCGAATTCACTTGGGAAATCTCGCAGAAATGCTTCGCCGAACGCATTCCAAGTCAAGAATATATATAAATGACTTTCAGCCAATACTTTTGCTAGTCCTTGTAACCTTGTCAGAACACCGAATATTGTTGTCTTGTCACTCCACTGGTATGTACACTTTAACATATCCACACGACGAATATACTGTGATGATGGCAAAGATAACGAAGAAGTCGGATCGAACACCGGGATTATGTCGATCGCTTCTATTACGTTATTTTCGTTAGTGCGCATTGCAAACGGGTACAATGATGTTTGTCTCTGCATCTGGTCAGACTGTACGTTGTTGTTTGCAGATACAGTTAATGGCAATGTAACGAACGGTGTGGTTAATGGATGACTATATATGTGTGTCTGATGCGAAGGAGTGTGAGTTACTGTCTGCAATAAATTTGCCTCGTATTGAGCCATCGACGACAAAGAAGCGGAATGATTTTGCACACACAACGGACTTTTTCGCATAGATGTGTTGTGTGTGTACATAGGATTATTATACAACGCCACAGGATCGCTCGTGTATGTGGCACTAGCTGTCGTTGGAGAATATTCTGGTGAAAATAAATTTGAAAACTCCGTTCCGATTTAAATGGTGTCGAGGTGGAGTGCGACGAAATTCTGGTGTCATCTGCTCGTAGACTGAGATGGCGTACTTCGCCTCCAGCGTTCGTATCCGCTTCTCCTGTTCCTCCTGCTGTTGATTATAGTGGTGTGTTAAAGCATCGATGAGATCTGCCTTCTTTCCTTGAAGAGCTAGACCCACTTCCTTGCAGCGTCGCTTTAACTGTTCTACGTTGAGATCTTTAAAATCAATTTTCGTTGGCGGTTTTATGGGCCACAATCCCACTTCTGAATATTGTCAATGGTGGCAAGGGAAAATAAAATAAACCGAACTTTGTTTTTATATACTTTTATTTAAAAGAACCAAACGACTACCTCTTCTGTCAGAATGCCAACATAAAAATAAAGAAAAGAAACGTAAATTCATATCGTTGCCAGCTTGACTTTATAATTCATATCGTTGCAGCTGTATATTCTTAAGAGAAGTGAGAAACTGTTAGGCTGCGCTTATATTGCGCTTACAAATGTTATATATAGAGATGAAGCGACAACCGGAGGGGCAGTCTTAATTGTGACCTGAACGTGATTTGAATAGAGGACGTGATTCGAATAGTGACTGAGTGAATTACCTAAGTGAATTTTGGATATTGATTACATTGCGCGAATAAAGTCGTTGGTATTTTGAACAATTCTTTCCTTACTGTACAAGAGTATGGCCACTACTTAATCGAAAAGAGCAACTGCATCTAACTTCAGGCGAGTGGCGCCCATCATTCTTTTTGAAGATGACAGATGTTTTGGGATATGGCATCATTTCTTTTTTCTGACTCGTGTGTAACGTAGCTGTGTAACAGAACATCTAGATAATAAAATTAAAATAAGTATAATCATTGATAAAAATACAGTTTTTATTATAGCCACTAAAACTTCGGGTGTGGGGTTCTGCACAAAAAATTAACGAAGTGTGTAAAAACCAAATGATGTCAAAGATGCCGACTCATTTTAGTTGACGAGCAATGAAATTGACGAAACTTGGTACAAGTCAAAGGAGTAGTGCTGCCAGTACTACAATCATTTTTAATTATTTAAATTTGAAGTTGCCAGTATAAATTCGTCTACTTAAATTCAAGTTAAATTTTTCTTCATAAAATTAACAAACTCATAAAAGGGAAAAGAAAAAAGGAAAAAAAACACAAAGTCAGCTTGGTGGCTCGATGACACTCCGGGGGCCGTCTGAAACTATTGCGAAGACTCTAAGTATAAAACAGCGAGCCCACTGCCCTCTTCAATTTTGTGGTTCCATTTGTTAACCGTACATCAGCGGTGCATACAATTCCATCTGCAGCTGCATATAAGTTATACTTGCTACAGAACAATTCCCACAACAAGATATCGATAGAAGCGCAGTCGAAGAACAAAGGAATGACCACCCAAGGCCGGACATAAGATAAGGATATCTGTGCATCTGCCACCAAGCAGACGTAAACATTTCACGCAAAGATAAAGATATCTGTGCATCTGCCCACGCCGCCACCAAGCAGACGTAAACATTTCACGCAAAGATAGAGATAAAGATAACCGCCGCCACCAAGAGATAAGTGTGCATTGAATATCATGTCCACGCCACCAAACAACTTCGAGGCCAACATCGAAGTTAGAAGTTAAGAAACCATCAACCACAACGCTTGTGTTCTTCTCAATAAAGATTTGAATTTGATTTTTAAAAACGCATTTTTAATTTTCATATTTAAAACTGGCGCAGTCGGTAGGATTGCATAAATTGTGTAATCCTTGTAAAAATCTACCGTTCCGTTTCAGTGAAATAAATTTCAAAATAAGTTTTTCTGCGAAAAAGAGTAAACAAACTGTTGAGTTTATGACTAACACGGTGCCGCGAATAAGTAAAAATTAGACAGTGAAGTAAATTTCAGAAATAAGTTTTTCTGCGAAAAAGACTAAACGAATCTTTGAATTTATGACTAAGACTTTTTACAAAAAAAAAAAAAAGAACAAGGACCTTTAACGAAAATAAAGATTCAATAAATCTGTTCAGTGAATAAAAAACCGATTAATTAGTGGTTCACCCCAATGCATATGGAAATACCACGAAGCTCATAGAGAGAGATTAATCAAACTCTTAGATTAAGTGAAGAAAAAACAAAAACTAAACAAATAAATTAAAAAAAAAAAAAAAAAGGGCACAGCCTTAACGAATAATTAAAGAAGGAAGAGAAGGACAGCTTCAGAGCCCCAACAAATAAAATTCAATAGATGTTCAAGAGATTCCAGAAGAAGATAATTAATGCAGATAGCAAGTACACTGACGAGGAGGAATCTAGTTCAACAGAGGAAGAAGACCTGCATCTAATAGAAATCCGAAACAGAAGTACACTGCCCGACAACCGATTAGCACACTCTCACACCTAACAGTTTAGAAGCAATTAACTCAGACCTCTGAATGTGTTTCAGCCTCATTTTTTGTTTCCTTCATTCTTCATCATTTTTACTCATTCCAACAATAACTATGAGTTCTGGAAGTGTACCGTTATTTTGTTCTGCTATTTTCTTTGCAGTTAGGCACAAATGCATGCATTTTTTTTGCGACAGCCGATTAGCACATTTTCGCTTTAGTGTCAATTTGTGCGTGTCATTTGTCGTATTTGGCTGATTAAAATTATTATTTATTTATTGTGACCAGTTATCAATTAAATAAAGTAATAATGGGAAAAGCAAAATCGTTGGATGAGTCGGAAAAAGCCAAAATAAAGGCTTACAGGGAGTGCGGTCTATCAATTCTTCAAATTTCGAAAAATATTAAACGCAGCCGCAAAGTTATTACCTCATATTTAAGCAATGAGGAGACCTATGGGAAAAAAATGAAAGGTCGGCCCTCCTCAGTAATTACAGCCGCTGACAAACGAATTATTTTAAGGCACGCATCTAATTCTCACGACTCGGCCGCCAAAATAAAAGAAAAAACGGGTGTGAAAGGGTGCGTTCGGACTGTACAAAGAGTTATTTCGAAGGCTGAACATATACAACGTCTGAAATTAAAAAAAAAACCACCTCTAAACCAACTTCGAAAAATGCAACGACTCGATTTCTGTCGATCGAATATGACCTGGACCAAGGAGTGGGAGCGTGTAGTGTTTTCGGATGAAAAAAAGTTCAATTTGGAGGGTCCTGATGGCTATGCTTACTACTTTCATGATCTCAGAAAGGAAGAGCACACTTTAGATCGATTGCACAGCCGTGCCGGTGGTGTTATGGTCTGGGGAGCTGTTACATACTATGGTACCATAGAGCTGCAATTTTTAAGTACTCGAATGAATGCCACTGCGTACAATGATGTACTAAAAACGGCTTTCCCTGCAATCAAGGATATTTTTGGATCCTTGAAATGGAAGTTCCAGCAGGATAACGCACCTATCCACACGGCGAGGATTGTAAAGTCCTGGATTGAGAGCCAAAAAGTGGAATTGCTAACTTGGCCGCCATACTCGCCCGACCTGAATATTATAGAAAATGTTTGGGGATGGTTAGCACGCAAGGTGTACGAGTCCGGCAGGCAATATTCAACCGAAGCTGAACTAATTGACGGCATAAAAAGCTCCTGGGAGGCTATTTCACTGAACTATTTAACAAAATTATATGAATCCTTACCCAACCGGATGTACGAAGTCATTCTTAATCGTGGAGGCTCAACACGTTACTAATTCTTCTAAAAATAAGCTCGAGAATATTGAAATTAATGTTGAAAAATAAATTGAAATTTATTGAAATAAATTGAATTTCTTACGTGTCCATTTTCTTTTCTTATTCTTTATTTTTAAGTGACTGTGCTAATCAAATGTCGCAAAAATAAAAGTTAATTTTGTATGTTAAGTTTGTTTAAACTCATTTAAAATGTTATTAATAAAGGTTATATCCCAGATATAATTTATTCTTCTTTATAATTTTATATTCTTTTATTGACAAAAAAATTCATCTTAAAAGCATTATTCGTTTTCCTGATATTAAGCTCCAAAGACGCGGTGCATAGGGTGTGCTAATCGGTTGTCGGGCAGTGAACTGTAAGGCAGATATTAGGAATAATTTTGAAAGCAAAGATATTAAATTACCAGAAAGTAAAATTGATAATAAGAATTATATTGGAAGTAATAATTTAAAGCTAAGTTTGAGCAGCAATATTTTAGATAATTAAAGTGAAAACCCAAATATTGAAAACATTTTATTGGAAAATTTTGAAGAAATAGAATTCAAGTTTAATAAAAGTGTATTAGGTATAGAAAAATATCAGAAAACCAAAATGACTTCTACCCAAGTAGATACAGCCAAAAAGAGCTTAAATATATTGAGAAACTCAATACGTTTGATGGTCGCACTGAAGATCTATATACATTCCTCACAAATGTAGACGGAATAATACCAACTCTTAACGAGTATAATAATCAAAGCCAACTGATTTGTATAAACATCTTAAAATCCAAATTTATTGGAAAGGCAAAAAGATGCGTTGAGATTCACTCTCATTTACAAAATTGGTCGGAAATCAAACAGATGCTAATTAATAATTTTGGAGGCTTCAAAAACAGCTTCCAGTTGTACGAAGATCTACGACAGATAAGTTTCGGAGGTAACGTCTTAAATTTCTATAACGACATCCAAAAAACTCTGTGCGATTTGAACTAAAAATCGGTTCAAGAAAATAAAGTCCATGAAGTGGACAACAATAATATCACTGCTTTAAATATTTTTAAAGAGAAATTGCCGATACACATGCGTACAATTCTTTTTGCCCTAAAACCAAAGAGTTTGCAGGAAGCTTTACACGAGCTCACATAAGCAGGATTTGTTAATTTTGAAGAAAGACAGCCAAGGCAAAACTTAGTTACTAGGAACTTTCAACCAAAAATGTTCGTCCCACAGAATCATCAAAATAATTTTAGACCCCAATTCCAAGGATCTGGCCAATTTAGGAACAACTTTAACAACAATTTTAGACCAAATAATTTCCGCCCGCCATTCAATCATTTCCAAAACAGAGCCCCTTTCCAAAATAATTACAACCCAAATAGAAACTATAATCAAAATAACTCTAGACCACAGCCTATGGACATCGATCCAGGCAGTAGCCAATTAAGACGAAACCCAATACCGGTTAGACAAGTTAATTACAACAGCAGAAATAATTATAACAACCCTGCGGGATATAATGAAAGCGAAATAAATGATACAACAATTAACCAATATACATACAAACCAGAAAACAACCGTTACAAATTAACACAGTAGGAAACCCTGTCTAAGTGACAGAAGAAGCGTTACTTCCCAAACAAAAATTCGCCTATGATGTAAAAGAAGACTGTCTTTTCCAAATAATGAATTTAAGTCCAAATTACAATGGAATAATCGGTAATAATAATATTCTTTTACCTAATAACAGTAAATTAGATTATGCCACAAAGACATTAACACTTAATGACATAAAAATTCCAATATTTTTTGACCTAACTGACGAGCAAGAATACGCTATGGAAATCCGTCACTTAAAGGGCTTAACGCCACATGACACTATCTTCGACGAGTTTGGACAAAAGAATACTGAACACATGAATATTGAGGAAAAAAGAATTCTTTTTAAAACCCTGAAAGAATATCAAGATGTATTCTTCCATAAAGGTGACGACCTAACATTTACATCACACGTTAAACACAAACTTCCTGTCTCAGACAGTTCCCCAATTTTCACCCGGATATACCGCTATCCCGAAGTACATAAAAAGGAAGTCGATAAACAGATCCAAGAACTTTTGGATCAAGGGATAATCAAACACTCGAGTTCACCATATAATGCTCCGATTTGGGTCGTACCCAAGAAAACGGACAAGATGGGAAATAAAGAGTGGCGTATAGTCATTGACTATCGCAAATTGAACAAGGTTACCAAAGAGGATAAATTTCCAATTCCTCTAATCGAAGATATACTCGACAAGATGGGTCGAGCCAATTATTTTTCTACTTTGGATCTAACAAAAGGTTTCTATCAAATTGAAATCGATCCAGAAGACCGTGAGGAGACCGCCTTCTCCACACTTTCAGGACATTATGAATGGATCAGAATGCCATTCGGTCTCAAAAATGCTCCTGCTACATTTCAACGTATGATGAATGAAGTCATAGGTGACTACATTGGCAAAATATGCTATGTTTACCATGACGATATCACCATCTTTTCCACATCACTACAAGAACACATTCAACATTTGAAACTAATCTTCCAGAGACTTAGAGTAGTCAATCTCAAAGTTTCGTTATATAAATGTGATTTTTTAAAAAAGGAGATTATGACTCACATTACTACGCCATATCGACACACCGGCAACTCAGATATAGAACGCCTACATTCCACTCTGAACGAGAACATTAGGTTATTTGAAAAGCAAAAGCCAAATTTAGTCGATAACGTGACGCGGACCATAAAGGTTTACAACAATACGATCCATTTAACCACCAAAGAAAAACCGAGTGACATTCATTTCGGACGCATAGATAATAAAATAATATTTGAAAGAATCAAAAATACAAAGAACAAAGTTTTGAATAGAATTAATAAAAATAGAAAGGATACGGATATAAATCCAAATTTTACCAAAATTTACAATCCTACATATTTCGATAAATTAAAAACAAAGCATAGAAGAGTAAAAGTGATTAAAATAGATAAAAATAAAATTACAATCAAACCAAACAGAGACCTACAGAAATTACACGAGGACCAGTTTAGAAAGAAAAAGAAAAGATTTAAAAACGATGAAATTAAAATTGGCAACGATACTAGTTCTATGGCAGTTAACACTGGTTCATAACCAAGAAATACAACTGTATGACATCACACAGGAGTTCGTAATTATAAAAAGTGAATCAATTAATTTAATTGAGGATTATAAAACAATAATTCATATTACAAACCTAACAGAATACGAAGAAGCAATAATCAAACTCAAAGAACAATATAATAAATAATCCCAAATAAACAATATAGACAGATCAGAGAAATAACTAAATTAGAGACCAAAATTAAAACTTTAATACCTCACAAAATAGTTAAAAGAGGAGTAATTAACTTAATATGGACTGGCATGAAATTTTTATATGGAACTATGGACGAAGACGATTATGAGGACATAGAAAAAAGACTAAAAGCATATGAAGAAAATAGTAGGAATATAGTAGAAAATAACAACCAACAAATTAAAATCAATGATCAATTTAATGAACAGTTTAAAAGATTAATAGATACAATGAACAAGGGTACAATAGCAATTAACGAATTAAAAAAAATCAGAAAAGCGACGTAAGTAACATCAGAATCGAGTTAGAATTCTACAACCAAATTAATGAAGTAAAGCTTGCACTAGAAAAAATAGAAAACATAATCCTAACTAGTAGAACAGGAATTTTGACACAAAACATACTGACTTTTGAAGAAATTCATGAGAACGAAATAACATTTGAAAAACTTCAGCATTTAAAAATGAAATTGGCAGTCTATAAAGAGAATATCCTGATAATTATCTCAATCCCTCAATTCACTGAAGAACGTTACAACAAATATTTTATCCAAAATTTTCCAATAAATAATAAAACTTTAAGTCTAATTACAAATACTATTCTAGAAAAGAATAATAAAATTTACTATCCAAACGATGAAGTTGAAAAGTTAATTCTGATTGACAATGAATGTATTAACGATTTAATAATCCAAAAGCCAATTAAAAATTGTAATAGAATCAGTTATAATCAAACAGAGATCAAAGAAGAAGGAGAGTTTATCGTGATAAAAAAATATAGAAAAAACTCCCATTATTCAAAATTGTAATGATCTAAACTATATCATTAAAGGAAACTATTTAATCAAACTAAGAAATTGTAAACTCCAAATAAAAAATAAAATATTTAATAGAAAAGAATATCGTGGAGACTTAATAGTCCCAATAATAAACTATGAGATTACTACACAAAACAAAGACATTGACATAATCAAATATGAATCAATCGAAAACATTAAAAAACTAACTAACATAGATTTTAGTAGTAGTAAAAACGTAACTTATAGTATAACCACAATTATAATTTTCATAGTTGTAATAATAATAATAATCATGTATTTAAAATTCAAAAATAATGGTCCTAACAACAACATAGCTGTGAATCTACCATCAGTTAAAATTCACCAGATGGACGATTAAAGAGAGGGAGGAGTTATACTTGCTACAGAACATTTCCCACAACAAGATATTGATAGAAGCGCAGTCGAAGAATAAAGGAATGACCACCCAAGACCGGACATAAGATAAGGATATCTGTGCATATGCCACCAAGCAGACGTAAGCATTTCACGCAAAGATAAAGATATCTGTGCATCTGCCCACGCCGCCACCAAAAGATAAGTGTGCATTGAATATCATGTCCACGCCACCAAACAACTTCGAGGCCAACATCGAAGTTAGAAGTTAAGAAACCATCAACCACAACGCTTGTGTTTTTCTCAATAAAGATTTGAATTTGATTTTTAATAACGCATTTTTAATTTTCATATTTAGAACTTATACCTTCGTTATTCGACCCAGCTGCCAAGCTGAACGGATCTCGTTGGGCTCAATGAGAAAAACGATGTCCTCCACAGCTACAGGCTTCGTCTTCTGATGCCACTTCGTTCTTGTTGCTACTTCTGGCAGATACTCTTTATACCACCGCCTCGTGAATTGCAACACCAAATGTTGCGCCCGTTGGCTATACTTGCTATATAAATCGCTTTCGGAGAACAGACCAGGGGCCGTGACGTCTTTATCTGCCTCGCCAAAGAGCATCGTATTCAGCGTGAGTCGTGTTGGCTCCTCGGGGTAAACAGGGATGTGGGTAAGAGGACGGCGGTTGATTTGACCTTAAGCTTCAATCAAATCATTACGAAGAATGCCTTCTTTTGGAATCACACCGCGAAGAATGAACTCAATTCTGCCCTCAACCGATTATATCAGCCGTTCCCAGGCTCCACCCATTAACAGAGAATATGCCGGAATGAACCGCCACAATATGCGCTTGTAATTCGCCGAATACTCACTAAGAGATGCTTCCATTTCCCTGATGTCTCTGTCCAAAAGATTTTTTGAACCGACGAAGTTAAGCCCATTGGTACATTGGTCCAAGCTTAGATCGTTGAGCAACTCGATTTGCACCAAACCTAAGCTTAGGCACGTAAAAGCACACCATACCTTTTTACGGTTCCTATCCCGAACATCACTAGCATAGGCGCAAAGCAATCCACCCCAACATGTGTAAATGGCCTATCCCCGAAAGCTAATTTAGCTCGAGGAAGTTGCCTCAGTACAGGAGTGACTGGTTTGGCCTTCATCCTTTTGCACATATTGGTGAGTTTTAGGTAAGATGGCCGGGCTACGAGCTGCGAATGATGCCACTGTTTTTTGCGCTCTGGAACTCATACGGATGGTCCCTTCTGGCTCCATGAGCGGAGAAAGAACATATATAGAACTGGTCTTTGCTACTTCCCTCCTCGCTCGTAGACATACCACTTCCTCACGAAATGCGTCCTGTTGGATCTTCCTGAATAGCCAGGCCTAAACGTGATCGGATTTCCGTGGAGTGACGAACTTCTCCTTGTCGACTTCCTTTCCTTGGAATATGTCCTTAAAGCGTAGAAGGAACGCCATAACTCTAACGACCGATGTCCATCTTCCCTCGAACCGATGCCGCAACGGAGAAGCTTACTTCCTTGCCACGCTCATGAACACGAATTCTTACGACGTTGTCTACGCCCAACTCTAGTACTTCATCCGCTCTACCAGGTGTAATTGGCCATTCTTCAACAGGCCTTCGAAGAAAGCTCGGGCCTTTAAACCAATGCGCCTCCTGCTTCCCGATTCTTTCGTCGGTCCACCTTGTCCCATCATCCGCCACGTTGTCGACTGTCCCACGTAGAACGATTGCCGAGGAGACGACGAATCAAGGATTTCGCCTACTCTAGTGGCCACGAACGACGGAAACTTGTACTTAGTTGAGTTGATCCAGACAGGAACAGTTTTGGAATCGGACAGGAAAATCACATCGGATGGGGATCATGTGAGAGCCTTTTATTGTATTCAACAATCGTTCTCCTAGGACGGCGGCTTGTAGCTCTAATTGTGGCACCGACAGTCTCTTTACAGGCGCGACCTTGGCCTTACCCATCACCAACGCGACTTCTACGTTTTCGTCATGCTCAAAACGAAGATAGGCAGCAGCAGCAAAAGCTTTCTCCGAAGCATCGACGAAGATGACTAAGCAGTTCTTAGAGTTGTCGGGGTTCCATGAAACATACCGCCAAGGAAATCGAAGTCTGTCAATGCTCTATTTCCGACTCGCCTGGATCAATACTCACGAGTTTTGGGTTGACCTGACTCTCCGGCATCTCCTCTAGTAATTCTCGACTATTTGACTACACGGCAACAAGACTGAAACCCATGGTCTTGCAGATCTGAATTGCTTTACGAGCTAATGTGACTGCCTGCTCCATTGTATCGTGGCTGTTGAAAAAGCCGTCCACGTAGGTTCTTTTTGTCAATCCATAAAAAGCTTCGGGGTACTCGGACTGAAAGCGGTTCGCATGCTGGTTCTTCACAAACTGTGAACAAGTCGGCGAGCACCTAGGACCAAACATCATGACCTCAAAGATGCACTCCGTGGGTTCCACCGAACTGTCACTATGTATCCACAGGATGCGTTAGCACCGTTGATCTACGTCCTTGATCTTAATTTGGTGGAACATCATTTTCACGTCCGCGTTCACCGCAACCTCTCGCTCTCGCAACTTGAAAATTCCTGCATGAAGAGGAACCAAGTTATCTGGGCCTTTCAACAGAAAGGTATTCAATGACACACCCTTAACTTTGGCTGCCACATCAACTACCAAACGCAGCTTTGGGGGGAACTTATTGGGATTCTGGACAATAAATATGAGAGCGTACCAAACTCGCAGTCACTCCTTGTGCAACTCCTGTGTCGGAGCGATCCTGACACACCCCTTTGAAATCAAACTGGCCTTGTAGTCGTTTAAATAGGCCAACAACTCAGGTTTCTTCTTCAAAGACTTTTCCCGTCCGATAAGCCGACTAAGATCCAAATGTTAGCTATTTGGAAGCCTCATACCGGGTACCATGCAGCCTCAAAGTCTCCTCCATTACCCGCAATGCACGCACAACTTCCCTGCTGACTAACTCCCCCCTCGAAGGCTTTACTCCAAACTCCTCAGTTGTGAAGTGGCGTCGAACCATCTCGTGCAGTTCCTCCTCTGCTTTGATAGCCTCGTGGAACAGGAGCCTCATTGTTGGCTTAGCTGTTTCGCTTATTGTAGGAACGCTAACTGAAGGGGCTGACTGTCCGTACACTATCCAACCTAAAAGTGTCTTCACCGCACAGTGTTCTTCCTCTTTGCCATGACGTTGACCACGGCCCATCAAGAATTTCACTTGATATAATCCAATCAGTATTTTTGGCTTAGCTTCAAATAAATCTGTCAGTGGTAGCCCTCGCAAGTGAGGATACAACTCCTGCAATTTTCCAACGTCAACTGATTGCGTTGGCAACCCTAAGTCTTCCAATGAGTACACGCTCTTAAGATAGTGGCGCTTTCCACTGTTGATTCCAGTCACAGTCATGTCCGCCCGCATCTTCTTCTCAGACCAAGAAACACCCTTAGTCCACTGCACCGTCAAGTCCTCCGCCGTCCCTTCTAGTTCCAACGAAGCGAAAAAATCACGCTCCATTAATGTCAAACACGAACCGTCATCTAGAAAAGCAAAGGTGTCGCCGCACTTCCCGTTCCTTCCATAGATCCTAATGGAGGCGACCTTGTACATTACCGGAAGATCTACTCTTGAATGCGCCGACACAAAATTGCCAGATGGCTCGAACGGAACGGCAGCCACTTTCAAATTAGCTTCGTTGATTGAAGCTACCGGGTGTAATAGCCGATGATGTCGACTTGTACAACCGTTAAGGCCACACGTCTTCCCTTTTGCACATGATCTCCAATCATGTTTCACTCTATTTAAACAGCGGAAGCAGAGCTTCTTCTCCTTGGCAAACTTGGACCTCTGATCGGGTGACAAGGCCTTAAAGTGTACACATTTTGCTACCGAATGGTTAGCGCCACATTTAACGCATAGCTCTGATGCTGACGACTATATATCCGCAACAAACCCATTCACCCTCACTGCCCACAGATGCACGTTCGGATCGCACCCCGATTTCAACGAAAGTAACTTCAACAGGTCCGCCGTCAAGCCGTGAACCAATACATCCGACCTCCCGAAAATACAGCGTAGAGAATCCACAATGGCAGCGTCATCGGATGAGTATTTCAACCTGTCACTCACCAGATGGTACGCCTCCCTTTAAGCGCTGTTCGTAGGCGGGACACGTTCTCCTTGCTGTTGAATTTTCCTTCAATGCTGGTGGCATTAAAAAACATGGGTGCACGTTTCTCCGATTCAGAATTGTCAGCAATCTGGACATATCGGACTGCTGAATCTTCTCAGGAAAACTTACACTTCGGTGGGGTAATCCAGTAATAGGGGTCGAGTGCGCATTATCTCGTTCTGTTGGTTTCGGTAAATCTATTTATGAATTCTGAGATCCTTTCAAGAGTGCTTGATGGTTGGCTTGAATAGTTCGCAACATTTGCAAACGATCACTACACAGCTTCAATCGCGGCCGGCTGGCTGACGGTGATTTACTGCACGCGGGTTCAACTTCTTGAAGGGGGAACGAAACACAGGCTAACTTTGCCTTCATCACCTCCAGTTCCTTTCGCAGATCCGCCAACTCCACATCCTTTTGTGACACCGAAGTATGAGTAACTACGGTGGCTTCTATCAACACGTCCATGGATGCTTCCACCACGGCTTGTTCAGACAGAACTGGTCCAGCATCGAATTGCACTGCGGCAGAACCAACTGCACCCTCCTCAGCAAATTCCTTACATAGTCATAGGCACTGTGATCGAAATTTGCATTCGAATAATGCTACCATCTTCTGCATTGCTCACAACTCACCACATGTTCGTCTTCTACCTTGCGACATTTGGTAGCAGTGCAACTATAATTTCGACCAGCCATTTTGAAACCACTCAAGAGCCACTTGAACCAATACGCACCAGTTGACAGGACCAATCAATTAAAATAATGTTGTTGCACGGGTAAAATATCCACACTCCTTCCTTCAAAGTAAATATCGAAAATCAGTTGATTTGAATCAATTTTAATTGCTAAAAACAAAAACGATTTATTAACGTGGCTTCAACATTCTGGACAGACAACACCCGAAGGAAGGTATGTTGAGATCTTTGCTGAGGTAAACAACCTAACCCAGCTTGTAAATGAGCCGACACGCATACCGGATATTAACAGTCAAGCCGCCAACACCCTGGACTTGTTTCTTACCTCTCACCCTGATAAATACATCATCAATGTATTATCGCCTCTAGGTTCGTCAGACCACTGTATCATATCAACAAATTTCTCGTACTCCAACCACACAGTTAAAGAGCAAATTCCCAAAAAAAACCGTATGGCAATACGAGAAAGCCAATTGGGAAGCATTAAACAGTTTTTTTACGAATTTTAACTGGTCACTATGTTTCCTCGATAGTGACGTGGATGCTGCTGCTGATATGATATCAAATATCATTCTCTTTGGTATGAGATCTTTTATTCCCAACAGAATTAAGAGTATCAGACCAAAGGCAAAAGGGTGGTATGACTTGAGCTGCAAAGAAGCTATCAGGTTGAGAGAGACAAACTTTCGGTTGTACAAGACCAACCCAACAGAGGAAAACCGAGCAAAGTTCAAACATGCCAGAAATGACTGTAATGCCCATTTAAAGCGTGTCAAATTCCTCTATGACCGAACGTTGAGGCAAAAAATTCTACAATGTCCCAGAGGTAGTAAAAACTTTTGGTCATTTGTTAAAAACATAAAAAATTCGGCATCAACATCAATTCCGACGCTCATTCACAATGACATTCCAGCTGTCAGCTCTTTAGACAAAGCCAATCTGCTTGCTGCGCATTTCGCAGCCAATTCTACATTGCCAGATTGTGTTCAGTCTCCTCCTGTACTTGAGAACGTAGATCATTCTATGGGACAAATTCACTTTCGTACTCGTACAGTTGCAAGAGTTTTATCTGATCTTGACATACATAAATCCGCTGGTCCAGATGGTATATCCCCCCTCATTCTGAAGAGGTGTTCTTCTACGCTAGCAAAACCACTGCGTAAGCTTTTCTATCTATCCTACTCATCAGGACTCTTTCCGAGTAGATGGAAAACAGCATTTGTCCAGCCTGTACCAAAAAAAGGCGAATCTTCTTCTCTCTCCAACTACCGTCCAATTGCACATACGTCCCTTCTTTCCAAGGTCATGGAAACGCTGATAAATCGTCAGCTTATAAAATATCTCGAAACACGAAAACTTCTCAATGACCGGCAGTATGGTTTTCGCAGCAACAGGTCTACTGGTGATTTGATGACATATCTCACCGAAAAGTGGAACCAATCGATTCACCATGGTGGCGAAAGCAAGATTGTTGCGCTTGATATTTCAAAGGCATTTGACAGGGTTTGGCATCAAGCCCTTTTGTCGCAAATGCGTGCATTTGGAATCGACGAAAAACTTCTTCTATGGATTAGACATTATCTTTCGAAACGTTCAATTCAAGTTGTTTTGGGTGGTTTCAAGTCTGTAACTCACCAAATAAATGCTGGTGTCCCTCAAGGCTCAGTTTTGTCTCCGACTCTCTTTCTCATTTTTATAAATGATCTCCTGTCTGCAACTTCTAATCCAATTCATTCCTTCGCTGATGACAGTACCCTCAGCTTCTCATATTCGTTTACAGGTCCTCGTCCCTCACCTTCGAACGTGGACTTTAAACGCCAAAATATGTTAAGCTCATTGAATTCCGACCTTGACAGCATTATCAAATGGGGTAAATCTAATAGAGTGGAATTCAATGCTTCCAAAACACAATGCTGTCTTCTGTCATTAAAGCGTAACCAAAATCTAGAGCCATTATCCATGAATGGCACTTACGTCGAAGAAACCGAAAAGCTTTCCATGCTAGGTATGTGTGTTAGTAACGACTTACGTTGGAACGATCACATATTCGAAGTCGCTAAAAACGCAGCGAAATGTCTAGGTTTCCTAAATCGATGTAAGAAATATTTCACCCCCTCTGATCTGGCCACAATATATAAAGCGTTTATACGCCCAAAACTTAAATTCAACGCCCATGTCTGGTCAGGTGCACCAAAATCAACATTGCACCTACTAGATAGGATTCAAACACGTGCGAAAAAACTTATAGGAGACATAAGAATAGCGAACTCCTTAGTTTCGCTTGAACACCGTCGAAACATCTCCTGCCTTACCTTGTTTTATCGCTATTTTAACAACCAATGTTCAAATGAAATAGCCAGCTGCATTCCTCCCAATCAACAATTCAGCCGCAATACTCGTTACGCAATGAATGCAAATCAGTTTACCCTCAAGCCTATCTTCGGACTTACGCTGAAATATAGAGATTCATACATAAACCGAACAACACGAATGTGGAATGCTCTACCAAACTCTGTTTTTCCTCTCCATTATAACTTACAGACATTTAAAACCAATGTGCATCGGTATCTCCTTTCTTCTTATCCCTAATTTCCTTAACGCCCGCACTGTGCTAAAACATATAAAGGGTATTCATAACCCCTTGAGTGCGCGCAAATTATAAAAAAAAAAAAAACAAAAACAAATCTTAAACTAACTTACATTGCTAGAGGGAGCATGTAACTTCTTAAATTACTTTGCGGCAATAACTTGTCCGACTTAAAAATAATCTAAAATTAAATACAGTTTAATGCCTTTAATATTTCAAAATTCAAAAATAGCAAAATTCACCTCACTGGTTTATACCACTCTTTTACAATGTAATACGCACGAATTAACCCGAGTGTGCAAAGTCCAAACTATTAAATGTGTACAAAAAAAAAACAAATTCGATGCACTTTCGGAAAATGCGGTTTGCTGTGAACTGTTTTAATAGAAAAACAGATAAATAGTGACCTCGGACAGTTAAACAATGAAGCAAGAAACCAAACGAGAAAAGTGCTGTGAATTCGACTTGCATTTTTCAGAGAGAGCAATAACAACAAACATTGACGAAACTTGGTACATGTGAAAGGAGTGGTGTTGCCAGTTCTACAATAACTTTTAATTATTTAAGTTTGAAGTTGCCAGTATAAATTCATTTACTAAAATTCAAGTTAAATTAAATATAAGGGAAACAAAAATACAAAGTCAGCTTGGTGGCTCGATGACATATTACGTTTTATCTATGCAAGAACTAGCCGCATATACAAATATCGACGATGCAGACCTACTCGAATTCATAAAAGATATACTTGGCGATACACAAGCATGCTTTACTCTGTTAAGTCGATATCAGAGCTAAAGCACCTTCTTCCGCGTTATGAAAAACGGAGAGTGACAAAGTTATCAACAGCTGTAAACAAGAGTGCAACAACAAAGAACCATAACGCCGCAACTGCTGCAACAGTTGACACAATCAGATGTTTTAATTGTTCCAGATATGGCCACATTGCTGCAAATTGGCCGAAGGAAAAACGACCCTTCGAATCCTGCTTCCGCTGTGCTGAGACTGGGCACGTTTATAAAGATTGCTCTAAGACGAGTATAAATAGAAGAGTTGGAGCCGTGAACGAAGATGAGATCACCTTCAAATTAAACGCCGTACAAATGGTAAGCGTTGCCTTTAGTCTAAATAATAATATGGACACCGGTAGTCCGATAAGTTTTATACAAAAATTCATGTTACCTAAAGACGTCACAATTGGAAGTTTAGTTTATTCAAATTACAAGGGCCTTGGAGGTTTCAAGCTCTATATATACGGTAATATAATTTGTTATCTTAAACTTGCTTCTCAAGTAAAACCGGTTTAATTTTTGACCATTCCAGATTGAATAATACCTATGCCTCTCCTAGTTAGCCGGGATGTACTTCAAGAATTCAATATAAGTAGTTAACATATGGATTACAAGATTAACGAGTCTTCAGAGCAACATTCTAAAGCGGAAATAAATAAAATAAAAAAAGGAAATCTATGTTTGCGAACTTATGTGTGTTTGGATGATAAAACAGCCTTTACTGTAGATAAAGATCATGGAGTAGGCTATGGGTCTTGTGGCGACATTCCGATCGCGGGTGCGAAAAAAAATGATTCGGTAGAAAGTGTTTCTGTTCCTCCAATTGTTTCTGATAGTGAACTTACGAACGAAATTGACGACATGCCTGAATTAGGACATGAAATTTATGCAACAGAGGTAGATTCGACTGATAATATTGAGATTAGTCCAGAACTAAATCGATCCACAGCTGACGAGGTTCGCATTGTTGTAAGAAATTATTATCTACTTACTTACGTACTTTAGTGGCGCTACAGTCCGGAATAAACCTGGGCCTCAACCAACATGCCTCTCCAACTAGCCCGGTCCTTAGCTAACTACCTCCAGTTGCGCACTCTCGCACTTAAGGCGAGAGGAAGACCTCGCCTTAAGTGGCGCGCACAAGTAGAAACCGAATTCAACCAATTTGGAGTGCGCAACTGGAGGTAGTTAGCTAAGGACCGGGCTAGTTGGAGAGGCATGTTGGTTGAGGCCCAGGTTTATTCCGGACTGTAGCGCCACTAAAGTACGTAAGGAAGTAGATAATAATTTCTTACAACAATGCGACGTCTGGCTGGGAATCGAAGACTCTGCGAGCCGGAGTATTGGTGTTCATTCGTTATACATGTCCTAGCCATCTTAAACGTCCAATGCAGAGTTTCTTGACCAGGGGCATGTCGCTGTACAGCTCGTATAGTTCTTGGTTGAATCTTCGTCTCCATAGCCCGTCAACGCAAACGGGACCGAAGATTTTTCGAAGAATTTTCCCCTCAAATCGACCAAAGATTTCTTCATCCGCTTTTGAGACGGTCCATGCTTCAGCGCCGTAGAGCAGGACTGGGATGATCAGGGTCTTATATAAGATCTCCTTAGTAGTTCGAGTGAGGGCTTTACTACTGAATTAACTTCTTAGCCCGAAGAAACAGCGGTTGGCAAGAGTTATTCTTCGTTTAATTTCTGACGAGATGTTGTTTTCAGAGTCAAAGTTATATCTGTCAATGATGAAGTTCTGTCCAATTCGTCGATGTTGTGTGTCCTTTCGTGTTGACAGCATATACATCGTATTGCCCTCATTTACTGCTAAGCCCATTTTTGCCGCTTCCTTCTCTATACTTGCAAACGTGGATATGACAAAGCGTTGGGTCCTACCAATGATGTCAATATCGTCGGCGTATTCTAGTAGTTGTACAGATTTTTGGAAAATTGTGCCTCTGGTGTTGGCACGTGAGTTTTGCACAATCCTCTCAAGAATCAGATTGAAGAAGTCACATGACAGCGCATAGCCTTGCCTTAATCCTTTTTTGGTATCGAATGTGTCAGTGAGGAGCAGCGAGAGTTCTCCATCGTCATCCTACACAAACGGACGAGTTTGGGCGGTATACCAAAACTATACATGGCTCTGTATAGTTCGTCTCTATTAATGCTGTCGTATGCGGCTTTGAAATCGATGAATAGGTGGTGGGTATCGATTTGGACTTCTTGGGGTTTTTCCAGGATCTGCCGAAGAGTGAAGATTTGATCGGTTGTGGAATTTCCTGGCCTTAAACCACACAGATAAGTTCCGATCAGGTTGTTGGTAAACGGTTTCAGGCGTTCACATATTACGGCAGATAGAATTTTGTATGCGATGTTGAGGAGACTTATGCCTCTGTAGTTGGCGCAATTACGAGGGTCTCCTTTTTTGTGGATCGGGCCTTGTTAAGTTTCAGTTAAGATATTGCTATCCTCACTTCACTCAGGTCGGGTGGTTGGCAGCCTTCGCTGTCGTTGCCTGATAGCGGAATGTTGTTCGTCATCGCCGTTTAACAGTCTGCAGAAGTGGTTCTTCCATATCCTCAGCTTCGACTGTGTCTCAGCTACGATATTTCCTTGTTCATCTCGACAGGATTCTGTTCGAGCCTTGTATCCTTGGATTTGACGTTTTACACTTTGGTAAAATTTGCGAACATCTTTCCTGGAGTGGCACCTCTCTATATCCTCGATCGCGCGCTTTTCTTGCTCTTTTTTCTTCTTTCTAAAAAGCCGGTGTTCTTCCCTTATTCTCTGCCTATAGAGCTCAACGGCAGCTCTCGTCTTCACCTGCAGCTTAGACTTGTAGGCCTCGTTATTGGCTGCGAGCATCTGTCGGCATTCCTCATCAAACCAGGGGTTTCTTGCTGTTGGGCGCGAGAAACCTAGCACATCAGTTGCGGCTGATCTAATGGCTTTTTGGCATCGTTGCCATAGAAATTATTATCTGAATTTTGATAAATCCAAGGTAGCATCCCTAGAATATCAAATGGAAATCCGACTTGTAACAGGTACCCCAATTTATTGTCACCCACGTAGACTTTCCTTTTCTGAGAAAAAAGTTTTGAATGAAATTGTTAAGAACCTTATAGCGCGGGAAATCATAAGGACTATTGATTCTCCTTATGCCTCACCGTTAGTTCTTGTTGAGAAGAAGTCTGGTGAAACGCGAAACCATTGACTCTTCGTGATAATTATCCCCTTCCGCTAATTGACTACTGCATAGAATATTTAGGCTGGAAGAATTACTTCTCCTTGTAAGATCTTAGGAGTGGGTTTCACCAAGTTAAGGTTTCATCTGGTTCAATACATTTTACTGCTTTCGCAACTCCAGAAGACCAACAAGAATTTTTAAGAATGCCCTTTGGCCTTCAGAATGCACCTTCCGTTTTTCTTACACTAACTTTGAATAAAAAAAATGCCAACCCACAAATTACTAGGTGGGCTCTTGAGCTTGAGAACTATAATTACAAGGTCAAACATAGAAGTGGAATCAATATGGGACATGCTGATGCCATAAGCCGGTGCCACGTGATATCTGTAGTCAACTTTGAAGATATTGGTTTTCAGTTAAGGGCCTCACAAGGCCGCGATCAGATCGTTTCAGCTTTGAAGAATAGGTTGTGTTCAGAAAATTTTACTCTAAAATGATATTGTCTTAAGAAAACCTAAGAGTGGTCGACTTTGTTTGTATGTTCCTTCCGACATGTCCACGAAAAAATTGCTCATTTAGGGTGAACAAAGTGCTGTGAACAAATTCGTGTGCATTTTTGGTTTCCTGAAAAACAGTCGCAGATAGCAAAATTGCTGAAGAATTGCATTCGATATATAATGCTCTCCTCTCCTGTTCACTCCCGAGGACGCAACTTGTTCAATATCCCTAAAGATAAGACTCCGTTCTACACGAGTTATCTTGATCATCCATCCAATCTAAGCGGAAGCGTATCCTTTTGGTTGTTGATGCATTCACTTAGCATATGAAATCGTACCCAGTGATATCAGCGAGTACCAAGGAGGTATGTGCAGCGCTTAAGAAATACTTTGAGTACTACAGCACACCTTCTAGAGTGATTTATGGTAGAGGTACGTGCTTCACCTCGTTAGAGTCCAGTTCCTTCCTTCTGGATTTGAACATCTCTCATGTTAAAGTTGTCGTTCATTCGCCTCAGGCCACCGGCCAGGTAGAAAGAGTTAATCGAATCTTAATTCCGATGTTGGGGAAGCTTAGCGAGCGAATTTGGTGTAAAAATTGTCTCAAGTTGAATATCCCTTGAATAATAATGTTAATAGGTCAATAACGTAACGGCTTTTTTAAGGCAACGTTTGTCATTGTATGACTAACTAGGTACATTATTTTTGAAGTTTATAATAGACTAGCGTACCCTGTGCACATTTCGTAGTGCATTGAAATAACATTAATCGAAACAATACTAAAATTGAAACACATTTTTGTTGAAATGAAAATGATTAATACTGATTTATTGAAGTGCTCTATGATAAACATAGTTCTTCGTTTTCGAATCTGTATTGTTCGTGAATACATAGAGAACAGATGCCTTTCCAATGCGTGAACATGCAACATAAATTTGTCCATGTGAAAATACTTGATATTTTAAATTCACACCGCAAACTCCAAACGACTATCCTTGTGATTTATTGATAGCCATTGCAAATGCGAGACGCACTGGAAACTGCAATCGCCTGAACTCGAATGGCATATCAGATGGTTTCATTGGTATTCGTGGTATCAATACATCTTCCCCTTTGAATTATCCAGTTAAAATGGTCGCTTCAATCACATTTTCCATTAAATTTTTCACTGCGAGTCTCGTACCATTACATAAACGCGGCTGGTTGATATTACACAACATAATAATGGTCACACCAACTTTCAATTGTAGATTATGTGGTGTTAATCCAGGCAATTCCAAAGAATTCAAGAATTCAGTTGGATAGTGAACCACATTTTCTTCCTCAACAACCGTATCCAATGACTTGTACGAAGCCAATTCGCCAGGAATATTAGACTGTATAACCATGTTCAACTCAATGACGTCTTTGTTTTTCGCCACTAAAATTGCCCTTTCACTTAACCAAATATGACATTTATACTGTTGCCCTATGTTTGGAAAAACACTTTCAATCAATTCTTCCTTGGTTTGAGCAAAACGGCAAAAATCATTAGGGAAAGTTATCAATCCATTTTCATCGACTGGCATAACACCATTTCCAATTTTCAGCAATTGCTTGGAAAATGTATCACCAGATGGATCATTCTGCAACTGAACAGGAACGTTGGTGGTTAACTTCATAGTTTCAACGTGTCTCCATAAATGTGATGATTTTAAGCAAGCATTAATTTCATCAGTAGGTGTTGACTTTGGAATGACAGGCAATGTTTGACGAAAATCACCAGCCCATAGAATCAATGCGCCACCAAATAACTCCGAATTACCTCGAAGATCTTTCAAAGTTCTATCCAAAGCTTCGACTGATTTCTTGTGTGCCATCGTACATTCATCCCAAATAATAATGGAGCATTGCTGTAACACTTTAGCTGTGCCAGATCCGTTTGATATATTACACGTTGGAGTTTCGTTCAATTTGTAATTCAATGGTAGATTCAAAGCCGAATGAGCCGTTCGACCACCATCTAACAAAGTAGCAGCAATACCGGAAGAAGCTAATGCCAATCCAATTTTTTTTTGCACGTATTGTTGCCCCGGAGCATCCAGAAAATAAAATCCACCAACACCATTGCTAACAACTTGCATGATTTTATCATAAGCCGTTTTCTGTTCAGCATTCAATTTCGTTAGATTTGCTTGAACTGCATTTGTTCAAATCGTTCTGATCGTACTGCTGGTCACGTCGAAGTTCTAACTCGCGTACATCGTGCTTTGATCGATTTGGAGATGGCATCCCTAATTGTATCAATGCCTTATTTTCAATTGCTAAACATAAATCCTCAATTTGAATTAAAGCTTCATTGTAAATTTCCGGTGCATATTCCATATCTAGATTACCACGTAACTGACGAACTCGATACAAAATATCTTCAGATAAATAATCGTGATATTTAATCCACAATTCGGGAAGATTCGAAGGAAAGCATCTTGACTAAATGAATGCAAATAAAACACGTATTTGATATGGATGGGCCGAAACAGCTGCATCAGCCAACTTTCCAACAAATTCAATTTCTGACATGCTTCACGATACGTTGCACACACTACTGGATTTACTGTTCTCAATGATTGAAACGATTTCGGACCACGAACATTTACTAAAAGCAATCGCAAATTTACTAAAAGCAATTGAATTCACCAAAAATCTTTGATTTAATGATGAAATCCATAAGCGCTTTCAGTTTAAGTTTGAATACACATGCCGTGATATCATGACGATCAGTTGAATTTTGGCCAGCAACCAGATTATCTGTAATATGGCTCCATTGCGGATTGCAGGTAAACGTTTTAAATATATCCGGCCGACCATAGTTACGCACATACGTCATTGCATCCTGTGCGTACTCGTGCATATGACGTGGACTTCCTGTGTACGATGAAGGCAATATGATCATTTTACCAATATCTTGAACATTACCATCACTGTTGATTGCATCACGCAAATGGATATATTCTTCCGATCTCAACTTTTTTTGGTTGAAGCGAATAAAATTCAACCGTTCAGTTTCAATTTTGGCATACATGTCATCCACATACTGATGGAAAAGCCGACGACAATAAAAAATGTGATTGACTTGATTTTGACGAATCATGAGCCGGTATGAATAATAGTTCATTGCGCTGACCTTTTTATTCGATTCCATTCCTAAAATAATGAATTGAAACGAAACTATTTAAAAAATTACCATAACAAAATAGAAATTTAAAATACCAACCGGTAGAAGTATTGATCATTTTAATGTTAAAGTGATATCCATCTTCACCACGTGCAAACAGCAATGGATACTGTAATCCATCGTAACATCCATGAGTTTCAGAGACTCGCTGAAGCCCCGTATTTCGTCGATGTAACTCCAACAATTACAATGGCTACTTCATCAATTGTCGGTGCATTGAATCTTCTAATATGCTGACCTGGTGGTGTTTTATCAGCATGAATGACAATGGAATAGCTATCAGACGGCATTCGATCAAGAGCCATTTGAAATAAACGGACCAATTCATTTTCTTCGTGCAACATGGTTTGCAAGTCTTGAACAATGTATCTTTTCAAATCTGATGAAATATTGCAACGTTGATTTGCTTCAACAGATGCGTCACCTACAAAGTATAATTGCAAGAATTGATAACTTTGATCAGGGAAGGGTAACAAAGAACCAAGTCGATGGTATACTTAGCCTTGACTCTGTTGAAAATCGAAATCAAAGTCGAACATTGCGTTATTACCAAAAAAATCGTTAGTTTTTAATGCATGTAAAATTATCTCAAACGTTGGCGTTATCGCGAATAATGTTCGTTGCACCGAATGACGTCATTTGAAAGCATGAATTATACTTTTGAATATTCTTCAAGAAATGACTTCAATTCGGTGCGCCACCCAATATAAAAGACAGCAACGGTTCTGGCGGTGCCATCAAATCAAGTAACTTTACTTGCCCATTTGCACAACATACTCCAGGTGTTTCAGATTTGAATTTCAATGCTTTACAATGCTTTCATACAATATCTATTCCACCAATCGGAACACTTCGATGTGAAGCATAATCAATACTGGAGTCATACGCAAATGCTGCTCTTTCAAGCACCACAGGACGAATAGGATTTTGTTGCATTCGAATAGCTACACGACGACGATTAGCAAAAGTAGCAAAAGCAGAGTTCGTAGCCGCACGCTGCTCATCGCTTTGAGAACCCCTTAATAAAGCAACTGTTCTCGCTCTTCGAGTACGACGTCCCAAATTACTACGTGGCCGTACCATACTACACTGAATTTAAGTCACACGAAAATATCAATGTTATTGTTCTTGTTGTTTTTCCCTTGTATTTATGAAAATGATAATCAATGTTTATTAAAAAGAAAATAATTTAACCGGCTTTATTAACCTGTGTATCACACGAAGTTAAGTTGAAATGTGACATTATAAGAAACACTGAGATATATATACGCACATAAGCAGGTACGCAATGCTCTGCAATTCTGTTTTGTTGTCATTCGCAGTGAAGTCAGCTGTAAAGTTATTTGACGTTTCTCTTTAAACTTGTATTTGCGGTTCAAACAATTCATATTACAGAGTTGCAACTTTATATTAGTCAAACAGGGATTAGTCAAAGAGTAGTGAAGCGATTCCACCACCATTTGTGTATAGGTATACACGTATACGCACATAACTAACAAACCAAAAGAGATACAGATGTCGCATATATATAAGAACCACCGCATTGATGCAACCTTTCAAACAAAGATAAAATTTTAAATCGGTCAACGCATTAAGGCTAACATCGGTTACATACACTTTTTACAACTTTTATTATATATATAGATTAATTTTTAGAGAGGCGATAATAATCTCAGATTGGACGAGATATAGTAGTTTATAAATTTTGAACATTTCTGTCTATACTGTACAAGAGTGTGGCCATTACTTAATCGAAAAAAGCAATTGCATCTAACTTCTTTTCGAAGATGACAGATGTTTCGGGATATGCATCATTCTTATTTTCTGGCTCGTGTGTAACGTAGCTGCGTAACAGAACATCTAGAGAATAAAATTAAAATAAGTAAGACCATTGATAAAATTACAGTTTTCATTAGAGCCACTGAATATTTGACTTCAAATAAGTGTAATTGTATTGTTAGACGAGAAACCCTTTTGTGAATAATATAATTATAGAAATAAGAGTGTGTTAAGCAAATTATTGTTAAACATAAAACTGAAAAGTGTTTTTCATTCGAGGCTCGGCTTCATTATACATTGGTGTCAGAAGTGGGATACAACCTTTTCTGGATGAGCAGTTTTCAGAAAACTATGGAGAAACGGTTCAAGAACATAGCGAAGTGAACATTTTGGGGATAACATAGTGAAGTGAACAGTTTAAGTGAATATAGTGAATCGTGAAAATTCGAGAATAGCGAAGAATAATTGGGCTTACGATTAAGTGTGTGCTTGTGATTACACAATAATGGTTCGCAAATCATTAGATCAGCTTACTACTGCGGAGCTGAAAGCTGAACTGAATTTCTTTCCCCAATAGGAGGAACGAGCGATTAATTTATTAGTCTCCATGACGCAAAAAAGCCAAGTGGTGAAGATCCTAATTCGATTTTCTTTGATTTCGAGGAGCAAGAAGTAAGTGCAGGCTTCGACATGTCATCAATGATGATGTTTCTGGAGGCAAAATTTGGAGAACAAAAGAATTCTCTAGGAACAACTACGTGTTCTTCGCGTCAACAGTCCTAAAGTCAAAAACAATTTGGAACAGAAGCTCGAACAACAACGTGAGGAGCAACGCCAATAGCTCGAAGGGCTACGAGCAGAGCAGCGCCAACAGTCCAAAGATCAAAAGAAGCAGCTCGAAGAACAGCCTCTGCAGCACGAGTAACATTTCGACGAACAGTGTAAGAATGATGAGAATGTTCTCGAGTCAAAATTCACGGTGCTCGATAATCGATATGAAAAAGTCGAAACTACATTTATAGTGGTAGAAGAGAAAGTTGGGAGATTAGAAAATTATGTAGAAACAATCGAACAAAAAGTCGAAAAAGATGAAAAGAAAGTCGAAGACCTAGCTTAAGAAACAAAAGATTCGGAAAATTTCTGGAGATTGTCCACGAATGAAGGAAATGAAGCCTCCAACTTTCGACGGACAGACGCAATGGACAATTTATAACAAACAGTTCGAAGCTGCTGCCTTGACCATCTGCTGGGAGGACGAGTAAAAAGCCATCGCACTTACACTGAATTGAATGAAAAGAAAACAAATGCTGCCGAAGCTGGGGCTTGAACCCGAAGCGTTTGGCTTAGCAGTCAACTACGCATTCCTCTGAGCCATGGCCACCTGCGGGATATGCTTAAGAACTAACTTCGCGGGGCAGAAGTCTTAAGATATCGAAATGTGGAGATCCCAATGAAATACGGTCTACCAAAAGCAGTTATTCTGAGAACAGTCGTCGGGAAGGACCAAATGATACCACCGGCATCGGAAACTGTTATATGGTTGTAGCTAGAGCATGATACAGGGACCCACCGATTCCTACTTGATGAACAAGATGCAGACGATAATTTCCAAAACTAAATCGTTGGAAATATTTTTGGTGGTACCAGAGAACAACTTGGTTCCAATAAGAGCCTTAAACATCAGACGACACGAGATGAGAACCCAAAAAGAAAAAGTGATTGGTAAATGGGTTCCGCTTATCGCAATATCAAGCATAACCAAGGTGGAGACTGCTACACCAGTGCTTCCAACTAAACGGATGGACATAACGATATCGATTCTCAACTAATGCAAGCGGGAAAGAAGAAAAGGAGCTCACCACCACCCTGCGAATATGAGCCGAGCCCAACAACGGTTAGACGACTGAAAGGATCAGAGAAGCACAGATGGAAGACCCTGACATTAAAACGATTCTTACCTGGAGGGAACACATGGAGCAACCATATTGGCAAGACATTTTGAGTCATAGTCCAACCCTAACGGCGTCTTGGGCACCGTGGGAATCTTTTCATATCCAGGGTGGTGTCTTAAGAAGAAAATGGGAGTCCTCCAAAGGAAAGTCCTTTGTATTACAGCTTATCGTTTCATGGTCCTTGGTCAAAGATGTACTACGGGACCTACATGGTGGAGTATCGGGAGGACATTTGGAAGTCAATTAGACTTTAGACAAAGTGAAGGAGCAATTCTACTGGCTGTCTGCGAGAGAAGACATTGACAAGTTGGGCGGAAAATTGGATTACATGCGCCGCCTGTAAAGGCCAAAATGATAGACGCAAGGAACCATGCATCAGCACAACGTTGGGGCACCGTTCGAAAGAATAGCAATAGATATTGCTGGCCCGTTTCCAGAAACGAACAGCGGAAACCGTTACATATTAGTTGTTATGGACTACTTCAGTACATGGCCGGAAGCATTCGCTATACATAATCAGGGAGCGAAAACTGTAGTGGAATAGATCTTGAACATCTGGGTATGCAGATACGGGGCACCTTTGGAATTTCATTCTGATTAACGTAGAAACTTTGAGTCCAGAGTATTCCAGGATGTTTTCCAGCGGTTAGGTATTAAGAAGACCAGATTGACACAGCTTCATCCACAGTAAGACGGTATGGTAGAACGATTCAATTGAATCTTGAAATAACACCTCTCCTAGGTGGTAGAAGACAATAAACGAAGCTGGGATCATTGCTTTCCCTTGTTTCTAATGGCGTTCCGAAGCGCGGTCCATTGCACGACTGGATACTAACCATGTGAAGTCATATTTGGTCGAGCATTAAGGTTGCCTAGTGTAGTTCGTATCCCCAATGGTAGAGCCAACAACTGAAGATGACTACATTGATGATCTACGAAATTACCAAGACAAGAATGAGACTGGCAAGCGAACGTATGAAAACCAGGTACGATATCAGAGCAACAGGAACTGTATTTCGGAAAAAAGATTTGATTTTGCTCTATAATCCCCAACGTAAACAAAGAAAATCGCCGAAGCTACCACCCCTACATAATTGTGAAGCGTATAAACGACGTTGTCTACCGAATACAGAAAGGACTTCGAGGAAAACTAAAGGTAGTGCATCTGGATCGGTTACATCGTTATGAAGGTGAAACTGAGGACACACCTGTTCGGGACGAACAAGTTTAGGAGGAGGGCTATGTTATGAATTGTGATTGCAGTGTAGGAACCTACCCTGATGTGTTAGTGTTAGTTTGTGGTACTGGATGCGCCCACTGGAATGAATGACTGGAAAAGTGATATCTGTCAAAATCACTTCTCGAATAATCAAGTAACTGCGGACATCTCCGAGAATATGCCATTTCTTCTGGACTCTGTTTGTGGATTGGTATAAATAGAGATGAAGTGACAACCAGACTAACTAGTCTAAGTTGTGACCTAAACGTGATTCGGATAGTTATAACTGAGTGAATCACCTAAGTGAATTTTGGAAAGTGATAATAGTGCGCGAATTTAATCGTTGGTATTTGATTTCAAATAAGTGTAATTAGATTGTTACACGAGAAACCGTTTTGTAAATAATATAATTCTAGAAATAATGTCAGGGCATAAGCTGCTGCTTCGGCAAGTGTGCGGTTTCCAGCCATTCGTACTGCCAGTTGAAGAAAAACACTTGTATAACCTATCCCATACCACATGCAATATGTTGTGTCAACATCATTTTAAATATTGCAATGCGGTTTTTTGGGGATATTTATTTTAAGGATGGGATGGGATAGAGTTTTTAATGTTCCGTAGCGAATTATAGCCTTCGTAAATCAATTTATCAAACATTTCATTTTAGTTTATTTTACATAAAGCATTATATATTTGATATAATAAAATGTATTTTTACTTTTGGCTTAGTGACCTGCATGATATTGGTGAACACTACCAATGTGGAGTTACCCATCAGTGTAATTTTATTCTTTTTCAATCATTAGAAGGTATACTAAATGTCAAAACCTCTCACTGTATAGGCTTCAGCGTTCTCCTGAGCAATTTAAATAGTTGAAGACAATGTTTATCAAACCAATATCAAAAAGGATGGACTGGTAAGATATTAACGGAATTAATAATTGAATTAATGAACGAATGATTATACCGCTTTTTTATCGGCAAAGCTCAGCTGTATATTAAGTAAGGCAAAAATCAACTCAACAACTGACACAACGTGAAACAAAGTCAACTCAACAACTGACACATCGGGAGACAAGGCTTGTTGATGACTCCCAGGAATCCACAATGACCTCTGAAATTAACCGCCAGTCACAATAAAAACTCCTTATTTGTTCGTTTTATATGGTCGATTTATTCTCTAAAGAATTGTATTTTAAAATGGATCTTACATATATCTTTACTAAACTTACTAAGTCTTACTTACAGTGGTGTTGGCTTGGATTCCTGGACGTAAATGCTCTTTTTTGTACGACGTACGTGCCTCGTTCTCATATGTCAAATCGGAATGAACGCATTCAAACCGCAAAATATGAAATATTCCATTCAGGTGTGTTCGTTGAAGAAATCCGAGCCAATACCACTCTACTTTACAGATAATTAATTTTATTACACCCCACCCCCCGTGAGGCACCCTGTTCCTACAGCAGCCTCACCAACATCCATTGCAGCCAACAGCCGAAGCGGTTTTGGCGTCAGCCGATCGTACCTGTTTGTCTTGAAGACAACGGGTCGAATATGGACATCGCAATGCTTAAAAACTCCCTCTTGGTTGGGCACTTATCTCCAGCAGTAACGTCGTTACTTACGCGAGATAACTTTATTTTGAATGTGAAGACGTCTTCCTTTGCGCCCAGCACATTCCTTATACCTTTTCCACTGCGGTGTCCATATTCATATCTACCTCCTGTCTCTGTTTATCCTCCTTGGTATATTCGGAAATATCTCTCAGTACCCTTTTTGAGTTGGATGCAAGATTCCGAAGCTTGAAACCATCGCTGCTGTGAATTGATATGCCTTGGTTACTTCCGATGCTTCTGCTTCAGAGTGACAACTATCCACATAGTCGTCAACGTAATGGTGGTCAACTATTCCCTCGGGTGCTCACATGCAAATCTCGAAGCGTTGAGGTGCTTCACGAAGTTCGCCGAGCATGGTGAGGAGCTGGCACAAAACGTCATCGATTGCATAACGTACACATCAAAGGGCTGGTCTCTTTTGTCTCTCCAGACAAAGCGTTGCGAATCCTGGTCCTCTGGTCGGATTAGAACCTGGTGAAACATCTCTTGAATATCTCCTGTAACAGCTACTGGACGCATTGGGAGTTGAATAAAATAGCAAGCAATGGCTTGAGCTTGTGGGGGCCTTTGAGCAAAAAATCTTTTAATGATAAATTACTCACTTCGGCTGCGGCGTGGAAGACCAATCGAACCTTACCCGGTTTATTCGGGTTCTGCACTCCAAAATGTCGAAGATACCAGGTCCATGCTGTACTTAGGTTAGCCTCGACTGCTGTCAACTTCCTCGCATATCCGTTTTCCAGATACTTCGCAATTATTTGTCTGTACGTTGCACCAAACTCAGGATCCCTGCTTATCTTCGACTCGAGACTGAATAATCTGCGTTTCGCCATATCATAACTTGCTGGAACTATAAACTCGTCAGCCTTCCACAACAATCTTGTCTCATAACGGATGCCAATCCTTGTAGTCGTGTCAGATAAAATGCGCACTGCTTTTCTTTCGCCGTCTGAGATTAATTTTGCGGTTGGTTTCTTCACGCCAAGGCTCTTCAAGTTTATGAACTCGTTCACAATCGTGTCCAAACGTGCTTCTTGATCTTCTCCAGCTGTTCTGCTATGGAGAATGAAGTTGTTATGCATGTCTTGTATGCTGTTTGCGGATCTACCGTAGACTACCCATCCGAGCTTCGTTTCTGCAACAAGCGGCTGAATATCTGTATACTTGATAATGTTTATTGGTGCCCCCAAATGGCAATGGTCAAGCCCAATGAGTAGCTGAGGTTTGGCATTATGGTACTCAGCAAGGGACAGCATAGATGAGTAACGGAGGAATGGCTGCAGGTCATCGGAAATCAGGGTTTGAGTCGGCAGATTCAATCCACTGACAGTTTGAACACCATTCAGAGCAAACTTCGGAGCTTCGCCTTTATCCGTGCTGATATGCAGTTCTACCACAACCTCATCCTTTGTTGATGTATGCTTGCCGAACCACTGCAAATTTAAGACCCTCTTATGTCCTCTTAGGCGGAGCTGCATCGCTAAATCGGTGCTCATTATGGTCACCGAAGCCACTTCGTCCAAGAGCGCATACGTCTTCACCATGACATCGTTGTTGTAGAGCCTTACTGGCAGTATTCGAAAGAATATTTTCGAGCTTATTTCGGCGTTACAACACAACAAAGTACTCATTGCTCTTTGACTTTCGTTGTTATGTGAAGAAGCTGCTGCTGATGTTTTGGATGGTGAACTCTGGTGCAATCATCGGTCCCACATGATTTCCTCTATCTGCATGAACTTACGTTGTGATCATATTTGAGACAAGAGAAAAATAGCCGGTTTTTCTTGACAAAGTACCATTTTACTTGAGCTTCCAGGCCAACGTAAGCATTACAGCTGACTACTGGATGTGACTTTCCTTTGCAGTGGCGGCAGAAATTTCCATTGGCAGTTGCTGGTCTGGACTGTTCAGTGGTGTGAAGAACCTTGGAGGGTTGGTCGTTGCGGATATTGGCTTCTGCCGTCATCGTTATGCAAGATTTCTTCCGAAGCAAGCAGGATATTTCTTGATTTCTTCGGGCAAACGAGTCTTGCAAGTCCACTTAACCACTCATCGAAGTGCTTCAGAGCTGGATATGGCTGGATGTAAATGCTTCTTTGGGCCCATTCCAAGCGCTTGCTCATTGGCAAATTGCTGATAAGTTCGTCTATAAGTGTTGGGTTCGCCAGATGTTGGTGCATACCGCTTGACTCAAGGAACGTCGACAGTTTCTGAACCCGTGTAGCGAACGGTATAAGCAGTGCCAATTTGCTTTCCGGAATCGGAACAATATCCCTTACCTTCGACAATTGGCTGCTCAGTAAGAACTCTGAGCGACCAGCCCGCAGTTCCAATGCTACCATTACTCTGTCCACGTTTTCTGGATGAATCAAAATGGCTTCCACAACCTGATTTGCGTCCCTTTTGATGCGCCTTTGAAGTCGAAAAATGTTTTCCACCTTGGAATAGCGCCTTGGGTGCTGACTGAATGGCTGGGACGTGTTTTAAGGTGGCAGGTATGTTGCTACTCTTGGCGTCTGATAGCAGCTGCTAATCGGTATAACGACTTCGTTTGTTAATATAGGCATAGGCTGTGACTGTTGTGGAGATAACCATGTGGTCGGTGCATACTGGGCTGTGCCAGCACCGCTATACATGGCTGCGTTTGTGGCTGTTTAGGACTTAACATACATCTTTTTGTTTATTCTTTTAAATGTTAATCTTTTGATGTATTTACATAGCTACCTTTTTGTATCTATTTTCATTTATTTTCTGTTAATTTCTTGTTAATATTAGTTCAAACTTCCTGTAATTGCATTACATTTGTGCCCTCTCTATTAATGTTGTATGATGAGCACGATCAGTACTTATGTGTTATCAATCACATTGATCTTGGCAAAATCATGCCTATGTATTGGTCAACGGTGTGGTGTTTGCTCACAGACATAGTGTTCCTCTCGTACCATGCTTGTTCGTACAGCATTACAGCAACAATTGTATTGCTTGTGCGAATGAGCGTGGGTGGGCAAATATGCAATTAACGCAGTTTCGCCCTATTCAAACTTGCATATCTCTTTCACTTAAATCGTGATCGCAGCAAACACCACATCTGGAACCTCGTCTTATTGGATAAGTAGAATTGTACTATTTATATTGAAATTCAGTTTGGATAAAATAAACATTTTTTTTCGCTCTTGTAATTGTTTTCCTTTTTTGTCAATTCATTGGTACAATTACAAGCATTCTATACATTTGTTAATCCCAAACATATTGGTCCTTCGGTAGCCGAATTTAATCGTTTATAAAAAATCGGTGTAAAAACTATAAGCTGCACGTGTGAAATTAATTTTTGTGTGCACGTGTAATTTGGTGGTGCTAAATTTTCTTGGGACGCTTTTTCGTGAAGAAAATCAAGTGTGTGCAATACATTCTGCTGTGCTTTAGCGAGAATTTTAACATTTTTTGTTGAATTCGTTAGCGACAAATACTTTTTGTTATATAGCCCGAGCGCTATAATAATTATTAAAAGAGTTTTTCGGTTGTTAAAAGCCAGCTTTACACCTTTGATTTTTCTTCGTTTCTGTTGTGCTTATTAGGCTATTCGTTTGATTAAAATGAGTGCAATTAAAAAAAACGCGGAAATGCGAAGGCCTGCTTAACACGTGCGGTCGATTTTTTAGCATCAATCGACGAAAATACATCAACTGAGATGTTAGAAATTCGGTTAAGCAGAGTCGTTGAAGCATGGAATGAGTTTTCTTCACTACACAACGAATGCTTAAGGCATGCTGAGGAAACTGAAGTGTTGGAATATGAAACAGATTTCGGAGTTTATGAGTGCAAGTATTTCGACGCGCACTCGGGTTTAAAAAAGGCAATTCGCGAGCAAAAAAACGTGGAAAACCCAGCTAACACTGCTAGTGACTCTGACTTGAACGTCTTGCCAATCATCAAGCCACGTTTTTAAAAACTTTAGACTCGTCGACGAAATCTGTTTCGAAAATTAATTTGCCAACGATAAATATTCCTCCATTTTCGGGTGACTACAAAGAGTGGCATTCGTTTCGCGATTTATTCCTCGGTTCGGTCCATAACAAAGACAATATAAGTGCAACTCAAAAGTTCCACTATTTAAAATCTTTTTTGCGTGGAAATGCTGCCGACCTTATTCAGCATATCAAGATTTCCAATGCTAATTATATCGTAGCATGGGAAAGACCTGAAAAACGATACGACCGCGTTAATCTTGTCGTGCAGTCGTTCGTGCAAACTTTTTTAAGATGATTAATGGGCTTATCTTCAAAAGAAGCAGGTCACACCAATGGGTGTATATCTTTTAATCTTGTGTCAAGATACAACAAAACATCTCTTTCGGTTGATGCATTTGTTCTGGGTAAATTGACATCAAATTTATCATCCAAATCGTTGGATGTATTAACATGGCAACACATCAAGAATCTAGATCCAAACTTCAATGTTTCCAGTGCTGTTGAAGTTCTCCTCGGAGCTGATAAGGTTTGGGTAATTTTGGAGCCAGGACAAATTCTTGGACCTCAAGGCAAACCAATAGCTGAAGCTACCTCTTTCGGCTGGGTGATTTCAGGGGAGCTGTTCGATTCCAATTGCCGCAACTTGGAATTTTCATCGCTTCATTCGACTGTCGACGTGGATGTTATTTTGCAAAGGTTTTGGGAGCTAGAGGACGTCATTCCTCATAAATCTCGTTGTGTCTCTAACGACCCAGCAGAAGACCACTTCCAAAAAACATTCGCTCGCGCTTCGGACGGAAAATATATTGTGTCTCTCCCCTTTAAAAACTCTGCTCCGTGCTTTAAAAATACTTTGCATTCGGCAATATCGCGCTTATATGCAATGGAGCGCCGATTTCGTACCAACCTCGATTTGCACCAAAAGTACTCTAAGTTCATGCACGAGTATCTGGAACTTGGACACATGGAATTGATCCCTCGCGATAAAATTGAAATCGGCAATTAAAATCAGTTTTATCTGCCCCATCACGCCGTACTTAAACCGGAAAGTTCGTCCACAAAACTTCGCGTCGTGTTTGATGGTTCGGTAAAAGACTCAAACGGACAGTCGCTAAATAGCCATTTGTTTATCGGGCCCCCAATACAACGCGATCTTATCGGTGTGTGTCTTCGTTTTCGTCAACATCAGTTTGTCTTTACTGCCGACATCGTCAAAATTTTTCGGCAAATATGGATGTGTGACAAAGACACTGATTATCAGCGCATCGTTTGGCGGCAAAATCCTAACTGCGAAATTCAGCACTATCGGTTACGGACTGTGACCTATGGTACAGCATCGGCACCATTTCTATCGGTTCGCTTACTGCAACAGTTGCCTGATGATTACCAATCGAAATATCCGAACGCGGCTAGGATTTTGCTCAACGACGTCTATGTTGATGACGTTATGACGGGGACAAGCTCTTTCGAATCTTTGTTGGATTTGCAATTAGAGCTCATCGCATTGCTATCGGAAGCTCGTCTTCAACTTCGGAAATGGAGTTCGAATTGTTGGGCACTACTCGCTCAACAAAATCCGGAAGATTGCGAGTATTCATTTGTCGACCCTGAGCGTTCGCAGTCCCTAATTAAAGTGTTAGGGATGTTTTGGAATCCTGCCACAGACGTATTTTCCTATCGTTTGACATCTCCTCCTCCAAGTCCCGTGGTAACAAGGAGAACGTTGCTATCCGAAAAAGCACGTATTTTCGACCCACTCGGACTCCTTGCACCTTCGGTCATACTTTTTCAAATTATGTTTCAGAAGCTCTGGTCTTCTGAGTTAAAACTTGGTTGGGATGATCCTCTACCTTCTGAACAGACTGAAAGATGGATGAACTATCGCGAACAACTCCCATCTTCCGAACAAATTCGAGTTCCGCGAAATGTGTTTTCATCGGTTGAAGAAATCGAACACGGCTTCTCCGATGCATCGTCACTCGCTTACGCCGCCGTTGTTTATGCCGTCTCAAAATCTCCCCTCGGTGATATCAATGTCACAATCGTTGCGGCAAAAACTAAAGTGGTCCCTGTTAAACCCATATCCATTCCCCGTCTCGAACTCTGTGGTGCCTTGTTATTAGCGCGGTTACTTACCCTGGTGAAATCGTCGGTAACAGCCAAAATCGCTAGAACATTCGCGTGGTGCGATTCCGAAATCGTGCTGCATTGGCTATCGTCACCTCGTCCTCGCTGGAAAACCTTTGTCGCGAATAGAACCGCAGCTATACTGGACACCATACCCAGATACTCTTGGCAGCATGTCCCATCGGAATCGAACCCAGCGGACTGTGCTTCGCGTGGTGTTTTGTCGTCGAATCTTCCGAGTCATCATCATTGGTGGATCGGTCCACCCTGGCTGTCTCTACCAAAGGAACACTGGCCGAGATCAGATTTTGCCCTAAATATATCGGAGGACGAATCCGTGAAGCGGGAGGAGAAAGTCGTCGCAAGGCATGCACTGGTCACGTCGTTTGATAATCATGTCTTCGACGACCTAATAAAAAAAATATCATCTTGGTATCGTCTTCAAAGAGTTGTTGCATACGTTCTTAGGTTTGCATCAAGCGTAAAACCAAAGTTCCTTTGTCGTCGGTTGGAGTATGCGGAAATTCGAAATGCACGGATCAATATCTTGAAGTTCGTACAGTCGACCTCTTTCGAAGATGACATCCAGCACCTGCGTACTACAAACCAGCTGCCTACGAAATCGACACTTTTGAAGTACACAGCGTTTTTGGACAGCGATGGACTACTTCGCATAGGTGGACGCATCAAACACGCATGTTTACCATTTAGTATCAAGCACCCAATTATATTACCTAAAATTAACCCTCTTTCGAAACTCATAATTACAGATTTTCATCAACGCTATCTGAATGCGGGAGTATCTGAGACATTCGCTTTCGTTCGACAAGAATTCTGGATTATGGGCAGCCGAAACTTGATACGCCAAATCGTCCACAAATGCAAGCCGTGTTTCATGCAGCGGAAACCCACTTGCCAGCAGATTATGTGAGATCTTGCACTACACCGGATTCAACCCAGTCGTCCATTTACAAACACCGGATGCGATTATGCTGGCCCGATCAACATCAAATTATCCCGCTGCCGCAAGGCTAAGATGTCCAAAGCCTACGTTGCACTATTCGTGTGCATGTCAACAAAGGCCATGCATTTGGAGTTAGTGAGTGACCTCACCACGGATGCCTTCCTCGCAGCCTTAAGGAGATTTGTTTCACGCCGTGGGAAGTGTTCCAATAGCTACAGCGACAATGGGACTAACTTTCAAGGAGCTCGGAGATGCCTAACCGAGCTGCATAAATTGATTATGGCTCAAAACCAATGACGTTATCACTGCGGCCCTTGCTAAGGATGGTGTAGCTTGGCATTTTATCCCTCCGTCTGCGCCACATTTTGGTGGTTTATGGGAGGCTGGCGTAAAGTCAGTTAAACTCCATCTTCGTTGCGTTATAGGAAACGCAATTTTAACTCGAAGATCTTAGTACTGTCCTTACTCAAATAGAAGCCATTCTTAACTCTCGTCCTCTTTGTTCTATGTCTGATTGTGATTTAAACCCATTAACCCCAGCACACTTTCTTGTAGTTGAGCCATTGACCGCAGTTCCCGACCCTTGCCATCTAGATACGCCACCAAATAGCCTATCACACTGGAACCATATCCAGAGTATGACCCAAGGATTCTGGAAGAGATGGCATACGGAGTATCTTACGACACTGCAGGAGCGACCTAAATGGCAACTTACTGTCACCAACCTCAAGACTGGGGACCTAGTGGTCATCAAAGAACCTTTAGGAAAACGCATACACAATTGGTTGATGTATTTCCTTATATTTATACGTTCTTCTTTCTATATACCTTAATATTTAAGATTACTTTAATTCAATTAGATAAGATTAGATTACCACCACACTACAGGACGTGCCCTTCTGGTCCGCGAGATGAATTAAAAAAGAAGCAAGAGAATGCCACGAACGCGGAAACATGGTAGTAGTTCGATCTGTGGATTGTCGAGTCTCTATTTTGTACATCGAGTAGTTCGCTTTTTGGATGGGAATTTGTTGGCGAGCGGATGTGTTCATTTGTTAGTAGCCACAGTACCCACGCTCTTGAAAACCTCACTCTCTTTTGGGGTGTTACGCGTGTGTCGGCTTGTGAGCTCTCTATGAATGCTGGTTTGAGCCTGTCGATGCTGATTTCCATCGGCTTCCCTTTGACAAGAACTGTAAAGTGTTTGTTACTGTCTTTTCTCAATACCTTACAGGGTCCTTCATAAGGTTGCTGTAGAGATGCTCTTACGGAATCGTCGCTCACGAAAACGTATTCGCAAGACGAAAGATCTTTGAAAATGAACGGTTTTGTAGTGGCATGAATTGACGCAGGGTTCGGCCGTACTTCATTGAAGTATTGCCTTAGGCGGGCTGCGAATTCGGTCGAATGAATTGTTTTACCCTTTTGCAAGAGTTCGTATGGTAACCTTAGTTGTCTGCCAAAAACTAGCTCAGCTGACGAGGCTTGCAGATCGTCGCGAAAAACCGCTCGTAATCCAAGCAGAATCCATGGTAGGGTCTTTGACCACTGTGGATTCTGCTGACACATGATAGCTGATTTCAGTGTTCTGTGCCACCTTTCGATCATGCCATTAGCTTGAGGGTGGTAAGCGGTCGTCCTGTTTCTTTTAAAACCCATTACCTTGCCCAACTCTTCGAATAGCCGGGACTCGAATTGCCTCCCTTGGTCTGTTATGATAGTGGAGGGAACACCAAAACGTGGTATCCACTCGCGGCAGATAGCCTCAGCTACCGATTCTGCGGTGATGTCCGTTAACGGAATGGCTTCTGGCCAGCGGGTGTAACGATCTATTAGCGTTAGGCAATAACGAACGTTTTCTGAGGTAGGCATCGGCCCAATGATATCTATGTGGATAGTATCGAATCTACCGCCTGTCTCTGTTATTTGCCCTACAGGACTGACTACATGCCGATGTACCTTGGACCGGTGGCACGGAATACAGCATTTGGCCCACTCTCTAACATCTTTGTTCATTGATGGCCAAAAGTATCTTTGCCTAACCTCCTTAACAGTGGCTCTAATGCCCGGATGGCACAGATTATGCACACTGTCGAAAATTGTTTTACGGAAGCGTTGTGGAATATATGGGCGTGCTATACCAGTCGATACTTCACAATGTATGTGCTTTTGGGATTGGACTACCGGAACTTTTCGTAACTCAACGGATTTATTTACCTTCAGTAAAAGTTTCAGTTCCTTGTCCTTTTCCTGGTCCACTGCAATATCTTCATAGTCCACGCTCTCTGGAATTACTAACTCGTACATTCTGGACAACGCATCTGCTACGACATTTTGTTCGCCCGGCACGTGCCGGATATCTGAGGTATACTGCGAAATTAAGTCAAGATGCCGAAGTTGTCTTGGAGAGGCTTTCTCGGGCCTTTGTTGGAGGGCGTATACCAATGGCTTGTGGTCAGTATATAGAGTGAATGCTCTGCCTTCCAGCATATGTCGGAAGTGGCGTATGGCTAAGTATGCCGCCAGAAGTTCGCGGTCATAGGTGCTATACTTTCTTTGTGTGTCGGTTAACTTGACCGAGAAGAAACTCAAAGGCTTCCAGGCACCTTTGACCTTCTGTTGGATGACGGCTCCGACAGCAGAGTCTGAAGCATCGACTACTAGTGCCGTTTCGGCGTTTAGCGAAGGAAATGCGAGGACTGTTGCGTTTCGCAGCTGGAGCTTGCATACCTCGAACGCCTTTAGGGTATCCTGAGTCCACTCTATCTCGCGTTTGTCACCTCCAGGAATTTATTTAGGAGTTCTTGTGCCTTTGCCGCGTTGGGGATAAATCTGCGATAGAAATTTAACATCCCAAGGAACCGACGCATGTCATTAACCGTTTTCGGCGGCTTAAAGTTGGAGATTGCGTCGACCTTATCTAGCTGCGGCCGCGTTCCATCAGCGTCGATGGTGTGACCAAGGAAGTTTACGGACGGTTGAACAAATACGCTCTTTTCAACATTGACGACAAGTCCGGTTTCATGCAATTTACGCAAAACTGTCTCCAAGTGCTTGAGATGAGCTTTTTCATCTTTGGATGCTATTAGTAAGTCATCAATATATACGAAGCAAAATTCAAACTCTCTGGTTACGTCGTGTATAAAACGTTGAAAGGACTGGGCTGCATTTCGCAGGCCAAATGTCATTCGAAGAAATTCGAATAACCCAAATGGGGTGCTGATGGCCGTTTTAGGAATATCAGATGGTTCTACAGGGATCTGATGATAGGCTCGAACTAGGTCTAGTGTGGAGAACACTTTGCAGTCTTTAAGCTGTTGGGTAAAATCGTGAACGTGAGGGATGGGATACCGATCGGGCACGGTGACGGCGTTTAAACCGTGGTAGTCTCCACACGGTCTCCACTCTCCGTTCTTTTTAGGTACCATGTGTAGTGGGGAAGCCCAACTACTCATTGACGGCCTACAAATACCTGCATCGAGCAAAAACTGAAACTCTCTTTTGGCAATGGCCATTTTCTCCGGGGATAGCCTTCGGAACCTAGAGGAGATAGGTGGCCCTTTCGTCACAATATGGTGTGTGACGTTGTGTGTAATCGTTTGTCTGAAGGCATTTTCTGGTTGGACGCTACAGTATGACTTCAATAAGTTCCTGATTTCGGGACTTGTAACGGCATCCGAAACAACCGATAGGTTTGACTGACCGGACACGATTCGACCCGAGGTGTACAGAGACGTCAGGGGGTCGATAAGACGCCTCGCTCTAATGTCTACTAAAATTCCGTGCGTCTTAAGAAAATCTGCGCCTATGATGGGTTTGTCTACATCGGCCAAAATAAACACCCAATTAGAGGATCGCCGTAGCCCGAGGTCTAATTTGACGACCTTTTTAACATATGTGCGAACCCGTGTTGCATTAGCAGCAAAAAGAGAAAAGTTTGGGTCTGGTGACACGCGTGGGGAGTCACGAGGAGCAGGAAGTACGGATACGTCAGCGCCTGTATCGACTAAATAATGAGTACCGCTAGTGCGATCGAATATGAATAGGCGACTATTACTCGTTTGGCTGGGGCCGCTGGTCGCCGAGCAGGACCCGCCTTCTAGTTTTCCGTCTCTGCAATGGGTCTATATGAGCATGGTCGCGTACAGTGTATGGCGTGGTCACCATGCTTCCTATGATACCAACACATTTTAGGAGCCGAGCGACTCTTGTTCCTAATCTTTCCCTTTCGTGCATTGTTTGCAGGTCGAGGTTGTCGTGCCCTGTTGGTAGCTCGCAATTCTTGCAACTGAGCGGTCAGGACTTCTATGCGCTCCTCTAGACTGCCGCGTGTGTTACAACCAGGCGCCTGTGGTCGGGCGAAGGGATTTGAAGACGTACTAGGATGCAAAGGTGAGCTGTGAGATACGTAGTCTCTAGCCTGAGAACGTCGGCTGGGTACGGCGTTCTCCCCTAGACTATTAATACTGAAATGACTAGTAGCTTCAATGATTTTATCGGCCGTGGAGGCCATGTGCCCTAATTCTTCCGTGCTTCCTGCCAAAATAGCTTTGACCATGTCTGGTAATCGCTGAAGCCATAATTTTTGTATCATGGCCGCTGAAAAGCTAGAACCTGCCAGGTCCTGCATGTCCCGCAACAGCTGACTAGGTTTCTTGTCTCCTAAGTCTAATCCGCCCAGCAGCTGCTGAAGACGCGTGTCCTCGGAATCCATAAGACGCGTTAGGACTGCTGTTTTTAGGGCTTCAAATTTATGTTGCGGTGGTGGAGTCGCAATGACGTCACGAAGTCGTTGCACGGTATTCACGTCCATTAGTGAAATCGCGGTATAAAATTTGCGTTCGTCAGACATATTCCTAGCGAGGGCGAATTGCCCCTCCATGGCAGTAAACCACAAGTCTGGACACGACGGCCAAAAATTAATCGGCTTATAGCTGACAGAGTCTATGTGTGCAAGGTCTGCACGAAGAGTTTCTTCCGTTTTGGAATCGTTCGCCCCTTGTACCTGACCCGTACCTAAGAGGGGGTTACCGGGGGGCCCTGTTTCGTTACGCTCCATTATAGCGTTCGCGACAAGTTCGGTACGTGCCTACACAAAATTAATCAACAATCGTCTCTCCACCGAACGGCTACTCGACAACAAAAAAAAAAAAAAAACGCGCGTAAGGGGAACTCTAGAAACGCGATGAGGAGGGCACGGCGTAGTGCATATGGTTTACACGGGAAAGAAAAAATATAAAATATACTTAGATACTAACTACCACTATCTACTGAACAAACTGCTTACGGCTGGAATGACACGTGGAGCTGCGTACGTGGGACATCAGTTTATGTCGGTAGTATATTGTTGCGTCCAAGCTGTCCAACGGAGCGGTCTGCAGTAGGCACGACCGGGGTAGGTGTTCTACTATCCAACGATGTCCAACGGCGCGGTCTGCAATAGGCACGACCGTAGTAGGGTTTCTACTATCCAACGATGTCCAACGGCGCGGTCTGCAATAGGCACGACCGTAGTAGTTGTTCCGCACAGTGCCTTTGCCCCCGCAATGCACGGCGCTTCGTCTGTTGTGAGGCGAAGGATTACACACCCGTGTGCACTGACAAACGCTGACGAGACGGCGGTCGCGGACCAATGTGCACTGCGAATGAAGACGTGAGGGCAACTGATGAATTGTGGTTGTTGGTGGCCAGATGTTCCGTGAGTGCGGTGAGTGGCGAAGCGAAGGTGGACACAAAGATAAAAATTGTGTTGCCGAAGAGTCCACTGCACAGAAGTAGGCGAGGTACACACAACGACAGAAAATTGTTCGTATTCGGCTGGAATTACTGTGTGCCCGAGCCGGCGAGGTGAAGGTGAACGGGATACTGCGTGTTGGCGTAACGGCGCAATATCTGCTAGCTATGGAACTTTTTTGATGTGTGCTGGAATAATGTCATAATGAACATTTGCAGTCAACGAAGTGGAAGCAGTCAACGAAGTGGATAACAATAAATCTTATTGTCAAACCAAAATACTTTACGAAGAATTTCATTAGAATCATGTTGAAACAAAAGAAATGTTTGACTCTTGAGGAACTGCAGGCGGAAGTAGATAGTTGGAGCGATGAAGAAAATAGTGGTCAACATGCGAACACAATAAATATTGTTATAATGCCGCCTGATGAAGCTGATGTCATAAGCGACGCTGAAGAATTGGACGATAATGTTCAAATTCTCAATGATGCAAATGAGTTTCCTCGCGAAGTAGCAGGCAATTTTGAAGTGGAGTATATTTTCAATGACGAAAATGTTAATTTGGAAGAAAGCGTTGAAAACGACGAAGTCATTTGCTTCCAACCATCTTCATCGAAAGAAGCCAGCGAAATCAGTGAATGGCAGAAATCAAAATGGAGCCGCAGCAAAAATTACAATTTTGAAAACCAACCCTTTGATAACACTACAAATTCACACAAAAACCTATACGAAAAGATTGGTAAGTATTTTCAAATATTTAATGCAGAGTGTGATACTTAATTTAAATTTGAAGGAATACTTTCCTCAGCTAATAGTAGACAGCACAAATGAGTACGCTGGACAGAACAATGTCCCTGGATTTTCTACAACAGTTGAGGAAATTAAAACTTTTCTTGGTATACTGTATATTACTGGCTATCATACATTGCCCAATATACAATCATATTGGTATAATCGCGAGTCATTGGGATGTCAATATATAAAAAAGGCTATGAGCCGGGACAGATTCAAGCGAATCAAACAAAATTTGCACGTTTGTGACAACACAAAGATCGACAAAAACTGCAAATTTGCAAAAATATCACCCCTAAATGATTTACTCAATCAAAAGTTCATGCAATTCGGCATATTCTCGCACAATCTTGCTATCGACGAACAAATGATAGCTTATTATGGGCGTCATTCATGCAAGATGTTTATAAAAGGCAAGCCAATTAGATTTGGATACAAGTATTGGTGCTTGGCATCTTCAGATGGATACTGCTATCAATTCATGCCTTATGCTTCTTCAAACTTCTGTGTGCGTCGCAACACATGTGCGCCTATGAGGGCGAAATCCCCGCTGATGCTTGCGGCTGTTTACACTTGGGGGCACATGATATGGCGCAGGAATTTCACTCGCGGAGTGTGGTGGCAAAAGTAAAAAAATAAAGTAATACGAAATAAGATCACGTCGGGGTCACCACTTTAGGAAAACGCATACACAATTGGTTGATGTATTTCCTTATATTTATACGTTCTTATTTCTATATACCTTAATATTTAAGATTACTTTAATTCAATTAGATAAGATTAGATTACCACCACACTACAGGACGTGCCCTTCTGGTCCGCGAGATGAATTAAAAAAGAAGCTAGAGAATGCCACGAACGCGGAAACATGGTAGTAGTTCGATCTGTGGATTGTCGAGTCTCTATTTTGTACATCGAGTAGTTCGCTTTGTGGATGGGTTTTTGTTGGCGAGCGGATGTGTTCATTTGTTAGTCGCCACAAACCGAACCTTGCACCTACAAAGTGGATACTGGGAAGAATTACTTCTGTCAACCCATGTTGTGATAAAAATGTACGAGGCGCCACTGTGAAGACTGCAGGAGGGACTTTTGTTCGCTCCATTTCGAAACTGGCTCTATTACCGACGTCCTGAAATTCGTTCCAGGGGGGGCGGGATGTTTAGGACTTAACATACATCTTTTTGTTTATTCTTTTAAATGTTAATCTTTTGATGTATTTACATAGCTACCTTTTTGTATCTATTTTCATTTATTTTCTGTTAATTTCTTGTTAATATTAGTTTAAATTTCCTGTAATTGCATTACATTTGTGCTCTCTTTATTAATGTTGTATGATGAGCACGATCAGTACTTGTGTGTTATCAATCACTTTGATCTTGGCAAAGTCATGCCTATGTATTGGTCAACGGTGTGGTGATTGTATTGCTTGTGCGAATGAGCGTGGGTGGGCAAATATGCAATTAACGCAGTTTCGCCCCATTCAAACTTGCATATCTCTTTCACTTAAATCGTGATCGCAGCAAACACCACATCTGGAACCTCGTCTTATTGGATAAGTGGAATTGTACTATTTATATTGAAATTCACTTTGGATAAAATAAACATTTTTTTCGCTCTTGTAATTGTACATCAATCGACTCGTTTTCCTTTTTTGTCAATTCATTGGTACAATTACAAGCATTCTATACATTTGTTAATCCCAAACAGTGGCAATTGGCATAAACTGGGACAATGGCTGCGTTAGATATCTATGTGGTGTGTACTGGGTTGTTCCAGCACCGGAGCACATGTCTGTAACAGCAGAAGCCCTAACAGGGTATGTCGCTGACGGCGTCGACCACCTCCCCGATGTGTACTGAGATATTCCAGCACCGGTGCACATGGATGTTTTAGTTGATTTTGTTTAGATTTCAGTTCAAACCACTGACTTCTTTCAGCTGACGTGACGTCTCTAGAAATTGGCACAATGTTGACGTGCTGCTGGCGAGTGAGCAGCTCTTCTATATGGAGGTGTTCGGCATTTTCAGTCGCGGTGCTGGCTGTAGCTACAATAAGCCGCATGCGCGATTCCTCCATCTGCTTCTGGATTTGCTCCAATGATGTTGGTGTTCACTGGGCGTCTGGCTGACTAATATTTTCCAACGTTGTGTCGTTTATATTGCAGTCACTATCTTCGGAACCTGGATCTTCGTGAAGAGATTTCAGATGGATTTTCTTTTTTAGGTTGGAATCGTTTCGTTCGACATTGACGGCGGCTACGTAAACGACTATGGTTTACTTTATTGGTGGTTTGAACTTTACGTTGTTTCGTTGGTTAAAATTCCTTAAAACTTCCTCTACTTGGCTGGCTGTAGGCGGCTACCTATCGAAAAAGAGCCGAGAGATGAAGTGACAAATCAATGGCTTCTTCACCAACTAATCTGCATTATAAGTAGTTTTTTGGCTGATGTGCTGGCTTTCGGGCGACCGATTCTTGAACGAGGACTGATGACAAAATATCTTTCTTTTTCTTTTTGCATGACGTACATGCCTCGTTCTCATATGTCAAATCGGAATGAACGCATTCAAACCAGCTAATATGAAATATTCCATTCAAGTTTGTTCGCTTAAGAAATCAAAGCCAACACCACTCTACTTTCCACAAAAAAAAATTTATTACAAGGCTATATACTGTTATAATTTCGGATTGTAGTGTACGAACCTGCACTGATGTGTGCAAATCGAACAGATCCATTCAGTGTCGATTGAAATAAATGAATGCCTACTGGAATGAATCTGTCAAAACCTTTTCTCGAAACGTCTAATAACTGCGGGAACCTCCGAGAATATGCCATCTATATGTGGAATGTGTATATGGTAGCAAGGAAAAATAAAATAAAATAAACCGAACTTTGTTTTTATATACTTTTATTTAAAAGAACCGAACTCCTTCAAAACCAAACGACGACTTCTTCTGTCAGAATGCCAACATAAAAATGAAAAAAAAGAAATATAAATTCATATCGTTGCCAGCTGAATATTCTTAAGAGAAGTGAGAAACTGTTAGGCTGCGCTTATATTGCGCTTACAACTCGGCCGTTCCTGCGATTTGATCGTCCTCGATCATAATTGTCTCATCACCGGAAATGTCACTGTCATAATCACCATCAGTATCGGTGAATCCATCCAACTCGAAGGGTGCTCCATCTTCATCTTATCCGAAGCGAAGACTGAAGTAAACCTTCGATTAGTGTTCGTCGTGCCATCTATACTCTCGACAAGGTATCGGTCATTTTAAGAACTTTAGAAACCATAAACGGCCCTCTGTACTTCGGTTCTAATTTTCTTGAGGTCTCAGTTGCTCCAGGTTCGTGTTCCACAACCATGTCGCTTATCGTAACGATCCTTCCCTGTTAATATGGCCTAAGGCTGCCTGCTGCTTATCGATCGCAATTGGATCCTCGATGTCGTCCGAGGTATTTTCGTTGTCTCTGCTGTACGAGTCATACAACTGCAAAGCATGAATCAGCTGGTTGTTTGTCACATCTACAAGCTTGAAGTTGAATACTAATTCGTTGGGGCTAAGCCCAGTATTTTTGGTTTTCTGAGAATTGATAGCCCATTGGATGATCCTCACATTTTCGTCCCAGTTTCGTTCGCTGAACTGGCTTTATGATGATGTATTTGCTGAATGGGTCAGCAATGACTTGGATAAATTGGTTTCCATGCTTGGGTTTGATAAACGGTCCATGATGGTCCAAGTGCAAAGTACGGAAAGGAACAGGAATCACTTCACCCAGATGCATTCGTCCATCAATTCTTCCACCAACACACTTGTTGCAACAACAAGGAACGCGTTCCTTCATCTCCTTTGTTGTCCCTATCACATGACAATCAGTTGCCACTTTAAATTTTTTTCCTAGTAGGTACACACGATAACGCTCCAACGACTCCACCATAGCAAGAACCTCCAACTCAAAGCTATGGTACATTCGCTCTGCGTCTGTACACAAACGGCTAAAATAGAAAACGGGTTGCCAGGATTTTCCATCAGTTGACTGCAACAAAATACCAATGTGACTGGCATCCGTGTGGACTTCGTGCTGAGCATCGTACTGGTACAACGTTAAAATCGGCTTACTCGTAAGCTTTATTTTGAGTTCCTCAAAAGCATGTGCTTGCTCTTCAGGCCACTGGAATGGTTGATTCTTCCGTTGTAGTATCGTCAGGGGCTCAGAAATGAGCGAGTAACTGGGAACGTGTTTACGGAAAAACCCGGTTAGGCCAAGAAATCTTCTTACCTCTGTTACGTTACGTGGAACCACAAATCCATTGATAGCATCAACCTTCCGTTGTCCCGGAGTAATTTTTCCAGCTTTCAATCGATGTCCCAAGAAATCGAACTCTTTTGACAGAAATACACATTTGTCCAACGGCAGAGTCAGTCCATGAGATGTAAGAACTCCGAGAAAGCGTTTTAAATGATCCAGTCCCTCTTCTATGGTTGTACTCGGGATGAATCCCTCTTCTCCAACATCGTTTATGATGCGCCTGACTTCTTCGCGTTTGGAAAATGGAATTCTATAAGGTTTTTGAACTACTGGAATATCAGTTTTAGTCCTTATATCCATCTTCACCGTTGAGCATTTCCCCAATTCCTAAACGCTACTGGTTAAGCATTCCGGAAGTTCATCGAGAATGTACGTTAATCGTTGTTCTTGTTCAGCTGACAGCACTGACTCAGTTTTCACGAAATCCGCCTCCTCAATCCAACATTTGGCTCCTTCGATATCCGCCCGCAAATCCTCGCAATACAACGAAGCACGGAATTTTCGTTTTGCTGGGTTCGACGAAGGATCTTCTCACCAGAGAATAAACGCTACCTGGATCGATGAAAGCCATCGTCACGTTTCCACCCACGTGGATTGATTTCAGAACTGCTTCGTTGTTCTGGGAATCACCGTTGCTCGTTGCCTTATCGCTATAGCAACCAGCGTTTGCTTTTGACTCAGTCGAAAACAATGCTGCACTAATTTTGTGAACGTTTGTTGGGTTTTTCGTTGCCACAGCCTGAGTTTTGACTTGGTTCTTTTGAGGGCACTCCCCTGCAGAATGACCCGTACGTTGGCACGTTGCACACCGGTCTCGTGGCTGGGGCTCTGGACAGCGTCTTGAAATGTGTCCTTCTTTAGAACAATCAAAACACACAACAATCTTTTTGGCAACCTTCATGTTCGTGTCTGCCAATTTAAACTCACCCGATATCCGAGAGACGTGAGCATTCGTCTCTCGGTTCCTTTTCTGGAAGCGTTTTATTTGGCTGTTTCCCAAATACCGTAGTACAGCATTAAGGACTTCGTTGCACGTAGTAAAAGACATCAGCGAGAGTTTCGATTTTACCACGTCGTTATTGATACCCCGTATCAAATATTTAATAATATTGCCCTCCGAAAAATCGCCTCTGCGACAGATGGACAGCATCTTATAAAAACAATTTTCGAACGATTCGCCCTTTTCCCATTTCATTCTGTTATGTCGAATTCACTTGGGAAATCTCGCAGAAATGCTTCGACGAACGCATTCCAAGTCAAGAATATATATGAATGACCTTCAGCCCATACTTTTGCTAGGCGTTGTAACCTTGTCAGTACACCGAATATTGTTGTCTTGTCACTCCACTGGTATGTACACTTTAACATATCCACACGACGAATATACTGTGATGATGGCAAAGATAACGAAGAAGTCGGATCGAACACCGGGATTATGTCGATCGCTTCTATTACGTTATTTTCGTTACTGCGCATTGCAAACGGGTACAATGATGTTTGTCTCTGCATCTGGTCAGACTGTACGTTGTTATTTGCAGATACAGTTAATGGCAATGCAACGAACGGTGTGGTTAATGGATGACTATATATGTGTGTCTGATGCGAAGGAGTGTGAGTGACTGTCTGCAATAAATTTGCCTCGTATTGAGCCGTCGACGCCAAAGAAGCGGAATGATTTTGCACACACAACGCAGGAATGAGAGATATAAGATTATGCATTTAGGTGTTCAATTTTTGCTCGTTCTGCGCAGCTACGTCACAGGTGACATATTATTTGACAGCTCGTTGTAATTGTTGATTATATACATAGGAATTGCGTGAAATTAAATTGAAATGTGTCTTTTTGTCAAGAAAAATCTTATTTTAAAAGAGTGTCAGCATGAAAGATTCGTTTTAATACATTGTTTATTGAATTATTAAGATGTTCTACTAGTTTTCTACCTGATTGTAATGATTCTGTGAAAAAAACAATAGCATTCGTATATATCATCACAATTGTATTTGCTCAAAGCGAAATAACATTTCAATAGTTTGTATTTTCTAAAATGTTATAGTGTGTCCTGCTTAAATGTATAATTTATTGCAACACATTGGGTCATTGCATGGTTATGTATTCCTAGAAAGGAAAAGTGAAAACTTGTAATGATGGAATGATGAATAAAAGATAAGTTGTTCATTGAGATTTTGTTTTTTTATTTTCAATGTATTATTTTAGTTGAGTTGAGTTGGTGCAGACAGAATTTTCACCACTGGATCAATGATTCCTGGGGATATATCGAGCTTGTGTGCCCAACTTTGAAATGTTCGGACACAAGGAAGAGGAAAATTTTTCTTTCGCAGCAATTTGTAAGCCTAAGCACTTGTTGAGTACAATGTGATAGACTGCGCTATATCCGCTTCCGACCACCGACAGCGTTTCAAACCCTTTTTTAATTTATTTACTTGACCTGAAATTAGTGTATATAGATGTATTTAATACATATACATTTTGAGTATTTTACCTTTTGTGAATATTTTTTGCAATTTATTCTCCATATTAATACGTTCAAACTCGGATTTGTTTTAAAATTTTTTTGAGTGAACGTATTTGGAGTTGAAAATCTTTGCATTCTTTCATCATAGTAAAATTCTCTAGCTTTAAGCTTCCACTAAAAATGATTAAAGTTGTTATTGTAGGTACTCATAATAATAATCATCAACTTACATCTCTTGTTTTAAAAGATCAATTTGATGCTGCAACTGATTTGTAGTTTCGTCTACAACATCTACAACGTTGTTGTTCATCTCTATTTGATCTGCATCATCAGGTTTGGCTGGCTCAGGAACAATTGGGGGAACTGGGGTTTCTTTCAATAAGCTTGCGATCATATTCTGCTTTGTTTTATGTATCATTCTCTTATCCCTGGATGAAGGTACCATCGTGGACTGTGGTTCAACGGTTGGACAAGTTCCCGGCTTCAACTTGTATCCGTTTCTTTCGATAATCCTTTAATTATATATTAATAATATGTAAGCAAGGACTTATGTACAGGAACATACCCATTTCAAATTGTAGATTCCTCTCGAAATCTTCTGCAGTGAAATGTGCAGAGCAAATTCGCGACGTTTCAGGATTAAAGTTGTCTTTCCTCCGACAAAAATGTATCCATTGCTTCTGAATACCGCCATCCTTATTAAAGCGATAAAAGCGGATATTTAACTTGCCTTTATTATTATTTGCACTGCAATTGAACACTGCACACCTCATATTGATTTTTAAAATCTTTTATACTCAAAATTCAATGAAAAAATAATTTCCGTATAACCAATTCAAAATTAACGCGCGGAAATGATATATCAATGCCTACTTTCAGAAAGAAATAATATTCGCTTGTCTCCTGTGACGTAAGCAAGATAGCAGAAACGTAAACATAAATGGCGGACATGCGCAATGCGTAATCTGTAATACATCATTCTTGCACACAACGGACTTTTTCGCATAGATGGGTTGTGTGTGTACATAGGATTATTATACAATGCCACAGGATCGCTCGTGTATGTGGCACTAGCTGTCGTTGGAGAATATTCTGGTGAAAAGAATTTTGAAAACTCCGTTGTCGGAACATGTTCCGATTTAAATGGTGTCGAGATGGAGTGCGACGAAATTCTGGTGTCATCTGCTCGTAGATTGAGATGGCGTACTTCGTCTTCAAGCGTTCGTATCCGCTTCTCCTGTTTCTCCTGCTGCTGATTATAGTGGTGTGTTAAAGCATCGATGAGATCTACTTTCTTTCCTTGAAGAGCTAGACCCACTTCCTTGCAGCGTCGCTGTAGCTGTTCCACGTTGAGATATTTAAAATCAATTTTCGTTGGCGGTTTTATGGGCCACAATCCCACTTCTGAATATTGTAAATGGTGGCAAGGGAAAATAAAATAAACCGAACTTTGTTTTTATATACTTTTATTTAAAAGAACCAAACGACGACTTCTTCTGTCAGAATGCCAACATCAAAATAAAGAAAAGAAACGTAAATTCATATCGTTGATAGCATGACTTTATAATTCATATCGTTGCAGCTGTATATTCTTAAGAGAAGTGAGAAACTGTTAGGCTGCGCTTATATTGCGCTTTCAAATAGTATGTATAGAGATTAAGCGTTAACCGGAGGGGCAGTCATAATTGTGACCTGAACGTGATTTGAATAGAGGACGTGATTCGAATAGTGACTGAGTGAATTACCTAAGCGAATTTTGGATATTGATTACATTGCGCGAATAAAGTCGTTGGTATTTTGAACATTTCTGTCCTTACTGTACAAGAGTATGGCCACTTCTTAATCGAAAAGAGCAACTGCATCTAACTTCAGGCGAGTGGCGTCCATCATTCTTTTTGAAGATGACAGATGTTTTGGGATATGGCATCATTCCTTTTTTCTGTAGATTTTTGTAGATTCCTCTCGAAATCTTCTGCAGTGAAATGTGCAGAGCAAATTCGCGACGTTTCAGGATTAAAGTTGTCTTTCCTCCGACAAAAATGTATCCATTGCTTCTGAATACCGCCATCCTTATTAAAGCGATAAAAGCGGATATTTAACTTGCCTTTATTATTATTTGCACTGCAATTGAACACTGCACACCTCATATTGATTTTTAAAATCTTTTATACTCAAAATTCAATGAAAAAATAATTTCCGTATAACCAATTCAAAATTAACGCGCGGAAATGATATATCAATGCCTACTTTCAGAAAGAAATAATATTCGCTTGTCTCCTGTGACGTAAGCAAGATAGCAGAAACGTAAACATAAATGGCGGACATGCGCAATGCGTAATCTGTAATACATCATTCTTGCACACAACGGACTTTTTCGCATAGATGGGTTGTGTGTGTACATAGGATTATTATACAATGCCACAGGATCGCTCGTGTATGTGGCACTAGCTGTCGTTGGAGAATATTCTGGTGAAAAGAATTTTGAAAACTCCGTTGTCGGAACATGTTCCGATTTAAATGGTGTCGAGATGGAGTGCGACGAAATTCTGGTGTCATCTGCTCGTAGATTGAGATGGCGTACTTCGTCTTCAAGCGTTCGTATCCGCTTCTCCTGTTTCTCCTGCTGCTGATTATAGTGGTGTGTTAAAGCATCGATGAGATCTACTTTCTTTCCTTGAAGAGCTAGACCCACTTCCTTGCAGCGTCGCTGTAGCTGTTCCACGTTGAGATATTTAAAATCAATTTTCGTTGGCGGTTTTATGGGCCACAATCCCACTTCTGAATATTGTAAATGGTGGCAAGGGAAAATAAAATAAACCGAACTTTGTTTTTATATACTTTTATTTAAAAGAACCAAACGACGACTTCTTCTGTCAGAATGCCAACATCAAAATAAAGAAAAGAAACGTAAATTCATATCGTTGATAGCATGACTTTATAATTCATATCGTTGCAGCTGTATATTCTTAAGAGAAGTGAGAAACTGTTAGGCTGCGCTTATATTGCGCTTTCAAATAGTATGTATAGAGATTAAGCGTTAACCGGAGGGGCAGTCATAATTGTGACCTGAACGTGATTTGAATAGAGGACGTGATTCGAATAGTGACTGAGTGAATTACCTAAGCGAATTTTGGATATTGATTACATTGCGCGAATAAAGTCGTTGGTATTTTGAACATTTCTGTCCTTACTGTACAAGAGTATGGCCACTTCTTAATCGAAAAGAGCAACTGCATCTAACTTCAGGCGAGTGGCGTCCATCATTCTTTTTGAAGATGACAGATGTTTTGGGATATGGCATCATTCCTTTTTTCTGACTCGTGTGTAACGTAGCTGTGTAACAGAACATCTAGATAATAAAATTAAAATGAGTATAACCATTGATAAAAATACAGTTTTTATTATAGCCACTAAAACTTCAAGTGTGGGGTACTGCACAAAAAATTAACGAAGTATGTAAAAATCCACTGATGTCAAAGATACCGACTGATTTTAGTTGACGATGAGGAATCTCACCAAAACGCAAATGGTTGAAGCCGTATCTTCCGCTGGAATCGACGTTCCCAGTACAGCCACCCTGGCGCAGATTAGATCACTATATAAGAGTTTAGATGACGAATCACCCTCGGTCGATAATACTTCTGTGACACATAACCTTGTTCCTGCAGTCGAAAACTCCGCCGCCATTGCTGTTGAGACTTCCGCGAATTCTGTCATTGAAACTTGTGCAACAACTTCTGCAACTGAAGAGATCGCTCCCGCTGTTAAGACTTCTGCAAACACTGCTGTTGGGACTTTCGCTGCAACGGTGGATGAAACATTTGTCGAAACTTCTGCTATCGCTGCTGTTAGAACTTTTGTCACCACCGCTGTTAAACAGAATGAAAATAATCTTTCTAAATCGACTGCCGATACTTCTCCGACCTTTCTGAGCGATAACGCTTTCGCCCTTCCTCGTACTGGTGTTCTTTTCCGAGACGTCCATTGTGCAACAGATGATCCGACTTCCGACATTGACGCTGAAGAGCAAAAAGAACTTCAACGATTAGAATGACGAAAAAAAAATCGCTTTACTAAAAAAGAGCCGGCTGAGATGGACACTGACCATCAACCAGGAAGACGAGTTGACTTCTCTGATATTGAAAATGCCGTTCGTACTTTTTCAGGCGATAATTCATACAGCGTCCATAAATGTGATATGGGTGTGATGAACGCCTTAAATATTTGTCCGCACGCTGGCCAAGTCTTTTCTGCGAACAGTTCGAGGGGGTTGCTGGGCAGCTTTGAGGAACCTTCTTTTGGAAGAATTCGACAGAAGTGTGAGCTAAAACAAAGACATTTGTAACACTTATAAAGAAATCTTTAACTAAATTACATTGCTGTAGGGAGCAAGAAACTTCTTAAATTACCTTGCGGCAGCAACTTTTCTGACTTAACAATAATAATATAACTTAAAAATTAAAAACAGTTTAATGCCTTTAATATTCCAAATTCAAAAATAGCGAAATTCACCTTACCCGAGTGTGTAAAATTCAAACTATTAAATGTGCTCAAAAAAACCAAGTTCGATGCACTTTCGGAGAATACGGTTTGCTGTGAACTGTTTTAGTAGAAAAAAGGTAAATAGTGACATTGGACATTTAAACAATGAAGCAAGAAACCAAACCGGAAAAGAGGTGTGAATTCGACTTGCAATTCTCAGGGAGAGCAATAACAACAAACATTGACGAAACTTGGTACAAGGCAAAGGAGTGGTGTTGCCAGTATTACAATTATTTTTGATTATTTAAATTTGAAGTTGCCAGTATAAATTATTCTACTAAAATTCAAGTTAAATTATTCTTCATAAAATTAACAAACTCATAAAAGTTAAAAGAAAAAAGACTCTATGTATAAAGCAGCGACCCTTCCCACTGCCCTCTTTAATTTTGTGGTTCCATTTGTTAACCGTACAACAGCGGTGCGTACAATTCCATCTGCAGCTGCATATACCTTCGTTATTCAACCCAGCTGCTAAGCTGAACGGATCTCATTGGGCTCAATGAGAATAACGATGTCCTCCACTGCTACAGGCTTCGTCTTCTGGTGCCACTTCGTTCTTGTTGCTATTTCTGGCAGATACTCTTTATACCACCGACCGCCTCGTGAATTGCACCACCAAATGTTGCGCCCGTTGGCTATACAGCTTGCTACATGCATCGCTTTAGGAGAACAGACCAGGGGCCATGACGTCTTTATCTGCCTCGCCAAAGAGCATCGTATTCGGCGTGAGTCCTGTTGGCTCCTCGGGGTCAACAGGGATGTGAGTAAGAGGACGGCGGTTGATTTGACCTTAAGCTTCAATCAAAGCGTTACGAAGAACGCCTTCTCTTGGAATCACACCGCGAAGAATGAACTCAATGCTGCCCTTAACCGATTGAATCAGCCGTTCCCAGGCTCCACCCATCCACGGGGAATATGCCGGAATGAACCGCCACAACATGCGCTTGTACTTCGCCGAATACTCATAAAGAGATGCTTCCATTTCCCTGATGTCTCTGTCCAAAAGATATTTTGAACCGACGAAGTTAAGCCCATTGTCACTATATATGTGTTGGGTTACAACCCGATTCACCAAAAAACGACGAAGTCCCATGGTACATTGGTCCAAGCTTAGATCGTTGAGCAACTCGATTTGCACCACACCAAAGCTTAGGCACGTAAAAGCAAATGGTACCTTTTTACGGTTCCTATCCCAAACTTCACTAGCATAGGCCCAAAGCAATCCACCCCCCGAAAGCTAGTTTAGCTCGAGGAAGTTGTCCCATTACCGGAGTGACTGGTTTGGCCTTCATCCTTTTGCACATATTGCACATTGACTTCACCCTTTCGACACATCCTCGAATACTAATAATCCAGGCACGTTCTCGTTCAGAAATGGTTAAAGCTGATCCAACGTGAAAATTTTTTTCGTGGTAATGCTGAATGAGCATGTCGACTAACAGGTGAGTTTTAGGCAAGATGGCCGGATTACGAGCTGCGTATGATGCCACTTTTTTTTGCGCTCTGGAATTCATACGGATGGTCCATTCTGGCTCCATGAGCGGAGAAAGAACATATATAGAACTGGTCTTTGGTATTTCCCCCCTCGCTCGTAGACATACCACTTCCTCACGAAATGCGTCCTGTTGGATCTTCCTGAATAGCCAGGCCTCAACGTGATCGGATTTCCGTGGAGTGACGAACTTCTCCTTGTCGACTTCCTTTCCCTGGCATATGTCCTTAAAGCGTAGAAGGAACGCCATAACTCTAACGACCGATGTCCATCTTCCCTCGAACCGATGCCGCAACGGAGAAGCATACTTCCTTTCCACGCTCATGAACACGAATTCTTACGACGTTGTCTACGCCCAACTCTAGCACTTCATCCGCTCTACCAGGTGTAATTGGCCATTCTTCAACAGGCCTTCGAAGAAAGCTCGGGCCTTTAAACCAATGCGCCTCCTGCTTCCCGATTCTTTCGTCGGTCCACCTTGTCCCATCATCCGTCACGCTGTCGACTGTCCCCACGTAGAACGATTGCCGAGGAGACGACGACTCAAGGATTTCGCCTACTCTAGTGGCCACGAACGACGGAAACTTGTACTTTGTTGAGTTGATCCAGGCAGGAACAGTTTTGGAATCGGACAGGAAAATCAAATCAGATGGGGATCATGTGAGAGCCTTTTATTGTATTCATAAATCGTTCTCCTAGGATGGCGGCTTGTAGCTCTAATTGTGGCACCGACAGTCTCTTTACAGGCGCGACCTTGGCCTTACCCATCACCAACGCGACTTCTACGTTTTCGTCTTGCTCAAATCGAAGATAGGCAGCAGCAGCAAAAGCTTTCTCTGAAGCATCGATGAAGATGACTAAACAGTTCTTAAGTTGTCGGGGTTCCATGAAACATACCGCCGATTAAGTCGAAGTCTGTCAATGCTCTATTTCCGACTCGCCTGGATCAATACTCACGAGTTTTGGGTTGACATGACTCTCCGGCATCTCCTCTAGGAATTCTCGACTATTTGACTACACGCCAACAAGACTGAAACCCATGGTCTTGCAGATCTGAATTGCGTTACGAGCTAATGTGACTGCCTGCTCCATTGTATCGTGGCTGTTGAAAAAGCCGTCCACGTAGGTTCTTTTTGTCAATCCATAAAAAGCTTCCGGGTACTCGGATTGAAAGCGGTTCGCATGCTGGTTCTTCACAAACTGTGAACAAGTTGGCGAGCACCTAGGACCAAACATCATGACCTCAAAGATGCAAATCCGTGGGTTCCACCGATCTGTCACCATTTATCCACAGGATGCGTTGGCACTGTTGATCTACGTCCTTGATCTTAATTTGGTGGAACATATCTTTCACGTCCACGTTCAACGCAACGTCTCGCTCTCGCAACTTGAAAATTCCTGCATGAAGAGGAACTAAGATATTTGGGCCTCTCAACAGAAAGGTATTCAATGACACACCCTTAACTTTGGCTCCCACATCATCTACCAAACGCAGTTTGGGGGGAATTTATTGGGATTCTGGACAATAAATATGAGAGCGTACCAAACTCGCGGTCACTCCTTCTGCAACTCCTGTGTCGAAGCGATCCTGGCACACCCCTTTGAAATAAAACTGGCCATGTGGTCGTTTAACCAGCCCAACAGCTCGGGTTTCTTCTTCAAAGACTTTTCCCGTCCGATAAGCCGATTTAAATCCAAATGTTAGCTATTTGGAAGCCTCACGTGATTAGATGGCCATAGCAAGCCTATCTCATACCGGGTACCATCCATCCTCAAAGTCTCCTCCATTACCCGCAATGCACGCATAACTTCTCTGCTGACTAACTCCCCCCTCGAAGACATCAGTTGTGAAGTGGCGTCGAACCATCTCGTGCAGATCCTCCTCTGCTTTGATAGCCTCGTGGAACAGAAGCCTCATTGTTGGCTTAGCCGTTTCGCTTATTGTAGGAACGCTAACTGAAGGGGCTGACTGTCCATACACTACCCAACCTAAAAGTGTCTTCACCGCACAGTGTTCTTCCTCTTTGCCATGACGTTGACCACGGCCCATCAAGAATATCGCTTGATATAATCCAATCAGTATTTTTGTCTTAGCTTCAAATAAATCTGTCAGTGGGAGCCCTCGCAAGTGAGGATACAACTCCTGCAATTTTCCAACGTCAACTGATTGCATTGGCAACCCTAAGTCTTCCAATGAGTACACGCTCTTGAGATAGTGGCGCTTTCTACTGTTGATTCCAGTCAGAGTCATGTCTGCCCGCATCGTCTTCTTAGACCAAGAAACACCCTTAGTCCACTGCACCGTCAAGTCCTCCGCCGTCCCTTCTATTCCCAACGAAGCGAAAAAATCACACTCCATTAACGTCAGACACGAACCGTCATCTAGAAAAGCAAAGGTGTCGCTGTACTTCTCGTTCCTTCCATAGATCCTAATAGGGGCGACATTGTACATTACCGGAAGATCTGCTCTGGAATGCGCCGACACAAAATTGCCAGATGGCTTGATCGGAACGGCAGCCACCTTCAAATTAGCTTCGTTGCTTGAAGCTACCGGGTGTAATAGCCGATGATGTCGACTAGTACAACCGTTAAGGCCACACGTCTTCCCTTTTGCACATGATCTCCAATCATGTTTCACTCCACTTAAACAGTGGAAGCAGAGCTGCTTCTCCTTGGCAAACTTGGACCTCTGATCGGGTGACAAGGCCTTAAAGTGTTCACATTTTGCTACCGTATGGTTAGCGCCACATTTAACGCATAGCTCTGATGCTGACGACTCCGCAACTGGTTGGTGGGTTAGAACTTGTCTTGTAGGTTTGGGTGTACTTGACTTATTCCCCACAGTGATAGTCTCAAGCGGCTTCATCAGCTCCGGGGGCAGGTCAAATTCCTATTCCATTAGAAATTCCGCAAAATCCCTTAACTAGGCCCGTTGAGTCAATGTCAGTCCTACCATAGACCAGCGCCCAATTTTCCCGCCAGGTCCGTGAGTACGTAACCAATGTACAGTTCCTCTTCCTTCCTCATCGCCCATATATCCGCAACAAACCCATTCAAATAGGGTCATTCACGCTTGTTGGACCCGGAACACATGGGTGCACGTTTCTCCGATTCAGAATTGTCAGCAAACTGGACATATCGGACTGCTGAGTCTTCTCAGGAAAACTTACACTTCGGTGGGGTAATCCAGTAATAGGGGTCGAGTGAACATTATATCGTTCTGTTGGTTTCGGTAAATCTATTTATGGATTCTGAGATCCTTTCAAAAGTGCTTAATGGTTGGCTTGAAAAGTTCGCAACATTTGCAAACGATCACTACACAGCTTCAATCGCGGCCGGCTGGCAAACGGTGATTTACTGCACGCGGGTTCAACTTCTTGAAGGGGGAACGAAACACAGGCTAACTTTGCCTTCATCACCTCCAGTTCCTTTCGCAGATCCGCCAACCCAACATCCTTTTGTGACACCGAAGCATGGATGCTTCCAACACGTCTTGTTCAGACAGAACTGTTCCCGAATTGCACTGCGGCAGAACCAACTGCACCCTCCTCAGCAACTTCCCTACATAGTCATAGGCACTGTGATCGAAATTTGCACACGAATAACGCTACCATCTCCTGCATTGCTCACAACTCACCACATGTTCGTCGTCTACCTTGCGACATTTGGTAGCAGTGCAACTATAATTTCGACTAGCCATTTGGAAACCACTCAAGAGCAATATAATGAAACTTGAACTAATACGCACCAATTGACAGTACCAATCAATTAAAATAATGTTGTTGCACGGGTAAAATATCCACACTCCTTCCTTCAAAGTAAATATCGAAAATCATTTTTTTTTTTTGTATAATTTACACGTACTCAAGGGGTTACGAATACCCTTTTATATGTTACCATAGTACGAGCGATAGAGAAGGGGAAGAAGGAGATGATAGGAACGATTTTGGATGTAGTGGAGACTTAAACTCCATGGGTGGTGTCCGCACTAGCTTCGGGGAGTCACTTTTTCTTGTGTTCGTTAAATTTGAAGAAATTTAAGATGGTGTGCATACTTTTAGGTATTACACCGACCTTTATATTTCTTTTAAATAAAAGTTAAATGGATTTTGGTTGGGATTGAACGCGCAACCTTCCACTCAACAGACGAACACATAACCACTACACACGAGAAACCCTTTTGTGAATAATATAATTCTAGAAATAAGAGTGTGCTAATAAATTATTTTTAAACATAACACTTTTCAGTGTTTTTCGGCTCGGCTTCATTCTGCATTTTTCTTTTTTTTTTTTATAATTTACACGTACTCAAGGGGTTATGAATACCCTTTTATATGTTGCCACAGTACGAGCATTGGTGTCAGAAGTGGGATACAACCTTTTCTGGATGAGCAGTTTCCAGAAAACTGTGGAGAAACGGTTCAAGAACATAGCGAAGTGAACATTTTGGGGTAACCATAGTGAAGTGAACAGTTTAAGTGAATATAGTGAATCGTGAAAATTCGAGAATAGCGAAGAATAATTTGGTTTACGAATAAGTGTGTGTTTGTGAGTACACAATAATGGTTCGCAAATCATTAGATCAGCTTACTACTGCGAAGCTGAAAGCTGAACTGAATATCCGTCAACTTTCCCCAATAGGAGGAACGAGCTATTAATTTATTAGTCTCCATGACGCAAAAAAGCAAAGTGGTGAAGATCCTAATTCGATTTTCTTTGATTTCGAGGAGCAAAAAAAATTTAGATAACAAGAGGCCAACAGTCCTTAGGCCAAAAAACAATTTGGAACAGAAGCTCGAATAACAACGTGAGGAGCAACGCCAACAGCTCGAAGGGCTACGAGCAGAACAGCGCCAACAGTCCGAAGATCAAAACAAGCAGCTCGAAGAACAGCCTCTGCAGCAAGAGTAACAATTCGAGAAACAGTGTAAGAATGATGAAAATGTCCTCGGTGCTCGATAATCGATATGAAAAAGTCGAAACTACATTTATGGCGGTAGAAGAGAAAGTTGGGAAGTTGGAAAATTATGTAGCAACAATCGCACAGAAAGTCGAAAAAGAGGAAAAGAAAGTCGAAGACCTAGCTTAAGAGCTTAAAATTGTTAAGAAACAAAAGATTCGGAAAATTTCTGGAGTTTGTCCACGAATGAAGTAAATGAAGCCTCCAACTTTCGACGGACAGACGCAATGGACAATTTATAACAAACAGTTCGAAGCTGCTGCCATGACCATCTGCTGGGAGGACGAGGAAAAAGCCATCGCACTTACACTGAATTGAATGCTCTTGTAAAATAATGTAGGTTTCACCGAATAACAAATACCGACCTCAAATGCGTTGCTGGAACTGCAACAAAACTGTACATCTAATGCGTCAGTGCAGGAACCCATCAAAGCGCAGCAGAGGGAAGAATCTGGCAGTGACAACAATCGACCTCCTGTACCAGCAGTCGGGAACTGCTTATTGACATTGACAACGAACTACAGACACTTAACAGCACTGGCGAGTGAGGCCAGCGGTTGTGACAGATCAAAACATTAATACAGCAGAGAGAGACAGATAGGCACATAGAAGCAAAAACATATAACATAAGCCTACGTGGCACAGAGGAGGAGACATAGACTTATATTGTCTCATATTATCCTATTGATGGCCTCAGATAAGAAGGAAATTTACATATTACCTTCGGGATATGCTTTAGAACCAACTTCGCGGGGCAGAAGTCTTGAGATATCGAAATATGGAGATCCCAATGGAATACGGTCTACCAAAAGCAGATATTCTGAGAACAGTCGTCGGGAAGGACCAAATGTTACCACCGGCATCGGAAACTGTTATATGGTTGTAGCTAGAGCATGATACTGGGACCCACCGATTCCTACTTGATGAACAAGATGCAGACGATAATTTCCAAAACTAAATCGTTGGAAATATTTTTGGTGGTACCAGAGAACAACTTGGTTCCAATAAGAGCCTTAAACATCAGACGACACGAGATGAGAACCCAAAAAGAAAAAGTGATTGGTAAATGGGTTCCGCTTATCGCAATATCAAGCATAACCAAGGTGGAGACTGCTACACCAGTGCTTCCAACTAAACGGATGGACATAATGATATCGATTCTCAACTAATGCAAGCGGGAAAGAAGAAAAGGAGCTCACCACCACCCTGCGAATATGAGCCGAGCCCAACAACGGTTAGACGACTGAAAGGATCAGAGAAGCACAGATGGAAGACCCTGACATTAAAACGATTCTTACCTGGAGGGAACACATGGAGCAACCATATTGGCAAGACATTTTGAGTCATAGTCCAACCCTAACGGCGTCTTGGGCACCGTGGGAATCTTTTCATATCCAGGGTGGTGTCTTAAGAAGAAAATGGGAGTCCTCCAAAGGAAAGTCCTTTGTATTACAGCTTATCGTTTCATGGTCCTTGGTCAAAGATGTACTACGGGACCTACATGGTGGAGTATCGGGAGGACATTTGGAAGTCAATTAGACTTTAGACAAAGTGAAGGAGCAATTCTACTGGCTGTCTGCGAGAGAAGACATTGACAAATTGGGCGGAAAATTGGATTACATGCGCCGCCTGTAAAGGCCAAAATGATAGACGCAAGGAACCATGCATCAGCACAACGTTGGGGCACCGTTCGAAAGAATAGCAATAGATATTGCTGGCCCGTTTCCAGAAACGAACAGCGGAAACCGTTACAGGATGCGTTGGCACTGTTGATCTACGTCCTTGATCTTAATTTGGTGGAACATATCTTTCACGTCCACGTTCAACGCAACGTCTCGCTCTCGCAACTTGAAAATTCCTGCATGAAGAGGAACTAAGATATTTGGGCCTCTCAACAGAAAGGTATTCAATGACACACCCTTAACTTTGGCTCCCACATCATCTACCAAACGCAGTTTGGGGGGAATTTATTGGGATTCTGGACAATAAATATGAGAGCGTACCAAACTCGCGGTCACTCCTTCTGCAACTCCTGTGTCGAAGCGATCCTGGCACACCCCTTTGAAATAAAACTGGCCATGTGGTCGTTTAACCAGCCCAACAGCTCGGGTTTCTTCTTCAAAGACTTTTCCCGTCCGATAAGCCGATTTAAATCCAAATGTTAGCTATTTGGAAGCCTCACGTGATTAGATGGCCATAGCAAGCCTATCTCATACCGGGTACCATCCATCCTCAAAGTCTCCTCCATTACCCGCAATGCACGCATAACTTCTCTGCTGACTAACTCCCCCCTCGAAGACATCAGTTGTGAAGTGGCGTCGAACCATCTCGTGCAGATCCTCCTCTGCTTTGATAGCCTCGTGGAACAGAAGCCTCATTGTTGGCTTAGCCGTTTCGCTTATTGTAGGAACGCTAACTGAAGGGGCTGACTGTCCATACACTACCCAACCTAAAAGTGTCTTCACCGCACAGTGTTCTTCCTCTTTGCCATGACGTTGACCACGGCCCATCAAGAATATCGCTTGATATAATCCAATCAGTATTTTTGTCTTAGCTTCAAATAAATCTGTCAGTGGGAGCCCTCGCAAGTGAGGATACAACTCCTGCAATTTTCCAACGTCAACTGATTGCATTGGCAACCCTAAGTCTTCCAATGAGTACACGCTCTTGAGATAGTGGCGCTTTCTACTGTTGATTCCAGTCAGAGTCATGTCTGCCCGCATCGTCTTCTTAGACCAAGAAACACCCTTAGTCCACTGCACCGTCAAGTCCTCCGCCGTCCCTTCTATTTCCAACGAAGCGAAAAAATCACACTCCATTAACGTCAGACACGAACCGTCATCTAGAAAAGCAAAGGTGTCGCTGTACTTCTCGTTCCTTCCATAGATCCTAATAGGGGCGACATTGTACATTACCGGAAGATCTGCTCTGGAATGCGCCGACACAAAATTGCCAGATGGCTTGATCGGAACGGCAGCCACCTTCAAATTAGCTTCGTTGCTTGAAGCTACCGGGTGTAATAGCCGATGATGTCGACTAGTACAACCGTTAAGGCCACACGTCTTCCCTTTTGCACATGATCTCCAATCATGTTACACTCCACTTAAACAGTGGAAGCAGAGCTGCTTCTCCTTGGCAAACTTGGACCTCTGATCGGGTGACAAGGCCTTAAAGTGTTCACATTTTGCTACCGTATGGTTAGCGCCACATTTAACGCATAGCTCTGATGCTGACGACTCCGCAACTGGTTGGTGGGTTAGAACTTGTCTTGTAGGTTTGGGTGTACTTGACTTATTCCCCACAGTGATAGTCTCAAGCGGCTTCATCAGCTCCGGGGGCAGGTCAAATTCCTATTCCATTAGAAATTCCGCAAAATCCCTTAACTAGGCCCGTTGAGTCAATGTCAGTCCTACCATAGACCAGCGCCCAATTTTCCCGCCAGGTCCGTGAGTACGTAACCAATGTACAGTTCCTCTTCCTTCCTCATCGCCCATATATCCGCAACAAACCCATTCAAATAGGGTCATTCACGCTTGTTGGACCCGGAACACATGGGTGCACGTTTCTCCGATTCAGAATTGTCAGCAAACTGGACATATCGGACTGCTGAGTCTTCTCAGGAAAACTTACACTTCGGTGGGGTAATCCAGTAATAGGGGTCGAGTGAACATTATATCGTTCTGTTGGTTTCGGTAAATCTATTTATGGATTCTGAGATCCTTTCAAAAGTGCTTAATGGTTGGCTTGAAAAGTTCGCAACATTTGCAAACGATCACTACACAGCTTCAATCGCGGCCGGCTGGCAAACGGTGATTTACTGCACGCGGGTTCAACTTCTTGAAGGGGGAACGAAACACAGGCTAACTTTGCCTTCATCACCTCCAGTTCCTTTCGCAGATCCGCCAACCCAACATCCTTTTGTGACACCGAAGCATGGATGCTTCCAACACGTCTTGTTCAGACAGAACTGTTCCCGAATTGCACTGCGGCAGAACCAACTGCACCCTCCTCAGCAACTTCCCTACATAGTCATAGGCACTGTGATCGAAATTTGCACACGAATAACGCTACCATCTCCTGCATTGCTCACAACTCACCACATGTTCGTCGTCTACCTTGCGACATTTGGTAGCAGTGCAACTATAATTTCGACTAGCCATTTGGAAACCACTCAAGAGCAATATAATGAAACTTGAACTAATACGCACCAATTGACAGTACCAATCAATTAAAATAATGTTGTTGCACGGGTAAAATATCCACACTCCTTCCTTCAAAGTAAATATCGAAAATCATTTTTTTTTTTTGTATAATTTACACGTACTCAAGGGGTTACGAATACCCTTTTATATGTTACCATAGTACGAGCGATAGAGAAGGGGAAGAAGGAGATGATAGGAACGATTTTGGATGTAGTGGAGACTTAAACTCCATGGGTGGTGTCCGCACTAGCTTCGGGGAGTCACTTTTTCTTGTGTTCGTTAAATTTGAAGAAATTTAAGATGGTGTGCATACTTTTAGGTATTACACCGACCTTTATATTTCTTTTAAATAAAAGTTAAATGGATTTTGGTTGGGATTGAACGCGCAACCTTCCACTCAACAGACGAACACATAACCACTACACACGAGAAACCCTTTTGTGAATAATATAATTCTAGAAATAAGAGTGTGCTAATAAATTATTTTTAAACATAACACTTTTCAGTGTTTTTCGGCTCGGCTTCATTCTGCATTTTTCTTTTTTTTTTTTATAATTTACACGTACTCAAGGGGTTATGAATACCCTTTTATATGTTGCCACAGTACGAGCATTGGTGTCAGAAGTGGGATACAACCTTTTCTGGATGAGCAGTTTCCAGAAAACTGTGGAGAAACGGTTCAAGAACATAGCGAAGTGAACATTTTGGGGTAACCAGTGAACAGTTTAGTAGTGAAGTAGTGAAGTGAACAGTTTAAGTGAATATAGTGAATCGTGAAAATTCGAGAATAGCGAAGAATAATTTGGTTTACGAATAAGTGTGTGTTTGTGAGTACACAATAATGGTTCGCAAATCATTAGATCAGCTTACTACTGCGAAGCTGAAAGCTGAACTGAATATCCGTCAACTTTCCCCAATAGGAGGAACGAGCTATTAATTTATTAGTCTCCATGACGCAAAAAAGCAAAGTGGTGAAGATCCTAATTCGATTTTCTTTGATTTCGAGGAGCAAAAAAAATTTAGATAACAAGAGGCCAACAGTCCTTAGGCCAAAAAACAATTTGGAACAGAAGCTCGAATAACAACGTGAGGAGCAACGCCAACAGCTCGAAGGGCTACGAGCAGAACAGCGCCAACAGTCCGAAGATCAAAACAAGCAGCTCGAAGAACAGCCTCTGCAGCAAGAGTAACAATTCGAGAAACAGTGTAAGAATGATGAAAATGTCCTCGGTGCTCGATAATCGATATGAAAAAGTCGAAACTACATTTATGGCGGTAGAAGAGAAAGTTGGGAAGTTGGAAAATTATGTAGCAACAATCGCACAGAAAGTCGAAAAAGAGGAAAAGAAAGTCGAAGACCTAGCTTAAGAGCTTAAAATTGTTAAGAAACAAAAGATTCGGAAAATTTCTGGAGTTTGTCCACGAATGAAGTAAATGAAGCCTCCAACTTTCGACGGACAGACGCAATGGACAATTTATAACAAACAGTTCGAAGCTGCTGCCATGACCATCTGCTGGGAGGACGAGGAAAAAGCCATCGCACTTACACTGAATTGAATGCTCTTGTAAAATAATGTAGGTTTCACCGAATAACAAATACCGACCTCAAATGCGTTGCTGGAACTGCAACAAAACTGTACATCTAATGCGTCAGTGCAGGAACCCATCAAAGCGCAGCAGAGGGAAGAATCTGGCAGTGACAACAATCGACCTCCTGTACCAGCAGTCGGGAACTGCTTATTGACATTGACAACGAACTACAGACACTTAACAGCACTGGCGAGTGAGGCCAGCGGTTGTGACAGATCAAAACATTAATACAGCAGAGAGAGACAGATAGGCACATAGAAGCAAAAACATATAACATAAGCCTACGTGGCACAGAGGAGGAGACATAGACTTATATTGTCTCATATTATCCTATTGATGGCCTCAGATAAGAAGGAAATTTACATATTACCTTCGGGATATGCTTTAGAACCAACTTCGCGGGGCAGAAGTCTTGAGATATCGAAATATGGAGATCCCAATGGAATACGGTCTACCAAAAGCAGATATTCTGAGAACAGTCGTCGGGAAGGACCAAATGTTACCACCGGCATCGGAAACTGTTATATGGTTGTAGCTAGAGCATGATACTGGGACCCACCGATTCCTACTTGATGAACAAGATGCAGACGATAATTTCCAAAACTAAATCGTTGGAAATATTTTTGGTGGTACCAGAGAACAACTTGGTTCCAATAAGAGCCTTAAACATCAGACGACACGAGATGAGAACCCAAAAAGAAAAAGTGATTGGTAAATGGGTTCCGCTTATCGCAATATCAAGCATAACCAAGGTGGAGACTGCTACACCAGTGCTTCCAACTAAACGGATGGACATAATGATATCGATTCTCAACTAATGCAAGCGGGAAAGAAGAAAAGGAGCTCACCACCACCCTGCGAATATGAGCCGAGCCCAACAACGGTTAGACGACTGAAAGGATCAGAGAAGCACAGATGGAAGACCCTGACATTAAAACGATTCTTACCTGGAGGGAACACATGGAGCAACCATATTGGCAAGACATTTTGAGTCATAGTCCAACCCTAACGGCGTCTTGGGCACCGTGGGAATCTTTTCATATCCAGGGTGGTGTCTTAAGAAGAAAATGGGAGTCCTCCAAAGGAAAGTCCTTTGTATTACAGCTTATCGTTTCATGGTCCTTGGTCAAAGATGTACTACGGGACCTACATGGTGGAGTATCGGGAGGACATTTGGAAGTCAATTAGACTTTAGACAAAGTGAAGGAGCAATTCTACTGGCTGTCTGCGAGAGAAGACATTGACAAATTGGGCGGAAAATTGGATTACATGCGCCGCCTGTAAAGGCCAAAATGATAGACGCAAGGAACCATGCATCAGCACAACGTTGGGGCACCGTTCGAAAGAATAGCAATAGATATTGCTGGCCCGTTTCCAGAAACGAACAGCGGAAACCGTTACATATTAGTTGTTATGGACTACTTCAGTACATGGCCGGAAGCATTCGCTATACATAATCAGGGGGCGAAAACTGTAGTGGAATAGATCTTGAACATCTGGGTATGCAGATACGGGGCACCTTTGGAATTTCATTCTGATTAACGTAGAAACAATGAGTCCAGAGTATTCCAGGATGTTTTCCAGCGGTTAGGTATTAAGAAGACCAGATTGACACAGCTTCATCCACAGTAAGACGGTATGGTAGAACGATTCAATTGAATCTTGAAAGAACACCTCTCCTAGGTGGTAGAAGACAATAAACGAAGCTGGGATCATTGCTTTCCCTTGTTTCTAATGGCGTTCCGAAGCGCGGTCCATTGCACGACTGGATACTAACCATGTGAAGTCATATTTGGTCGAGCATTAAGGTTGCCTAGTGTAGTTCGTATCCCCAATGGTAGAGCCAACAACTGAAGATGACTACATTGATGATCTGATAATGGGTTCTCACCATTACTTGAGCCCAGTGAGCAGTAAAGTCCAGTGTGTTGGAAGTGGCTTTATTATTGTAGAAGACGGTGAGATTGTAGGTACATAAATTGAAGAAACACCAACATTTGCTTTATACACCGTCAATACGTGTCAGTCAACTAAAACCCACAGCTCTATATTTTGCAATTCAAATCTCATAAAAACTCCTTATATCAGACACTCCTCTGAAAAAAATCTCAATTCAATTGATACATTTCCCTTTTCATTTGAGGTTGAGGGTGTCTCAGATCCCGTGAATCTTCAAATGACAGGTAATTCACTTGCGTTAATGGCACAATCTTTGTCTTTTGACAGTAAGTTCATCTCACCCTTAGCAATAAGCGCGAGACGTAACAACATCATCACAACTGGTGTTGGAAATTCGAGAACCCTAGCTGCAGAAAAACACCGATTTCACATATGTCGTATGTTTATTCTCTAAAAATATATGTTACAGTATTATTTTTAATTCATGTTAAAGTTCTCACTTCTTTTATCAGCTTCTCCAGTGGTTAGGGTCCTATTCCTTTAATGTCTATGTACGTAATGGATTTTTCTTATGGTGTTTGACATTTTCGGGGAAAGCCATCAAAACAAACTGTTCGCAATTAATTTTGGGTGCAAACACTGGAGAACTGTTCGACACATAATTTTTACTCAACATTTCACCCCCCGTGAGGCGCCTCGCTCTACACCAGCCACACCAGCCACACCTACCTCCAACACCGCTAACTTAACCGCTGGTCTCCGAAGGATTCCCGTAGCTGTCATAACCTCAGCGAAACGAATTTGTCCATCTGGGCCGGGAAAAACTCTGGTTATTCTGCCGCGAATCCATTTGCTTCTCGGAACATCTGCATCGCAGATGAGGACTAGGTCTCCTTCTTTGAGCGGCGACACTTTGGCGAACCATTTGCTTCTCTTGGTAGGCTCTGGTAAGTACTCCCGCCTCCATCTTTTCGAGAAACGATCCTTTATTTGACGGTTTATCCGCCAATGCTTTCGGAGACAATGTTCCCTTTCATCGTGCTCAGCAGGTGTTTGTGTTGAGCTAATTGAGCCCAACAAGAAGTTGGGTTCTTCATCTTCGGTCGAGAGTGGAAGGTGCGATAGTGGGATAGTGGACGACTATTCACGATGTTCTCTGCTTCAATTAGGGCACTTAGCAGTGTTTCGGTTCGTGGCGCTGATTCCTTGAGCGTATGCGACAAGACTCTCTTCACAGATCGGACCAGTCTCTCCCAGCAACCTCCCGCATGTGGATTTGATGGGCAATTGAGTATCCATTCAATGCCTCTATCAGAAAGTTCCGCTTTAATCGCTTGCCATCAAACATTTCAGCAGTTTACAACTCGTTCCTTGCACCGATAAAATTGGTACCATTATCTCTTTGTTTACGCACCGGTATTCCACACCGGTTGACAAAGATACGGATGCATATGATACAAGCATCCGTTGACAGAGCAGCTGCCAACTCCAGGTGTACTGCTCTCACAGTTAAGCAGGTGAAAAGGGCTACCCAGCGCTTCTCCTTATGTCGTCCTACGGTTATGTTTACAGGACCGAAATAATCAAGTCCTGTATAGGTGAACGGCCTCACGCAAGGAGTTAGGCGATCCGCAGGCAGCTGTCCCATTTGCGGTGGCAACGGTAATGCTGATCGAATTCGGCAAAACTGGTAGGCTTTCTTCGATTTCGCAACAGACCTTCGTTGTCTAGATAGGGAATTAACTTGTAAATACTGCTCGTCTTGTCAACCTGTTTCTGGCAACTGAGCTGGGTTATTTCGCGCGTGTACACTTCGCATTGGGCTTCGCTACAAAGTACTCTTTCGGCCTCTTCAAGTTCTTTCGCTGACAATTCTCCTCTTTCTGTTGACTTTTGCAAGCAAAGTTTGATGAATCGAATCGTCCACGCTGCCGTCCTCCTCACCTTTGAATATTTCGAAAACTTAGTTAAATCAAACACAGGCATACTCACTGCATTGGCATGCAAAAGAAACATTGATTTGATCCCTTCTTGTCACTTTTGGGTTCCGATGTCGTCTGGTTGTTCGGGCCATGTGTCTTCAGGCAGCTGGAGAAATGACGGTCCTCTAACCCACTTATTATCTGCTTGAAACCTTGGAGGATATCGAGCCCGCGTTGCCTCATCTGCTGGGTTGAGTCTGGTTGGGATCCAACGCCACTGACTTGTTTTGATACTGTCGAGAATCTCCGCTATCCGAAATCCTACAAACGGTTTATATCGTCGTGGATCTGACCTAAGCCAAATTAAAACGGTCTTTAAATCACTCCAGTATACTCGATCAGCTATCAACAGGTAATTTTTTTTTTTTTTATAATTTACGCGTTCTCAAGGGGTTATGAATACCCTTTTATATGTTACCATAGTACGAGCGTTAGAGAAGGGGAAGAAAGAGAGGATAGGAAAGATTTTGAATGTAGTGGAGACTTAAACTCCATGGGTGGTGTCCAGAGCTTCGGTTAGTCACTTTTTCTTGTGTTCGTTAAATTTGAAGAAATTCAAGATGGTGTGCATACTTTTAGGTATTACACCGACCTTTATATTTCTTTTAAATGAAAGTTAAATGGATTTTGGTTGGGATTGAACGCGCAACCTTCCACTCAACAGACGAACACATTACCACTACACCGCGGCCACCCACGAATCAATTTTAATTGCTAAAAACAAAAACGATTTATAAACAAATCTTAAACTAACTTACATTGCTAGAGGTAGCATGTAACTTCTTAAATTACTTTGCGGCAATAACTTATCCGACTTAAACATAATCTAAAATTAAATACAGTTTAATGCCTTTAATATTTCAAAATTCAAAAATAGCAAAACTCACCTCACTGGTTTATACCACTCTTTTACAATGTAATACGCACGAATTAACCCGAGTGTGCAAAGTCCAAACTATTAAATGTGTACAATAAAAAACAAGTTCGATGCACTTTCGGAAAATGCGGTTTGCTGTGAACTGTTTTAATAGAAAAACAGATAAATAGTGACCTCGGAAAGTTAAACAATGAAGCAAGAAACCAAACGAGAAAACTGCTGTGAATTCGACTTGCATTTCTCAGAGAGAGCAACAACAACAAACATTGACGAAACTTGGTACAAGTGAAAGGAGTGGTGTTGCCAGTTCTACAATAACTTTTAATTATTTAAATTTGTAGTTGCCAGTATAAATTCATTTACTAAAATTCAAGTTAAATTAAATAAAAGGGTAACAAAAATACAAAGTCAGCTTGGTATCTCGATGACATATTACGTTCTATCTATGCAAGAACTAGCCGCATATACAACTATCGACGATGCAGACCTACTCGAATTCATAAAAGATATACTTGGCGATACACAAGCATGCTTTACTCTGTTAAGTCGATATCAGAGCTAAAGCACCTTCTTCCGCGTTGTGGAAAACGGAGAGTGACAAAGTTATCAACAGCTGTAAACAAGAGTGCAACAACAAAGAACCATAAAGCCGCAACTGCTGCAACGGTTGACACAATCAGATGTTTTAATTGTTGCAGATATGGCCACATTGCTGCAAATTGGCCGAAGGAAAAACGACCCATCGACTCCTGCTTCCGCTGTGATGAGACTGGGCACGTTTATAAAGATTGCTCTAAGACGAGTATAAATAGAAGAGTTGGAGCCGTGAACGAAGATGAGATCACCTTCAAATTAAACGCCGTACAAATGGTAAGCGTTGCCTTTAGTCTAAATAATAATATGAACACCGGCAGTCCGATTAGTTTTATACAAAAATTCGTGTAACCTGAAGACGTCACGATTGGAAGTTAAGTTTATTCAAATTACAAGGGCCTTGGAGATTTCAAGCTTTATACATACGGTAATATAATTTGTTATCTTAAACTTGCTTCTCAAGTAAAACCGGTTTAATTTTTGATCATTCCAGATTGAATAATACCTATGCCTCTCCTAATTGGCCGGGATGTACTTCAAGATTTCAATATAAGTTTACATATGGATTACAAGATTAACGAGTCTTCAGAGCAACATTCTAAAGCGGAAATTAATAAAATATAAAAAGGATATCATTGTTTGCGCACTTATGTGTGTTTGGGTGATAAAACAGCCTTTACTGTAGATAAAAATCATGGAGTAGGCTATGATTCTTGTGGCGACATTCCGATCGCGGGTGCGAAAAAAATTGATTCGGTAGAAAGTGTTTCTGTTCCTCCAATTGTGTCTGATAGTGAACTTACGAACGAAACTGACGACATGCCTGAATTAGGACATGAACTTTATGCAATAGAGGTAGATTCGCCTGACAATATTGAGATTAATCCAGAACTAAATCGATCCACAGCTGACGAGGTTCGCATTGTTGTAAGAAATTATTTTCTACTTACTTACTTACTTAAGTGGCGCTACAGTCCGGAATGAGCCTGGGCCTCAACCAACATGCCTCTCCAACTAGCCTGGTCCTTAGCTAACTGCGTCCAGTTGCGCACTCCAAGTTGGTTGAGGTCGGTTTCTACTTGTGCGCGCCACTTAAGGCGAGGTCTTCCTCTACTGCGTCCGACGTCTGGCTGGGAATCGAAGACTGGTGTCCATTCGTTCTACATGTCCTAGCCATCTTAAACGTCCAATGCGGAGTTTTTTGACCAGGGGCATGTTGCTGTACAGCTCGTATAGGACCGAAAATTTTTCGAAGAATTTTCCTCTCAAGTCGACCAAGGATTTCTTCATCCGCTTTTGAGACGGTCCATGCTTCAGCGCCGTAGAGCAGGAGTGGGATTATCAGGGTATTATATAAGATCTCCTTAGTAGTTCGAGTGAGGGCTTTACTACTGAATTAATTTCTTAGTCCGAAGAAACAGCGGTTGGCAAGAGTAATTCTTCGTTTAATTTCTGAGGAGATGTTGTTGTTAGAGTAAATAGCGGAACCGAGATAGATAGAGGTCCCGTACTACCTCAAAGTTATATCTGTCAATGGTGATGTTCTGTCCAATTCGTCAGCATATACTTCGTCTTGCCCTCATTTACTGCTAAGCCCATATTTGCCGCTTCCTTCTCTATTCTTGCAAACGTGGCTATGACATCGTGTTGGGTCCTACCAATGATGTCAATATCGTTGGCGTATGCTAGTAGTTGTACAGATTCTTGGAAAATTGTGACTCTGGTGTTGGCTCGTGAGTTTTGCACAATCCCCTTAAGAATCAGATTGAAGAAATCACATGAAAGCGCATCGCCTTACCTAAATCCTTTTTTGGTATCGAATGTGTCAGTGAGGTCGTTTCCGACCCTGATGGAGCAGCGAGAATTCTCCATCGTCAGCCTACACAAACGGACGAGTTTGGGCGGTATACTAAAACTAGACATGGCTCTGTATAGTTCGTCTCTGTAAATGCTGTCGTATGCCGCTCGGAAATCGATGAATAGGTGGTGGGTATCGATTTGGACTTCTTGGGTTTTTTCCAGGATCTGCCGAAGTGTGAAGATTTGATCGGTTGTGGACTTTCCTGGCCTAAAACCACACTGATAAGGGCCGATCAGGTTGTTAGTAAACGGTTTCAGGCGTTCACATATTACGGCAGATAGAATTTTGTATGCGATGTTGAGGAGACTTATGCCTCAGTAGTTGGCGCAGGTTAGAGGGTCTCCTTTTTTGTGGATCGGGCAAACGATGCTGATGTTCCATTCGTACTTTCTTCCGACCAGAATCGGCTTATGAGTTGATGGATATTACTTACCAAGTCATCTCCGCCGGCTTTATAAAGCTCGGCGGGAAGGCCGTCATTTCCGGCAGCCTTATTAAGCTTTTGTTTAGATATTGCTATCCTCACTTCACTCAGGTCGGGTGGTTGGCAGCTTTCGCTGTCGTTGCCAATATTGAATGGTTCATTCTGCCTGACAGCGGAATGTTGTTCGTCATCGCCGTTTAACAGTCTGCAGAAGTGGTTCTTCCATATCCTCAGCATCGACTGTGTCTCAACTACGATATTTCCTTGTTCATCTCGACAGGATTCTGTTCGGGCCTTGTATCCTTGGCCTTGACGTTTTACACTTTGGTAAAATTTACGAACATCTTTCCTAGAGTGGCACCTCTCTATATCCTCGATCGCACGCTTTTCTTGCTCTTTTTTCTTCTTTCTAAAAAGCCGGTGTTCTTCCCTTATTCTCTGCCTATAGAGCTCAACGGCAGCTCTCGACTTCAACTGCAGCTTAGGCTTGTAGGCCTCGTTCTTGGCTGCGAGCATCTGTCGGCATTCCTCATCAAACCAGGGGTTTCTTGCTGGTGGGCGCGAGAAACCTAGCACATCAGTTGCGGCTGATCTAATGGCTTGTTGACATCGTTGCCATAGAAATTATTATCTGAATTTTGATAAATCGAAGGTAGCATCCCTAGAATATCAAATGGAAATCCGACTTGTAACAGGTACCCCAATTTATTGTCACCCACGTAGACTTTCCTTTTGTGAGAAAAAAGTTGTGAATGAAATTGTTAAGAACCTTATAGCGCGGGAAATCATAAAGACTAGTGATTCCCCTTATGCCTCACCGTTAGTTCTTGTTAAGAAGAAGTCTGGTGAAACGCGGAACCATTGACTGTTCGTGATAATTATCGCCTTCCGCTAATTGACTACTGCATTGAATATTTAGGCTCGAAGAATTATTTCTTTTTGTAAGATCTTAGGAGTGGGTCATACGTACACCAAATTGGTATTGTCTTTAGAAATCTTAAGAGTGGTCAACTTTGTTTGTATGTTCCTTCCGATATGGATACAAACCTTATTAGACATGCCCACGAAAAAATTGTAACCCTAAATGAGCAAAGTGCTGTGAACGAATTCGTGTGCATTTTTGGTTTACTGAAATACAGTCGAAAGTAGAAAAATTGCTGAAGAATTGCATTCCATATATAATGCTCTCCTCTCCTGTTCACTCCCGAGGACGTATCTTGTTCAATATCCCTAAAGATAAGACTGCGATTCATCATCTTGATCATCCATCCAATCTAAGCGGAAGCGTATCCTTTTGGTTGTGGATGCATTCACTTAGTATATGAAATTGTACCCAGTGATATCAACGAGTACCAAGGAGGTATGTGCAGCGCTTAAGAAATACTTTGAGTACTACAGCAGACCTTCTAGAGTGATTTATGATAGAGGTACGTGCTTCACCTCGTTAGAGTTCAGTTCCTTCCTTCTGGATTTGAACATCTCTAATGTTAAAGTTGTCGTTCATTCGCCTCAGGCCAGCGGCCAGATAGAAAGAGTTAATCGAATCTTAATTCCGATGTTGGGGAAGCTTAGCGAGCCAACTGAACATGCGAATTTGGTGCAAACATTGTCTCAAGTTGAATATCCCTTGAATAATAATGTTAATAGGTCAATAACGTAACGGCTATTTTAAGGCAACATTTGTCATTGTATGATAAACTAGGTACATTATTTTTGTAGTTTGTAAAAGATTAATTTTTATATTTAAGCCTACTTATCAGAGGCGATGATAATTTCAGATTGGACGAGATATAGTAGTTTATAAGTTTTGAACATTTCTGTCTATACTGTACAAGAGTGTGGCCATTAATTAATCGAAAAAAGCAATTGCATCTAACTTCTTTTCGAAGATGACAGATGTTTCGGGATATGCATCATTCTTATTTTCTGGCTCGTGTGTAACGTAGCTGTGTAACAGAACATCTAGATAATAAAATTAAAATAAGTAAGGTCATTGATAAAAATACAGTTTTCAATAGAGCCACTGAATATTTGACTTCAAATAAGTGTAATTATATTGTTAGACGAGAAACCGTTTTGTGAATAATATAATTCTAGAAATAAGAGTGTGTTAAATAATAAAAATAAACACTGAAAAGTGTTTTTCGTTCGAAGCTCGGCTTCATTCTACATTGGTGTCAGAAGTGGGATACAACCGTTTCTGGATGAGCACTTTCCAGAAGACTGTGGAGAAACGGTTCAAGAACATAGCGAAGTGAACATTTTGGGGTTAACATAGTGAAGTGAACAGTTTAAGCGAATATAGTGAATCGTGAAAATTCGAGAATAGCGAAGAATAATTTGGTTTACGATTAAGTGTGTGTTTGTGATTACACAATAATGGTTCGCGAATCATTAGATCAGCTTACTACTGCGGAGCTGAAATCTGAACTAAATATCCGTCAACTTTCCCCAATAGGAGGAACGAGCGATTAATTTATTAGTCTCCATGTCGCAAAAAAGCAAAGTGATGAAGATCCTATTTCGATTTTTTTTGATTTCGAGGAGCAACAAGTAAGTGCAGGCTTCGACATGTCATCAATGATGATGTTGCCAACAGTCCTAAATCCAAAAAACAATTTGGAACAGAAGCTCGATCAACAACGTGAGGAGCAACGCCAACAGCTCGAAGGGCTACGAGCAGAACAGCGCCAACAGTCCGAAGATCAAAACAAGCAGCTCGAAGAACAGCCTCTGCAGCACGAGTAACAATTCGAGGAACAGTGTAAGAATGATGAGAATGTCCACGAGTCAAAATTCACGGTGCTCGATAATCAATATGAAAAAGTTGAAACTACATTTATGGAGGTAGAAGAGAAAGTTGGGAAGGTAGAAAATTATGTAGCAACAATCGAACAGAAAGTCGAAAAATAGGAAAAGAAGTCGAAGAACCTAGCTAAAGAGCCTAAAATTGTAAAGCAACAAAAGATTCGGAAATTTTCTGGAGATTGTCCACGAATGAAGGAAATGAAGCCTCCAACTTTCGACGGACAGACGCAATGGACAATTTTTAGCAAACAGTTCGAAGCTGATAAAGAAACCATATTGGCAAGAAAATTTCAATCGTAGTCCAACCCGGTCCATAGCACGACTGGATACTCCCCATGTGAAGTCTTATTTCGCCGAGCATTAAGGTTGCCTAGTGAAGTTATGTTCGGATCCCCAACGATAGAGCCGATCACTGAAGATGACTACATTGATGATCTATGCGAAAGACTCCCAGATATCCACGAAATTACCAGGACTAGAATAAGTCTGGCAAGCGTTATTTCAGGAAGGAGATTTGGTGTGGCTTTATAATCCCGAATGTGGACATGTAATATCGCCGAAGCTACTGCCGAAGTGGGAAGGCCCCTATAATATTCAGAAGCGCATAAACGACTTTGTCTACCGAATACAGAAACGACTTTAAGGAAAATTAAATGTAGTGCATCTGGATCGGTTACATCGTTTTGAAGGTGAAACTGAGCATGCACTTGTTCGAGACGAGCAAGTTTAGGATGGGGGCAATGTTATTAATTCGAATTGCAGTTTACGAACCTACTCTAATGTGTGCAAATCGAACAGATCCATTTAGTGTTTGTTTGTGGTACAGGATGCGCAGACTGGAATGAATGACTGGAATAGTGGTATCTGTCAAAATCACTTCTCGAATAATAAAAATAATGGTTAGTAAATCATTAGATCAGCGTTGCGGAGCTGAAAGCTGACCTTAGTCTCCGGCAACTTTCCTCCAAAGGAGGAAAAAGCGTTTTTTTAAATAATAAAACAATATGGGCTTCGAGCAGAACAGCGCCAACAGTCCGAAGGTCAAAGCAAGCAGCTCGAGAAACAATTCGAGGAACTGAGTAAAAGGTTTGAGAATGTCCTTGAGTCAAAATTCACGGTGGTTGATAGTATATTTGAAAAAATTGAGGCGATTTGAAAGAAGAGAAAGGTGTGAAGGTGGAAAGCTATGTGCCAGCAATCGAAGAATATGTCTAAAAAGAAGAGGATAGTTTTGAAAAGAAAGTTGAAGATCTGGCTAAAAAGCTTATAGTTGTTAAAAACCAAAAGGGTTGGGAAGTTTCCGGAGATTGTCAACGATTTAAGGAAATGAAGCCTCCGACATTCGACAGTAAAACTCAATGATCAATTTAGAGGAAACAGTAGCTTCGATGCCATGACCAACTGCTGGGAAGACGAGGAAAAAGCCATCGCACTTAAACTGGCTTTGCGTGGTCTAGCTGCGGAGTTTTGCAAACCATCTCCGTTGACAATCAATGCAACTACAACGCTATCGTGAAAGCAATCGAAAGCAATAGCTGCGTAACACCATAACTCGAGAAAGAGTTCGAGTATATGACGAAGTACGGCTGACGATATACATGGCGGGACTCGCATTCTCCCATGCATTCCGGGTGTCTGATGTTTGTGACGAATGCAATATTGGAGTTGACTTCATGAAGACTCATGAAATAATTTTGAATATTGGCATGCAGGTCTTGAGATATCGAAATGTGGAGATCCCAACGGGATATGGTCTATTAAAAACAGTTATTCTGAGAACAGTCGTCGAGAAGGACCAAGTGCTACCACCGTCATCAGAAACTCTTATATGGTTTAAGCTGGAGGGTGATCCACCGAGGCCACCGATTCCTACTTGTTGAACCAGATACAGACGATCGTTTCCAAAACTACATCGTTGGAAAAATGTTACTTGAACAAAAGAAGAACATGGTTCCAATAAGAGTCTTAAACACCAGACCACACGAGGTGAGAATCCTAAAAGGAAGAGTGATTGGTAAATGTGTTTCGGTTAACGCAATATTAAGCATAACCGGTGTGGAGACTGCTAGACCAGTGCAACCAACTAAATGGAAAGACATAGCGATATCGATTCTCAATTCATGCAAGCTTAATCAATAGCAGCGAATTTGTGCGGAAAACCTAATTGAAGAATTTGCTGATGTGTTTGCTGCAGAGGATGGGAAATATGGTCGCACCCATTTGGTGCAACATCAAATCGACACTGGAGTGATCTCGAGGAATGCGAATTAATAGAATATTTTGTTTGATAACAGGTTCTTGGAAATGCAGTTTATATATTTTGTTATAGAGCAAATACCCAGACAAACAAGCATGGCAATAGCGATGCAGTTCAGTGAAACTACTTTATATGGGAGAAGCTGCTTGGCTGTGCCAGGCTAGTTAATAATGATATAATTAAAAAAACAACACTCTAGATGCTTTATGCGGCCGTTCCTGCGATTTGATCGTCCTCGATCATAATTGTCTCATCACCGGAAATTTCACTGTAATAGTCACCATCAGTTTCGGTGAATCCATCCAACTCGAAGGGTGCTCCATCTTCATCTTATCCGAAGCGAAGACTGAAACAAGCCTTCGATTAGTGTTCGTCGTCCCATCTATACTCTCGACAAGGTATCGGTCATTTTTAGAACTTTAGAAACCATAAACGGCCCTCGGTACTACGGTTGTAATTTTCTTGAGGTCTCAGTTGCTCCAGGTTCATGTTCCAAAACAACAAGATCGTTTTCAGAATATTTTGTTGTTTCGCCATGTCGCTTATCGTAACGCTCCTTCCATTGAGTACGTTCCCTGTTAATATGGCCTAAGGCTGCCTGCTGTTTATCGATCGCAATTGGATCCTCGATGTCGTCCGAGGTATTTTCGTTGTCTCTGCTGTACGAGTCATCCAACTGCAAAGCATGAATCAGCTGGTTCTTTGTCACATCTACAAGCTTGAAGTTGAATACTAATTCGTTGGGGATAAGCCCAGTAGTTTTGTTTTTCTGAGAATTGATAGCCCATTGGATGATCCTCACGTTTTCGTCCCAGTTTCGTTTGTTATCATCAAATGTTCGCAAACTTGCCAATAAAGGGCAGTTGACTCGCTCAGCCTGACCGTTCGCCCGTGGATTTCGAACAGCTGTCTTCATATGTTGAATATTAAACTGATCGCAAAATTCCTCGAATCTTTTCGAGATGAAGGCAGTTCCTCTGTCAGTTATAATCCGAATCGGCAATCCAAAGTAAGACGTCATTTCACTCAAAATTCGCAACTTTGGAGCGGTTTTTGTATCCTGAACTGGCTTTATGATGACGTATTTGCTGATTGGGTCGGCAATGACTAGGATAAATTGGTTTCCATGCTTGGGTTTGATAAACGGTCCAAGGTGGTCCAAGTGCAAAGTACGGAAAGGAACAGGAATCACTTCACCCAGATGCATTCGTCCTTCAATTCTTCCACCAACACACTTGTTGTAACAACAAGGCACGCAAGATGATATGTTTCCCTTTACGTATTTGCGCATCTTTGGGAACCAAAACATCTTTCGTACTCTTTCCAGTGTCTTCTCTGTTCCAAAGTGACAAAGCTCGTCATGATATGTTCGTACTATTCGCCAGCGAACTGTTTTCGGTACAACGTATTTCGGCCCGTTTTCTGTTTTACGATACAAACGATGTTTTATTAGCGTGTACTCACATTTATATTGACTTTCGTGCTCCGATTTACGAACTCCCTGTAAGGCAGCATAGACGTCTCTAAGAACGGGATCCTGCAATTCAATGGTGACAAGCCAATCGCCTTCAGCTTCGGTTACGTTGAAAACAAATCCAGCCACTTCAGTCAGTTTTGTATCCTCCACCGGCGAACAACTCAGAGTGTCGACATGGGTCATTCGTTTTCCAGGTCGATCGTAAAATTCGCTGTTTTATTCGGCTAGCTTAAGCCACCAGCGTGCGATGCGTGCCTTCAACTCCGTTTTTGGCTTTGTTGTCACTATCGCATGACAATCAGTTGCCACCTTAAATTACTTTCCCAGTAGGTACACACTGTTCTGATACTAGGGGAGTACAGAATTTAGATTTGTTGGTCTAAGTAGGCGACTCAGACAATCCCGATCAAAAGGAGGTCAATTTGGCGAATTGACACGTTATCACCTTTAAAGGGAATGATGGGCAAAGAAAACGCTTGAATTTCACGTTATAAAGACTATTTATTGGAATGTCACTCTTACAGTGATCTCGGTAGAGTGATTTGCATTCTGCTATGTTACCATCGAGGAAATCTCGTTTTCTTATGTGTACTAGCCGAATGCAATTAACAGCTGTTATTTATTTTTGGTCAGTGACCTTACACGTATTTAATCTAATTTTCTATTACTAACACTAACAATACTACTATACATTAACATTGCTCTCTTTTGTTTATATTCTAAACAATGCCCCACTATCTCAGTGTTAGTGTGAGTGGGAAAGTCATCCCTTCTCCAGTGTATTCGTCCATCATTAACATTAAGGTTTTATAATTTGCCTAATTGGTTGGTGACACCAACTATGTACCTTCTTAATGTGGGTGCTGTACGTTGGAGAAGAGAGGCTGTATTGGCATTCTAACGCATTGACACATTTGACAGTTCCGCGTGTTTTGTTTTCGTTATCGGTTGTGCGCAAGCCCTTTCGAGTTTTTATTATTAAATTTGAATTTTTTCATTAACATTCTTGGCTTTCAAGTGTTCTATGTCTTGACGATAGTTACCGGCAATGCGTAGCCTCTGTTTTGAGTGCATAAATTTCATGCATTCCGGAAACTATCTCAATACATAAATGCGTCATAACCACAAGTCAAATGTGTCGCGCGCGGGGGAATTTTAAGTTTTACAAAAATTTGTGAAAATGAATTTAAGTGTTGAGTCTTTGCTGTTGAGTGTTGAGTTATGTTGGGAACCAACACACACGATAACGCTCCGACGACTCCACCACAGCAAGAACCTCCAACTCAATGCTATGGTACTTTCGCTCTGCGTCGGTTACCAACCGGCTAAAATAGAAAACGGGTAGCCAGGATTTTCCATGATTGACATCTTTCATGACAGTCGTGCAACCAGCTCATCCACAATCGGAATCGGGAACGGCTCCTTTACAGTCACTTTGTTGAGTAACCGGTAATCAACACAGATTCGCTTTTCGCCGTTGGACTTTTCCACCAATACTACTGGTGATTCGTATTCTGAAGACGATGGCCGCAGAATGTCATTCTCCAGCAACGCGTTTATGATGCGCCTGACTTCTTCGCGTTTGGAAAATGGAATTCTATAAGGTTTTTGAACTACTGGAATATCAGTTTTAGTCCTTATATCCATCTTCACCGTTGAGCATTTCCCCAATTCCTGAACGCTACTGGTTAAGCATTCCGGAAAATCATCGAGAATGTACGTTAACCGTTGTTCTTGTTCAGCTGACAGCACTGACTCAGTTTTCACGAAATCCGCCTCCTCAATCCAACATTTGGCTCCTTCAATAATCACTCGCTTACCACTTTGGCAGAGTAAATCGCGTCCCAAAGCACGTTATTCGGGATGAACTCATCGTGGACCACCAGAAGTTCTGCGTCATGTTGAATTTTGTCGATCCCTAATACGATGCGAACTTTGAAATTAGAAATGTATTCGCCGCCCGCAAATCCTCGCAATACATCGAAGCACGGAATTTTCGTTTTGCTGGGTTAAACGAAGGATCTTCTCACCAGAGAATAAACGCTACCTGGATCGATGAAAGCCATCGTCACATTTCCACCCAGGCGGATTGATTTCAGAACTGCTTCGTTGTTCTGGGAATCACCGTTGCTCGTTGCCTTATCGCTATCGTAACCAGCGTTTGTTTTTGACTCAGTCGAAAACGTTGCTGCACTAATTTTGTGAACGTTTGTTGGGTTTTTTATTGCCACAGCCTGAGTTTTGACTTGGTTCTTTTGAGGACACTCGCCTGCTGAATGACCCGTACGTTGGCACGTTGCACACCGGTCTCGTCGCTGGGGCTCTGGACAGCGGCAATTTAAACTCACCCGATTTCCGAGAGACGTGAGCATTCGTCTATCGGTTCCCTTTCTGGAACCGTTTTATTTGGCTGTTTCCCAAATACCGTAGTAGCATTATGGACTTCGTTGCAAGTAGTAAAAGACATCAGCGAGAGGTTCGCTTTTACCACGTCCTCATTGATACCCCGTATCAAATATATAATTATACTGGCCTCCGAAAATTCACTTCTGCGACAGATGGACAGCATCTTATAAAAATAATTTTCGAACGATTCGCCCTTTTCCCATTTCATTTCCGTGGCTTCCAGATGAATGTCTGTTATGTCGAATTCACTTGGGAAATCTCGCAGAAATGCTTCGCCGAACGCATTCCAAGTCAAGAATATATATAAATGACTTTCAGCCAATACTTTTGCTAGTCCTTGTAACCTTGTCAGAACACCGAATATTGTTGTCTTGTCACTCCACTGGTATGTACACTTTAACATATCCACACGACGAATATACTGTGATGATGGCAAAGATAACGAAGAAGTCGGATCGAACACCGGGATTATGTCGATCGCTTCTATTACGTTATTTTCGTTAGTGCGCATTGCAAACGGGTACAATGATGTTTGTCTCTGCATCTGGTCAGACTGTACGTTGTTGTTTGCAGATACAGTTAATGGCAATGTAACGAACGGTGTGGTTAATGGATGACTATATATGTGTGTCTGATGCGAAGGAGTGTGAGTTACTGTCTGCAATAAATTTGCCTCGTATTGAGCCATCGACGACAAAGAAGCGGAATGATTTTGCACACACAACGGACTTTTTCGCATAGATGTGTTGTGTGTGTACATAGGATTATTATACAACGCCACAGGATCGCTCGTGTATGTGGCACTAGCTGTCGTTGGAGAATATTCTGGTGAAAATAAATTTGAAAACTCCGTTCCGATTTAAATGGTGTCGAGGTGGAGTGCGACGAAATTCTGGTGTCATCTGCTCGTAGACTGAGATGGCGTACTTCGCCTCCAGCGTTCGTATCCGCTTCTCCTGTTCCTCCTGCTGTTGATTATAGTGGTGTGTTAAAGCATCGATGAGATCTGCCTTCTTTCCTTGAAGAGCTAGACCCACTTCCTTGCAGCGTCGCTTTAACTGTTCTACGTTGAGATCTTTAAAATCAATTTTCGTTGGCGGTTTTATGGGCCACAATCCCACTTCTGAATATTGTCAATGGTGGCAAGGGAAAATAAAATAAACCGAACTTTGTTTTTATATACTTTTATTTAAAAGAACCAAACGACTACTTCTTCTGTCAGAATGCCAACATAAAAATAAAGAAAAGAAACGTAAATTCATATCGTTGCCAGCTTGACTTTATAATTCATATCGTTGCAGCTGTATATTCTTAAGAGAAGTGAGAAACTGTTAGGCTGCGCTTATATTGCGCTTACAAATGTTATATATAGAGATGAAGCGACAACCGGAGGGGCAGTCTTAATTGTGACCTGAACGTGATTTGAATAGAGGACGTGATTCGAATAGTGACTGAGTGAATTACCTAAGTGAATTTTGGATATTGATTACATTGCGCGAATAAAGTCGTTGGTATTTTGAACAATTCTTTCCTTACTGTACAAGAGTATGGCCACTACTTAATCGAAAAGAGCAACTGCATCTAACTTCAGGCGAGTGGCGCCCATCATTCTTTTTGAAGATGACAGATGTTTTGGGATATGGCATCATTTCTTTTTTCTGACTCGTGTGTAACGTAGCTGTGTAACAGAACATCTAGATAATAAAATTAAAATAAGTATAATCATTGATAAAAATACAGTTTTTATTATAGCCACTAAAACTTCGGGTGTGGGGTTCTGCACAAAAAATTAACGAAGTGTGTAAAAACCAAATGATGTCAAAGATGCCGACTCATTTTAGTTGACGAGCAATGAAATTGACGAAACTTGGTACAAGTCAAAGGAGTAGTGCTGCCAGTACTACAATCATTTTTAATTATTTAAATTTGAAGTTGCCAGTATAAATTCGTCTACTTAAATTCAAGTTAAATTTTTCTTCATAAAATTAACAAACTCATAAAAGGGAAAAGAAAAAAGGAAAAAAAACACAAAGTCAGCTTGGTGGCTCGATGACACTCCGGGGGCCGTCTGAAACTATTGCGAAGACTCTAAGTATAAAACAGCGAGCCCACTGCCCTCTTCAATTTTGTGGTTCCATTTGTTAACCGTACATCAGCGGTGCATACAATTCCATCTGCAGCTGCATATAAGTTATACTTGCTACAGAACAATTCCCACAACAAGATATCGATAGAAGCGCAGTCGAAGAACAAAGGAATGACCACCCAAGGCCGGACATAAGATAAGGATATCTGTGCATCTGCCACCAAGCAGACGTAAACATTTCACGCAAAGATAAAGATATCTGTGCATCTGCCCACGCCGCCACCAAGCAGACGTAAACATTTCACGCAAAGATAGAGATAAAGATAACCGCCGCCACCAAGAGATAAGTGTGCATTGAATATCATGTCCACGCCACCAAACAACTTCGAGGCCAACATCGAAGTTAGAAGTTAAGAAACCATCAACCACAACGCTTGTGTTCTTCTCAATAAAGATTTGAATTTGATTTTTAAAAACGCATTTTTAATTTTCATATTTAAAACTGGCGCAGTCGGTAGGATTGCATAAATTGTGTAATCCTTGTAAAAATCTACCGTTCCGTTTCAGTGAAATAAATTTCAAAATAAGTTTTTCTGCGAAAAAGAGTAAACAAACTGTTGAGTTTATGACTAACACGGTGCCGCGAATAAGTAAAAATTAGACAGTGAAGTAAATTTCAGAAATAAGTTTTTCTGCGAAAAAGACTAAACGAATCTTTGAATTTATGACTAAGACTTTTTACAAAAAAAAAAAAAGAACAAGGACCTTTAACGAAAATAAAGATTCAATAAATCTGTTCAGTGAATAAAAAACCGATTAATTAGTGGTTCACCCCAATGCATATGGAAATACCACGAAGCTCATAGAGAGAGATTAATCAAACTCTTAGATTAAGTGAAGAAAAAACAAAAACTAAACAAATAAATTAAAAAAAAAAAAAAAAGGGCACAGCCTTAACGAATAATTAAAGAAGGAAGAGAAGGACAGCTTCAGAGCCCCAACAAATAAAATTCAATAGATGTTCAAGAGATTCCAGAAGAAGATAATTAATGCAGATAGCAAGTACACTGACGAGGAGGAATCTAGTTCAACAGAGGAAGAAGACCTGCATCTAATAGAAATCCGAAACAGAAGTACACTGCCCGACAACCGATTAGCACACTCTCACACCTAACAGTTTAGAAGCAATTAACTCAGACCTCTGAATGTGTTTCAGCCTCATTTTTTGTTTCCTTCATTCTTCATCATTTTTACTCATTCCAAGAATAACTATGAGTTCTGGAAGTGTACCGTTATTTTGTTCTGCTATTTTCTTTGCAGTTAGGCACAAATGCATGCATTTTTTTTGCGACAGCCGATTAGCACATTTTTGCTTTAGTGTCAATTTGTGCGTGTCATTTGTCGTATTTGGCTGATTAAAATTATTATTTATTTATTGTGACCAGTTATCAATTCAATAAAGTAATAATGGGAAAAGCAAAATCGTTGGATGAGTCGGAAAAAGCCAAAATAAAGGCTTACAGGGAGTGCGGTCTATCAATTCTTCAAATTTCGAAAAATATTAAACGCAGCCGCAAAGTTATTACCTCATATTTAAGCAATGAGGAGACCTATGGGAAAAAAATGAAAGGTCGGCCCTCCTCAGTAATTACAGCCGCTGACAAACGAATTATTTTAAGGCACGCATCTAATTCTCACGACTCGGCCGCCAAAATAAAAGAAAAAATGGGTGTGAAAGGGTGCGTTCGGACTGTACAAAGAGTTATTTCGAAGGCTGAACATATACAACGTCTGAAATTAAAAAAAAACCACCTCTAAACCAACTTCGAAAAATGCAACGACTCGATTTCTGTCGATCGAATATGACCTGGACCAAGGAGTGGGAGCGTGTAGTGTTTTCGGATGAAAAAAAGTTCAATTTGGAGGGTCCTGATGGCTATGCTTACTACTTTCATGATCTCAGAAAGGAAGAGCACACTTTAGATCGATTGCACAGCCGTGCCGGTGGTGTTATGGTCTGGGGAGCTGTTAGATACTATGGTACCATAGAGCTGCAATTTTTAAGTACTCGAATGAATGCCACTGCGTACAATGATGTACTAAAAACGGCTTTCCCTGCAATCAAGGATATTTTTGGATCCTTGAAATGGAAGTTCCAGCAGGATAACGCACCTATCCACACGGCGAGGATTGTAAAGTCCTGGATTGAGAGCCAAAAAAAGGAATTGCTAACTTGGCCGCCATACTCGCCCGACCTGAATATTATAGAAAATGTTTGGGGATGGTTAGCACGCAAGGTGTACGAGTCCGGCAGGCAATATTCAACCGAAGCTGAACTAATTGACGGCATAAAAAGCTCCTGGGAGGCTATTTCACTGAACTATTTAACAAAATTATATGAATCCTTACCCAACCGGATGTACGAAGTCATTCTTAATCGTGGAGGCTCAACACATTACTAATTCTTCTAAAAATAAGCTCGAGAATATTGAAATTAATGTTGAAAAATAAATTGAAATTTATTGAAATAAATTGAATTTCTTACGTGTCCATTTTCTTTTCTTATTCTTTATTTTTAAGTGACTGTGCTAATCAAATGTCGCAAAAATAAAAGTTAATTTTGTATGTTAAGTTTGTTTAAACTCATTTAAAATGTTATTAATAAAGGTTATATCCCAGATATAATTTATTCTTCTTTATAATTTTATATTCTTTTATTGACAAAAAAATTCATCTTAAAAGCATTATTCGTTTTCCTGATATTAAGCTCCAAAGACGCGGTGCATAGGGTGTGCTAATCGGTTGTCGGGCAGTGAACTGTAAGGCAGATATTAGGAATAATTTTGAAAGCAAAGATATTAAATTACCAGAAAGTAAAATTGATAATAAGAATTATATTGGAAGTAATAATTTAAAGCTAAGTTTGAGCAGCAATATTTTAGATAATTAAAGTGAAAACCCAAATATTGAAAACATTTTATTGGAAAATTTTGAAGAAATTGAATTCAAGTTTAATAAAAGTGTATTAGGTATAGAAAAATATCAGAAAACCAAAATGACTTCTACCCAAGTAGATACAGCCAAAAAGAGCTTAAATATATTGAGAAACTCAATACGTTTGATGGTCGCACTGAAGATCTATATACATTCCTCACAAATGTAGACGGAATAATACCAACTCTTAACGAGTATAATAATCAAAGCCAACTGATTTGTATAAACATCTTAAAATCCAAATTTATTGGAAAGGCAAAAAGATGCGTTGAGATTCACTCTCATTTACAAAATTGGTCGGAAATCAAACAGATGCTAATTAATTATTTTGGAGGCTTCAAAAACAGCTTCCAGTTGTACGAAGATCTACGACAGATAAGTTTCGGAGGTAACGTCTTAAATTTCTATAACGACATCCAAAAAACTCTGTGCGATTTGAACTAAAAATCGGTTCAAGAAAATAAAGTCCATGAAGTGGACAACAATAATATCACTGCTTTAAATATTTTTAAAGAGAAATTGCCGATACACATGCGTACAATTCTTTTTGCCCTAAGACCAAAGAGTTTGCAGGAAGCTTTACACGAGCTCACATAAGCAGGATTTGTTAATTTTGAAGAAAGACAGCCAAGGCAAAACTTAGTTACTAGGAACTTTCAACCAAAAATGTTCGTCCCACAGAATCATCAAAATAATTTTAGACCCCAATTCCAAGGATCTGGCCAATTTAGGAACAACTTTAACAACAATTTTAGACCAAATAATTTCCGCCCGCCATTCAATCATTTCCAAAACAGAGCCCCTTTCCAAAATAATTACAACCCAAATAGAAACTATAATCAAAATAACTCTAGACCACAGCCTATGGACATCGATCCAGGCAGTAGCCAATTAAGACGAAACCCAATACCGGTTAGACAAGTTAATTACAACAGCAGAAATAATTATAACAACCCTGCGGGATATAATGAAAGCGAAATAAATGATACAACAATTAACCAATATACATACAAACCAGAAAACAACCGTTACAAATTAACACAGTAGGAAACCCTGTCTAAGTGACAGAAGAAGCGTTACTTCCCAAACAAAAATTCGCCTATGATGTAAAAGAAGACTGTCTTTTCCAAATAATGAATTTAAGTCCAAATTACAATGGAATAATCGGTAATAATAATATTCTTTTACCTAATAACAGTAAATTAGATTATGCCACAAAGACATTAACACTTAATGACATAAAAATTCCAATATTTTTTGACCTAACTGACGAGCAAGAATACGCTATGGAAATCCGTCACTTAAAGGGCTTAACGCCACATGACTATCTTCGACGAGTTTGGACAAAAGAATACTGAACACATGAATATTGAGGAAAAAAGAATTCTTTTTAAAACCCTGAAAGAATATCAAGATGTATTCTTCCATAAAGGTGACGACCTAACATTTACATCACACGTTAAACACAAACTTCCTGTCTCAGACAGTTCCCCAATTTTCACCCGGATATACCGCTATCCCGAAGTACATAAAAAGGAAGTCGATAAACAGATCCAAGAACTTTTGGATCAAGGGATAATCAAACACTCGAGTTCACCATATAATGCTCCGATTTGGGTCGTACCCAAGAAAACGGACAAGATGGGAAATAAAGAGTGGCGTATAGTCATTGACTATCGCAAATTGAACAAGGTTACCAAAGAGGATAAATTTCCAATTCCTCTAATCGAAGATATACTCGACAAGATGGGTCGAGCCAATTATTTTTCTACTTTGGATCTAACAAAAGGTTTCTATCAAATTGAAATCGATCCAGAAGACCGTGAGGAGACCGCCTTCTCCACACTTTCAGGACATTATGAATGGATCAGAATGCCATTCGGTCTCAAAAATGCTCCTGCTACATTTCAACGTATGATGAATGAAGTCATAGGTGACTACATTGGCAAAATATGCTATGTTTACCTTGACGATATCACCATCTTTTCCACATCACTACAAGAACACATTCAACATTTGAAACTAATCTTCCAGAGACTTAGAGTAGTCAATCTCAAAGTTTCGTTATATAAATGTGATTTTTTAAAAAAGGAGATTATGACTCACATTACTACGCCATATCGACACACCGGCAACTCAGATATAGAACGCCTACATTCCACTCTGAACGAGAACATTAGGTTATTTGAAAAGCAAAAGCCAAATTTAGTCGATAACGTGACGCGGACCATAAAGGTTTACAACAATACGATCCATTTAACCACCAAAGAAAAACCGAGTGACATTCATTTCGGACGCATAGATAATAAAATAATATTTGAAAGAATCAAAAATACAAAGAATAAAGTTTTGAATAGAATTAATAAAAATAGAAAGGATACGGATATAAATCCAAATTTTACCAAAATTTACAATCCTACATATTTCGATAAATTAAAAACAAAGCATAGAAGAGTAAAAGTGATTAAAATAGATAAAAATAAAATTACAATCAAACCAAACAGAGACCTACAGAAATTACACGAGGACCAGTTTAGAAAGAAAGAGAAAAGATTTAAAAACGATGAAATTAAAATTGGCAACGATACTAGTTCTATGGCAGTTAACACTGGTTCATAACCAAGAAATACAACTGTATGACATCACACAGGAGTTCGTAATTATAAAAAGTGAATCAATTAATTTAATTGAGGATTATAAAACAATAATTCATATTACAAACCTAACAGAATACGAAGAAGCAATAATCAAACTCAAAGAACAATATAATAAATAATCCCAAATAAACAATATAGACAGATCAGAGAAATAACTAAATTAGAGACCAAAATTAAAACTTTAATACCTCACAAAATAGTTAAAAGAGGAGTAATTAACTTAATATGGACTGGCATGAAATTTTTATATGGAACTATGGACGAAGACGATTATGAGGACATAGAAAAAAGACTAAAAGCATATGAAGAAAATAGTAGGAATATAGTAGAAAATAACAACCAACAAATTAAAATCAATGATCAATTTAATGAACAGTTTAAAAGATTAATAGATACAATGAACAAGGGTACAATAGCAATTAACGAATTAAAAAAAATCAGAAAAGCGACGTAAGTAACATCAGAATCGAGTTAGAATTCTACAACCAAATTAATGAAGTAAAGCTTGCACTAGAAAAAATAGAAAACATAATCCTAACTAGTAGAACAGGAATTTTGACACAAAACATACTGACTTTTGAAGAAATTCATGAGAACGAAATAACATTTGAAAAACTTCAGCATTTAAAAATGAAATTGGCAGTCTATAAAGAGAATATCCTGATAATTATCTCAATCCCTCAATTCACTGAAGAACGTTACAACAAATATTTTATCCAAAATTTTCCAATAAATAATAAAACTTTAAGTCTAATTACAAATACTATTCTAGAAAAGAATAATAAAATTTACTATCCAAACGATGAAGTTGAAAAGTTAATTCTGATTGACAATGAATGTATTAACGATTTAATAATCCAAAAGCCAATTAAAAATTGTAATAGAATCAGTTATAATCAAACAGAGATCAAAGAAGAAGGAGAGTTTATCGTGATAAAAAAATATAGAAAAAACTCCCATTATTCAAAATTGTAATGATCTAAACTATATCATTAAAGGAAACTATTTAATCAAACTAAGAAATTGTAAACTCCAAATAAAAAATAAAATATTTAATAGAAAAGAATATCGTGGAGACTTAATAGTCCCAATAATAAACTATGAGATTACTACACAAAACAAAGACATTGACATAATCAAATATGAATCAATCGAAAACATTAAAAAACTAACTAACATAGATTTTAGTAGTAAAAACGTAACTTATAGTATAACCACAATTATAATTTTCATAGTTGTAATAATAATAATAATCATGTATTTAAAATTCAAAAATAATGGTCCTAACAACAACATAGCTGTGAATCTACCATCAGTTAAAATTCACCAGATGGACGATTACAGAGAGGGAGGAGTTATACTTGCTACAGAACATTTCCCACAACAAGATATTGATAGAAGCGCAGTCGAAGAATAAAGGAATGACCACCCAAGACCGGACATAAGATAAGGATATCTGTGCATATGCCACCAAGCAGACGTAAGCATTTCACGCAAAGATAAAGATATCTGTGCATCTGCCCACGCCGCCACCAAAAGATAAGTGTGCATTGAATATCATGTCCACGCCACCAAACAACTTCGAGGCCAACATCGAAGTTAGAAGTTAAGAAACCATCAACCACAACGCTTGTGTTTTTCTCAATAAAGATTTGAATTTGATTTTTAATAACGCATTTTTAATTTTCATATTTAGAACTTATACCTTCGTTATTCGACCCAGCTGCCAAGCTGAACGGATCTCGTTGGGCTCAATGAGAAAAACGATGTCCTCCACAGCTACAGGCTTCGTCTTCTGATGCCACTTCGTTCTTGTTGCTACTTCTGGCAGATACTCTTTATACCACCGCCTCGTGAATTGCAACACCAAATGTTGCGCCCGTTGGCTATACTTGCTATATAAATCGCTTTCGGAGAACAGACCAGGGGCCGTGACGTCTTTATCTGCCTCGCCAAAGAGCATCGTATTCAGCGTGAGTCGTGTTGTCTCCTCGGGGTAAACAGGGATGTGGGTAAGAGGACGGCGGTTGATTTGACCTTAAGCTTCAATCAAATCATTACGAAGAATGCCTTCTTTTGGAATCACACCGCGAAGAATGAACTCAATTCTGCCCTCAACCGATTATATCAGCCGTTCCCAGGCTCCACCCATTAACAGAGAATATGCCGGAATGAACCGCCACAATATGCGCTTGTAATTCGCCGAATACTCACTAAGAGATGCTTCCATTTCCCTGATGTCTCTGTCCAAAAGATTTTTTGAACCGACGAAGTTAAGCCCATTGGTACATTGGTCCAAGCTTAGATCGTTGAGCAACTCGATTTGCACCAAACCTAAGCTTAGGCACGTAAAAGCACACCATACCTTTTTACGGTTCCTATCCCGAACATCACTAGCATAGGCCCAAAGCAATCCACCCCAACATGTGTAAATGGCCTATCCCCGAAAGCTAATTTAGCTCGAGGAAGTTGCCTCAGTACAGGAGTGACTGGTTTGGCCTTCATCCTTTTGCACATATTGGTGAGTTTTAGGTAAGATGGCCGGGCTACGAGCTGCGAATGATGCCACTGTTTTTTGCGCTCTGGAACTCATACGGATGGTCCCTTCTGGCTCCATGAGCGGAGCCAGACGTGATCGGATTTCCGTGGAGTGACGAACTTCTCCTTGTCGACTTCCTTTCCTTGGAATATGTCCTTAAAGCGTAGAAGGAACGCCATAACTCTAACGACCGATGTCCATCTTCCCTCGAACCGATGCCGCAACGGAGAAGCTTACTTCCTTGCCACGCTCATGAACACGAATTCTTACGACGTTGTCTACGCCCAACTCTAGTACTTCATCCGCTCTACCAGGTGTAATTGGCCATTCTTCAACAGGCCTTCGAAGAAAGCTCGGGCCTTTAAACCAATGCGCCTCCTGCTTCCCGATTCTTTCGTCGGTCCACCTTGTCCCATCATCCGCCACGTTGTCGACTGTCCCACGTAGAACGATTGCCGAGGAGACGACGAATCAAGGATTTCGCCTACTCTAGTGGCCACGAACGACGGAAACTTGTACTTAGTTGAGTTGATCCAGACAGGAACAGTTTTGGAATCGGACAGGAAAATCACATCGGATGGGGATCATGTGAGAGCCTTTTATTGTATTCAACAATCGTTCTCCTAGGACGGCGGCTTGTAGCTCTAATTGTGGCACCGACAGTCTCTTTACAGGCGCGACCTTGGCCTTACCCATCACCAACGCGACTTCTACGTTTTCGTCATGCTCAAAACGAAGATAGGCAGCAGCAGCAAAAGCTTTCTCCGAAGCATCGACGAAGATGACTAAGCAGTTCTTAGAGTTGTCGGGGTTCCATGAAACATACCGCCGAGGAAATCGAAGTCTGTCAATGCTCTATTTCCGACTCGCCTGGATCAATACTCACGAGTTTTGGGTTGACCTGACTCTCCGGCATCTCCTCTAGTAATTCTCGACTATTTGACTACACGGCAACAAGACTGAAACCCATGGTCTTGCAGATCTGAATTGCTTTACGAGCTAATGTGACTGCCTGCTCCATTGTATCGTGGCTGTTGAAAAAGCCGTCCACGTAGGTTCTTTTTGTCAATCCATAAAAAGCTTCGGGGTACTCGGACTGAAAGCGGTTCGCATGCTGGTTCTTCACAAACTGTGAACAAGTCGGCGAGCACCTAGGACCAAACATCATGACCTCAAAGATGCACTCCGTGGGTTCCACCGAACTGTCACTATGTATCCACAGGATGCGTTAGCACCGTTGATCTACGTCCTTGATCTTAATTTGGTGGAACATCACTTTCACGTCCGCGTTCACCGCAACCTCTCGCTCTCGCAACTTGAAAATTCCTGCATGAAGAGGAACCAAGTTATCTGGGCCTTTCAACAGAAAGGTATTCAATGACACACCCTTAACTTTGGCTGCCACATCAACTACCAAACGCAGCTTTGGGGGGAACTTATTGGGATTCTGGACAATAAATATGAGAGCGTACCAAACTCGCAGTCACTCCTTGTGCAACTCCTGTGTCGGAGCGATCCTGACACACCCCTTTGAAATCAAACTGGCCTTGTAGTCGTTTAAATAGGCCAACAACTCAGGTTTCTTCTTCAAAGACTTTTCCCGTCCGATAAGCCGACTAAGATCCAAATGTTAGCTATTTGGAAGCCTCATACCGGGTACCATGCAACCTCAAAGTCTCCTCCATTACCCGCAATGCACGCACAACTTCCCTGCTGACTAACTCCCCCCTCGAAGGCTTTACTCCAAACTCCTCAGTTGTGAAGTGGCGTCGAACCATCTCGTGCAGTTCCTCCTCTGCTTTGATAGCCTCGTGGAACAGGAGCCTCATTGTTGGCTTAGCTGTTTCGCTTATTGTAGGAACGCTAACTGAAGGGGCTGACTGTCCGTACACTATCCAACCTAAAAGTGTCTTCACCGCACAGTGTTCTTCCTCTTTGCCATGACGTTGACCACGGCCCATCAAGAATTTCACTTGATATAATCCAATCAGTATTTTTGGCTTAGCTTCAAATAAATCTGTCAGTGGTAGCCCTCGCAAGTGAGGATACAACTCCTGCAATTTTCCAACGTCAACTGATTGCGTTGGCAACCCTAAGTCTTCCAATGAGTACACGCTCTTGAGATAGTGGCGCTTTCCACTGTTGATTCCAGTCACAGTCATGTCCGCCCGCATCTTCTTCTCAGACCAAGAAACACCCTTAGTCCACTGCACCGTCAAGTCCTCCGCCGTCCCTTCTAGTTCCAACGAAGCGAAAAAATCACGCTCCATTAATGTCAAACACGAACCGTCATCTAGAAAAGCAAAGGTGTCGCCGCACTTTCCGTTCCTTCCATAGATCCTAATGGAGGCGACCTTGTACATTACCGGAAGATCTACTCTTGAATGCGCCGACACAAAATTGCCAGATGGCTCGAACGGAACGGCAGCCACTTTCAAATTAGCTTCGTTGATTGAAGCTACCGGGTGTAATAGCCGATGATGTCGACTTGTACAACCGTTAAGGCCACACGTCTTCCCTTTTGCACATGATCTCCAATCATGTTTCACTCTATTTAAACAGCGGAAGCAGAGCTGCTTCTCCTTGGCAAACTTGGACCTCTGATCGGGTGACAAGGCCTTAAAGTGTACACATTTTGCTACCGAATGGTTAGCGCCACATTTAACGCATAGCTCTGATGCTGACGACTATATATCCGCAACAAACCCATTCACCCTCACTGCCCACAGATGCACGTTCGGATCGCACCCCGATTTCAACGAAAGTAACTTCAACAGGTCCGCCGTCAAGCCGTGAACCAATACATCCGACCTCCCGAAAATACAGCGTAGAGAATCCACAATGGCAGCGTCATCGGATGAGTATTTCAACCTGTCACTCACCAGATGGTACGCCTCCCTTTAAGCGCTGTTCGTAGGCGGGACACGTTCTCCTTGCTGTTGAATTTTCCTTCAATGCTGGTGGCATTAAAAAACATGGGTGCACGTTTCTCCGATTCAGAATTGTCAGCAATCTGGACATATCGGACTGCTGAATCTTCTCAGGAAAACTTACACTTCGGTGGGGTAATCCAGTAATAGGGGTCGAGTGCGCATTATCTCGTTCTGTTGGTTTCGGTAAATCTATTTATGAATTCTGAGATCCTTTCAAGAGTGCTTGATGGTTGGCTTGAATAGTTCGCAACATTTGCAAACGATCACTACACAGCTTCAATCGCGGCCGGCTGGCTGACGGTGATTTACTGCACGCGGGTTCAACTTCTTGAAGGGGGAACGAAACACAGGCTAACTTTGCCTTCATCACCTCCAGTTCCTTTCGCAGATCCGCCAACTCCACATCCTTTTGTGACACCGAAGTATGAGTAACTACGGTGGCTTCTATCAACACGTCCATGGATGCTTCCACCACGGCTTGTTCAGACAGAACTGGTCCAGCATCGAATTGCACTGCGGCAGAACCAACTGCACCCTCCTCAGCAAATTCCTTACATAGTCATAGGCACTGTGATCGAAATTTGCATTCGAATAATGCTACCATCTTCTGCATTGCTCACAACTCACCACATGTTCGTCTTCTACCTTGCGACATTTGGTAGCAGTGCAACTATAATTTCGACCAGCCATTTTGAAACCACTCAAGAGCCACTTGAACCAATACGCACCAGTTGACAGGACCAATCAATTAAAATAATGTTGTTGCACGGGTAAAATATCCACACTCCTTCCTTCAAAGTAAATATCGAAAATCAGTTGATTTGAATCAATTTTAATTGCTAAAAACAAAAACGATTTATTAACGTGGCTTCAACATTCTGGACAGACAACACCCGAAGGAAGGTATGTTGAGATCTTTGCTGAGGTAAACAACCTAACCCAGCTTGTAAATGAGCCGACACGCATACCGGATATTAACAGTCAAGCCGCCAACACCCTGGACTTGTTTCTTACCTCTCACCCTGATAAATACATCATCAATGTATTATCGCCTCTAGGTTCGTCAGACCACTGTATCATATCAACAAATTTCTCGTACTCCAACCACACAGTTAAAGAGCAAATTCCCAAAAAAACCGTATGGCAATACGAGAAAGCCAATTAAGAAGCATTAAACAGTTTTTTTACGAATTTTAACTGGTCACTATGTTTCCTCGATAGTGACGTGGATGCTGCTGCTGATATGATATCAAATATCATTCTCTTTGGTATGAGATCTTTTATTCCCAACAGAATTAAGAGTATCAGACCAAAGGCAAAAGGGTGGTATGACTTGAGCTGCAAAGAAGCTATCAGGTTGAGAGAGACAAACTTTCGGTTGTACAAGACCAACCCAACAGAGGAAAACCGAGCAAAGTTCAAACATGCCAGAAATGACTGTAATGCCCATTTAAAGCGTGTCAAATTCCTCTATGACCGAACGTTGAGGCAAAAAATTCTACAATGTCCCAGAGGTAGTAAAAACTTTTGGTCATTTGTTAAAAACATAAAAAATTCGGCATCAACATCAATTCCGACGCTCATTCACAATGACATTCCAGCTGTCAGCTCTTTAGACAAAGCCAATCTGCTTGCTGCGCATTTCGCAGCCAATTCTACATTGCCAGATTGTGTTCAGTCTCCTCCTGTACTTGAGAACGTAGATCATTCTATGGGACAAATTCACTTTCGTACTCGTACAGTTGCAAGAGTTTTATCTGATCTTGACATACATAAATCCGCTGGTCCAGATGGTATATCCCCCATCATTCTGAAGAGGTGTTCTTCTACGCTAGCAAAACCACTGCGTAAGCTTTTCTATCTATCCTACTCATCAGGACTCTTTCCGAGTAGATGGAAAACAGCATTTGTCCAGCCTGTACCAAAAAAAGGCGAATCTTCTTCTCTCTCCAACTACCGTCCAATTGCACATACGTCCCTTCTTTCCAAGGTCATGGAAACGCTGATAAATCGTCAGCTTATAAAATATCTCGAAACACGAAAACTTCTCAATGACCGGCAGTATGGTTTTCGCAGCAACAGGTCTACTGGTGATTTGATGACATATCTCACCGAAAAGTGGAACCAATCGATTCACCATGGTGGCGAAAGCAAGATTGTTGCGCTTGATATTTCAAAGGCATTTGACAGGGTTTGGCATCAAGCCCTTTTGTCGAAAATGCGTGCATTTGGAATCGACGAAAAACTTCTTCTATGGATTAGACATTATCTTTCGAAACGTTCAATTCAAGTTGTTTTGGGTGGTTTCAAGTCTGTAACTCACCAAATAAATGCTGGTGTCCCTCAATGCTCAGTTTTGTCTCCGACTCTCTTTCTCATTTTTATAAATGATCTCCTGTCTGCAACTTCTAATCCAATTCATTCCTTCGCTGATGACAGTACCCTCAGCTTCTCATATTCGTTTACAGGTCCTCGTCCCTCACCTTCGAACGTGGACTTTAAACGCCAAAATATGTTAAGCTCATTGAATTCCGACCTTGACAGCATTATCAAATGGGGTAAATCTAATAGAGTGGAATTCAATGCTTCCAAAACACAATGCTGTCTTCTGTCATTAAAGCGTAACCAAAATCTAGAGCCATTATCCATGAATGGCACTTACGTCGAAGAAACCGAAAAGCTTTCCATGCTAGGTATGTGTGTTAGTAACGACTTACGTTGGAACGATCACATATTCGAAGTCGCTAAAAACGCAGCGAAATGTCTAGGTTTCCTAAATCGATGTAAGAAATATTTCACCCCCTCTGATCTGGCCACAATATATAAAGCGTTTATACGCCCAAAACTTAAATTCAACGCCCATGTCTGGTCAGGTGCACCAAAATCAACATTGCACCTACTAGATAGGATTCAAACACGTGCGAAAAAATATATAGGAGACATAAGAATAGCGAACTCCTTAGTTTCGCTTGAACACCGTCGAAACATCTCCTGCCTTACCTTGTTTTATCGCTATTTTAACAACCAATGTTCAAATGAAATAGCCAGCTGCATTCCTCCCAATCAACAATTCAGCCGCAATACTCGTTACGCAATGAATGCAAATCAGTTTACCCTCAAGCCTATCTTCGGACTTACGCTGAAATATAGAGATTCATACATAAACCGAACAACACGAATGTGGAATGCTCTACCAAACTCTGTTTTTCCTCTCCATTATAACTTACAGACATTTAAAACCAATGTGCATCGGTATCTCCTTTCTTCTTATCCCTAATTTCCTTAACGCCCGCACTGTGCTAAAACATATAAAGGGTATTCATAACCCCTTGAGTGCGCGCAAATTATAAAAAAAAAAAAACAAAAACAAATCTTAAACTAACTTACATTGCTAGAGGGAGCATGTAACTTCTTAAATTACTTTGCGGCAATAACTTGTCCGACTTAAAAATAATCTAAAATTAAATACAGTTTAATGCCTTTAATATTTCAAAATTCAAAAATAGCAAAATTCACCTCACTGGTTTATACCACTCTTTTACAATGTAATACGCACGAATTAACCCGAGTGTGCAAAGTCCAAACTATTAAATGTGTACAAAAAAAAAACAAATTCGATGCACTTTCGGAAAATGCGGTTTGCTGTGAACTGTTTTAATAGAAAAACAGATAAATAGTGACCTCGGACAGTTAAACAATGAAGCAAGAAACCAAACGAGAAAAGTGCTGTGAATTCGACTTGCATTTTTCAGAGAGAGCAATAACAACAAACATTGACGAAACTTGGTACAAGTGAAAGGAGTGGTGTTGCCAGTTCTACAATAACTTTTAATTATTTAAGTTTGAAGTTGCCAGTATAAATTCATTTACTAAAATTCAAGTTAAATTAAATATAAGGGAAACAAAAATACAAAGTCAGCTTGGTGGCTCGATGACATATTACGTTTTATCTATGCAAGAACTAGCCGCATATACAAATATCGACGATGCAGACCTACTCGAATTCATAAAAGATATACTTGGCGATACACAAGCATGCTTTACTCTGTTAAGTCGATATCAGAGCTAAAGCACCTTCTTCCGCGTTATGAAAAACGGAGAGTGACAAAGTTATCAACAGCTGTAAACAAGAGTGCAACAACAAAGAACCATAACGCCGCAACTGCTGCAACAGTTGACACAATCAGATGTTTTAATTGTTCCAGATATGGCCACATTGCTGCAAATTGGCCGAAGGAAAAACGACCCTTCGAATCCTGCTTCCGCTGTGCTGAGACTGGGCACGTTTATAAAGATTGCTCTAAGACGAGTATAAATAGAAGAGTTGGAGCCGTGAACGAAGATGAGATCACCTTCAAATTAAACGCCGTACAAATGGTAAGCGTTGCCTTTAGTCTAAATAATAATATGGACACCGGTAGTCCGATAAGTTTTATACAAAAATTCATGTTACCTAAAGACGTCACAATTGGAAGTTTAGTTTATTCAAATTACAAGGGCCTTGGAGGTTTCAAGCTCTATATATACGGTAATATAATTTGTTATCTTAAACTTGCTTCTCAAGTAAAACCGGTTTAATTTTTGATCATTCCAGATTGAATAATACCTATGCCTCTCCTAGTTAGCCGGGATGTACTTCAAGAATTCAATATAAGTAGTTAACATATGGATTACAAGATTAACGAGTCTTCAGAGCAACATTCTAAAGCGGAAATAAATAAAATAAAAAAAGGAAATCTATGTTTGCGAACTTATGTGTGTTTGGATGATAAAACAGCCTTTACTGTAGATAAAGATCATGGAGTAGGCTATGGGTCTTGTGGCGACATTCCGATCGCGGGTGCGAAAAAAAATGATTCGGTAGAAAGTGTTTCTGTTCCTCCAATTGTTTCTGATAGTGAACTTACGAACGAAATTGACGACATGCCTGAATTAGGACATGAAATTTATGCAACAGAGGTAGATTCGACTGATAATATTGAGATTAGTCCAGAACTAAATCGATCCACAGCTGACGAGGTTCGCATTGTTGTAAGAAATTATTATCTACTTACTTACGTACTTTAGTGGCGCTACAGTCCGGAATAAACCTGGGCCTCAACCAACATGCCTCTCCAACTAGCCCGGTCCTTAGCTAACTACCTCCAGTTGCGCACTCTCGCACTTAAGGCGAGAGGAAGACCTCGCCTTAAGTGGCGCGCACAAGTAGAAACCGAATTCAACCAATTTGGAGTGCGCAACTGGAGGTAGTTAGCTAAGGACCGGGCTAGTTGGAGAGGCATGTTGGTTGAGGCCCAGGTTTATTCCGGACTGTAGCGCCACTAAAGTACGTAAGTAAGTAGATAATAATTTCTTACAACAATGCGACGTCTGGCTGGGAATCGAAGACTCTGCGAGCCGGAGTATTGGTGTTCATTCGTTATACATGTCCTAGCAATCTTAAACGTCCAATGCAGAGTTTCTTGACCAGGGGCATGTCGCTGTACAGCTCGTATAGTTCTTGGTTGAATCTTCGTCTCCATAGCCCGTCAACGCAAACGGGACCGAAGATTTTTCGAAGAATTTTCCCCTCAAATCGACCAAAGATTTCTTCATCCGCTTTTGAGACGGTCCATGCTTCAGCGCCGTAGAGCAGGACTGGGATGATCAGGGTCTTATATAAGATCTCCTTAGTAGTTCGAGTGAGGGCTTTACTACTGAATTAACTTCTTAGCCCGAAGAAACAGCGGTTGGCAAGAGTTATTCTTCGTTTAATTTCTGACGAGATGTTGTTTTCAGAGTCAAAGTTATATCTGTCAATGATGAAGTTCTGTCCAATTCGTCGATGTTGTGTGTCCTTTCGTGTTGACAGCATATACATCGTATTACCCTCATTTACTGCTAAGCCCATTTTTGCCGCTTCCTTCTCTATACTTGCAAACGTGGATATGACAAAGCGTTGGGTCCTACCAATGATGTCAATATCGTCGGCGTATTCTAGTAGTTGTACAGATTTTTGGAAAATTGTGCCTCTGGTGTTGGCACGTGAGTTTTGCACAATCCTCTCAAGAATCAGATTGAAGAAGTCACATGACAGCGCATAGCCTTGCCTTAATCCTTTTTTGGTATCGAATGTGTCAGTGAGGAGCAGCGAGAGTTCTCCATCGTCATCCTACACAAACGGACGAGTTTGGGCGGTATACCAAAACTATACATGGCTCTGTATAGTTCGTCTCTATTAATGCTGTCGTATGCGGCTTTGAAATCGATGAATAGGTGGTGGGTATCGATTTGGACTTCTTGGGGTTTTTCCAGGATCTGCCGAAGAGTGAAGATTTGATCGGTTGTGGAATTTCCTGGCCTTAAACCACACAGATAAGTTCCGATCAGGTTGTTGGTAAACGGTTTCAGGCGTTCACATATTACGGCAGATAGAATTTTGTATGCGATGTTGAGGAGACTTATGCCTCTGTAGTTGGCGCAATTAAGAGGGTCTCCTTTTTTGTGGATCGGGCCTTGTTAAGTTTCAGTTAAGATATTGCTATCCTCACTTCACTCAGGTCGGGTGGTTGGCAGCCTTCGCTGTCGTTGCCTGATAGCGGAATGTTGTTCGTCATCGCCGTTTAACAGTCTGCAGAAGTGGTTCTTCCATATCCTCAGCTTCGACTGTGTCTCAGCTACGATATTTCCTTGTTCATCTCGACAGGATTCTGTTCGAGCCTTGTATCCTTGGATTTGACGTTTTACACTTTGGTAAAATTTGCGAACATCTTTCCTGGAGTGGCACCTCTCTATATCCTCGATCGCGCGCTTTTCTTGCTCTTTTTTCTTCTTTCTAAAAAGCCGGTGTTCTTCCCTTATTCTCTGCCTATAGAGCTCAACGGCAGCTCTCGTCTTCACCTGCAGCTTAGACTTGTAGGCCTCGTTATTGGCTGCGAGCATCTGTCGGCATTCCTCATCAAACCAGGGGTTTCTTGCTGTTGGGCGCGAGAAACCTAGCACATCAGTTGCGGCTGATCTAATGGCTTTTTGGCATCGTTGCCATAGAAATTATTATCTGAATTTTGATAAATCCAAGGTAGCATCCCTAGAATATCAAATGGAAATCCGACTTGTAACAGGTACCCCAAATTATTGTCACCCACGTAGACTTTCCTTTTCTGAGAAAAAAGTTTTGAATGAAATTGTTAAGAACCTTATAGCGCGGGAAATCATAAGGACTATTGATTCTCCTTATGCCTCACCGTTAGTTCTTGTTGAGAAGAAGTCTGGTGAAACGCGAAACCATTGACTCTTCGTGATAATTATCCCCTTCCGCTAATTGACTACTGCATAGAATATTTAGGCTGGAAGAATTACTTCTCCTTGTAAGATCTTAGGAGTGGGTTTCACCAAGTTAAGGTTTCATCTGGTTCAATACATTTTACTGCTTTCGCAACTCCAGAAGACCAACAAGAATTTTTAAGAATGCCCTTTGGCCTTCAGAATGCACCTTCCGTTTTTCTTACACTAACTTTGAATAAAAAAAATGCCAACCCACAAATTACTAGGTGGGCTCTTGAGCTTGAGAACTATAATTACAAGGTCAAACATAGAAGTGGAATCAATATGGGACATGCTGATGCCATAAGCCGGTGCCACGTGATATCTGTAGTCAACTTTGAAGATATTGGTTTTCAGTTAAGGGCCTCACAAGGCCGCGATCAGATCGTTTCAGCTTTGAAGAATAGGTTGTGTTCAGAAAATTTTACTCTAAAATGATATTGTCTTAAGAAAACCTAAGAGTGGTCGACTTTGTTTGTATGTTCCTTCCGACATGTCCACGAAAAAATTGCTCATTTAGGGTGAACAAAGTGCTGTGAACAAATTCGTGTGCATTTTTGGTTTCCTGAAAAACAGTCGCAGATAGCAAAATTGCTGAAGAATTGCATTCGATATATAATGCTCTCCTCTCCTGTTCACTCCCGAGGACGCAACTTGTTCAATATCCCTAAAGATAAGACTCCGTTCTACACGAGTTATCTTGATCATCCATCCAATCTAAGCGGAAGCGTATCCTTTTGGTTGTTGATGCATTCACTTAGCATATGAAATCGTACCCAGTGATATCAGCGAGTACCAAGGAGGTATGTGCAGCGCTTAAGAAATACTTTGAGTACTACAGCACACCTTCTAGAGTGATTTATGGTAGAGGTACGTGCTTCACCTCGTTAGAGTCCAGTTCCTTCCTTCTGGATTTGAACATCTCTCATGTTAAAGTTGTCGTTCATTCGCCTCAGGCCACCGGCCAGGTAGAAAGAGTTAATCGAATCTTAATTCCGATGTTGGGGAAGCTTAGCGAGCGAATTTGGTGTAAAAATTGTCTCAAGTTGAATATCCCTTGAATAATAATGTTAATAGGTCAATAAAGTAACGGCTTTTTTAAGGCAACGTTTGTCATTGTATGACTAACTAGGTACATTATTTTTGTAGTTTATAATAGACTAGCGTACCCTGTGCACATTTCGTAGTGCATTGAAATAACATTAATCGAAACAATACTAAAATTGAAACACATTTTTGTTGAAATGAAAATGATTAATACTGATTTATTGAAGTGCTCTATGATAAACATAGTTCTTCGTTTTCGAATCTGTATTGTTCGTGAATACATAGAGAACAGATGCCTTTCCAATGCGTGAACATGCAACATAAAGTTGTCCATGTGAAAATACTTGATATTTTAAATTCACACCGCAAACTCCAAACGACTATCCTTGTGATTTATTGATAGCCATTGCAAATGCGAGACGCACTGGAAACTGCAATCGCCTGAACTCGAATGGCATATCAGATGGTTTCATTGGTATTCGTGGTATCAATACATCTTCCCCTTTGAATTATCCAGTTAAAATGGTCGCTTCAATCACATTTTCCATTAAATTTTTCACTGCGAGTCTCGTACCATTACATAAACGCGGCTGGTTGATATTACACAACATAATAATGGTCACACCAACTTTCAATTGTAGATTATGTGGTGTTAATCCAGGCAATTCCAAAGAATTCAAGAATTCAGTTGGATAGTGAACCACATTTTCTTCCTCAACAACCGTATCCAATGACTTGTACGAAGCCAATTCGCCAGGAATATTAGACTGTATAACCATGTTCAACTCAATGACGTCTTTGTTTTTCGCCACTAAAATTGCCCTTTCACTTAACCAAATATGACATTTATACTGTTGCCCTATGTTTGGAAAAACACTTTCAATCAATTCTTCCTTGGTTTGAGCAAAACGGCAAAAATCATTAGGGAAAGTTATCAATCCATTTTCATCGACTGGCATAACACCATTTCCAATTTTCAGCAATTGCTTGGAAAATGTATCACCAGATGGATCATTCTGCAACTGAACAGGAACGTTGGTGGTTAACTTCATAGTTTCAACGTGTCTCCATAAATGTGATGATTTTAAGCAAGCATTAATTTCATCAGTAGGTGTTGACTTTGGAATGACAGGCAATGTTTGACGAAAATCACCAGCCCATAGAATCAATGCGCCACCAAATAACTCCGAATTACCTCGAAGATCTTTCAAAGTTCTATCCAAAGCTTCGACTGATTTCTTGTGTGCCATCGTACATTCATCCCAAATAATAATGGAGCATTGCTGTAACACTTTAGCTGTGCCAGATCCGTTTGATATATTACACGTTGGAGTTTCGTTCAATTTGTAATTCAATGGTAGATTCAAAGCCGAATGAGCCGTTCGACCACCATCTAACAAAGTAGCAGCAATACCGGAAGAAGCTAATGCCAATCCAATTTTTTTTTGCACGTATTGTTGCCCCGGAGCATCCAGAAAATAAAATCCACCAACACCATTGCTAACAACTTGCATGATTTTATCATAAGCCGTTTTCTGTTCAGCATTCAATTTCGTTAGATTTGCTTGAACTGCATTTGTTCAAATCGTTCTGATCGTACTGCTGCTCACGTCGAAGTTCTAACTCGCGTACATCGTGCTTTGATCGATTTGGAGATGGCATCCCTAATTGTATCAATGCCTTATTTTCAATTGCTAAACATAAATCCTCAATTTGAATTAAAGCTTCATTGTAAATTTCCGGTGCATATTCCATATCTAGATTACCACGTAACTGACGAACTCGATACAAAATATCTTCAGATAAATAATCGTGATATTTAATCCACAATTCGGGAAGATTCGAAGGAAAGCATCTTGACTAAATGAATGCAAATAAAACACGTATTTGATATGGATGGGCCGAAACAGCTGCATCAGCCAACTTTCCAACAAATTCAATTTCTGACATGCTTCACGATACGTTGCACACACTACTGGATTTACTGTTCTCAATGATTGAAACGATTTCGGACCACGAACATTTACTAAAAGCAATCGCAAATTTACTAAAAGCAATTGAATTCACCAAAAATCTTTGATTTAATGATGAAATCCATAAGCGCTTTCAGTTTAAGTTTGAATACACATGCCGTGATATCATGACGATCAGTTGAATTTTGGCCAGCAACCAGATTATCTGTAATATGGCTCCATTGCGGATTGCAGGTAAACGTTTTAAATATATCCGGCCGACCATAGTTACGCACATACGTCATTGCATCCTGTGCGTACTCGTGCATATGACGTGGACTTCCTGTGTACGATGAAGGCAATATGATCATTTTACCAATATCTTGAACATTACCATCACTGTTGATTGCATCACGCAAATGGATATATTCTTCCGATCTCAACTTTTTTTGGTTGAAGCGAATAAAATTCAACCGTTCAGTTTCAATTTTGGCATACATGTCATCCACATACTGATGGAAAAGCCGACGACAATAAAAAATGTGATTGACTTGATTTTGACGAATCATGAGCCGGTATGAATAATAGTTCATTGCGCTGACCTTTTTATTCGATTCCATTCCTAAAATAATGAATTGAAACGAAACTATTTAAAAAAATTACCATAACAAAATAGAAATTTAAAATACCAACCGGTAGAAGTATTGATCATTTTAATGTTAAAGTGATATCCATCTTCACCACGTGCAAACAGCAATGGATACTGTAATCCATCGTAACATCCATGAGTTTCAGAGACTCGCTGAAGCCCCGTATTTCGTCGATGTAACTCCAACAATTACAATGGCTACTTCATCAATTGTCGGTGCATTGAATCTTCTAATATGCTGACCTGGTGGTGTTTTATCAGCATGAATGACAATGGAATAGCTATCAGACGGCATTCGATCAAGAGCCATTTGAAATAAACGGACCAATTCATTTTCTTCGTGCAACATGGTTTGCAAGTCTTGAACAATGTATCTTTTCAAATCTGATGAAATATTGCAACGTTGATTTGCTTCAACAGATGCGTCACCTACAAAGTATAATTGCAAGAATTGATAACTTTGATCAGGGAAGGGTAACAAAGAACCAAGTCGATGGTATACTTAGCCTTGACTCTGTTGAAAATCGAAATCAAAGTCGAACATTGCGTTATTACCAAAAAAATCGTTAGTTTTTAATGCATGTAAAATTATCTCAAACGTTGGCGTTATCGCGAATAATGTTCGTTGCACCGAATGACGTCATTTGAAAGCATGAATTATACTTTTGAATATTCTTCAAGAAATGACTTCAATTCGGTGCGCCACCCAATATAAAAGACAGCAACGGTTCTGGCGGTGCCATCAAATCAAGTAACTTTACTTGCCCATTTGCACAACATACTCCAGGTGTTTCAGATTTGAATTTCAATGCTTTACAATGCTTGCATACAATATCTATTCCACCAATCGGAACACTTCGATGTGAAGCATAATCAATACTGGAGTCATACGCAAATGCTGCTCTTTCAAGCACCACATGACGAATAGGATTTTGTTGCATTCGAATAGCTACACGACGACGATTAGCAAAAGTAGCAAAAGCAGAGTTCGTAGCCGCACGCTGCTCATCGCTTTGAGAACCCCTTAATAAAGCAACTGTTCTCGCTCTTCGAGTACGACGTCCCAAATTACTACGTGGCCGTACCATACTACACTGAATTTAAGTCACACGAAAATATCAATGTTATTGTTCTTGTTGTTTTTCCCTTGTATTTATGAAAATGATAATCAATGTTTATTAAAAAGAAAATAATTTAACCGGCTTTATTAACCTGTGTATCACACGAAGTTAAGTTGAAATGTGACATTATAAGAAACACTGAGATATATATACGCACATAAGCAGGTACGCAATGCTCTGCAATTCTGTTTTGTTGTCATTCGCAGTGAAGTCAGCTGTAAAGTTATTTGACGTTTCTCTTTAAACTTGTATTTGCGGTTCAAACAATTCATATTACAGAGTTGCAACTTTATATTAGTCAAACAGGGATTAGTCAAAGAGTAGTGAAGCGATTCCACCACCATTTGTGTATAGGTATACACGTATACGCACATAACTAACAAACCAAAAGAGATACAGATGTCGCATATATATAAGAACCACCGCATTGATGCAACCTTTCAAACAAAGAAAAAATTTTAAATCGGTCAACGCATTAAGGCTAACATCGGTTACTTTTTACAACTTTTATTATATATATAGATTAATTTTTAGAGAGGCGATAATAATCTCAGATTGGACGAGATATAGTAGTTTATAAATTTTGAACATTTCTGTCTATACTGTACAAGAGTGTGGCCATTACTTAATCGAAAAAAGCAATTGCATCTAACTTCTTTTCGAAGATGACAGATGTTTCGGGATATGCATCATTCTTATTTTCTGGCTCGTGTGTAACGTAGCTGCGTAACAGAACATCTAGATAATAAAATTAAAATAAGTAAGACCATTGATAAAATTACAGTTTTCATTAGAGCCACTGAATATTTGACTTCAAATAAGTGTAATTGTATTGTTAGACGAGAAACCCTTTTGTGAATAATATAATTCTAGAAATAAGAGTGTGTTAAGCAAATTATTGTTAAACATAAAACTGAAAAGTGTTTTTCATTCGAGGCTCGGCTTCATTATACATTGGTGTCAGAAGTGGGATACAACCTTTTCTGGATGAGCAGTTTTCAGAAAACTATGGAGAAACGGTTCAAGAACATAGCGAAGTGAACATTTTGGGGATAACATAGTGAAGTGAACAGTTTAAGTGAATATAGTGAATCGTGAAAATTCGAGAATAGCGAAGAATAATTGGGCTTACGATTAAGTGTGTGCTTGTGATTACACAATAATGGTTCGCAAATCATTAGATCAGCTTACTACTGCGGAGCTGAAAGCTGAACTGAATTTCTTTCCCCAATAGGAGGAACGAGCGATTAATTTATTAGTCTCCATGACGCAAAAAAGCCAAGTGGTGAAGATCCTAATTCGATTTTCTTTGATTTCGAGGAGCAAGAAGTAAGTGCAGGCTTCGACATGTCATCAATGATGATGTTTCTGGAGGCAAAATTTGGAGAACAAAAGAATTCTCTAGGAACAACTACGTGTTCTTCGCGTCAACAGTCCTAAAGTCAAAAACAATTTGGAACAGAAGCTCGAACAACAACGTGAGGAGCAACGCCAATAGCTCGAAGGGCTACGAGCAGAGCAGCGCCAACAGTCCAAAGATCAAAAGAAGCAGCTCGAAGAACAGCCTCTGCAGCACGAGTAACATTTCGACGAACAGTGTAAGAATGATGAGAATGTTCTCGAGTCAAAATTCACGGTGCTCGATAATCGATATGAAAAAGTCGAAACTACATTTATAGTGGTAGAAGAGAAAGTTGGGAGATTAGAAAATTATGTAGAAACAATCGAACAAAAAGTCGAAAAAGATGAAAAGAAAGTCGAAGACCTAGCTTAAGAAACAAAAGATTCGGAAAATTTCTGGAGATTGTCCACGAATGAAGGAAATGAAGCCTCCAACTTTCGACGGACAGACGCAATGGACAATTTATAACAAACAGTTCGAAGCTGCTGCCTTGACCATCTGCTGGGAGGATGAGTAAAAAGCCATCGCACTTACACTGAATTGAATGAAAAGAAAACAAATGCTGCCGAAGCTGGGGCTTGAACCCGAAGCGTTTGGCTTAGCAGTCAACTACGCATTCCTCTGAGCCATGGCCACCTGCGGGATATGCTTAAGAACTAACTTCGCGGGGCAGAAGTCTTAAGATATCGAAATGTGGAGATCCCAATGAAATACGGTCTACCAAAAGCAGTTATTCTGAGAACAGTCGTCGGGAAGGACCAAATGATACCACCGGCATCGGAAACTGTTATATGGTTGTAGCTAGAGCATGATACAGGGACCCACCGATTCCTACTTGATGAACAAGATGCAGACGATAATTTCCAAAACTAAATCGTTGGAAATATTTTTGGTGGTACCAGAGAACAACTTGGTTCCAATAAGAGCCTTAAACATCAGACGACACGAGATGAGAACCCAAAAAGAAAAAGTGATTGGTAAATGGGTTCCGCTTATCGCAATATCAAGCATAACCAAGGTGGAGACTGCTACACCAGTGCTTCCAACTAAACGGATGGACATAACGATATCGATTCTCAACTAATGCAAGCGGGAAAGAAGAAAAGGAGCTCACCACCACCCTGCGAATATGAGCCGAGCCCAACAACGGTTAGACGACTGAAAGGATCAGAGAAGCACAGATGGAAGACCCTGACATTAAAACGATTCTTACCTGGAGGGAACACATGGAGCAACCATATTGGCAAGACATTTTGAGTCATAGTCCAACCCTAACGGAGTCTTGGGCACCGTGGGAATCATTTCATATCCAGGGTGGTGTCTTAAGAAGAAAATGGGAGTCCTCCAAAGGAAAGTCCTTTGTATTACAGCTTATCGTTTCATGGTCCTTGGTCAAAGATGTACTACGGGACCTACATGGTGGAGTATCGGGAGGACATTTGGAAGTCAATTAGACTTTAGACAAAGTGAAGGAGCAATTCTACTGGCTGTCTGCGAGAGAAGACATTGACAAGTTGGGCGGAAAATTGGATTACATGCGCCGCCTGTAAAGGCCAAAATGATAGACGCAAGGAACCATGCATCAGCACAACGTTGGGGCACCGTTCGAAAGAATAGAAATAGATATTGCTGGCCCGTTTCCAGAAACGAACAGCGGAAGCCGTTACATATTAGTTGTTATGGACTACTTCAGTACATGGCCGGAAGCATTCGCTATACATAATCAGGGAGCGAAAACTGTAGTGGAATAGATCTTGAACATCTGGGTATGCAGATACGGGGCACCTTTGGAATTTCATTCTGATTAACGTAGAAACTTTGAGTCCAGAGTATTCCAGGATGTTTTCCAGCGGTTAGGTATTAAGAAGACCAGATTGACACAGCTTCATCCACAGTAAGACGGTATGGTAGAACGATTCAATTGAATCTTGAAATAACACCTCTCCTAGGTGGTAGAAGACAATAAACGAAGCTGGGATCATTGCTTTCCCTTGTTTCTAATGGCGTTCCGAAGCGCGGTCCATTGCACGACTGGATACTAACCATGTGAAGTCATATTTGGTCGAGCATTAAGGTTGCCTAGTGTAGTTCGTATCCCCAATGGTAGAGCCAACAACTGAAGATGACTACATTGATGATCTACGAAATTACCAAGACAAGAATAAGACTGGCAAGCGAACGTATGAAAACCAGGTACGATATCAGAGCAACAGGAACTGTATTTCGGAAAAAAGATTTGATTTTGCTCTATAATCCCCAACGTAAACAAAGAAAATCGCCGAAGCTACCACCCCTACATAATTGTGAAGCGTATAAACGACGTTGTCTACCGAATACAGAAAGGACTTCGAGGAAAACTAAAGGTAGTGCATCTGGATCGGTTACATCGTTATGAAGGTGAAACTGAGGACACACCTGTTCGGGACGAACAAGTTTAGGAGGAGGGCTATGTTATGAATTGTGATTGCAGTGTAGGAACCTACCCTGATGTGTTAGTGTTAGTTTGTGGTACTGGATGCGCCCACTGGAATGAATGACTGGAAAAGTGATATCTGTCAAAATCACTTCTCGAATAATCAAGTAACTGCGGACATCTCCGAGAATATGCCATTTCTTCTGGACTCTGTTTGTGGATTGGTATAAATAGAGATGAAGTGACAACCAGACTAACTAGTCTAAGTTGTGACCTAAACGTGATTCGGATAGTTATAACTGAGTGAATCACCTAAGTGAATTTTGGAAAGTGATAATAGTGCGCGAATTTAATCGTTGGTATTTGATTTCAAATAAGTGTAATTAGATTGTTACACGAGAAACCGTTTTGTAAATAATATAATTCTAGAAATAATGTCAGGGCATAAGCTGCTGCTTCGGCAAGTGTGCGGTTTCCAGCCATTCGTACTGCCAGTTGAAGAAAAACACTTGTATAACCTATCCCATACCACATGCAATATGTTGTGTCAACATCATTTTAAATATTGCAATGCGGTTTTTTGGGGATATTTATTTTAAGGATGGGATGGGATAGAGTATTTAATGTTCCGTAGCGAATTATAGCCTTCGTAAATCAATTTATCAAACATTTCATTTTAGTTTATTTTACATAAAGCATTATATATTTGATATAATAAAATGTATTTTTACTTTTGGCTTAGTGACCTGCATGATATTGGTGAACACTACCAATGTGGAGTTACCCATCAGTGTAATTTTCTTCTTTTTCAATCATTAGAAGGTATACTAAATGTCAAAACCTCTCACTGTATAGGCTTCAGCGTTCTCCTGAGCAATTTAAATAGTTGAAGACAATGTTTATCAAACCAATATCAAAAAGGATGGACTGGTAAGATATTAACGGAATTAATAATTGAATTAATGAACGAATGATTATACCGCTTTTTTATCGGCAAAGCTCAGCTGTATATTAAGTAAGGCAAAAATCAACTCAACAACTGACACAACGTGAAACAAAGTCAACTCAACAACTGACACATCGGGAGACAAGGCTTGTTGATGACTCCCAGGAATCCACAATGACCTCTGAAATTAACCGCCAGTCACAATAAAAACTCCTTATTTGTTCGTTTTATATGGTCGATTTATTCTCTAAAGAATTGTATTTTAAAATGGATCTTACATATATCTTTACTAAACTTACTAAGTCTTACTTACAGTGGTGTTGGCTTGGATTCCTGGACGTAAATGCTCTTTTTTGTACGACGTACGTGCCTCGTTCTCATATGTCAAATCGGAATGAACGCATTCAAACCGCAAAATATGAAATATTCCATTCAGGTGTGTTCGTTGAAGAAATCCGAGCCAATACCACTCTACTTTACAGATAATTAATTTTATTACACCCCACCCCCCGTGAGGCACCCTGTTCCTACAGCAGCCTCACCAACATCCATTGCAGCCAACAGCCGAAGCGGTTTTGGCGTCAGCCGATCGTACCTGTTTGTCTTGAAGACAACGGGTCGAATATGGACATCGCAATGCTTAAAAACTCCCTCTTGGTTGGGCACTTATCTCCAGCAGTAACGTCGTTACTTACGCGAGATAACTTTATTTTGAATGTGAAGACGTCTTCCTTTGCGCCCAGCACATTCCTTATACCTTTTCCACTGCGGTGTCCATATTCATATCTACCTCCTGTCTCTGTTTATCCTCCTTGGTATATTCGGAAATATCTCTCAGTACCCTTTTTGAGTTGGATGCAAGATTCCGAAGCTTGAAACCATCGCTGCTGTGAATTGATATGCCTTGGTTACTTCCGATGCTTCTGCTTCAGAGTGACAACTATCCACATAGTCGTCAACGTAATGGTGGTCAACTATTCCCTCGGGTGCTCACATGCAAATCTCGAAGCGTTGAGGTGCTTCACGAAGTTCGCCGAGCATGGTGAGGAGCTGGCACAAAACGTCATCGATTGCATAACGTACACATCAAAGGGCTGGTCTCTTTTGTCTCTCCAGACAAAGCGTTGCGAATCCTGGTCCTCTGGTCGGATTAGAACCTGGTGAAACATCTCTTGAATATCTCCTGTAACAGCTACTGGACGCATTGGGAGTTGAATAAAATAGCAAGCAATGGCTTGAGCTTGTGGGGGCCTTTGAGCAAAAAATCTTTTAATGATAAATTACTCACTTCGGCTGCGGCGTGGAAGACCAATCGAACCTTACCCGGTTTATTCGGGTTCTGCACTCCAAAATGTCGAAGATACCAGGTCCATGCTGTACTTAGGTTAGCCTCGACTGCTGTCAACTTCCTCGCATATCCGTTTTCCAGATACTTCGCAATTATTTGTCTGTACGTTGCACCAAACTCAGGATCCCTGCTTATCTTCGACTCGAGACTGAATAATCTGCGTTTCGCCATATCATAACTTGCTGGAACTATAAACTCGTCAGCCTTCCACAACAATCTTGTCTCATAACGGATGCCAATCCTTGTAGTCGTGTCAGATAAAATGCGCACTGCTTTTCTTTCGCCGTCTGAGATTAATTTTGCGGTTGGTTTCTTCACGCCAAGGCTCTTCAAGTTTATGAACTCGTTCACAATCGTGTCCAAACGTGCTTCTTGATCTTCTCCAGCTGTTCTGCTATGGAGAATGAAGTTGTTATGCCTGTCTTGTATGCTGTTTGCGGATCTACCGTAGACTACCCATCCGAGCTTCGTTTCTGCAACAAGCGGCTGAATATCTGTATACTTGATAATGTTTATTGGTGCCCCCAAATGGCAATGGTCAAGCCCAATGAGTAGCTGAGGTTTGGCATTATGGTACTCAGCAAGGGACAGCATAGATGAGTAACGGAGGAATGGCTGCAGGTCATCGGAAATCAGGGTTTGAGTCGGCAGATTCAATCCACTGACAGTTTGAACACCATTCAGAGCAAACTTCGGAGCTTCGCCTTTATCCGTGCTGATATGCAGTTCTACCACAACCTCATCCTTTGTTGATGTATGCTTGCCGAACCACTGCAAATTTAAGACCCTCTTATGTCCTCTTAGGCGGAGCTGCATCGCTAAATCTGTGCTCATTATGGTCACCGAAGCCCCTTCGTCCAAGAGCGCATACGTCTTCACCATGACATCGTTGTTGTAGAGCCTTACTGGCAGTATTCGAAAGAATATTTTCGAGCTTATTTCGGCGTTACAACACAACAAAGTACTCATTGCTCTTTGACTTTCGTTGTTATGTGAAGAAGCTGCTGCTGATGTTTTGAGCCCCTGTGGCTCATGTAGTGATGGATGGTGAACTCTGGTGCAATCATCGGTCCCACATGATTTCCTCTATCTGCATGAACTTACGTTGTGATCATATTTGAGACAAGAGAAAAATAGCCGGTTTTTCTTGACAAAGTACCATTTTACTTGAGCTTCCAGGCCAACGTAAGCATTACAGCTGACTACTGGATGTGACTTTCCTTTGCAGTGGCGGCAGAAATTTCCATTGGCAGTTGCTGGTCTGGACTGTTCAGTGGTGTGAAGAACCTTGGAGGGTTGGTCGTTGCGGATATTGGCTTCTGCCGTCATCGTTATGCAAGATTTCTTCCGAAGCAAGCAGGATATTTCTTGATTTCTTCGGGCAAACGAGTCTTGCAAGTCCACTTAACCACTCATCGAAGTGCTTCAGAGCTGGATATGGCTGGATGTAAATGCTTCTTTGGGCCCATTCCAAGCGCTTGCTCATTGGCAAATTGCTGATAAGTTCGTCTATAAGTGTTGGGTTCGCCAGATGTTGGTGCATACCGCTTGACTCAAGGAACGTCGACAGTTTCTGAACCCGTGTAGCGAACGGTATAAGCAGTGCCAATTTGCTTTCCGGAATCGGAACAATATCCCTTACCTTCGACAAATGGCTGCTCAGTAAGAACTCTGAGCGACCAGCCCGCAGTTCCAATGCTACCATTACTCTGTCCACGTTTTCTGGATGAATCAAAATGGCTTCCACAACCTGATTTGCGTCCCCTTTGATGCGCCTTTGAAGTCGAAAAATGTTTTCCACCTTGGAATAGCGCCTTGGGTGCTGACTGAATGGCTGGGACGTGTTTTAAGGTGGCAGGTATGTTGCTACTCTTGGCGTCTGATAGCAGCTGCTAATCGGTATAACGACTTCGTTTGTTAATAATGGCATAGGCTGTGACTGTTGTGGAGATAACCATGTGGTCGGTGCATACTGGGCTGTGCCAGCACCGCTATACATGGCTGCGTTTGTGGCTGTTTAGGACTTAACATACATCTTTTTGTTTATTCTTTTAAATGTTAATCTTTTGATGTATTTACATAGCTACCTTTTTGTATCTATTTTCATTTATTTTCTGTTAATTTCTTGTTAATATTAGTTCAAACTTCCTGTAATTGCATTACATTTGTGCCCTCTCTATTAATGTTGTATGATGAGCACGATCAGTACTTATGTGTTATCAATCACATTGATCTTGGCAAAATCATGCCTATGTATTGGTCAACGGTGTGGTGTTTGCTCACAGACATAGTGTTCCTCTCGTACCATGCTTGTTCGTACAGCATTACAGCAACAATTGTATTGCTTGTGCGAATGAGCGTGGGTGGGCAAATATGCAATTAACGCAGTTTCGCCCTATTCAAACTTGCATATCTCTTTCACTTAAATCGTGATCGCAGCAAACACCACATCTGGAACCTCGTCTTATTGGATAAGTAGAATTGTACTATTTATATTGAAATTCAGTTTGGATAAAATAAACATTTTTTTTCGCTCTTGTAATTGTTTTCCTTTTTTGTCAATTCATTGGTACAATTACAAGCATTCTATACATTTGTTAATCCCAAACATATTGGTCCTTCGGTAGCCGAATTTAATCGTTTATAAAAAATCGGTGTAAAAACTATAAGCTGCACGTGTGAAATTAATTTTTGTGTGCACGTGTAATTTGGTGGTGCTAAATTTTCTTGGCACGCTTTTTCGTGAAGAAAATCAAGTGTGTGCAATACATTCTGCTGTGCTTTAGCGAGAATTTTAACATTTTTTGTTGAATTCGTTAGCGACAAATACTTTTTGTTATATAGCCCGAGCGCTATAATAATTATTAAAAGAGTTTTTCGGTTGTTAAAAGCCAGCTTTACACCTTTGATTTTTCTTCGTTTCTGTTGTGCTTATTAGGCTATTCGTTTGATTAAAATGAGTGCAATTAAAAAAAACGCGGAAATGCGAAGGCCTGCTTAACACGTGCGGTCGATTTTTTAGCATCAATCGACGAAAATACATCAACTGAGATGTTAGAAATTCGGTTAAGCAGAGTCGTTGAAGCATGGAATGAGTTTTCTTCACTACACAACGAATGCTTAAGGCATGCTGAGGAAACTGAAGTGTTGGAATATGAAACAGATTTCGGAGTTTATGAGTGCAAGTATTTCGACGCGCACTCGGGTTTAAAAAAGGCAATTCGCGAGCAAAAAAACGTGGAAAACCCAGCTAACACTGCTAGTGACTCTGACTTGAACGTCTTGCCAATCATCAAGCCACGTTTTTAAAAACTTTAGACTCGTCGACGAAATCTGTTTCGAAAATTAATTTGCCAACGATAAATATTCCTCCATTTTCGGGTGACTACAAAGAGTGGCATTCGTTTCGCGATTTATTCCTCGGTTCGGTCCATAACAAAGACAATATAAGTGCAACTCAAAAGTTCCACTATTTAAAATCTTTTTTGCGTGGAAATGCTGCCGACCTTATTCAGCATATCAAGATTTCCAATGCTAATTATATCGTAGCATGGGAAAGACCTGAAAAACGATACGACCGCGTTAATCTTGTCGTGCAGTCGTTCGTGCAAACTTTTTTAAGATGATTAATGGGCTTATCTTCAAAAGAAGCAGGTCACACCAATGGGTGTATATCTTTTAATCTTGTGTCAAGATACAACAAAACATCTCTTTCGGTTGATGCATTTGTTCTGGGTAAATTGACATCAAATTTATCATCCAAATCGTTGGATGTATTAACATGGCAACACATCAAGAATCTAGATCCAAACTTCAATGTTTCCAGTGCTGTTGAAGTTCTCCTCGGAGCTGATAAGGTTTGGGCAATTTTGGAGCCAGGACAAATTCTTGGACCTCAAGGCAAACCAATAGCTGAAGCTACCTCTTTCGGCTGGGTGATTTCAGGGGAGCTGTTCGATTCCAATTGCCGCAACTTGGAATTTTCATCGCTTCATTCGACTGTCGACGTGGATGTTATTTTGCAAAGGTTTTGGGAGCTAGAGGACGTCATTCCTCATAAATCTCGTTGTGTCTCTAACGACCCAGCAGAAGACTACTTCCAAAAAACATTCGCTCGCGCTTCGGACGGAAAATATATTGTGTCTCTCCCCTTTAAAAACTCTGCTCCGTGCTTTAAAAATACTTTGCATTCGGCAATATCGCGCTTATATGCAATGGAGCGCCGATTTCGTACCAACCTCGATTTGCACCAAAAGTACTCTAAGTTCATGCACGAGTATCTGGAACTTGGACACATGGAATTGATCCCTCGCGATAAAATTGAAATCGGCAATTAAAATCAGTTTTATCTGCCCCATCACGCCGTACTTAAACCGGAAAGTTCGTCCACAAAACTTCGCGTCGTGTTTGATGGTTCGGTAAAAGACTCAAACGGACAGTTGCTAAATAGCCATTTGTTTATCGGGCCCCCAATACAACGCGATCTTATCGGTGTGTGTCTTCGTTTTCGTCAACATCAGTTTGTCTTTACTGCCGACATCGTCAAAATTTTTCGGCAAATATGGATGTGTGACAAAGACACTGATTATCAGCGCATCGTTTGGCGGCAAAATCCTAACTGCGAAATTCAGCACTATCGGTTACGGACTGTGACCTATGGTACAGCATCGGCACCATTTCTATCGGTTCGCTTACTGCAACAGTTGCCTGATGATTACCAATCGAAATATCCGAACGCGGCTAGGATTTTGCTCAACGACGTCTATGTTGATGACGTTATGACGGGGACAAGCTCTTTCGAATCTTTGTTGGATTTGCAATTAGAGCTCATCGCATTGCTATCGGAAGCTCGTCTTCAACTTCGGAAATGGAGTTCGAATTGTTGGGCACTACTCGCTCAACAAAATCCGGAAGATTGCGAGTATTCATTTGTCGACCCTGAGCGTTCGCAGTCCCTAATTAAAGTGTTAGGGATGTTTTGGAATCCTGCCACAGACGTATTTTCCTATCGTTTGACATCTCCTCCTCCAAGTCCCGTGGTAACAAGGAGAACGTTGCTATCCGAAAAAGCACGTATTTTCGACCCACTCGGACTCCTTGCACCTTCGGTCATACTTTTTCAAATTATGTTTCAGAAGCTCTGGTCTTCTGAGTTAAAACTTGGTTGGGATGATCCTCTACCTTCTGAACAGACTGAAAGATGGATGAACTATCGCGAACAACTCCCATCTTCCGAACAAATTCGAGTTCCGCGAAATGTGTTTTCATCGGTTGAAGAAATCGAACACGGCTTCTCCGATGCATCGTCACTCGCTTACGCCGCCGTTGTTTATGCCGTCTCAAAATCTCCCCTCGGTGATATCAATGTCACAATCGTTGCGGCAAAAACTAAAGTGGTCCCTGTTAAACCCATATCCATTCCCCGTCTCGAACTCTGTGGTGCCTTGTTATTAGCGCGGTTACTTACCCTGGTGAAATCGTCGGTAACAGCCAAAATCGCTAGAACATTCGCGTGGTGCGATTCCGAAATCGTGCTGCATTGGCTATCGTCACCTCGTCCTCGCTGGACAACCTTTGTCGCGAATAGAACCGCAGCTATACTGGACACCATACCCAGATACTCTTGGCAGCATGTCCCATCGGAATCGAACCCAGCGGACTGTGCTTCGCGTGGTGTTTTGCCGTCGAATCTTCAGAGTCATCATCTTTGGTGGATCGGTCCACCCTGGCTGTCTCTACCAAAGGAACACTGGCCGAGATCAGCTTTTGCCCTAAATATATCGGAGGACGAATCCGTGAAGCGGGAGGAGAAAGTCGTCGCAAGGCATGCACTGGTCACGTCGTTTGATAATCATGTCTTCGACGACCTAATAAAAAAAATATCATCTTGGTATCGTCTTCAAAGAGTTGTTGCATACGTTCTTAGGTTTGCATCAAGCGTAAAACCAAAGTTCCTTTGTCGTCGGTTGGAGTATGCGGAAATTCGAAATGCACGGATCAATATCTTGAAGTTCGTACAGTCGACCTCTTTCGAAGATGACATCCAGCACCTGCGTACTACAAACCAGCTGCCTACGAAATCGACACTTTTGAAGTACACAGCGTTTTTGGACAGCGATGGACTACTTCGCATAGGTGGACGCATCAAACACGCATGTTTACCATTTAGTATCAAGCACCCAATTATATTACCTAAAATTAACCCTCTTTCGAAACTCATAATTACAGATTTTCATCACCGCTATCTGAATGCGGGAGTATCTGAGACATTCGCTTTCGTTCGACAAGAATTCTGGATTATGGGCAGCCGAAACTTGATACGCCAAATCGTCCACAAATGCAAGCCGTGTTTCATGCAGCGGAAACTCACTTGCCAGCAGATTATGTGAGATCTTGCACTACACCGGATTCAACCCAGTCGTCCATTTACAAACACCGGATGCGATTATGCTGGCCCGATCAACATCAAATTATCCCGCTGCCGCAAGGCTAAGATGTCCAAAGCCTACGTTGCACTATTCGTGTGCATGTCAACAAAGGCCATGCATTTGGAGTTAGTGAGTGACCTCACCACGGATGCCTTCCTCGCAGCCTTAAGGAGATTTGTTTCACGCCGTGGGAAGTGTTCCAATATCTACAGCGACAATGGGACTAACTTTCAAGGATCTCTGAGATGCCTAACCGAGATGCATAAATTGATTATGGCTCAAAACCAATGACGTTATCACTGCGGCCCTTGCTAAGGATGGTGTAGCTTGGCATTTTATCCCTCCGTCTGCGCCACATTTTGGTGGTTTATGGGAGGCTGGCGTAAAGTCAGTTAAACTCCATCTTCGTTGCGTTATAGGAAACGCAATTTTAACTTTCGAAGATCTTAGTACTGTCCTTACTCAAATAGAAGCCATTCTTAACTCTCGTCCTCTTTGTTCTATGTCTGATTGTGATTTAAACCCATTAACCCCAGCACACTTTCTTGTAGTTGAGCCATTGACCGCAGTTCCCGACCCTTGCCATCTAGATACGCCACCAAATAGCCTATCACACTGGAACCATATCCAGAGTATGACCCAAGGATTCTGGAAGAGATGGCATACGGAGTATCTTACGACACTGCAGGAGCGACCTAAATGGCAATCCAAGCAGAATCCATGGTAGGGTCTTTGACCACTGTGGATTCTGCTGACACATGATAGCTGATTTCAGTGTTCTGTGCCACCTTTCGATCATGCCATTAGCTTGAGGGTGGTAAGCGGTCGTCCTGTTTCTTTTAAAACCCATTACCTTGCCCAACTCTTCGAATAGCCGGGACTCGAATTGCCTCCCTTGGTCTGTTATGATAGTGGAGGGAACACCAAAACGTGGTATCCACTCGCGGCAGATAGCCTCAGCTACCGATTCTGCGGTGATGTCCGTTAACGGAATGGCTTCTGGCCAGCGGGTGTAACGATCTATTAGCGTTAGGCAATAACGAACGTTTTCTGAGGTAGGCATCGGCCCAATGATATCTATGTGGATAGTATCGAATCTACCGCCTGTCTCTGTTATTTGCCCTACAGGACTGACTACATGCCGATGTACCTTGGACCGGTGGCACGGAATACAGCATTTGGCCCACTCTCTAACATCTTTGTTCATTGATGGCCAAAAGTATCTTTGCCTAACCTCCTTAACAGTGGCTCTAATGCCCGGATGGCACAGATTATGCACACTGTCGAAAATTGTTTTACGGAAGCGTTGTGGAATATATGGGCGTGCTATACCAGTCGATACTTCACAATGTATGTGCTTTTGGGATTGGACTACCGGAACTTTTCGTAACTCAACGGATTTATTTACCTTCAGTAAAAGTTTCAGTTCCTTGTCCTTTTCCTGCTCCACTGCAATATCTTCATAGTCCACGCTCTCTGGAATTACTAACTCGTACATTCTGGACAACGCATCTGCTACGACATTTTGTTCGCCCGGCACGTGCCGGATATCTGAGGTATACTGCGAAATTAAGTCAAGATGCCGAAGTTGTCTTGGAGAGGCTTTCTCGGGCCTTTGTTGGAGGGCGTATACCAATGGCTTGTGGTCAGTATATAGAGTGAATGCTCTGCCTTCCAGCATATGTCGGAAGTGGCGTATGGCTAAGTATGCCGCCAGAAGTTCGCGGTCATAGGTGCTATACTTTCTTTGTGTGTCGGTTAACTTGACCGAGAAGAAACTCAAAGGCTTCCAGGCACCTTTGACCTTCTGTTGGATGACGGCTCCGACAGCAGAGTCTGAAGCATCGACTACTAGTGCCGTTTCGGCGTTTAGCGAAGGAAATGCGAGGACTGTTGCGTTTCGCAGCTGGAGCTTGCATACCTCGAACGCCTTTAGGGTATCCTGAGTCCACTCTATCTCGCGTTTGTCACCTCCAGGAATTTATTTAGGAGTTCTTGTGCCTTTGCCGCGTTGGGGATAAATCTGCGATAGAAATTTAACATCCCAAGGAACCGACGCATGTCATTAACCGTTTTCGGCGGCTTAAAGTTGGAGATTGCGTCGACCTTATCTAGCTGCGGCCGCGTTCCATCAGCGTCGATGGTGTGACCAAGGAAGTTTACGGACGGTTGAACAAATACGCTCTTTTCAACATTGACGACAAGTCCGGTTTCATGCAATTTACGCAAAACTGTCTCCAAGTGCTTGAGATGAGCTTTTTCATCTTTGGATGCTATTAGTAAGTCATCAATATATACGAAGCAAAATTCAAACTCTCTGGTTACGTCGTGTATAAAACGTTGAAAGGACTGGGCTGCATTTCGCAGGCCAAATGTCATTCGAAGAAATTCGAATAACCCAAATGGGGTGCTGATGGCCGTTTTAGGAATATCAGATGGTTCTACAGGGATCTGATGATAGGCTCGAACTAGGTCTAGTGTGGAGAACACTTTGCAGTCTTTAAGCTGTTGGGTAAAATCGTGAACGTGAGGGATGGGATACCGATCGGGCACGGTGACGGCGTTTAAACCGTGGTAGTCTCCACACGGTCTCCACTCTCCGTTCTTTTTAGGTACCATGTGTAGTGGGGAAGCCCAACTACTCTTTGACGGCCTACAAATACCTGCATCGAGCAAAAACTGAAACTCTCTTTTGGCAATGGCCATTTTCTCCGGGGATAGCCTTCGGAACCTAGAGGAGATAGGTGGCCCTTTCGTCACAATATGGTGTGTGACGTTGTGTGTAATCGTTTGTCTGAAGGCATTTTCTGGTTGGACGCTACAGTATGACTTCAATAAGTTCCTGATTTCGGGACTTGTAACGGCATCCGAAACAACCGATAGGTTTGACTGACCGGACACGATTCGACCCGAGGTGTACAGAGACGTCAGGGGGTCGATAAGACGCCTCGCTCTAATGTCTACTAAAATTCCGTGCGTCTTAAGAAAATCTGCGCCTATGATGGGTTTGTCTACATCGGCCAAAATAAACACCCAATTAGAGGATCGCCGTAGCCCGAGGTCTAATTTGACGACCTTTTTAACATATGTGCGAACCCGTGTTGCATTAACAGCAAAAAGAGAAAAGTTTGGGTCTGGTGACACGCGTGGGGAGTCACGAGGAGCAGGAAGTACGGATACGTCAGCGCCTGTATCGACTAAATAATGAGTACCGCTAGTGCGATCGAATATGAATAGGCGACTATTACTCGTTTGGCTGGGGCCGCTGGTCGCCGAGCGGGACCCGCCTTCTAGTTTTCCGTCTCTGCAATGGGTCTATATGAGCATGGTCGCGTACAGTGTATGGCGTGGTCACCATGCTTCCTATGATACCAACACATTTTAGGAGCCGAGCGACTCTTGTTCCTAATCTTTCCCTTTCGTGCATTGTTTGCAGGTCGAGGTTGTCGTGCCCTGTTGGTAGCTCGCAATTCTTGCAACTGAGCGGTCAGGACTTCTATGCGCTCCTCTAGACTGCCGCGTGTGTTACAACCAGGCGCCTGTGGTCGGGCGAAGGGATTTGAAGACGTACTAGGATGCAAAGGTGAGCTGTGAGATACGTAGTCTCTAGCCTGAGAACGTCGGCTGGGTACGGCGTTCTCCCCTAGACTATTAATACTGAAATGACTAGTAGCTTCAATGATTTTATCGGCCGTGGAGGCCATGTGCCCTAATTCTTCCGTGCTTCCTGCCAAAATAGCTTTGACCATGTCTGGTAATCGCTGAAGCCATAATTTTTGTATCATGGCCGCTGAAAAGCTAGAACCTGCCAGGTCCTGCATGTCCCGCAACAGCTGACTAGGTTTCTTGTCTCCTAAGTCTAATCCGCCCAGCAGCTGCTGAAGACGCGTGTCCTCGGAATCCATAAGACGCGTTAGGACTGCTGTTTTTAGGGCTTCAAATTTATGTTGCGGTGGTGGAGTCGCAATGACGTCACGAAGTCGTTGCACGGTATTCACGTCCATTAGTGAAATCGCGGTATAAAATTTGCGTTCGTCAGACATATTCCTAGCGAGGGCGAATTGCCCCTCCATGGCAGTAAACCACAAGTCTGGACACGACGGCCAAAAATTAATCGGCTTATAGCTGACAGAGTCTATGTGTGCAAGGTCTGCACGAAGAGTTTCTTCCGTTTTGGAATCGTTCGCCCCTTGTACCTGACCCGTACCTAAGAGGGGGTTACCGGGGGGCCCTGTTTCGTTACGCTCCATTATAGCGTTCGCGACAAGTTCGGTACGTGCCTACACAAAATTAATCAACAATCGTCTCTCCACCGAACGGCTACTCGACAACAAAAAAAAAAAAAAAAAACGCGCGTAAGGGGAACTCTAGAAACGCGATGAGGAGGGCACGGCGTAGTGCATATGGTTTACACGGGAAAGAAAAAATATAAAATATACTTAGATACTAACTACCACTATCTACTGAACAAACTGCTTACGGCTGGAATGACACGTGGAGCTGCGTACGTGGGACATCAGTTTATGTCGGTAGTATATTGTTGCGTCCAAGCTGTCCAACGGAGCGGTCTGCAATAGGCACGACCGTAGTAGGGTTTCTACTACCCAACGATGTCCAACGGCGCGGTCTGCAATAGGCACGACCGTAGTAGTTGTTCCGCACAGTGCCTTTGCCCCCGCAATGCACGGCGCTTCGTCTGTTGTGAGGCGAAGGATTACACACCCGTGTGCACTGACAAACGCTGACGAGACGGCGGTCGCGGACCAATGTGCACTGCGAATGAAGACGTGAGGGCAACTGATGAATTGTGGTTGTTGGTGGCCAGATGTTCCGTGAGTGCGGTGAGTGGCGAAGCGAAGGTGGACACAAAGATAAAAATTGTGTTGCCGAAGAGTCCACTGCACAGAAGTAGGCGAGGTACACACAACGACAGAAAATTGTTCGTATTCGGCTGGAATTACTGTGTGCCCGAGCCGGCGAGGTGAAGGTGAACGGGATACTGCGTGTTGGCGTAACGGCGCAATATCTGCTAGCTATGGAACTTTTTTGATGTGTGCTGGAATAATGTCATAATGAACATTTGCAGTCAACGAAGTGGAAGCAGTCAACGAAGTGGATAACAATAAATCTTATTGTCAAACCAAAATACTTTACGAAGAATTTCATTAGAATCATGTTGAAACAAAAGAAATGTTTGACTCTTGAGGAACTGCAGGCGGAAGTAGATAGTTGGAGCGATGAAGAAAATAGTGGTCAACATGCGAACACAATAAATATTGTTATAATGCCGCCTGATGAAGCTGATGTCATAAGCGACGCTGAAGAATTGGACGATAATGTTCAAATTCTCAATGATGCAAATGAGTTTCCTCGCGAAGTAGCAGGCAATTTTGAAGTGGAGTATATTTTCAATGACGAAAATGTTAATTTGGAAGAAAGCGTTGAAAACGACGAAGTCATTTGCTTCCAACCATCTTCATCGAAAGAAGCCAGCGAAATCAGTGAATGGCAGAAATCAAAATGGAGCCGCAGCAAAAATTACAATTTTGAAAACCAACCCTTTGATAACACTACAAATTCACACAAAAACCTATACGAAAAGATTGGTAAGTATTTTCAAATATTTAATGCAGAGTGTGATACTTAATTTAAATTTGAAGGAATACTTTCCTCAGCTAATAGTAGACAGCACAAATGAGTACGCTGGACAGAACAATGTCCCTGGATTTTCTACAACAGTTGAGGAAATTAAAACTTTTCTTGGTATACTGTATATTACTGGCTATCATACATTGCCCAATATACAATCATATTGGTATAATCGCGAGTCATTGGGATGTCAATATATAAAAAAGGCTATGAGCCGGGACAGATTCAAGCGAATCAAACAAAATTTGCACGTTTGTGACAACACAAAGATCGACAAAAACTGCAAATTTGCAAAAATATCACCCCTAAATGATTTACTCAATCAAAAGTTCATGCAATTCGGCATATTCTCGCACAATCTTGCTATCGACGAACAAATGATAGCTTATTATGGGCGTCATTCATGCAAGATGTTTATAAAAGGCAAGCCAATTAGATTTGGATACAAGTATTGGTGCTTGGCATCTTCAGATGGATACTGCTATCAATTCATGCCTTATGCTTCTTCAAACTTCTGTGTGCGTCGCAACACATGTGCGCCTATGAGGGCGAAATCCCCGCTGATGCTTGCGGCTGTTTACACTTGGGGGCACATGATATGGCGCAGGAATTTCACTCGCGGAGTGTGGTGGCAAAAGTAAAAAAATAAAGTAATACGAAATAAGATCACGTCGGGGTCACCACTTTAGGAAAACGCATACACAATTGGTTGATGTATTTCCTTATATTTATACGTTCTTATTTCTATATACCTTAATATTTAAGATTACTTTAATTCAATTAGATAAGATTAGATTACCACCACACTACAGGACGTGCCCTTCTGGTCCGCGAGATGAATTAAAAAAGAAGCTAGAGAATGCCACGAACGCGGAAACATGGTAGTAGTTCGATCTGTGGATTGTCGAGTCTCTATTTTGTACATCGAGTAGTTCGCTTTGTGGATGGGTTTTTGTTGGCGAGCGGATGTGTTCATTTGTTAGTCGCCACAAACCGAACCTTGCACCTACAAAGTGGATACTGGGAAGAATTACTTCTGTCAACCCATGTTGTGATAAAAATGTACGAGGCGCCACTGTGAAGACTGCAGGAGGGACTTTTGTTCGCTCCATTTCGAAACTGGCTCTATTACCGACGTCCTGAAATTCGTTCCAGGGGGGGCGGGATGTTTAGGACTTAACATACATCTTTTTGTTTATTCTTTTAAATGTTAATCTTTTGATGTATTTACATAGCTACCTTTTTGTATCTATTTTCATTTATTTTCTGTTAATTTCTTGTTAATATTAGTTTAAATTTCCTGTAATTGCATTACATTTGTGCTCTCTTTATTAATGTTGTATGATGAGCACGATCAGTACTTGTGTGTTATCAATCACTTTGATCTTGGCAAAGTCATGCCTATGTATTGGTCAACGGTGTGGTGATTGTATTGCTTGTGCGAATGAGCGTGGGTGGGCAAATATGCAATTAACGCAGTTTCGCCCCATTCAAACTTGCATATCTCTTTCACTTAAATCGTGATCGCAGCAAACACCACATCTGGAACCTCGTCTTATTGGATAAGTGGAATTGTACTATTTATATTGAAATTCACTTTGGATAAAATAAACATTTTTTTCGCTCTTGTAATTGTACATCAATCGACTCGTTTTCCTTTTTTGTCAATTCATTGGTACAATTACAAGCATTCTATACATTTGTTAATCCCAAACAGTGGCAATTGGCATAAACTGGGACAATGGCTGCGTTAGATATCTATGTGGTGTGTACTGGGTTGTTCCAGCACCGGAGCACATGTCTGTAACAGCAGAAGCCCTAACAGGGTATGTCGCTGACGGCGTCGACCACCTCCCCGATGTGTACTGAGATATTCCAGCACCGGTGCACATGGATGTTTTAGTTGATTTTGTTTAGATTTCAGTTCAAACCACTGACTTCTTTCAGCTGACGTGACGTTTCTAGAAATTGGCACAATGTTGACGTGCTGCTGGCGAGTGAGCAGCTCTTCTATATGGAGGTGTTCGGCATTTTCAGTCGCGGTGCTGGCTGTAGCTACAATAAGCCGCATGCGCGATTCCTCCATCTGCTTCTGGATTTGCTCCAATGATGTTGGTGTTCACTGGGCGTCTGGCTGACTAATATTTTCCAACGTTGTGTCGTTTATATTGCAGTCACTATCTTCGGAACCTGGATCTTCGTGAAGAGATTTCAGATGGATTTTCTTTTTTAGGTTGGAATCGTTTCGTTCGACATTGACGGCGGCTACGTAAACGACTATGGTTTACTTTATTGGTGGTTTGAACTTTACGTTGTTTCGTTGGTTAAAATTCCTTAAAACTCCCTCTACTTGGCTGGCTGTAGGCGGCTACCTATCGAAAAAGAGCCGAGAGATGAAGTGACAAATCAATGGCTTCTTCACCAACTAATCTGCATTATAAGTAGTTTTTTGGCTGATGTGCTGGCTTTCGGGCGACCGATTCTTGAACGAGGACTGATGACAAAATATCTTTCTTTTTCTTTTTGCATGACGTACATGCCTCGTTCTCATATGTCAAATCGGAATGAACGCATTCAAACCAGCTAATATGAAATATTCCATTCAAGTTTGTTCGCTTAAGAAATCAAAGCCAACACCACTCTACTTTCCACAAAAAAAAATTTATTACAAGGCTATATACTGTTATAATTTCGGATTGTAGTGTACGAACCTGCACTGATGTGTGCAAATCGAACAGATCCATTCAGTGTCGATTGAAATAAATGAATGCCTACTGGAATGAATCTGTCAAAACCTTTTCTCGAAACGTCTAATAACTGCGGGAACCTCCGAGAATATGCCATCTATATGTGGAATGTGTATATGGTAGCAAGGAAAAATAAAATAAAATAAACCGAACTTTGTTTTTATATACTTTTATTTAAAAGAACCGAACTCCTTCAAAACCAAACGACGACTTCTTCTGTCAGAATGCCAACATAAAAATGAAAAAAAAGAAATATAAATTCATATCGTTGCCAGCTGAATATTCTTAAGAGAAGTGAGAAACTGTTAGGCTGCGCTTATATTGCGCTTACAACTCGGCCGTTCCTGCGATTTGATCGTCCTCGATCATAATTGTCTCATCACCGGAAATGTCACTGTCATAATCACCATCAGTATCGGTGAATCCATCCAACTCGAAGGGTGCTCCATCTTCATCTTATCCGAAGCGAAGACTGAAGTAAACCTTCGATTAGTGTTCGTCGTGCCATCTATACTCTCGACAAGGTATCGGTCATTTTAAGAACTTTAGAAACCATAAACGGCCCTCTGTACTTCGGTTCTAATTTTCTTGAGGTCTCAGTTGCTCCAGGTTCGTGTTCCACAACCATGTCGCTTATCGTAACGATCCTTCCCTGTTAATATGGCCTAAGGCTGCCTGCTGTTTATCGATCGCAATTGGATCCTCGATGTCGTCCGAGGTATTTTCGTTGTCTCTGCTGTACGAGTCATACAACTGCAAAGCATGAATCAGCTGGTTGTTTGTCACATCTACAAGCTTGAAGTTGAATACTAATTCGTTGGGGCTAAGCCCAGTATTTTTGGTTTTCTGAGAATTGATAGCCCATTGGATGATCCTCACGTTTTCGTCCCAGTTTCGTTCGCTGAACTGGCTTTATGATGATGTATTTGCTGAATGGGTCAGCAATGACTTGGATAAATTGGTTTCCATGCTTGGGTTTGATAAACGGTCCATGATGGTCCAAGTGCAAAGTACGGAAAGGAACAGGAATCACTTCACCCAGATGCATTCGTCCATCAATTCTTCCACCAACACACTTGTTGCAACAACAAGGAACGCGTTCCTTCATCTCCTTTGTTGTCCCTATCACATGACAATCAGTTGCCACCTTAAATTTTTTTCCCAGTAGGTACACACGATAACGCTCCAACGACTCCACCACAGCAAGAACCTCCAACTCAAAGCTATGGTACATTCGCTCTGCGTCTGTACACAAACGGCTAAAATAGAAAACGGGTTGCCAGGATTTTCCATCAGTTGACTGCAACAAAATACCAATGTGACTGGCATCCGTGTGGACTTCGTGCTGAGCATCGTACTGGTACAACGTTAAAATCGGCTCACTCGTCAGCTTTATTTTGAGTTCCTCAAAAGCATGTGCTTGCTCTTCAGGCCACTGGAATGGTTGATTCTTCCGTTGTAGTATCGTCAGGGGCTCAGAAATGAGCGAGTAACTGGGAACGTGTTTACGGAAAAACCCGGTTAGGCCAAGAAATCTTCTTACCTCTGTTACGTTACGTGGAACCACAAATCCATTGATAGCATCAACCTTCCGTTGTCCCGGAGTAATTTTTCCAGCTTTCAATCGATGTCCCAAGAAATCGAACTCTTTTGACAGAAATACACATTTGTCCAACGGCAGAGTCAGTCCATGAGATGTAAGAACTCCGAGAAAGCGTTTTAAATGATCCAGTCCCTCTTCTATGGTTGTACTCGGGATGAATCCCTCTTCTCCAACATCGTTTATGATGCGCCTGACTTCTTCGCGTTTGGAAAATGGAATTCTATAAGGTTTTTGAACTACTGGAATATCAGTTTTAGTCCTTATATCCATCTTCACCGTTGAGCATTTCCCCAATTCCTAAACGCTACTGGTTAAGCATTCCGGAAGTTCATCGAGAATGTACGTTAATCGTTGTTCTTGTTCAGCTGACAGCACTGACTCAGTTTTCACGAAATCCGCCTCCTCAATCCAACATTTGGCTCCTTCGATATCCGCCCGCAAATCCTCGCAATACAACGAAGCACGGAATTTTCGTTTTGCTGGGTTCGACGAAGGATCTTCTCACCAGAGAATAAACGCTACCTGGATCGATGAAAGCCATCGTCACGTTTCCACCCACGTGGATTGATTTCAGAACTGCTTCGTTGTTCTGGGAATCACCGTTGCTCGTTGCCTTATCGCTATAGCAACCAGCGTTTGCTTTTGACTCAGTCGAAAACAATGCTGCACTAATTTTGTGAACGTTTGTTGGGTTTTTCGTTGCCACAGCCTGAGTTTTGACTTGGTTCTTTTGAGGGCACTCCCCTGCAGAATGACCCGTACGTTGGCACGTTGCACACCGGTCTCGTGGCTGGGGCTCTGGACAGCGTCTTGAAATGTGTCCTTCTTTAGAACAATCAAAACACACAACAATCTTTTTGGCAACCTTCATGTTCGTGTCTGCCAATTTAAACTCACCCGATATCCGAGAGACGTGAGCATTCGTCTCTCGGTTCCTTTTCTGGAAGCGTTTTATTTGGCTGTTTCCCAAATACCGTAGTACAGCATTAAGGACTTCGTTGCACGTAGTAAAAGACATCAGCGAGAGTTTCGATTTTACCACGTCGTTATTGATACCCCGTATCAAATATTTAATAATATTGCCCTCCGAAAAATCGCCTCTGCGACAGATGGACAGCATCTTATAAAAACAATTTTCGAACGATTCGCCCTTTTCCCATTTCATTTCCGTGGCTTCCAGATGAATGTCTGTTATGTCGAATTCACTTGGGAAATCTCGCAGAAATGCTTCGACGAACGCATTCCAAGTCAAGAATATATATGAATGACCTTCAGCCCATACTTTTGCTAGTCGTTGTAACCTTGTCAGTACACCGAATATTGTTGTCTTGTCACTCCACTGGTATGTACACTTTATATGTACACTTTATACTGTGATGATGGCAAAGATAACGAAGAAGTCGGATCGAACACCGGGATTATGTCGATCGCTTCTATTACGTTATTTTCGTTACTGCGCATTGCAAACGGGTACAATGATGTTTGTCTCTGCATCTGGTCAGACTGTACGTTGTTGTTTGCAGATACAGTTAATGGCAATGCAACGAACGGTGTGGTTAATGGATGACTATATATGTGTGTCTGATGCGAAGGAGTGTGAGTGACTGTCTGCAATAAATTTGCCTCGTATTGAGCCGTCGACGCCAAAGAAGCGGAATGATTTTGCACACACAACGCAGGAATGAGAGATATAAGATTATGCATTTAGGTGTTCAATTTTTGCTCGTTCTGCGCAGCTACGTCACAGGTGACATATTATTTGACAGCTCGTTGTAATTGTTGATTATATACATAGGAATTGCGTGAAATTAAATTGAAATGTGTCTTTTTGTCAAGAAAAATCTTATTTTAAAAGAGTGTCAGCATGAAAGATTCGTTTTAATACATTGTTTATTGAATTATTAAGATGTTCTACTAGTTTTCTACCTGATTGTAATGATTCTGTGAAAAAAACAATAGCATTCGTATATATCATCACAATTGTATTTGCTCAAAGCGAAATAACATTTCAATAGTTTGTATTTTCTAAAATGTTATAGTGTGTCCTGCTTAAATGTATAATTTATTGCAACACATTGGGTCATTGCATGGTTATGTATTCCTAGAAAGGAAAAGTGAAAACTTGTAATGATGGAATGATGAATAAAAGATAAGTTGTTCATTGAGATTTTGTTTTTTTATTTTCAATGTATTATTTTAGTTGAGTTGAGTTGGTGCAGACAGAATTTTCACCACTGGATCAATGATTCCTGGGGATATATCGAGCTTGTGTGCCCAACTTTGAAATGTTCGGACACAAGGAAGAGGAAAATTTTTCTTTCGCAGCAATTTGTAAGCCTAAGCACTTGTTGAGTACAATGTGATAGACTGCGCTATATCCGCTTCCGACCACCGACAGCGTTTCAAACCCTTTTTTAATTTATTTACTTGACCTGAAATTAGTGTATATAGATGTATTTAATACATATACATTTTGAGTATTTTACCTTTTGTGAATATTTTTTGCAATTTATTCTCCATATTAATACGTTCAAACTCGGATTTGTTTTAAAATTTTTTTGAGTGAACGTATTTGGAGTTGAAAATCTTTGCATTCTTTCATCATAGTAAAATTCTCTAGCTTTAAGCTTCCACTAAAAATGATTAAAGTTGTTATTGTAGGTACTCATAATAATAATCATCAACTTACATCTCTTGTTTTAAAAGATCAATTTGATGCTGCAACTGATTTGTAGTTTCGTCTACAACATCTACAACGTTGTTGTTCATCTCTATTTGATCTGCATCATCAGGTTTGGCTGGCTCAGGAACAATTGGGGGAACTGGGGTTTCTTTCAATAAGCTTGCGATCATATTCTGCTTTGTTTTATGTATCATTCTCTTATCCCTGGATGAAGGTACCATCGTGGACTGTGGTTCAACGGTTGGACAAGTTCCCGGCTTCAACTTGTATCCGTTTCTTTCGATAATCCTTTAATTATATATTAATAATATGTAAGCAAGGACTTATGTACAGGAACATACCCATTTCAAATTGTAGATTCCTCTCGAAATCTTCTGCAGTGAAATGTGCAGAGCAAATTCGCGACGTTTCAGGATTAAAGTTGTCTTTCCTCCGACAAAAATGTATCCATTGCTTCTGAATACCGCCATCCTTATTAAAGCGATAAAAGCGGATATTTAACTTGCCTTTATTATTATTTGCACTGCAATTGAACACTGCACACCTCATATTGATTTTTAAAATCTTTTATACTCAAAATTCAATGAAAAAATAATTTCCGTATAACCAATTCAAAATTAACGCGCGGAAATGATATATCAATGCCTACTTTCAGAAAGAAATAATATTCGCTTGTCTCATGTGACGTAAGCAAGATAGCAGAAACGTAAACATAAATGGCGGACATGCGCAATGCGTAATCTGTAATACATCATTCTTGCACACAACGGACTTTTTCGCATAGATGGGTTGTGTGTGTACATAGGATTATTATACAATGCCACAGGATCGCTCGTGTATGTGGCACTAGCTGTCGTTGGAGAATATTCTGGTGAAAAGAATTTTGAAAACTCCGTTGTCGGAACATGTTCCGATTTAAATGGTGTCGAGATGGAGTGCGACGAAATTCTGGTGTCATCTGCTCGTAGATTGAGATGGCGTACTTCGTCTTCAAGCGTTCGTATCCGCTTCTCCTGTTTCTCCTGCTGCTGATTATAGTGGTGTGTTAAAGCATCGATGAGATCTACTTTCTTTCCTTGAAGAGCTAGACCCACTTCCTTGCAGCGTCGCTGTAGCTGTTCCACGTTGAGATATTTAAAATCAATTTTCGTTGGCGGTTTTATGGGCCACAATCCCGCTTCTGAATATTGTAAATGGTGGCAAGGGAAAATAAAATAAACCGAACTTTGTTTTTATATACTTTTATTTAAAAGAACCAAACGACGACTTCTTCTGTCAGAATGCCAACATCAAAATAAAGAAAAGAAACGTAAATTCATATCGTTGATAGCATGACTTTATAATTCATATCGTTGCAGCTGTATATTCTTAAGAGAAGTGAGAAACTGTTAGGCTGCGCTTATATTGCGCTTTCAAATAGTATGTATAGAGATTAAGCGTTAACCGGAGGGGCAGTCATAATTGTGACCTGAACGTGATTTGAATAGAGGACGTGATTCGAATAGTGACTGAGTGAATTACCTAAGCGAATTTTGGATATTGATTACATTGCGCGAATAAAGTCGTTGGTATTTTGAACATTTCTGTCCTTACTGTACAAGAGTATGGCCACTTCTTAATCGAAAAGAGCAACTGCATCTAACTTCAGGCGAGTGGCGTCCATCATTCTTTTTGAAGATGACAGATGTTTTGGGATATGGCATCATTCCTTTTTTCTGACTCGTGTGTAACGTAGCTGTGTAACAGAACATCTAGATAATAAAATTAAAATGAGTATAACCATTGATAAAAATACAGTTTTTATTATAGCCACTAAAACTTCAAGTGTGGGGTACTGCACAAAAAATTAACGAAGTATGTAAAAATCCACTGATGTCAAAGATACCGACTGATTTTAGTTGACGATGAGGAATCTCACCAAAACGCAAATGGTTGAAGCCGTATCTTCCGCTGGAATCGACGTTCCCAGTACAGCCACCCTGGCGCAGATTAGATCACTATATAAGAGTTTAGATGACGAATCACCCTCGGTCGATAATACTTCTGTGACACATAACCTTGTTCCTGCAGTCGAAAACTCCGCCGCCATTGCTGTTGAGACTTCCGCGAATTCTGTCATTGAAACTTGTGCAACAACTTCTGCAACTGAAGAGATCGCTCCCGCTGTTAAGACTTCTGCAAACACTGCTGTTGGGACTTTCGCTGCAACGGTGGATGAAACATTTGTCGAAACTTCTGCTATCGCTGCTGTTAGAACTTTTGTCACCACCGCTGTTAAACAGAATGAAAATAATCTTTCTAAATCGACTGCCGATACTTCTCCGACCTTTCTGAGTGATAACGCTTTCGCCCTTCCTCGTACTGGTGTTCTTTTCCGAGACGTCCATTGTGCAACAGATGATCCGACTTCCGACATTGACGCTGAAGAGCAAAAAGAACTTCAACGATTAGAATGACGAAAAAAAAATCGCTTTACTAAAAAAGAGCCGGCTGAGATGGACACTGACCATCAACCAGGAAGACGAGTTGACTTCTCTGATATTGAAAATGCCGTTCGTACTTTTTCAGGCGATAATTCATACAGCGTCCATAAATGTGATATGGGTGTGATGAACGCCTTAAATATTTGTCCGCACGCTGGCCAAGTCTTTTCTGCGAACAGTTCGAGGGGGTTGCTGGGCAGCTTTGAGGAACCTTCTTTTGGAAGAATTCGACAGAAGTGTGAGCTAAAACAAAGACATTTGTAACACTTATAAAGAAATCTTTAACTAAATTACATTGCTGTAGGGAGCAAGAAACTTCTTAAATTACCTTGCGGCAGCAACTTTTCTGACTTAACAATAATAATATAACTTAAAAATTAAAAACAGTTTAATGCCTTTAATATTCCAAATTCAAAAATAGCGAAATTCACCTTACCCGAGTGTGTAAAATTCAAACTATTAAATGTGCTCAAAAAAACCAAGTTCGATGCACTTTCGGAGAATACGGTTTGCTGTGAACTGTTTTAGTAGAAAAAAGGTAAATAGTGACATCGGACATTTAAACAATGAAGCAAGAAACCAAACCGGAAAAGAGGTGTGAATTCGACTTGCAATTCTCAGGGAGAGCAATAACAACAAACATTGACGAAACTTGGTACAAGGCAAAGGAGTGGTGTTGCCAGTATTACAATTATTTTTGATTATTTAAATTTGAAGTTGCCAGTATAAATTATTCTACTAAAATTCAAGTTAAATTATTCTTCATAAAATTAACAAACTCATAAAAGTTAAAAGAAAAAAGACTCTATGTATAAAGCAGCGACCCTTCCCACTGCCCTCTTTAATTTTGTGGTTCCATTTGTTAACCGTACAACAGCGGTGCGTACAATTCCATCTGCAGCTGCATATACCTTCGTTATTCAACCCAGCTGCTAAGCTGAACGGATCTCATTGGGCTCAATGAGAATAACGATGTCCTCCACTGCTACAGGCTTCGTCTTCTGGTGCCACTTCGTTCTTGTTGCTATTTCTGGCAGATACTCTTTATACCACCGACCGCCTCGTGAATTGCACCACCAAATGTTGCGCCCGTTGGCTATACAGCTTGCTACATGCATCGCTTTAGGAGAACAGACCAGGGGCCATGACGTCTTTATCTGCCTCGCCAAAGAGCATCGTATTCGGCGTGAGTCCTGTTGGCTCCTCGGGGTCAACAGGGATGTGAGTAAGAGGACGGCGGTTGATTTGACCTTAAGCTTCAATCAAAGCGTTACGAAGAACGCCTTCTCTTGGAATCACACCGCGAAGAATGAACTCAATGCTGCCCTTAACCGATTGAATCAGCCGTTCCCAGGCTCCACCCATCCACGGGGAATATGCCGGAATGAACCGCCACAACATGCGCTTGTACTTCGCCGAATACTCATAAAGAGATGCTTCCATTTCCCTGATGTCTCTGTCCAAAAGATATTTTGAACCGACGAAGTTAAGCCCATTGTCACTATATATGTGTTGGGTTACAACCCGATTCACCAAAAAACGACGAAGTCCCATGGTACATTGGTCCAAGCTTAGATCGTTGAGCAACTCGATTTGCACCACACCAAAGCTTAGGCACGTAAAAGCAAATGGTACCTTTTTACGGTTCCTATCCCAAACTTCACTAGCATAGGCCCAAAGCAATCCACCCCCCGAAAGCTAGTTTAGCTCGAGGAAGTTGTCCCATTACCGGAGTGACTGGTTTGGCCTTCATCCTTTTGCACATATTGCACATTGACTTCACCCTTTCGACACATCCTCGAATACTAATAATCCAGGCACGTTCTCGAATGTCAGAAATGGTTAAAGCTGATCCAACGTGAAAATTTTTTTCGTGGTAATGCTGAATGAGCATGTCGACTAACAGGTGAGTTTTAGGCAAGATGGCCGGATTAAGAGCTGCGTATGATGCTACTTTTTTTTGCGCTCTGGAATTCATACGGATGGTCCATTCTGGCTCCATGAGCGGAGAAAGAACATATATAGAACTGGTCTTTGGTATTTCCCCCCTCGCTCGTAGACATACCACTTCCTCACGAAATGCGTCCTGTTGGATCTTCCTGAATAGCCAGGCCTCAACGTGATCGGATTTCCGTGGAGTGACGAACTTCTCCTTGTCGACTTCCTTTCCCTGGCATATGTCCTTAAAGCGTAGAAGGAACGCCATAACTCTAACGACCGATGTCCATCTTCCCTCGAACCGATGCCGCAACGGAGAAGCATACTTCCTTTCCACGCTCATGAACACGAGTTCTTACGACGTTGTCTACGCCCAACTCTAGCACTTCATCCGCTCTACCAGGTGTAATTGGCCATTCTTCAACAGGCCTTCGAAGAAAGCTCGGGCCTTTAAACCAATGCGCCTCCTGCTTCCCGATTCTTTCGTCGGTCCACCTTGTCCCATCATCCGTCACGCTGTCGACTGTCCCCACGTAGAACGATTGCCGAGGAGACGACGACTCAAGGATTTCGCCTACTCTAGTGGCCACGAACGACGGAAACTTGTACTTTGTTGAGTTGATCCAGGCAGGAACAGTTTTGGAATCGGACAGGAAAATCAAATCAGATGGGGATCATGTGAGAGCCTTTTATTGTATTCATAAATCGTTCTCCTAGGATGGCGGCTTGTAGCTCTAATTGTGGCACCGACAGTCTCTTTACAGGCGCGACCTTGGCCTTACCCATCACCAACGCGACTTCTACGTTTTCGTCTTGCTCAAATCGAAGATAGGCAGCAGCAGCAAAAGCTTTCTCTGAAGCATCGATGAAGATGACTAAACAGTTCTTAAGTTGTCGGGGTTCCATGAAACATACCGCCGATTAAGTCGAAGTCTGTCAATGCTCTATTTCCGACTCGCCTGGATCAATACTCACGAGTTTTGGGTTGACATGACTCTCCGGCATCTCCGCTAGGAATTCTCGACTATTTGACTACACGCCAACAAGACTGAAACCCATGGTCTTGCAGATCTGAATTGCGTTACGAGCTAATGTGACTGCCTGCTCCATTGTATCGTGGCTGTTGAAAAAGCCGTCCACGTAGGTTCTTTTTGTCAATCCATAAAAAGCTTCCGGGTACTCGGATTGAAAGCGGTTCGCATGCTGGTTCTTCACAAACTGTGAACAAGTTGGCGAGCACCTAGGACCAAACATCATGACTTCAAAGATGCAAATCCGTGGGTTCCACCGATCTGTCACCATTTATCCACAGGATGCGTTGGCACTGTTGATCTACGTCCTTGATCTTAATTTGGTGGAACATATCTCTCACGTCCACGTTCAACGCAACGTCTCGCTCTCGCAACTTGAAAATTCCTGCATGAAGAGGAACTAAGATATTTGGGCCTCTCAACAGAAAGGTATTCAATGACACACCCTTAACTTTGGCTCCCACATCATCTACCAAACGCAGTTTGGGGGGAATTTATTGGGATTCTGGACAATAAATATGAGAGCGTACCAAACTCGCGGTCACTCCTTCTGCAACTCCTGTGTCGAAGCGATCCTGGCACACCCCTTTGAAATAAAACTGGCCATGTGGTCGTTTAACCAGCCCAACAGCTCGGGTTTCTTCTTCAAAGACTTTTCCCGTCCGATAAGCCGATTAAAATCCAAATGTTAGCTATTTGGAAGCCTCACGTGATTAGATGGCCATAGCAAGCCTATCTCATACCGGGTACCATCCATCCTCAAAGTCTCCTCCATTACCCGCAATGCACGCATAACTTCTCTGCTGACTAACTCCCCCCTCGAAGACATCAGTTGTGAAGTGGCGTCGAACCATCTCGTGCAGATCCTCCTCTGCTTTGATAGCCTCGTGGAACAGAAGCCTCATTGTTGGCTTAGCCGTTTCGCTTATTGTAGGAACGCTAACTGAAGGGGCTGACTGTCCATACACTACCCAACCTAAAAGTGTCTTCACCGCACAGTGTTCTTCCTCTTTGCCATGACGTTGACCACGGCCCATCAAGAATATCGCTTGATATAATCCAATCAGTATTTTTGTCTTAGCTTCAAATAAATCTGTCAGTGGGAGCCCTCGCAAGTGAGGATACAACTCCTGCAATTTTCCAACGTCAACTGATTGCATTGGCAACCCTAAGTCTTCCAATGAGTACACGCTCTTGAGATAGTGGCGCTTTCTACTGTTGATTCCAGTCAGAGTCATGTCTGCCCGCATCGTCTTCTTAGACCAAGAAACACCCTTAGTCCACTGCACCGTCAAGTCCTCCGCCGTCCCTTCTATTTCCAACGAAGCGAAAAAATCACACTCCATTAACGTCAGACACGAACCGTCATCTAGAAAGGCAAAGGTGTCGCTGTACTTCTCGTTCCTTCCATAGATCCTAATAGGGGCGACATTGTACATTACCGGAAGATCTGCTCTGGAATGCGCCGACACAAAATTGCCAGATGGCTTGATCGGAACGGCAGCCACCTTCAAATTAGCTTCGTTGCTTGAAGCTACCGGGTGTAATAGCCGATGATGTCGACTAGTACAACCGTTAAGGCCACACGTCTTCCCTTTTGCACATGATCTCCAATCATGTTTCACTCCACTTAAACAGTGGAAGCAGAGCTGCTTCTCCTTGGCAAACTTGGACCTCTGATCGGGTGACAAGGCCTTAAAGTGTTCACATTTTGCTACCGTATGGTTAGCGCCACATTTAACGCATAGCTCTGATGCTGACGACTCCGCAACTGGTTGGTGGGTTAGAACTTGTCTTGTAGTGATAGTCTCAAGCGGCTTCATCAGCTCCGGGGGCAGGTCAAATTCCTATTCCATTAGAAATTCCGCAAAATCCCTTAACGAGGCCCGTTGAGTCAATGTCAGTCCTACCATAGACCAGCGCCCAATTTTCCCGCCAGGTCCGTGAGTACGTAACCAATGTACAGTTCCTCTTCCTTCCTCATCGCCCATATATCCGCAACAAACCCATTCAAATAGGGTCATTAACGCTTGTTGGACCCGGAACACATGGGTGCACGTTTCTCCGATTCAGAATTGTCAGCAAACTGGACATATCGGACTGCTGAGTCTTCTCAGGAAAACTTACACTTCGGTGGGGTAATCCAGTAATAGGGGTCGAGTGAACATTATATCGTTCTGTTGGTTTCGGTAAATCTATTTATGGATTCTGAGATCCTTTCAAAAGTGCTTAATGGTTGGCTTGAAAAGTTCGCAACATTTGCAAACGATCACTACACAGCTTCAATCGCGGCCGGCTGGCAAACGGTGATTTACTGCACGCGGGTTCAACTTCTTGAAGGGGGAACGAAACACAGGCTAACTTTGCCTTCATCACCTCCAGTTCCTTTCGCAGATCCGCCAACCCAACATCCTTTTGTGACACCGAAGCATGGATGCTTCCAACACGTCTTGTTCAGACAGAACTGTTCCCGAATTGCACTGCGGCAGAACCAACTGCACCCTCCTCAGCAACTTCCCTACATAGTCATAGGCACTGTGATCGAAATTTGCACACGAATAACGCTACCATCTCCTGCATTGCTCACAACTCACCACATGTTCGTCGTCTACCTTGCGACATTTGGTAGCAGTGCAACTATAATTTCGACTAGCCATTTGGAAACCACTCAAGAGCAATATAATGAAACTTGAACTAATACGCACCAATTGACAGTACCAATCAATTAAAATAATGTTGTTGCACGGGTAAAATATCCACACTCCTTCCTTCAAAGTAAATATCGAAAATCATTTTTTTTTTTTTTTATAATTTACACGTACTCAAGGGGTTACGAATACCCTTTTATATGTTACCATAGTACGAGCGATAGAGAAGGGGAAGAAGGAGATGATAGGAACGATTTTGGATGTAGTGGAGACTTAAACTCCATGGGTGGTGTCCGCACTAGCTTCGGGGAGTCACTTTTTCTTGTGTTCGTTAAATTTGAAGAAATTTAAGATGGTGTGCATACTTTTAGGTATTACACCGACCTTTATATTTCTTTTAAATAAAAGTTAAATGGATTTTGGTTGGGATTGAACGCGCAACCTTCCACTCAACAGACGAACACATAACCACTACACACGAGAAACCCTTTTGTGAATAATATAATTCTAGAAATAAGAGTGTGCTAATAAATTATTTTTAAACATAACACTTTTCAGTGTTTTTCGGCTCGGCTTCATTCTGCATTTTTCTTTTTTTTTTATAATTTACACGTACTCAAGGGGTTATGAATACCCTTTTATATGTTGCCACAGTACGAGCATTGGTGTCAGAAGTGGGATACAACCTTTTCTGGATGAGCAGTTTCCAGAAAACTGTGGAGAAACGGTTCAAGAACATAGCGAAGTGAACATTTTGGGGTAACCATAGTGAAGTGAACAGTTTAAGTGAATATAGTGAATCGTGAAAATTCGAGAATAGAGAAGAATAATTTGGTTTACGAATAAGTGTGTGTTTGTGAGTACACAATAATGGTTCGCAAATCATTAGATCAGCTTACTACTGCGAAGCTGAAAGCTGAACTGAATATCCGTCAACTTTCCCCAATAGGAGGAACGAGCTATTAATTTATTAGTCTCCATGACGCAAAAAAGCAAAGTGGTGAAGATCCTAATTCGATTTTCTTTGATTTCGAGGAGCAAAAAAAATTTAGATAACAAGAGGCCAACAGTCCTTAGGCCAAAAAACAATTTGGAACAGAAGCTCGAATAACAACGTGAGGAGCAACGCCAACAGCTCGAAGGGCTACGAGCAGAACAGCGCCAACAGTCCGAAGATCAAAACAAGCAGCTCGAAGAACAGCCTCTGCAGCAAGAGTAACAATTCGAGAAACAGTGTAAGAATGATGAAAATGTCCTCGGTGCTCGATAATCGATATGAAAAAGTCGAAACTACATTTATGGCGGTAGAAGAGAAAGTTGGGAAGTTGGAAAATTATGTAGCAACAATCGCACAGAAAGTCGAAAAAGAGGAAAAGAAAGTCGAAGACCTAGCTTAAGAGCTTAAAATTGTTAAGAAACAAAAGATTCGGAAAATTTCTGGAGTTTGTCCACGAATGAAGTAAATGAAGCCTCCAACTTTCGACGGACAGACGCAATGGACAATTTATAACAAACAGTTCGAAGCTGCTGCCATGACCATCTGCTGGGAGGACGAGGAAAAAGCCATCGCACTTACACTGAATTGAATGCTCTTGTAAAATAATGTAGGTTTCACCGAATAACAAATACCGACCTCAAATGCGTTGCTGGAACTGCAACAAAACTGTACATCTAATGCGTCAGTGCAGGAACCCATCAAAGCGCAGCAGAGGGAAGAATCTGGCAGTGACAACAATCGACCTCCTGTACCAGCAGTCGGGAACTGCTTATTGACATTGACAACGAACTACAGACACTTAACAGCACTGGCGAGTGAGGCCAGCGGTTGTGACAGATCAAAACATTAATACAGCAGAGAGAGACAGATAGGCACATAGAAGCAAAAACATATAACATAAGCCTACGTGGCACAGAGGAGGAGACATAGACTTATATTGTCTCATATTATCCTATTGATGGCCTCAGATAAGAAGGAAATTTACATATTACCTTCGGGATATGCTTTAGAACCAACTTCGCGGGGCAGAAGTCTTGAGATATCGAAATATGGAGATCCCAATGGAATACGGTCTACCAAAAGCAGATATTCTGAGAACAGTCGTCGGGAAGGACCAAATGTTACCACCGGCATCGGAAACTGTTATATGGTTGTAGCTAGAGCATGATACTGGGACCCACCGATTCCTACTTGATGAACAAGATGCAGACGATAATTTCCAAAACTAAATCGTTGGAAATATTTTTGGTGGTACCAGAGAACAACTTGGTTCCAATAAGAGCCTTAAACATCAGACGACACGAGATGAGAACCCAAAAAGAAAAAGTGATTGGTAAATGGGTTCCGCTTATCGCAATATCAAGCATAACCAAGGTGGAGACTGCTACACCAGTGCTTCCAACTAAACGGATGGACATAATGATATCGATTCTCAACTAATGCAAGCGGGAAAGAAGAAAAGGAGCTCACCACCACCCTGCGAATATGAGCCGAGCCCAACAACGGTTAGACGACTGAAAGGATCAGAGAAGCACAGATGGAAGACCCTGACATTAAAACGATTCTTACCTGGAGGGAACACATGGAGCAACCATATTGGCAAGACATTTTGAGTCATAGTCCAACCCTAACGGCGTCTTGGGCACCGTGGGAATCTTTTCATATCCAGGGTGGTGTCTTAAGAAGAAAATGGGAGTCCTCCAAAGGAAAGTCCTTTGTATTACAGCTTATCGTTTCATGGTCCTTGGTCAAAGATGTACTACGGGACCTACATGGTGGAGTATCGGGAGGACATTTGGAAGTCAATTAGACTTTAGACAAAGTGAAGGAGCAATTCTACTGGCTGTCTGCGAGAGAAGACATTGACAAATTGGGCGGAAAATTGGATTACATGCGCCGCCTGCAAAGGCCAAAATGATAGACGCAAGGAACCATGCATCAGCACAACGTTGGGGCACCGTTCGAAAGAATAGCAATAGATATTGCTGGCCCGTTTCCAGAAACGAACAGCGGAAACCGTTACATATTAGTTGTTATGGACTACTTCAGTACATGGCCGGAAGCATTCGCTATACATAATCAGGGGGCGAAAACTGTAGTGGAATAGATCTTGAACATCTGGGTATGCAGATACGGGGCACCTTTGGAATTTCATTCTGATTAACGTAGAAACATTGAGTCCAGAGTATTCCAGGATGTTTTCCAGCGGTTAGGTATTAAGAAGACCAGATTGACACAGCTTCATCCACAGTAAGACGGTATGGTAGAACGATTCAATTGAATCTTGAAAGAACACCTCTCCTAGGTGGTAGAAGACAATAAACGAAGCTGGGATCATTGCTTTCCCTTGTTTCCAATGGCGTTCCGAAGCGCGGTCCATTGCACGACTGGATACTAACCATGTGAAGTCATATTTGGTCGAGCATTAAGGTTGCCTAGTGTAGTTCGTATCCCCAATGGTAGAGCCAACAACTGAAGATGACTACATTGATGATCTGATAATGGGTTCTCACCATTACTTGAGCCCAGTGAGCAGTAAAGTCCAGTGTGTTGGAAGTGGCTTTATTATTGTAGAAGACGGTGAGATTGTAGGTACATAAATTGAAGAAACACCAACATTTGCTTTATACACCGTCAATACGTGTCAGTCAACTAAAACCCACAGCTCTATATTTTGCAATTCAAATCTCATAAAAACTCCTTATATCAGACACTCCTCTGAAAAAAATCTCAATTCAATTGATACATTTCCCTTTTCATTTGAGGTTGAGGGTGTCTCAGATCCCGTGAATCTTCAAATGACAGGTAATTCACTTGCGTTAATGGCACAATCTTTGTCTTTTGACAGTAAGTTCATCTCACCCTTAGCAATAAGCGCGAGACGTAACAACATCATCACAACTGGTGTTGGAAATTCGAGAACCCTAGCTGCAGAAAAACACCGATTTCACATATGTCGTATGTTTATTCTCTAAAAATATATGTTACAGTATTATTTTTAATTCATGTTAAAGTTCTCACTTCTTTTATCAGCTTCTCCAGTGGTTAGGGTCCTATTCCTTTAATGTCTATGTACGTAATGGATTTTTCTTATGGTGTTTGACATTTTCGGGGAAAGCCATCAAAACAAACTGTTCGCAATTAATTTTGGGTGCAAACACTGGAGAACTGTTCGACACATAATTTTTACTCAACATTTCACCCCCCGTGAGGCGCCTCGCTCTACACCAGCCACACCAGCCACACATACCTCCAACACCGCTAACTTAACCGCTGGTCTCCGAAGGATTCCCGTAGCTGTCATAACCTCAGCGAAACGAATTTGTCCATCTGGGCCGGGAAAAACTCTGGTTATTCTGCCGCGAATCCATTTGCTTCTCGGAACATCTGCATCGCAGATGAGGACTAGGTCTCCTTCTTTGAGCGGCGACACTTTGGCGAACCATTTGCTTCTCTTGGTAGGCTCTGGTAAGTACTCCCGCCTCCATCTTTTCGAGAAACGATCCTTTATTTGACGGTTTATCCGCCAATGCTTTCGGAGACAATGTTCCCTTTCATCGTGCTCAGCAGGTGTTTGTGTTGAGCTAATTGAGCCCAACAAGAAGTGATTCGGTGTAAGTGGTTCTTCATCTTCGGTCGAGAGTGGAAGGTGCGATAGTGGGATAGTGGACGACTAATCACGATGTTCTCTGCTTCAATTAGGGCACTTAGCAGTGTTTCGGTTCGTGGCGCTGATTCCTTGAGCGTATGCGACAAGACTCTCTTCACAGATCGGACCAGTCTCTCCCAGCAACCTCCCGCATGTGGATTTGATGGGCAATTGAGTATCCATTCAATGCCTCTATCAGAAAGTTCCGCTTTAATCGCTTGCCATCAAACATTTCAGCAGTTTACAACTCGTTCCTTGCACCGATAAAATTGGTACCATTATCTCTTTGTTTACGCACCGGTATTCCACACCGGTTGACAAAGATACGGATGCATATGATACAAGCATCCGTTGACAGAGCAGCTGCCAACTCCAGGTGTACTGCTCTCACAGTTAAGCAGGTGAAAAGGGCTACCCAGCGCTTCTCCTTATGTCGTCCTACGGTTATGTTTACAGGACCGAAATAATCAAGTCCTGTATAGGTGAACGGCCTCACGCAAGGAGTTAGGCGATCCGCAGGCAGCTGTCCCATTTGCGGTGGCAACGGTAATGCTGATCGAATTCGGCAAAACTGGTAGGCTTTCTTCGATTTCGCAACAGACCTTCGTTGTCTAGATAGGGAATTAACTTGTAAATACTGCTCGTCTTGTCAACCTGTTTCTGGCAACTGAGCTGGGTTATTTCGCGCGTGTACACTTCGCATTGGGCTTCGCTACAAAGTACTCTTTCGGCCTCTTCAAGTTCTTTCGCTGACAATTCTCCTTTTTCTGTTGACTTTTGCAAGCAAAGTTTGATGAATCGAATCGTCCACGCTGCCGTCCTCCTCACCTTTGAATATTTCGAAAACTTAGTTAAATCAAACACAGGCATACTCACTGCATTGGCATGCAAAAGAAACATTGATTTGATCCCTTCTTGGCACTTTTGGGTTCCGATGTCGTCTGGTTGTTCGGGCCATGTGTCTTCAGGCAGCTGGAGAAATGACGGTCCTCTAACCCACTTATTATCTGCTTGAAACCTTGGAGGATATCGAGCCCGCGTTGCCTCATCTGCTGGGTTGAGTCTGGTTGGGATCCAACGCCACTGACTTGTTTTGATACTGTCGAGAATCTCCGCTATCCGAAATCCTACAAACGGTTTATATCGTCGTGGATCTGACCTAAGCCAAATTAAAACGGTCTTTAAATCACTCCAGTATACTCGATCAGCTATCAACAGGTCATTTTTTTTTTTTTTATAATTTACACGTTCTCAAGGGGTTATGAATACCCTTTTATATGTTACCATAGTACGAGCGTTAGAGAAGGGGAAGAAAGAGAGGATAGGAAAGATTTTGAATGTAGTGGAGATTTAAACTCCATGGGTGGTGTCCAGAGCTTCGGTTAGTCACTTTTTCTTGTGTTCGTTAAATTTGAAGAAATTCAAGATGGTGTGCATACTTTTAGGTATTACACCGACCTTTATATTTCTTTTAAATAAAAGTTAAATGAATTTTGGTTGGGATTGAACGCGCAACCTTCCACTCAACAGACGAACACATTACCACTACACCGCGGCCACCCACGAATCAATTTTAATTGCTAAAAACAAAAACGATTTATAAACAAATCTTAAACTAACTTACATTGCTAGAGGTAGCATGTAACTTCTTAAATTACTTTGCGGCAATAACTTATCCGACTTAAACATAATCTAAAATTAAATACAGTTTAATGCCTTTAATATTTCAAAATTCAAAAATAGCAAAACTCACCTCACTGGTTTATACCACTCTTTTACAATGTAATACGCACGAATTAACCCGAGTGTGCAAAGTCCAAACTATTAAATGTGTACAATAAAAAACAAGTTCGATGCACTTTCGGAAAATGCGGTTTGCTGTGAACTGTTTTAATAGAAAAACAGATAAATAGTGACCTCGGAAAGTTAAACAATGAAGCAAGAAACCAAACGAGAAAACTGCTGTGAATTCGACTTGCATTTCTCAGAGAGAGCAATAACAACAAACATTGACGAAACTTGGTACAAGTGAAAGGAGTGGTGTTGCCAGTTCTACAATAACTTTTAATTATTTAAATTTGTAGTTGCCAGTATAAATTCATTTACTAAAATTCAAGTTAAATTAAATAAAAGGGTAACAAAAATACAAAGTCAGCTTGGTATCTCGATGACATATTACGTTCTATCTATGCAAGAACTAGCCGCATATACAACTATCGACGATGCAGACCTACTCGAATTCATAAAAGATATACTTGGCGATACACAAGCATGCTTTACTCTGTTAAGTCGATATCAGAGCTAAAGCACCTTCTTCCGCGTTGTGGAAAACGGAGAGTGACAAAGTTATCAACAGCTGTAAACAAGAGTGCAACAACAAAGAACCATAAAGCCGCAACTGCTGCAACGGTTGACACAATCAGATGTTTTAATTGTTGCAGATATGGCCACATTGCTGCAAATTGGCCGAAGGAAAAACGACCCATCGACTCCTGCTTCCGCTGTGATGAGACTGGGCACGTTTATAAAGATTGCTCTAAGACGAGTATAAATAGAAGAGTTGGAGCCGTGAACGAAGATGAGATCACCTTCAAATTAAACGCCGTACAAATGGTAAGCGTTGCCTTTAGTCTAAATAATAATATGAACACCGGCAGTCCGATTAGTTTTATACAAAAATTCGTGTAACCTGAAGACGTCACGATTGGAAGTTAAGTTTATTCAAATTACAAGGGCCTTGGAGATTTCAAGCTTTATACATACGGTAATATAATTTGTTATCTTAAACTTGCTTCTCAAGTAAAACCGGTTTAATTTTTGATCATTCCAGATTGAATAATACCTATGCCTCTCCTAATTGGCCGGGATGTACTTCAAGATTTCAATATAAGTTTACATATGGATTACAAGATTAACGAGTCTTCAGAGCAACATTCTAAAGCGGAAATTAATAAAATATAAAAAGGATATCATTGTTTGCGCACTTATGTGTGTTTGGGTGATAAAACAGCCTTTACTGTAGATAAAAATCATGGAGTAGGCGATGATTCTTGTGGCGACATTCCGATCGCGGGTGCGAAAAAAATTGATTCGGTAGAAAGTGTTTCTGTTCCTCCAATTGTGTCTGATAGTGAACTTACGAACGAAACTGACGACATGCCTGAATTAGGACATGAACTTTATGCAATAGAGGTAGATTCGCCTGACAATATTGAGATTAATCCAGAACTAAATCGATCCACAGCTGACGAGGTTCGCATTGTTGTAAGAAATTATTTTCTACTTACTTACTTACTTAAGTGGCGCTACAGTCCGGAATGAGCCTGGGCCTCAACCAACATGCCTCTCCAACTAGCCTGGTCCTTAGCTAACTGCGTCCAGTTGCGCACTCCAAGTTGGTTGAGGTCGGTTTCTACTTGTGCGCGCCACTTAAGGCGAGGTCTTCCTCTACTGCGTCCGACGTCTGGCTGGGAATCGAAGACTGGTGTCCATTCGTTCTACATGTCCTAGCCATCTTAAACGTCCAATGCGGAGTTTTTTGACCAGGGGCATGTTGCTGTACAGCTCGTATAGGACCGAAAATTTTTCGAAGAATTTTCCTCTCAAGTCGACCAAGGATTTCTTCATCCGCTTTTGAGACGGTCCATGCTTCAGCGCCGTAGAGCAGGAGTGGGATTATCAGGGTATTATATAAGATCTCCTTAGTAGTTCGAGTGAGGGCTTTACTACTGAATTAATTTCTTAGTCCGAAGAAACAGCGGTTGGCAAGAGTAATTCTTCGTTTAATTTCTGAGGAGATGTTGTTGTTAGAGTAAATAGCGGAACCGAGATAGATAGAGGTCCCGTACTACCTCAAAGTTATATCTGTCAATGGTGATGTTCTGTCCAATTCGTCAGCATATACTTCGTCTTGCCCTCATTTACTGCTAAGCCCATATTTGCCGCTTCCTTCTCTATTCTTGCAAACGTGGCTATGACATCGTGTTGGGTCCTACCAATGATGTCAATATCGTTGGCGTATGCTAGTAGTTGTACAGATTTTTGGAAAATTGTGACTCTGGTGTTGGCTCGTGAGTTTTGCACAATCCCCTTAAGAATCAGATTGAAGAAATCACATGAAAGCGCATCGCCTTACCTAAATCCTTTTTTGGTATCGAATGTGTCAGTGAGGTCGTTTCCGACCCTGATGGAGCAGCGAGAATTCTCCATCGTCAGCCTACACAAACGGACGAGTTTGGGCGGTATACTAAAACTAGACATGGCTCTGTATAGTTCGTCTCTGTAAATGCTGTCGTATGCCGCTCGGAAATCGATGAATAGGTGGTGGGTATCGATTTGGACTTCTTGGGTTTTTTCCAGGATCTGCCGAAGTGTGAAGATTTGATCGGTTGTGGACTTTCCTGGCCTAAAACCACACTGATAAGGGCCGATCAGGTTGTTAGTAAACGGTTTCAGGCGTTCACATATTACGGCAGATAGAATTTTGTATGCGATGTTGAGGAGACTTATGCCTCAGTAGTTGGCGCAGGTTAGAGGGTCTCCTTTTTTGTGGATCGGGCAAACGATGCTGATGTTCCATTCGTACTTTCTTCCGACCAGAATCGGCTTATGAGTTGATGGATATTACTTACCAAGTCATCTCCGCCGGCTTTATAAAGCTCGGCGGGAAGGCCGTCATTTCCGGCAGCCTTATTAAGCTTTTGTTTAGATATTGCTATCCTCACTTCACTCAGGTCGGGTGGTTGGCAGCTTTCGCTGTCGTTGCCAATATTGAATGGTTCATTCTGCCTGACAGCGGAATGTTGTTCGTCATCGCCGTTTAACAGTCTGCAGAAGTGGTTCTTCCATATCCTCAGCATCGACTGTGTCTCAACTACGATATTTCCTTGTTCATCTCGACAGGATTCTGTTCGGGCCTTGTATCCTTGGCCTTGACGTTTTACACTTTGGTAAAATTTACGAACATCTTTCCTAGAGTGGCACCTCTCTATATCCTCGATCGCACGCTTTTCTTGCTCTTTTTTCTTCTTTCTAAAAAGCCGGTGTTCTTCCCTTATTCTCTGCCTATAGAGCTCAACGGCAGCTCTCGACTTCAACTGCAGCTTAGGCTTGTAGGCCTCGTTCTTGGCTGCGAGCATCTGTCGGCATTCCTCATCAAACCAGGGGTTTCTTGCTGGTGGGCGCGAGAAACCTAGCACATCAGTTGCGGCTGATCTAATGGCTTGTTGACATCGTTGCCATAGAAATTATTATCTGAATTTTGATAAATCGAAGGTAGCATCCCTAGAATATCAAATGGAAATCCGACTTGTAACAGGTACCCCAATTTATTGTCACCCACGTAGACTTTCCTTTTGTGAGAAAAAAGTTGTGAATGAAATTGTTAAGAACCTTATAGCGCGGGAAATCATAAAGACTAGTGATTCCCCTTATGCCTCACCGTTAGTTCTTGTTAAGAAGAAGTCTGGTGAAACGCGGAACCATTGACTGTTCGTGATAATTATCGCCTTCCGCTAATTGACTACTGCATTGAATATTTAGGCTCGAAGAATTATTTCTTTTTGTAAGATCTTAGGAGTGGGTCATACGTACACCAAATTGGTATTGTCTTTAGAAATCTTAAGAGTGGTCAACTTTGTTTGTATGTTCCTTCCGATATGGATACAAACCTTATTAGACATGCCCACGAAAAAATTGTAACCCTAAATGAGCAAAGTGCTGTGAACGAATTCGTGTGCATTTTTGGTTTACTGAAATACAGTCGAAAGTAGAAAAATTGCTGAAGAATTGCATTCCATATATAATGCTCTCCTCTCCTGTTCACTCCCGAGGACGTATCTTGTTCAATATCCCTAAAGATAAGACTGCGATTCATCATCTTGATCATCCATCCAATCTAAGCGGAAGCGTATCCTTTTGGTTGTGGATGCATTCACTTAGTATATGAAATTGTACCCAGTGATATCAACGAGTACCAAGGAGGTATGTGCAGCGCTTAAGAAATACTTTGAGTACTACAGCAGACCTTCTAGAGTGATTTATGATAGAGGTACGTGCTTCACCTCGTTAGAGTTCAGTTCCTTCCTTCTGGATTTGAACATCTCTAATGTTAAAGTTGTCGTTCATTCGCCTCAGGCCAGCGGCCAGATAGAAAGAGTTAATCGAATCTTAATTCCGATGTTGGGGAAGCTTAGCGAGCCAACTGAACATGCGAATTTGGTGCAAACATTGTCTCAAGTTGAATATCCCTTGAATAATAATGTTAATAGGTCAATAACGTAACGGCTATTTTAAGGCAACATTTGTCATTGTATGATAAACTAGGTACATTATTTTTGTAGTTTGTAAAAGATTAATTTTTATATTTAAGCCTACTTATCAGAGGCGATGATAATTTCAGATTGGACGAGATATAGTAGTTTATAAGTTTTGAACATTTCTGTCTATACTGTACAAGAGTGTGGCCATTAATTAATCGAAAAAAGCAATTGCATCTAACTTCTTTTCGAAGATGACAGATGTTTCGGGATATGCATCATTCTTATTTTCTGGCTCGTGTGTAACGTAGCTGTGTAACAGAACATCTAGATAATAAAATTAAAATAAGTAAGGTCATTGATAAAAATACAGTTTTCAATAGAGCCACTGAATATTTGACTTCAAATAAGTGTAATTATATTGTTAGACGAGAAACCGTTTTGTGAATAATATAATTCTAGAAATAAGAGTGTGTTAAATAATAAAAATAAACACTGAAAAGTGTTTTTCGTTCGAAGCTCGGCTTCATTCTACATTGGTGTCAGAAGTGGGATACAACCGTTTCTGGATGAGCACTTTCCAGAAGACTGTGGAGAAACGGTTCAAGAACATAGCGAAGTGAACATTTTGGGGTTAACATAGTGAAGTGAACAGTTTAAGCGAATATAGTGAATCGTGAAAATTCGAGAATAGCGAAGAATAATTTGGTTTACGATTAAGTGTGTGTTTGTGATTACACAATAATGGTTCGCGAATCATTAGATCACCTTACTACTGCGGAGCTGAAATCTGAACTAAATATCCGTCAACTTTCCCCAATAGGAGGAACGAGCGATTAATTTATTAGTCTCCATGTCGCAAAAAAGCAAAGTGATGAAGATCCTATTTCGATTTTTTTTGATTTCGAGGAGCAACAAGTAAGTGCAGGCTTCGACATGTCATCAATGATGATGTTGCCAACAGTCCTAAATCCAAAAAACAATTTGGAACAGAAGCTCGATCAACAACGTGAGGAGCATCGCCAACAGCTCGAAGGGCTACGAGCAGAACAGCGCCAACAGTCCGAAGATCAAAACAAGCAGCTCGAAGAACAGCCTCTGCAGCACGAGTAACAATTCGAGGAACAGTGTAAGAATGATGAGAATGTCCACGAGTCAAAATTCACGGTGCTCGATAATCAATATGAAAAAGTTGAAACTACATTTATGGAGGTAGAAGAGAAAGTTGGGAAGGTAGAAAATTATGTAGCAACAATCGAACAGAAAGTCGAAAAATAGGAAAAGAAGTCGAAGAACCTAGCTAAAGAGCCTAAAATTGTAAAGAAACAAAAGATTCGGAAATTTTCTGGAGATTGTCCACGAATGAAGGAAATGAAGCCTCCAACTTTCGACGGACAGACGCAATGGACAATTTTTAGCAAACAGTTCGAAGCTGATAAAGAAACCATATTGGCAAGAAAATTTCAATCGTAGTCCAACCCGGTCCATAGCACGACTGGATACTCCCCATGTGAAGTCTTATTTCGCCGAGCATTAAGGTTGCCTAGTGAAGTTATGTTCGGATCCCCAACGATAGAGCCGATCACTGAAGATGACTACATTGATGATCTATGCGAAAGACTCCCAGATATCCACGAAATTACCAGGACTAGAATAAGTCTGGCAAGCGTTATTTCAGGAAGGAGATTTGGTGTGGCTTTATAATCCCGAATGTGGACATGTAATATCGCCGAAGCTACTGCCGAAGTGGGAAGGCCCCTATAATATTCAGAAGCGCATAAACGACTTTGTCTACCGAATACAGAAACGACTTTAAGGAAAATTAAATGTAGTGCATCTGGATCGGTTACATCGTTTTGAAGGTGAAACTGAGCATGCACTTGTTCGAGACGAGCAAGTTTAGGATGGGGGCAATGTTATTAATTCGAATTGCAGTTTACGAACCTACTCTAATGTGTGCAAATCGAACAGATCCATTTAGTGTTTGTTTGTGGTACAGGATGCGCAGACTGGAATGAATGACTGGAATAGTGGTATCTGTCAAAATCACTTCTCGAATAATAAAAATAATGGTTAGTAAATCATTAGATCAGCGTTGCGGAGCTGAAAGCTGACCTTAGTCTCCGGCAACTTTCCTCCAAAGGAGGAAAAAGCGTTTTTTTTAATAATAAAACAATATGGGCTACGAGCAGAACAGCGCCAACAGTCCGAAGGTCAAAGCAAGCAGCTCGAGAAACAATTCGAGGAACTGAGTAAAAGGTTTGAGAATGTCCTTGAGTCAAAATTCACGGTGGTTGATAGTATATTTGAAAAAATTGAGGCGATTTGAAAGAAGAGAAAGGTGTGAAGGTGGAAAGCTATGTGCCAGCAATCGAAGAATATGTCTAAAAAGAAGAGGATAGTTTTGAAAAGAAAGTTGAAGATCTGGCTAAAAAGCTTATAGTTGTTAAAAACCAAAAGGGTTGGGAAGTTTCCGGAGATTGTCAACGATTTAAGGAAATGAAGCCTCCGACATTCGACAGTAAAACTCAATGATCAATTTAGAGGAAACAGTAGCTTCGATGCCATGACCAACTGCTGGGAAGACGAGGAAAAAGCCATCGCACTTAAACTGGCTTTGCGTGGTCTAGCTGCGGAGTTTTGCAAACCATCTCCGTTGACAATCAATGCAACTACAACGCTATCGTGAAAGCAATCGAAAGCAATAGCTGCGTAACACCATAACTCGAGAAAAAGTTCGAGTATATGACGAAGTACGGCTGACGATATACATGGCGGGACTCGCATTCTCCCATGCATTCCGGGTGTCTGATGTTTGTGACGAATGCAATATTGGAGTTGACTTCATGAAGACTCATGAAATAATTTTGAATATTGGCATGCAGGTCTTGAGATATCGAAATGTGGAGATCCCAACGGGATATGGTCTATTAAAAACAGTTATTCTGAGAACAGTCGTCGAGAAGGACCAAGTGCTACCACCGTCATCAGAAACTCTTATATGGTTTAAGCTGGAGGGTGATCCACCGAGGCCACCGATTCCTACTTGTTGAACCAGATACAGACGATCGTTTCCAAAACTACATCGTTGGAAAAATGTTACTTGAACAAAAGAAGAACATGGTTCCAATAAGAGTCTTAAACACCAGACCACACGAGGTGAGAATCCTAAAAGGAAGAGTGATTGGTAAATGTGTTTCGGTTAACGCAATATTAAGCATAACCGGTGTGGAGACTGCTAGACCAGTGCAACCAACTAAATGGAAAGACATAGCGATATCGATTCTCAATTCATGCAAGCTTAATCAATAGCAGCGAATTTGTGCGGAAAACCTAATTGAAGAATTTGCTGATGTGTTTGCTGCAGAGGATGGGAAATATGGTCGCACCCATTTGGTGCAACATCAAATCGACACTGGAGTGATCTCGAGGAATGCGAATTAATAGAATATTTTGTTTGATAACAGGTTCTTGGAAATGCAGTTTATATATTTTGTTATAGAGCAAATACCCAGACAAACAAGCATGGCAATAGCGATGCAGTTCAGTGAAACTACTTTATATGGGAGAAGCTGCTTGGCTGTGCCAGGCTAGTTAATAATGATATAATTAAAAAAAACAACACTCTAGATGCTTTATGCTTGATTTACTTATTATTTTGAGAGATGCTGGTATGACGACAGCTCTTAGGCGGGAGGGATCTCCTCTCCACTTTTTTATTTTTAGCAAAATACTGGTTTAATTCTTATTACTAACACAAACGAGAAAACCGTTAGCGCTATGGTTGGATACCAAAAAGGATACAAATAAATTCGTTCTATACATAAGATCATGCAGTTGCGAAAAGGAAAAGAATAAAGCCATAAAATCACGGTACATCTGCTGGTCATCACTGATTTCGAAGATGTATCATGATAAAAATATGTTAGTTGAGATTTTTAGAGCTAAGAGATATTGCCATTTGGTTTGTGCAACGCTCCTACAACTTTTGAGCTACTGATGGAATGCGTTTTGCGAGGATTAACTTGGAAATTCTGTCTGGTGTACCTATATGATGTAATTGTCCTGGGAAAATAATTTGAAGAACACCAAAAGACCTTGCGGGAGGTACTCCTAAGACTTCGGAGTGCCCATTATAAGCTTAATCCAAAGAAGTGTCGACTCTTCAGATCCGAATTTTGATTCCTGGGACACATCACCTCGACTAGTAGAATGAGGATCGATCCCGAAAAGATTGAAGCTGTGAAAAATTGGCCGGTCCCCAAGGACAAACATCACTTCATTATCGATGCCAACGCAAGTAATTTTGGAGTTGGAGCCGTTTTATCGGAAGTACACGAGGGACAGGAAAGAGTGAGGTTCTTTCCAGACTTGAAAAAAATTATTGTGTGACCAGGAGGGAACTCTTAGCGTTGATTATTGCGACGAAGCATTTCCATAAATACCTCTATGGCAGGAAGTTCCTTCTACGTACATACCATGCTGCTCTAAAGTGGTTGCTTCAATTAAAAAATTAAGAGGGTCAAGTTGCTAGATGGATTGAGAGGCTGCAGAGCTACGATTTCGATATTCAACATCGTTAGGGCACCCAGCACTCTAACGCTGACTAAAGGTCTCGTCAACCATGCGGAATGAACTGCAAGCACTGCACCCGCCAAGAAGAGAAGGAGGTCATGACCATCCTGCGAATAAGAGCGGAGCCCAACAACGGTTGGACGACCGAAAAGATTAGAGCAGCGCAGATGGAAGACCCTGACATTGAACCGATTCTTACATGGAGGGAACACATGGAGAAACCAGATTGGCAAGAAATTTTGGATCGTAGTCTCTGAAGGCGTATTGGGCACAATGGGATTCTTTTCATGTCCAGGATGGTGTCTTGGAAAGAAAATGGGAGTCCTCCGACGGAAAGTCCCTTGTACCAAAGTCCTGTAAAGGATCAAAACAAAATACGCAAGGAACCATGCATCAGTACAACGTTGGGGCACAGTTCGAAAGAGAAGCAATAGATATTGCTGGCCCGTTTCCAGAAACGAACAGCGAAACCTTTACATATTAGTTGTTATGGACTACTTCAGCAATTGGCCAGAAGCGTTCGCCATACCTAACCAGGCAGCGAAAACCGTAGTGAAACAGATCGTGGACAACTGGATATGCCGATAAGGGGCACCGTTGGAACTACATTCTGATCAAGGTAAAAACTTTGAGTCCAGAGTATTCCAAGATATTTGCCAGCGTTTTGGTCTTAAGAATACCAGAAGAACCAGAATCAGTATTCACAGTCAGACGGAATGGTGGAACGATTCAACCGAACCTTGAAAGAACCACTCTCCAAGGTACTAGATGACAATCAACGAAACTGTGATCGGTGCATTCTTTTGTTCTTGGTGGCGCTCCGAAGCGCGGTCCATAGCATGACTGGATACTCCCCAAGTGGAGTCTTATTTGGCCGAACATAGGGGTTGCCTAGTAAAGTAATGTTCGGATCCCCAACGGAAGAGCTGACCACTGAAGATGACTACATTGATGATCCACGCGACAGGCTCCGATATATCCACGAAATTGCCAGGACAAGAATAAGACTGGCAAGCAATCGTATGAAATCCAGCAACGATATCAGCGCAACAGGAACTGTAGTGTACGAACCTACACTGATGTATGAAAATGGAACAGATCCATTTAGTGTCGATTGGAATGAATGCTCACTGGAATATATCTGTCAAAACCACTTCTCGAGCCATCAAGTAAATGCGGAAACCACCGAGAATATGCCATCTGTATGTGGAATTGTATAAATAGAGATGAAGCGATAACCAGAGAGTTTGTGGCGACCTCAAGCCGCTAACCAAAACCAGGTGTCGCTCGAATCAAGAACGAGAGATATTCAAATATTTTACTCACGGTCGAAAAAAAAACAATTCATTCTGGTTTGTTTTGTCGACGCAGAATCATCATTCTTTTTAATTCAAGAGAATACAAATGTTAAGTATAATTAAGTTAATGAAATCGATTGTATGAACTAGTCGTTTTTGGTAAAGTAAATCGGTGCACACACACGTGCCCATAGTGGTTACCCCGACGTCATCTTTGCTTTTTATATTTTTGCAAATAACGACAAAGAACACATTCATTTTTATTTAGCAGTCAAATTGCAAGACCGACACAAACACGAACCATCATGGCGAAAAATTCAGGAAATACATCAGTTCCATCAGATGCTGAGATTTAAGAAATCGCATCACTATAGAATCTCAGAATTCCTCCGTTCTGGAAATTCATTCCAGCGCTGCGGTTTGTCCAGGTGGAAGCGCAATTTCATAACAACAGCATCACCAGCGACAACAGCAAATTTAATGCCATCATCGCTACGCTGGAACCAGAAGTGCTGAACGAGCTGTCGGATTTAGTGCAAGAACCACCAGAATCGGATTAGTACCTAGCCTTTTAAAACCAGGTAATATCACGACTCACAGAGTCCAAGGAAAGGCAACTCAACCTAGAACTCGACAATAGACGTCCGTAAAGTCTCCTTAGAGAAATGCGTAAACTGGCGGGTCTTAGTGTTCCTGAAGACATGTTGTCCTCTTTATGGATGGCAAGAATCTTATCGGCAAGCCATGAAATCAACCTCATTTCCTTGTCCGAAATCGCATACAAAATTGTTGACAGCACATCCGCCAATGCTGTTTTTGCAACCGACGTCTGTGATGATGATACTGCAACTACCAGCCATCGATTCAACTTTAGCAACACTCACGCTAGAAGTACAATCGCTTAAATGCAATTACAACCACGGAAGCCTTCGATCATCGTCCAAAAATAATAGACCTGTTTCAAGAACAGCCACTCCTCAAGCGATCTGTTATTTCCACAAAATATTTGGCAGTGGGGCTCGGAATGCAACAAACCATGCAGGTACCATTCAAAAAACTAGGCCAGCTGTTGTCCACAAAAGCGGGCGTCAACAGCCAATGATTCCACAACGAATACCGCCTTTACGTCTTCGACAAGGAGACAAATCAACAATTTCTTTTGGACTCTGGATCTACAATATGTGTTTTACCTCGTTCCAGGGACTGCAAAATCATCAGAGGAGAAACTGCACTACTAGCAGCCAACAACTCTCCGATCCATGCATATGGTGAGAAAATTCTCACACTCAACCTTGGTCTACGATGAGCAATTACTTGGCCACTCATTACTGCAGACGTAAAAACGGATATTATTGGTGCAGACTTGCTTGCACACTATGGACTGGTGATCGACTTGAAGTCCAGACGTATTATCGACAAAACGACATCGTTAGCCGTATCCGGCGAGATTCGTACCACTGATTTGTCTAAACTTCTGACTATTAGTGGTCACGAACCGTACATCAGTCTTGTCAACGAATTTATCCTGGCCAACAAGAACAACAAACACGGTCCACATCCGAAAACAAACACTGTGCAACACCGCATCATCACCACAGGCCAGTCAGTTGCCGAAAGACCACGACGAATTTCCGGCGACAAATTGCAACAGGCTAAGGCTGAGTTTGAGGAATTTCAACAGAAATGTTACTGTCGTCCATCCAGCAGTCCTTGGGCAAGCCCAATTCATTTCGTTGAGAAGAAAACCGATGGTTAGAGATTTTGCGGTGACTACCGTCGCCTGAACTCTGTTACGCGACCAGAGAGCTATCAAATTCCAAATATAATGGATTTCACCGAGCATCTAAACAACAAAAGCTTTTCCCAAATTTTGATCTTGATAAGGCATATTTTCAAATCCCGATGACACCAGAAGACATCAAAAAAACATCAGTAACCACGCCTTTTGGTTTGTTCGAGTTTGTAGTCATTCCATTAGGACTCAAAAATGCAACTCAGACATTCCAAGGACACATGGACATGGACATCTTATTGCCTCCAACTCGGAAGAAGAACATCGTCAACACGTTCATCAAGTCTTGGAACGTTTCCACGAACATGGACTCATAATCAACATAACGAAATGTAGAAAGTCTGAGGTGACATACCTTGGACATATAATCAACCAATCCGGATGTAAACCACATGAAGCCAGAGCTGAGGCCATCTCGAACTATGCAAAACCATCCGTGATAATGGAACTACGTCACTTCCTTAGAGTCGTCAACTAATATCGACGATACATTCCAAACTGTGCCCACATTCAAGCACTTTTAACGACCAGTTCCCTGGACTCCTTTGGCTGGAGAAGCTTTTCAAATGTGCAAAGACAGCACCAAACACGCCACGTTACTGAATAACATTGATACGAAAGCTGCACTCGTACTAACAACGGATGCCTCGGATAAAGCACTTGGTGCTAGACTGGAACGGAAGACAAACAATCAATATCAAGCAATTGGACTATTTTCTTCCAAACTGTCATCAGCACAAAGTCGCCATAGCAGTTATGATCGCGAATAGTTGGCGATATACTTAGCCATTCGATTTTGCAAGCATATGCTAGATGGTCGACATTTCGTCGTGCAAACAGATCATAAGCCGCTCATATATGCGCTACAGCAGAACTCTGACAAGGCGTCACAACGTCGTCTAAGGCAATTAGGCTACATATCCTGATATACAACGGACATTGCTTACCTACCCGGAGAAGAAAACTCAGTAGCAGACGCACTATCGCGACTCAATGCAATAACTATGCCGGTGCACTTAGATCTGAGAGAACTCCACTTATCCCAACTACTCGATGTTGAACTTCAATCAACACTGAAGCAAACAGATTCATCGCTCCAGTTGAAGAAACTTACGCTGGAACCCGAAATAAAAATCTACTGCAACGTTTCGGACAACACTATTCGACATTATATACCTGTTTCCCTGCGACGGAAGGCCCTTGAATCCATCCATGGTTCTTCACATCCAAGCGGAAGAACTACAAGTCGACAACTATGGCAGAAGTACGTTTGGCCAAACATCAGGAAAGACGCATTGGAATGGTCATGCACTCGCATCCAATGCCAACGATCAAAGGTACATCAACAGACCAAACTAGTCCCAGGCTCTATTATAATTGCAGAACACCGCTTTCACCATGTCCACATAGATCTCATCGTACTTCCACTTTGTAAGGGAATAGGTACTGCCTAACGATGATCGATCGCAGATGGATGGTAGCAGTACCCCTACAAGACATGCACGCAAAGACGGTGGCCACAGCGTTTTATACGCACTGGGTTGCTCTTTTTGGTTCGCCCATCTCATTTACCACTGACATAGGCAAAGATGCTATGGATACGAGTCACCCATGACCACATGACATCAACTCCACCAACAAAAAGTTTCATCCAAGAGCATGACCTCTGTCCATTTAACCTCACCCTGTATATGTCACCCATATGACTCACGGCCACAGGACTCCGCAAGCCAGTCCGGGCAACTACGAGGCAAGGGTGTCCACAGGATCAGTATAGCGGCATGCTAGCATCCGCTCGTTCTAGCTCGTCGGGTAATGGGGGGGTTCTTGATATTGTGCCTGCGAACGTTGTGACCTTTCATGCCAGATAAGGTGTAAGTATCTGAAAACAAAATATTAAATCGGGAACCCGAAGTATCTCCAGTTATATGCCCAGTCCGCTGCATTTAGATAAATAAGCTCCGGGGGAAGAGATCCACAGGTGTTGTAATGGACTTCTTCATTTCCCACCCCCGGCTTCGGTTTAAACCATCCATGGCTTCCTGCGGAAAAATTATTAGAAGTAGCCCCTTTAGAAAAGCCTTTCCAATCTGGTCCTGTCAAACCATAATAAATCCCTCACTCAATCTTGTCCACCAAAATCTGCAACTTAAACGACCGGGATTTTTTTCCAATTTACCACTCAAGAAAAGATACATTTGCATAAAAATGAAAATTCAGGGGATATAGTATTCATTCAATCCAGACTATATTTTGTACTAATAATTATACTAATACATATATACATAGTAATAAAAACTGAGTTAGAAAACTCCGAAGCAAAATCTTATACTTATAAGTATATAATTCAAACGAATCATTCAATAATTTGAATTTAAGTTAAATAATTCACAGAAATCACAAATAACTCGTTAACACTTAGAGGTAATACTTAATAACTATATTGGATTAGCATCCCTTTCTTGTTATGGGTGTCTTTTCCCTTTTACGATGTGCCAGGCCAGGCCTAGTTCAACAGAACAGGTTTTCTCACTTGAATTAGTTTTTTTTTTTTTCTTAAACTTTTTTTTTATTGGTTCACACTACTTGACCTAACTCGTTACACTTGATTTTTTTAATTGTCTCTGTTTACAATTTTTTTTTCTTTCTATAAACAGATGTTTTCAGTTTTCTCTGTTTACAAATTTTTTTTTTGCACTTGTTACACCGATTGGAGAGGATAGATGGGTTAGTGTATACACAATGGAAAAGGGCTAACTCTCACGCTGGCTAACTCAAGGGAGCAGATAGAACGGGTAAAGAATAATGGGTATCGGATCTTAAAAGGGTATAATAAACCCTTATTTTTTCAAAAAAAAAGCCTTATGTTTAATATAATTATATACAATATAGTCCGTAAATATAATTTATATATTATCAACAAAATTATCCAATTGGACTCACCGATTGCTTCTCTCGATACCTTTTTGGTATTTTTTTTTTCACTACCTTTTTGTAGTATCTCCAGGGGTGAAGGGACTCTATGCATAGATTCGCCGCCCAAGGGTTATGTGTCACGATGATGACTTTATATATATGACGACTTTATATATATGACTTTATATATATAAACAAACTTTTGCACTGGTTTGAATGGTATACTTATATTTATGTGGCGATACCGATTATTCAGTGGTAATAGGAGAGGGGTACTGAGAAGGGGATCGTTGTATAAATGGTTTTAAGGATCTAGGATTAGGTGAATGCTTTATAACGGTGTATGTGAGTATTCTTAACTTCTTTTTCACTTTTGTTCACTTGACTCAAGTCAACTGTGTGACGGTGAGCATTAGTGTGGTGAACTTATCTGCACAATACGATGATCCAGATACTGGTGATATTATATAGGTGAATGACGTAGACGAGGTAGATGTGGATGCCAATTGATGATATTAAGATGATGGTGCGGCTGGTAATATAGATGATGATGCAGATCTACGAGGATTTCTCGGGTACGTAACCTCCAGATGCCACAGAAGCGAGCACAGCTCAACAGGCCCAAAATAGATAGACGGTGATGGCCGGAGGTGTCGCACCAGGAAATTATTTTTTATTTGGTATTATTTAAAAACGCCAGTAAACTTTTCCTTTTGAAATGCCGAGCACTTTTTTTTTTAGCTACTTCTTAAACTTTTACGTCGAATATGTATGCACTTGTGGCGTACGATCTGTCCTGTCACTTGATTACACTGTGTGCGGTCAACGCTCAAAGCGGGGCTGCTCTTTATAGCTTCGTATCATACCGTACGAATCATGTTTCATTTAAACTACCGTATTTTTCAATACTTCGTTTCAGTTGAGGACATTGACATCTGCGAATTTTGCACACATACCACCTGAATCACGACTCTGCAGTCACACTAACACACTTACATGTTTTGTTTTGGTTTTTATGTGTTTCTTTTCATTTAAAAGAGAGTCGAAAGGGGAGTGCCCAAAAGTATGCTTTGGTATTTTGGTTTGAACCAAAGCCAAAGCTAAGTTTAACCAGGGCTTCTAAAACAATAATCCGTTTCCCACAAGATTTTAAGACCACTAACCAAAACTAGTTGTCCCTCGAATCAAGAACGAGAGATATTCAAATCTTTCACCAACGATCGAAAAAACCAAATCATTCTGGTTTGTTTTCTCGACGCAGCATCATCCCTGTTTTTAATTCAACATAATTCAATTGTCAAAAATATAAAAAAAGTCAATGAAATCGTTTGTATAGTCGTTTTTGCTATGGTAAAGCGGTGCACACACACGTGCCCATAAGTTTAGTTTTAATTGTGACCTGAATGTGATTTGAAATGTGTACCTGATTTGAATAGTGACTGAGTGAAGTACCTTAGTGAATTTTGGAAAGTTTTTGTAGCAGAGATCAAGAAAGAACGAGATAGGAAACTTTCGTACGTCTTCCCCTTCACCACACGATTTCTTACGTGTCGCGTTTACGTAGTTACGTACTTCAAATCTCTATCGGTGTATACATCAGAGATGAAGTAAGCAGAGATAGGAAACTTTCCAGGACCTTACGTTTTGCCTACAAGCTAAACCTGGAATTTTACAGGATTTTGACAGATTGATTACTCACCACGGCCCAAATAGATGCAAACGTATTTGATTCACATACACTTGTCTGTGGCCTGGTCATTTAAACTTCAAAACGTAGACAACTGCCACATTCAAAATTTTCAAACGAAAAAAAACTTCCAAATTCAAAATTTCCCCACTTTTTACCCACATATCATGGAATGCTGGTTAAGTGCATGTTACATTTGTAAATATTTCCCGTGAAGCTAAAGTTTGAATCTTGACTGCGGTTGAAAATAATTTAATCATTTATTCATTATATATTTAAATTTAGTTTTTAATATGTTTATTTTGGAATCCTAATTTGTAAAAGCATTTTATAGGTTGCTTCACTATAATACACCTCTGAGTGCCACTTAAGTGCAAAATCATTATCTATAACAGATTTTGTGCATAAAAGCAACGTTGCTTAGAAACAGGCTTAAATTATATAAAAAATGACACAGTTTAAGGTTATTGTTGAAGCAGAATCATCGTTATCAATCTTTATTTGTTTGTAAATTGAATTGTTAACTACTTAATATTATTCATTGTAAAATATCGTACGTAAAAAATTTCTACAAAAAATATACAAAATTGCTGTAAAAACTAACATAGAATGCAACGAACATTTGTAAGCAAACCGTTGCACAAAAATTGTATAAAATACCACGCAAAGAATAAAGCAATTGTCATTGTCACAAGTGAATTCAAACTACATAGTGGAACAAATCGCCGTTTTATTTGTACACTCGCTCGTTTATTTGTTGTAATTTCGCCCGCACAAGTTCGTTTCGCAGACCAGTGCATCACGGTCATTAACCCTTGCGTACTTGCGTAAGTACGTTCAACTTAGAATCCGCTGTTCAAGCAAATCGTGATGACAAGTTTCTAGTTGACGGTCGGAAACCAAAACGATCGTACATTTTGGCGCCCAACGTTTAAAAGTGAATAATAAATTAATATTAGTCATATTCATTAGTCGGTACATGAATATAAAACTCTCAAAGTTCGGTACAAGTGCACTACAGTGAACAATAGCATTAACATTAAACATCCATAGTGCAAGTGCAAAAAGTAAACATTCGCTCCGCGCTTTCGGTTTCGGTCTCGGTTTCGCGAAGTACATTAGTGGAAATCGCCAAGAAAAATTATCTGGACGTGAAGAAGAACCCGAAGAAGAAACCGGAGAAAAACATACCAGCAGTGTGTACACTGTACAGACACAATTGGGAGATAAGTACAAAATCTCCCACCCAGGTACGATCGTTAAATTTCGTTGAATGTGCGTCATTAAATCAAATAAAAAGTGGTTGTTAAATTTGAACTATAAATTAACAAAAAATCCACCATACATCAGCACGCACCTTCAACAAATTGGCATCCAATTTACTAGTATAAAAATAATATTATAATTTTTAACATTGAACGACATATCATACAACAATTAAAATTCAAATCAATTGTGATAGTCGCAACGCAATGAGTATGCGCGAATCGTACACGAAACCATCGGTATCGAAGTAGCAATCACGCATACGTATATCGCGTACCAAAACAGTTGGCCATTCTACTGCGCAGGTCTCTTAAAATGTGTTTTACAATCTCTTAAAATTGCAAAAACAAGCATAAAGAGACGAAAATGGGCGGAGCCATAATAAAAAACGACGTATACCCTGCCTTGTGTTCAAGATCGCTGTCGCGATCTCACTGAGGGTGGTTTCTTCATTTTCCTTCTTTTATACTGAAATTAGGAGCGGAGGAAAAATATATCCCATTATATGTCAACTTTACTTGGAGGAAAATATATTGTTTCGTTTTTTGTCTTGTCGGTTCTTTGTAGGAGTATGATGTGATCACGGTCGGATAGATTAAGCAAAACATTGCACATGAATTGATTGTGTGACTGTGTCTGTATGAAGGTGTACGGTTTTAGATTTAAACCCTATTTGCTCATTATGCTTTCGTTGATCATTATTAATTGTGTCGTGCATATTGATCATGTAGGTACTGATATTGGCACGCAAAGTAAAGTAAATTGCAGTGTCACACCAAATTTTTTTTGTTTATATCATTGAATTTGGGCGAGGTAGGTAAATTTAATAAAAAAATTACAATTTGGGAATTTTTTGGAAACGTAAACGATTTTATACCCAATAACAATAGGCACGATTTTCTGTCACAAAAAAGAGGATGGGGTATTAAACGGTTCGTTAAAGACAAAATGGTGAACGTTCTTGATTCTTCAATAATTTTTTTTAAGAAATGCAGTTTTTAAAACTTATTGAACTACCCACCACTTTTAAATTTGTAACCTTGATTAAAAGTGTAAATTATAGCGAGATAAAATTGACGATGAATTGCAAATATAAAACAGATTTACAGCGAGCAGCAAAACAAAGCACCAGTATACCAAATGGGTGGTTCGGTTTGGTTTGAATTAAGAAGTAAAAACACACACGTTTTAGTATTAAGATAAAAATATTTATTGATTTTGCTACCTATATATTATGAAATAGTTAATATTAATGTATATTAAATTGAATTCGAAGAACTGTCAGTTTCATAATCGGTTGAAGAATCATCTCCTGGATTGATAATTATTGCATCCGACATTGTGTCCCACATCTGCTCGTGTGAAAAGTATTCCTCCTCTGTCCTTATAATTTTTTCACAAACTTTGCGCCAATCTTCAACTGTTATTTTTGAAAATTCTTCTTCAGCTAGTTTCTGAACATACGATAATCTAAACGTTGTATTTCGGCTTCCGACTCTTCCCTTGACTGTTGCCCAGATCTTTTCAATAGGGTTGAGATCTGGATGATAGGGTGGCAATCGTAGTACTTCGTGTCCCGCGCCGTGAATCATATCGTCAATCTTATGCTTGGGGTGGTGATTAGTCCGATGTCGCTTTATAAGGTCATAAAGTTCGACTTTGAGCATTTTTGAAGAATGCGGTATATTGTTGACGGAAAGCCATTCTAACATCTCCGATTTAACGGAAGCAGAAGTGATTTGCTTGTGTTCCCATTTGTTGTGATATGATGCGTTGTCCATTACAATAACCGATGGTTCCTCTAGGTTATTTAAAACTTGATCCTTCATCCATTTGGAGAAATTTTCAAAATTCATCTCATCGTGATAATCTCCTGTTTTCGACCCAGATTTAAATAAAAGCAAGGCATTATTCACGAAGCCCTTCGCTCCACCTGCATGCGCCATTATCAGCCTTTGGCCTTTTGAAATTGGCGCCTTTAAACCTTGACTGGTGCCGTCAGTCCATGCCCTTGGCCTTGTGTGAGAGCTGCGAATATAGCTCTCCAAATAAATAAATAATCTCATATCCTTTTGACCTGTACTCCCGCACCTTCCTCAGATATTTCACTCGTAAAAGTTTGATTTAATTTCTTTCGCAAAGAAATTTACGGTTGTTCTCCGTTTTCCTATAAGAAAATCCATTTCTTTTTAAAATCATATGTAGCGACATATTGCTTAGGTTCAGCTCCAAATCTTCCTGCACCCATTGTCTTAACATTTTGTAATGTTATCATCATTTTTTCTTCAATGTGGAAGTTGTATATAATTCGCCGAACAGCTGTGATATCAAATTCGTCCAATCCAGTTTTCCATTTTGTATGTGGTACTCTTTTAGTTGGAGATTCAATAGCGCCTTTCTTCTCATATTCTTTAATTATCCTTCTTATTGTTCGGGCCGAAATTCCCGTAAACTCCTCTGTCTGTGAATTTGCGTATGTGATGGGATTATCTATACATAAATTCCTAGCTTCTTCAATTTTTTTGTAATATATCCGATCTTACGTCCTAGACTTCCTATTGGTTTTCCTTTTCTTGAAAGATCCATGACAATTTATTTTATTTTAATAAACTTATGTCCTAGCAATGCTTTTGTTTTCGTGAAAGTGAATTCCAAATAGGAAATCCATATATATATGCGTTATCTTAAAATAAAAAACTCTAAAAAAAAACTATAAAAAACCAGGCAACAAATTTATTCCTTGCCCCTACAGGTAACCAAATGCAAACACTAATCATGTCGTAAAACTTTTAAACTTAAGTCAAACAGGTAAAATCAAACATCATAAAATTAATGCTAACCAAGCACACCACCCATACAGGTACCTAGCGCTAAACCACGAAATGTTCAACCATAAAAAGGGTTGGGAACCCTTTCAAATACAATCGGACTTCTAGGTAGAAATGTATAAAAGTCGACCTCTTAATAAAAAATTAAGTTTATTTAGATATTCAACAGCATTTTAGTTCTAAGCACTGTAAAGTTGGGTTACGCATTGTAAATTACAGGCAAAAACGCTTAGTGATTAAATCTCTTTCGCGTCATTTTTGTTCTCTTAAATCCTCTCTCTGCGCAATCGACCGTTGACCAACTGTTTTGGTACGGACACTACACAATTCGCTCTTCGCTTCGAATTCAAATTCAAACTTTGCGCATACGCTCTACGCATACCATTGTTAATGCATTATAGTGCGTACCGGAGAGGATGCTGCATTATCGTATGCAGTGAAAGAAACATAATTAATAGCTTTGCAAGGTATTGGGGCTGAAAGGCAAATACTCGTAGACGTTTGATTGAACGTACATACATGTAGGATAAGCCAGCATTGGCATATGTACTTAATATTGTTTCATTGAAACAAATTCTAATGAGACAAGGCAATGTGATAAGCATATTCCTGTCGCATATTATTTGTTTTATTTTCTTTCTAGTCATCATCGCGTCGTCAGAGGTCAACAAGTTTCATGTGTTGTTTTCATAACCCAGTTATTCCCAAGTAAAATCCCGCAATGCATTCCCCGAAACTGATTTTTGCGGTAAAAATGATAAGAAATGCTACATTCTACGGCGACGACGACGATGACGATGACGACTGAGGAAGCAAGCAGTTCAATTTTTCTCACGGCGGCGTTAGCACCTTCTATTTTTTTTTATTACCTTGTGAACTTAAAATTAATAATAACTTCTTTTCTACATGGGGGCTCAACCGGGATTACCGGCATATTGAATTTATTGTACTTTTAATATTTCTGAGTAATTTATCATTTTGCTAGTTCATATATCCCATATCCTAAGTCGCGGTACGGGTAACAAAACGAGTGGAGTGTTAAGATAGGAAACGGATACAATACGAGTGAATGGATGACCTACAAAACCTAACCACTCGACAATTGCAAACGTTTCTAAAACGCGAGGGTCTGTCATACAGGTACAACGTGAAGACTGATCTGATAGATCGAATCAAGAACCATTTTGGCGAAGGGGTAATAAGAATAGTAGACGTTTTATACAGCAACGACGAAGGGTGCGGTGCAAACGAAGAGTACGTTGAAAACGCATGGTGTGATCCGAACGAAGAAAAGGAGGCTAACGACGTAAAGGAGGACAACGAAGAGTGCTCATCGCACAACTACGAAAACGAAGATCGCAAAGCAGACAGCGAAGTAAACGAAGACTGCACAACGCACAAATACGAAGCAAAAACCACCGAAACGTTAAGCAGAATGACCAGCAAAAATAATTTTGTGTTTAGGGACATTGAGGAGTCTCTTGAAAGATTTTCCGGAGAAGAAAGCCGTAACTACCAGGACTGGATAAAGGAATTCGAGGACATTGCCTCTGCATGTGAATGGAACGACATCCAAAAGTATTTGTATGCCCAACGTCTGTTGAGAGGTGCTGCCAAGCTAGCCGTGGAGGCAATCGGTGGAGTTTCAGATTGGACCAAGTTGAAAGAAAGGTTATCTAAAGAGTTTGGGAGGAATCCATCCGCCGTTGAGATGCATCGATTGTTAGATAACAGGAAGAAAAACGCAACGGAAAGTCTATTGGAGTATTTTTACGCTATGTCCCAAATGGCTAATAAGGGTAAGATTGATGAATCCTCTACCATCGAGTACATCATTAACGGGATTCCGGACTCTACGTCCAACAAAGTGATACTGTACGAGGCAACAACACTAGATGAGCTTAAGGAGAAGATGGAGTGCTACAAGAGAATACAGCGACACATGCCGAAGCAAAGAGTTGAAAATAGATTCGTTACACCGAGTAAGCCAAGTTGTTCACGTGGGGGGCGCACAGACGTGACCAGTAAGCGATGTCACAATTGTGGTTCCGTTTCGCATATAGCACAGAGTTGCCCTGACATTGATAAGGGAAGAAAGTGTTTTAAATGTAACCAGTTTGGTTACATTTAAAACACTTTCTTACTTCGTATTGGTAAGTTGTCCAAACAACGATACAAGCGAAGGAGGACCAACGAGAGGTGTTAGTCGAGTACAACGACTGCGTGCTGAGGGCACACAAATACTTGTAGGTATAGGTAATAAGTCTTACTATGCTTTCATAGATAGTGGGAGCGATGTGTCCGTGATGCACGAATCTGTACAAAGGGAGATAAAGTTTAACCTGACTGAGCGGCCTATAATGACGCTAAAAGGATTTGGCAACTCCCCACAGACGGCATTGGGATCAGGATTAATAACACTTGAAGTGGATAAAAACCAATACGAAGTAAGATTTCATGTTGTACCTGATCAATGGATTCCGGACCGGATTCTGTTAGGAAAGGATTTTTTGGAGAACGTCGAGGTGGTTGTCCACCAAGGTAAAGTCGTCAGCATCAAAGAGCTTCGAAAAGCGGAATTCCCGAACGACTGTGTGTTAGAGGAGAATGATATTTTAAACATTGTGGTTACTAGTGAAGAGGATAATAAATCAAAGCGTCCACGAATTGGCAACGAATGTCTTAGGGAAATCATTGAGAAGGCCATCGCATCGTATTAACCTCAAAAGAAAGAACCATCTTGTCTGGAGATGGATTTAATCCTGCAAGACGATGTTCCTGTGTACCAAAAGGCGAGGCGTCTTGCTGCTACGGAAAGAGAGATTGTGAACAAACAGATAGACGAATGGTTAGACGAAGGTATAGTGCGACATAGCCGGTCGGACTTCGCTAGTCCTATAGTTTTAGTAAAAAAAAGGACGGCAGCAGTCGCTTATGCGTGGATTATAGGAAACTGAACACGAAGATTATCAAGGATCGTTATCCTCTGCCCGTTATGGAAGAAGTTTTGGAAAAGCTCCATAACGCTAAGGTATTCACAACTCTTGACTTGCGAAATGGGTTTTTTCACGTTAATGTTTCTGAAGGCAGCAGAAAGTACACATCCTTTGTGACACCCGATGGGCAGTACGAGTTTCTAAAAGTGCCCTTCGGGTTAAAATTCGACAGGTTTACTTGTTGCTGTATCTGGACGACGTCATCATTGCTGCCAAAGATGAAGACGAAAATTTGAGGAAGCTAAATAGAGTGTTAGAATTGGCAGAGGAAAACGGATTAGTCATTAGGTGGGAAAAGTGTAATTTCCTAAGCAGGAGAGTCGAATTCTTGGGACATATAGTTGAAGATGGAGGTATTAAGCCGTCAGAAGAGAAGTTGGAAGCAGTTAAACATTTCCCAAAGCCTAAGAACGTGAAGCAGGTTCAAAGCTTTCTAGGACTGACTGGGTTTTTCCGGAAGTTTATACCAAGTTATGCCGGATTGGCAAAAGCATTATCGGATTTGACGAAGAAAGACACCGTGTTTGAGTTTGGACTAAATCAAAATGCCGCGTTTGACATTCTTAAGAATATGTTGTGTGAAGAGCCGGTGCTGAAACTCTTCCATCCAGCATTCGAGAGAGAGTTGCATACGGATGCAAGCATGACAGGTTATGGAGGCGTGCTCCTGCAGATGCATGATACAGGTTTTCATCCGGTGTTTTACATTAGTTTTAAGGCGACTCCAGCTGAACAAAATTACACTAGCTACGAGCACGAGGTATTGGCCGTAGTAAAGTGTGTTAAGAAATTGAGGGTTTACCTTCTGGGACATCGTTTTAAAATTTTCACCGACTGTAAGGCGTTTCAGGCGACCATGAAGAAGAAAGACTTATGTCCACGCGTAGCCAGATGGGCTATAATGCTGCAAGAGTTTAACTGCGAAGTTCTGCATCGAGCTGGATCAGCTATGCGCCATGTTGACGCACTAAGTCGCTACCCGGTGGTCTTACGCATCGAAAATGGCATCATTCCACGGATAAAAAACGCTCAAGTTAAAGATGAACATTGTCAAATAATAATAGATATTTTGGGCGTTACAGGATCTTACAAGGATTTTGAATTGAGGAATGATCTTTTATATAAGTTTGTGGCAGGAAGTCATCTCCTTGTAGTTCCAAAGGTATTGCAGAGGGAAATTATAAAGAACGCACACGAACCAGGCCATGTTAATGCAGCGAAAGTGGAAGCGATACTTAAACAAGACTACTACATTCCGAACGTGGCTGTTGCAGTAGAACACGTAATTGCGAATTGAGTGGTATGCATTTTAGCGTCGAGGAAGTCAGGGAAAGGTGAAGGATTTCTAAGTCCTATTGAGAAGAGTGATCAGCCTTTGCACACTTACCATATCGACCACCTAGGACCCTTACCATCCACAAGCAAGATGTACAGGTACGTTCTTGTAGTGTTTGACTCGTTTACCAAATTTGTGTGGATTTACCCGGCAAAAACAACGAATAGCGAAGAAGTAATCCAGAAGTTGGAAATGCAGAGTGAGGTTTTCGGCAATCCTTTTCGAATAGTCTCGGATAGGGGTCCTGCCTTTACTTCTAACATTTTTAAGCAGTTTTGTGAAGGAAGCAGAGTTTGCCACATATTGACGACGACAGGAATTCCAAGAGGAAATGGGCAGGTGGAAAGGATAAATAGAATCATAATCGAAATTCTAGCTAAATTGACGATTGAGGAACCTACTAAGTGGTACAAGTTCGTCAGCAACTTGCAAACCACATTGTATTCTACAGTATCTAGGAGTACGAAGAGGAGCCCATTTCAACTTATGTTTGGTACAGTTATGAGGAGAGAATGTGATTTTGAGTTGAAGACGTTGCTTAAAGAGGCAATTCTGGACGATTTTGAGAATAGTCGAGACACAGTAAGAAAAGCAGCAAAGGAACAAATACTAATAGTTCAGGATGAGAACAAACGAAACTACGACCGGAAACGAAAGCAGCCACGAAAGTACGAGGTGGGAGATTTAGTTGCGATTCGGCGCACACAATTTGGAGTTGGGCTCAAGCTATGTCCAACATTTTTCGGGCCTTATGAAATTATTAAGGTCAAGAGGAACGATCGTTATGACGTCAGAAAAGTGGGCCAACAATAAGGAACGGGTCAGACGTCCACGGCAGTAGACCTTATGAAACCATGGGTAACCGACACAGATGCAGAAGACGATGAAGTTTTCCAGTCCGACTGAGGACAGTCGGAAAATCCAGGATGGCAGTGTAGGATAAGCCAGCATTGGTATATGTACTTAATATTGTTTCATTGAAACAAATTCTAATGAGACAAGGCAATGTGATAAGCATATTCCTGTCGCATATTATTTCTTTTATTTTCTTTCTAGTCATCATCGCGTCGTCAGAGGTCAACAAGTTTCATGTGTTGTTTTCATAACCCAGTTATTCCCAAGTAAAATCCCGCAATGCATTCCCCGAAACTGATTTTTGCGGTAAAAATGATAAGAAATGCTACATTCTACGGCGACGACGACGATGACGACTGAGAAAGCAAGCAGTTCAATTTTTCTCACGTCGGCGTTAGCACCTTCTATTTTTTTTTTATTACCTTGTGAACTTAAAATTAATAATAAATTCTTTTCTACATACATAATAGGTGTATATATTTGCATTTGCATAATTGCATAATTTCACTTTCGTCGAAAATTGAAAGGACATATCGTTTTCTGGTCGCATTAAATAATCCTCCTAGTCAATATGGCTGAAGAACTTACAATTGAGGAATTGAGACAACAACGTTCATGCACAAAGGGAAGTATACCTCGAATTAAAACTTATGTCGAGTCCAATTCAACTTCGCTTTCGCCTACGGAACTTGAATGTCGGCTAGGAATCTTGGAGTCGTACTTCAAGCAGGTGTTAGCTTACCAAACAAAAATTGAGCGTTTGGTTACAACTGATAATGGTCGAGCGGAATTAGAGGACCAATACATTTCGCTAAAAACAAAAATATTGTCACTTATGGGGAATCATAGACGGAATAGCGCTGCAGAAACAACGTTGTCTATTCCCCATGTAGTGAATCATTTACCCAAACAACGTCTACCAAAATTTAGCGGAAGATATTCCGATTACAAAAGTTTTATCGATGCTTTTCAAAATCTCATAGACAATGATTCGAGTTTGACAAACATTGAGAAGTTCAATTATTTGTTATCCTGTCTGAGCGATCAAGCTCTCGGAACAGTCAAGGCGTTTCAAGTAAAGGAGGACAATTATCCAAAGGCACTAAAAAGTCTAAAGGATCGCTTTGACAATAATTGTCTGATATTTTTTGAATATGTGACAACGTTGTTTGACTTGCCAAGGGTCTCAAACAACCCATCGGTTGAGCGTGGAAGTCTGGTAGATAACGTATCTGCCATATTAAGTTCATTATCATCCATAGGATCCCATGAAAATATCTGCAACGCTTTAATTATATATATAGCAATGTCAAAAGTCGATCCTGACACACAATCCAAGTGGGACGAGCAGCTGGATTATAAGGAGCTACCAAAGTGGGAAGAATGCGCGAAGGTACTCAACAAGAGATGTCAATTCTTAGAAGCACGAGACAGCAAGCATCTGCGTTCAGTGGAGCCTAGCCAGAGGTGGTCCAACAAACCGAAGTCATCGTCATCGTCTGTTCACCAACGTCCCCAATCATCCCTTACCGTCAGCCAACGTTCGTGTATCTTTTGTCAAGACAGCAGCCATTTTATTTCAAGCTGTTCGAAGTTTAGTGGGTTGTCAGTTTTGGATCGGTTTTCAAATGTAAAGAAATTAGGACTTTGCCTGAATTGTCTTAGGATGGGCCATGGTGTTGCGAAATGCACCTCAACTTATAGGTGCAGACATTGCAAACAATCTCATCACAGTTTGCTGCACAGGTCCCAACCACAAGAGAATGTTTCCAAACGCCAAGATGAACCAGGATCTTCAGCTGCAGTCAATTCAGCATTGGAGAAGGAGCACACATCACAAGCTCAAGTCATTTTGGCAACTGCAATAGTTTTGGTTAAGGATTCGGTAGGAAGTTTTCAGATAGGAAGAGTTTTGCTGGATTCAGGATCGCAAGTATTTTATCAATGAGAAATTTTCAAAATCCCTCTGTCTTCACAACCAAAGAAAAAATGTAGACATCGTTGGAATAGGCTCATCTGAAACAAAAATTAAATTTCAAACACAAGCTACCATTCGCTCGAGGTACAAGAGTTTTGAGGTTTCGTTGGACTTCTTAGTCGCACCAGCTATCACAGGGTATCAGCCAGAGTCAGCGCTTAACGTGAGCAGTTGGAATCTTCCATTGAATCTCGAACTAGCTGACGAATATTTCAATCAGCCATCGAGGATAGATTTGTTGTTAGGTGCAGAAGCTTTCTTCGACTTACTTCAAACAGATCAGCTTAAACTGGGACAGGGTCTACCTTCATTGCAAAAGACGACTTTGGGGTGGATCGTATCTGGAAGGTACAAATCCAAAGGCCAGCAAGAATACAAGTCATGCTACGTCAGCACAAGGGACGAATCACTGGAGCAGTATGTGGAGAAGTTTTGGGAACTCGAGGAGATAAAAGGGCATCAAACCATATGGACAGACGAACAAAAGGAATGTGAAGCACACTTCAAGGACAACGTCGATGTGTTGCCTAGCGGTCGGCTGATGGTGCAACTCCCCCTGAAGAAGGATCCCAGTCATCTTGGAGCGTCATATGATATTGCGCTTAGACGATTCTTATCCCTTGAGCGTAGGGTATCAAAGAACTCGGAGCTAAAAACTCAATATGCTAGGTTTTTAAAGGAGTACGAGACACTAGGTCACATGTCACTCGTGAAAAACCCCAAGTTAGAAGAACCACATTATTATTTGCCGCATCAATGTGTTCTGAGACCCAATAGTGAATCGACAAAACTGCGAGTGGTGTTCGATGCATCATGCTGTACATCATCCGGCATTTCGCTAAATGGAATCCTGATGGTGGGTCCTACGATACAGGATGAATTACTAATAGTTTTGCTTTGCTTTCGACTCCATCGATACGCACTTACGGCAGATATAGTAAAGATGTATCGCCAGGTTCTTGTTCATCCATCACAACGAAGGTTTCAGTTCATCCTATGGAGAGAAAATGAACAAACACCGGTACAAACGTACCAACTCATCACAGTCACATACGGTACGTCGTCTGCTCCTTTTTTATCAATTCGTTGTCTTCAATACTTGGCACAGCAAAACCAAGCTCATTTAAAACTTGGGGCTGCTGTGCTTCAGTCTGAATTTTACGTTGACGACATGTTGACCTGAGCAAATGACATAGAAACATTGGTGACAAAACAGACGGAGGTAATGAAGATTCTAAGCGCTGCTGGATTTGAACTTTCAAAATGGAACAGCAATCATCCCGACTTCCTTCAGAGAGCGGATGTGCGGGATATGAGATTGTCAGATTCAAATCTGTCCAGTACATTGGGAATAGCTTGGAATGCACAGAGTGACAAATTCTGTTTTTCATATAATCCTAGTCGTTCTTTCTCAAAGTATACAAAGAGTTCGATTTTATCGCTATCTTCATCGCTCTTCGACCCTATGGGCTTGCTGAGTCCCATCATAATAAGAGCGAAGGTCATTCTGCAACAGTTGTGGATTGAAAAATTGGAGTGGGATTCGTCAATCCCAGAAAATATTGAAACGGAATTTCGTTAGTTTATGGCAGATTTAGAATCTCTTCAAGACCTGTCAATTCCTAGATTCGCCATGATAGCTAATAGGAGAAGTTACCAGATCCACGGATTTGCCGATGCATCCATGAAGGCGTATGGATGCGGCATATATCTCCGAACCATGGATGACTAAGGAGTGGTCAAAACGCATCTTTTAGTAGCCAAATCAAGAGTAGCACCGGCAAGGAGGAGACAGCTACCTCGGTTGGAACTCTGCGCAGCTCATCTCTTGGCAAACCTTTTTGAAAAAATCAAACCAATATTCAATGAATCATGTTCCGAAATCTACTTTTGGACAGACGCGTCGATAGTACTGCATTGGTTGAATACTCATCCGTCAAGTTTGAGCACCTTTGTAGGAAATAGGGTTTCCGAGATACAGGAAACGTGTAAGAATATCGTGTGGAGACATGTACCAACACACGATAATCCAGCGGACATAGTCTCGAGAGGATGTACTGTGCAGGAGCTGAAGTCATCGATATGATTCACAGGGCCGTCATTCTTGTTGCAGCTCGAGGAGACGTGGCCATCAAAAATTGAAATTTCGCTTTCAGCTGAGGAAGCGACAGTAGAAACGCGCAAATCAACACTAGTCTGTAGTAAATCAGAACCAAACTATTTAATCCAGATAATAGATCGTTATAGCTCGTATAACAAAATTATACGAATTTTTGGATACATCAATCGGTTCATCAATACAACTAGAACCAAAACGTTCACACACAATCAACCATTTTCCCCGGCAGAGCTGGAAATGGCCTTGCTACGTATCATTCATCTGATACAGAGTCATTCGTTTTCAGATGAGATACAACAGATACAACAATCCAAAGTACTTAAGGGACTGATGAAGTGGTTATGTCCGTTCATCGAAGACACCGACGGCTTTCCTTTACTCAAGGTGGGAGGGCGATTAAAACATGCAAATATCCCGGAGGAGGGTAAACACCCATTACTACTGCCAAAGGATTCAAGTTTTGTAAGGAACATCGTCCGACATCTACATCGCTCTAACTACCACGCAGGCACAAAGGCTCTTTCGTCATTAGTAAGAAGGCGGTTTTGGGTAGTAAATGTACGAGAAGTCGCACGACAAACAGTCCGAAACTGCCCTCATTGCGGCAGATATCGACCGAAGTTGCTGCAGCAGGTGATGGGAGATTTACCTCCGGAGAGGTTAACTGCATCACGTCCGTTCGAATGCTGTGGGGTTGATTTCTGTGGTCCCATATACACCTACTACAAAATTCGAGGCAAGGTTCCCTACAAGTCGTACGTGGCAGTCTTTGTTTGTTTTTCGTCCAAAGCTGTGCATTTGGAAGCTGTGTCTGACCTCTCATCAGATGCATTCATCGCAGCATTAAAGAGGATGATAGGTCGTCGAGGTCTGCCTAGAGAAATGCATTGCGACAATGCAACCAATTTTGTAGGAGCGCAGTCCAAATTAAAAGAATTTAGCGATATGTTGTTCAACAAACTTAGTGTAGAAAACATCACAAATTTTTGTACTAACAACTCCATAAATTTTCGTTTTATACCCCCCAGGGCACCCAACTTTGGTGGGATTTGGGAGGCGGCCGTAAAAATAGCTAAAGGCCATTTGTACCGGCGCTTAGGAGGTGCCAAGCTCACATTCGAGGAGTTGTCAACAGCACTCGCGGAGATTGAGGCGGTCATGAATTCGAGGCCAATAACACCGATGTCGTCCGATCCAAATGATCTCGAAGCACTCACGCCAGCACATTTGCTGATTGGGTGCTCGCTAAAGGCGGTTCCTGAGCCAGCAGTGGAAGTAGCAGACATCAGTTTCATCGAGCGGTGGCGTCGAATAAATGCCGTCAAGACTCACTTCTGGAAGAGATAGTCAGCAGAGTACCTACACGAATTGCGGGGTCGCGCAAAGTGGTCGTCGCAAACTCCAAACATCACAGTTGGCACACTAGTAATCATCCACGAAGACAACACCCCACCCCAACAATGGACTATGGGCAGGATCACAAATGTCATAAAGGGTGCAGATGGCAAGGTCAGAGTCGCTGACGTCAAAACAAGTCGAGGAAAATTTAGACGTCCGATACGAAAATTAGCAGTAGTTCCGTCTTGAAAGGCAGAGCTTTCAAAGGGGGCGAAATGTTGAAGCAGAATCATCGTTATCAATCTTTGTTTGTTTGTAAATTGAATTGCTAACTAGACAATATTATTCATTGTAAAATATCGTACGTAAAAAATATCTACAAAAACTATACAAAATTGCTGTAAAAACTAACATAGAATGCAACGAACATTTGTAAGCAAACCGTTGCACAAAAATTGTATAAAATCCCACGCAAAGAATAAAGCAATTGTCATTGTCACAAGTGAATTCAAACCACATAATGGAACAAATCGCCGTTTTATTTGTACACTCGCTCGTTTATTTGTTGTAAGTTCGCCCGCACAAGTTCGTTTCGCAGACCAGTGCATCGCGGTCATTAACCCTTGCGGTCATCTTTTAGTCGCAACATCCGCAACCGTTTACTTTCGGTTAAGTACATTCAACTTAGAATCCGCTGTTCAAGCAAATCGTGCTGACAAGTTTCTAGTTGAAGGTCGGAAACCAATTCGATCGTAAAGTTATAAAAGAGGAAAATTACTTATATGTAACTATGATACCTGTAAAAAAAGTACACAGTGTGATTCAGTTAACATCTAAAAAACGTTCTTCAGTGATAGAAATATAGTTGGTTATTTGGTTTTCATCTCTATACACTTATTAACATTAGGTTTTAATTATTAACGAAAATTGATATCACAATTATTTAATTTTATAGTTTAAATGAATAAGATGTTCAGAATTTATTAAAAAAAACACACATACATATAAATCAGTTTCTGAAGTATAGGTCATTTCAATCAGTAGTAAGTTCTTAATTCTTTATATTTTGTTTTTGTTTTATGTTTATTAATAAAGAATGGCAATATGCAAAAGCATACATGTACAAAATATGGATAATGGGATCAAAATTCCCCAAAAGAAAGAAATTAAAATGCAAAATTAAGCTTAAAATTCATAAGATTATCAGAAGAGGAAGAAATAAACGATCAACTATTCTTCATTGGAGAACGTATTTCTGTACACAGCAACGTTGCTCAAATGTGAAAATCGATTATATACACCGATTTAACACTTAAAATATACTTAGAGATTTTTTTAGATTGCAATCATTAAAATCTCTCTATAAATACGGCTATAAAAGTTTTAAATTTTATATTAAAATATTATAAAAATACTTTCTATATCATCCATTACTTTAAAATGTACCAGGATTTGTTCCCGAATTATGTAAATTATTTTGAACCAATTCAATATCAAATAATATAAATTAATATTAATGTATTTAAGATTAAAGAATTTCATAACGTATTTTTTTTAAGATATTTATCTTCGACATTGGAATGTGATCCCACCACATACTGATGTACGCCGTCCCTCGGATTTTACTTTTTTATATTTGCCAACATCAGCTGTTTTTATATACCTCAAAAACAAATGGCGGTTGTTTACATTAATTTTGTGTGAGAACGTGAGGGAACAAAATTGTAAATATAAGTTTATTTGTTATATATTTTATTTAAGTCTTGTGTTACAAGATGATGTCGCTTCTCATGACACCGATGAAAAACTATATTACCAGAGCCCACAATATGATGCAAGCAGGTTCTACTTTATGGATCATTTCGATGACATTGAGTGGTCCGAGAAATCGTGGACCTGATCTCAAGCAAACAAAGATGACAAACATAGCGGAAGAAATCGCAAGATATGACGTTCAACGAAATTTCGATCAATTGTTTGAAAAAAACATATTGGGCTTGTTTTTAAGTGGAAACCAAACACGCTGCAATCTCATCATTCCTAAAGTAGAATGGTTACTTTCAACGTACAGACACTTGTGTTTCAATATTATGTAACAATACAGGTAATACAATCAGACAAATTTCAACTACATCTAGATATAAAATTAGTGATATTCCATTCTTGTAGGATGGTCAAGAGTGCGGTGGTTCGTAAATAAAATTGCTGTCTGCAGGCAAACAAACAGAGCATCTCAAAAAGTGAATACATATGATACGACGACATAATATTACATTAAATTTCTTCATCCAATTCTATGGTTAATGTACCATCATGTACCATGTTCGTCCCGGACAAGTGCGGCATCTCATTTTCCTTCATGGTCATCCAGTTAATGGCTTCTATTTAAGAAAAACAGTCGGAAAATAAGGTACGACGATTTTACTTGAGTCAATGTGTTGTATGGGCCTGCATAACTTTTGTCTACAGATAACGCAACAAAGACAAACTCCCGCATTTGTATCAATAACTTGTGAAGCCTGACCAGACAGCACATTCCCAATTCGTGTGACCATAAAGTAGTAAATCTCGCCAACCGTTTATCGACTAAGCAAAATTTACGATCCAGATGACAAGAAACCAGACGGATGGGACGAACGTGGTAAGGTTTAAATGCAATTTGAGAAACTTCGGCATTCTTTCACTGGTTGTCGTTTCTTTTATGTAGTTTCTAGATCCAGAGAAACCAAATGACTTGGATGAAATTGCACCACCACAGATTCCCGACCCATCAGTTGCCAAGCCCCATGGTTGTTGGATGAAAAAAACAGAAATGATTGCCGATACCAATGCACAAAAGTCCGAGGACTGGAATACAGAAATTGATGGCGATTAGGAAGCACTACTAGTTTGACAATCTGGTGTAAGAAAAGGTCCGACAACAAAGAGACCAACAAGGTGACTCCACACGATAAAAAAAAATTATGACGCAACAGGCTCGTTAGTATACTGCGTACCAAAACAGTTGGCCATTCTACTGCGCAGGTCTCTTAAAATGTGTTTTACAATCTCTTAAAATTGCAAAAACAAGCATAAAGAGACGAAATAGGGCGGAGTTATAATAAAAAACGACGTATACCCTGCCTTGTGTTCAAGATCGCTGTCGTGATCTCACTGAGGGTGGTTTCTTCATTTTCCTTCGTTTATACTGAAATTAGGAGCGGAGGAAAAATATAGACCATTATACGTCAACTTTACTTGGAGGAAAATATATTGTTTCGTTTTTTGTCTTGTCGGTTCTTTGTAGGAGTATAATGTGATCACGGTCGGATAGATTAAGCAAAACATTGCACATGAATTGATTGTGTGACTGCGTCTGTATGAAGGTGTACGGTTTTAGATTTAAACCCTATTTGCTCATTATGCTTTCGTTGATCATTATTAATTGTGTCGTGCATATTGATCATGTAGGTACTGATATTGGCACGCAAAGTAAAGTAAATTGCAGTGTCACACCAAATTTTTTTTGTTTATATCATTGAATTTGGGCGAGGTAGGTAAATTTAATAAAAAAATTACAATTTAGGAATTTTTTGGAAACGTAAACGATTTTATACCCAATAACAATAGGCACGATTTTCTGTCACAAAAAAGAGGATGGGGTATTAAACGGTTCGTTAAAGACAAAATGGTGAACGTTCTTGATTCTTCAATAATTATACAGGTACCTAGCGCTAAACCACGAAATGTTCAACCATTAAAAGGGTTGGGAACCCTTTCAAATACAATCGGACTTCTAGGTAGAAATGTATAAAAGTCGACCTCATAATAAAAAATTAAGTTTATTAAGATATTCAACATCATTTTAGTTCTAAGCACTGTAAAGTTGGGTTACGCATTGTAAATTACAGGCAAAAACGCTTAGTGATTAAATCTCTTTCGCGTCATTTTTGTTCTCTTAAATCCTCTCTCTGCGCAATCGACCGTTGGCCAATTGTTTTGGTACGGACTATATAATCGTATATACGTATTGTAGCAAACTGCATCGAATTCGTTGAGCGTAAATGGTTTAAAAGTTTTTTTTTTTTAGCGGAATGATAAATAAAAAATTATCCATGTTGTAAATAATTTTGTAGCCCCATCTATTTCTTAAAATCAGAACCTTATTATAAGCACTGAACAGTCCAATTTCTTATAAGCGGGTCTGTTCAAAGCTAGCTTTAAATTGTAACCAACTTCAAGTTGTTCATGACTTTGAAAAAGATGGGAACTGCTACGAACTTCGGGGCAGATTTTTTGTTATAAAAAAGGGGGAAGAACGTTTTTACTCTCTCTCGAAGAACGCGAAAATAAAGTAACACATAACAATCGAAAGAATATACAAAAATCAATTGCGTTTTCATAAAAAAAATAAAGAGGCTTAAAACTCAGGTGTGGGGTCGTGATACCCAGTCAAGTATGCCGCGAGTGATGCATAAGCAAACGCTTACCGAAGCATTGAAGGAGGCTGGAGTGGAATTTAATAAGTTAACACAGAACTGCCTCAAGTGTATAATGTATGCCACACCGGTCCGGGCTGGAGAAAGAAATCTCTATAGCATACTTAAAAAACCACTACCTTTTGATACTGTTCATGTTGACCACTGCGGTCCCTTGCCGTCAATAGATTCTAAAAGAAAACATATTTTGGTGATAATAGATGCTTTCACGAAATATGTTAAACTGTATCCTACAAAGTCGACTAGTACACAAGGGAGGTCATAGCTGCGCTTCAGAAGTATTTTACTTACTATTGTACACCTAGAAGGATTATTTCTGACCGAGGCACGTGTTGCACGTCTTTGTTGCAGCGAAACATAGGACACATTAAAGTAGCTACTGCATCACCGCAGGCGAACGGGCAAGTCGAAAGAGTTAATAGGGTAATCAAGGCTATGCTTGGCAAGTTGAGTGACCCACTGAACCATGCGGATTGGTCTAATAGATTATTAGAAGTAGAATATGCAATAAATAACTCTATTCACAGCACAACTAGGAATTCTCCTAGTTTGCTTTTTTTGGTACTGAACAGCGAGGCAAGGTGGTGGATGAACTCACTGAATATATAGCAGACAAAATAATCTCGAATAGTAGTCAGGAATTTTTTTCTCAGATTCGGGCAGAGGCAGCAAAGGATATTGTTAAATCACAGGAGTATAATCAAAGTTATTTCCTTTAGCACAGTAAGAAAGCGAAACATTATCACGCCGGCGAATTTGTTGTTATGAGGAATAAAGACACTACAGTCGGATTAAATAAGAAATATTTACCAATATATAGAGGACCGTATGTTGTCCATAGAGTTCTTGGAAATGATAGATATGTCTTGCGGGATATGGAAAATTGCCGGTTGACTCAGCTTCCTTATGACGGGGTTGTTGAAGCTAATAGAATGAGGAAGTGGCTTTTAAATACGAGATGAGATGGCCATAGCTATACGGGAACCAGGCAATGCTTAGTTTATAAAAGTAAAGTAATGAAGAATTGTTTGTTTTGTTGTTGTTCGTGGTCGACCAACTGTCAGATTGGCCGAGTTGTAAACACTTTTGTAACCCCATCTATTACTTCAAATCAGAACCTTAATATAAGCACTGAGCAGTTCAAAACTAACATTAAATTGTAACCAACTTCAAGTTGTTCATGACTTTGAAAAAGATGGGAACTGCTACGAACTTCGGGGCAGATTTTTTGTTATAAAAAAGGAGGAAGAACGTTTTTACTCTCTCTCGAAGAACGCGAAAATAAAGTAACACATTACAATCGAAAGAATATACAAAAATCAATTGCGTTTTCATAAAAAAAATAAAGAGGTTTAACATGTGAGCTGTATTGCTTTGGACTTCTTAATTTGATCTGTTCATAGCCTAAAACCACGCTGATGAGGGTCGATCAGGTTGTTGGCGAATGGTTTTACGTGTTCTCACATTACGGCGTATTGGCTCTCGTTGGCAATGCTTAGGAGACTTGTGTTCAAATAATACCAGATTTGTTGCGGCGTATATATGCATTCTTATCTTAGGATGTTCAGATATCTGAAGTACTTTATACTTAGTGATGGTGCTAATGGTGTTGCTTATTTCCACTCATTGTTCAAAACTCGGTCTAAACCATTCTACAAGATAAAAGAGCAAATTACATGCAGTAGTACAGACAAGCTATGTCGGACTGATGTCCTATTCCATAAACCTATGTTTGATGTGCTACTTACTCTTTACCTCCTTAGTCTCAAATTTTACTATTGGCTTAGAATTGTCTTAGAATTCCTAACTACAGAGGAATCTAAATTTGTTGACAATTGAAGTTGACAAACCTTTCCATAATAAAAACCTCGATGAGAACCTTCAACAAAATAATGAAGAGATTATATTTTAAAGGAAACATTTTGTTTTATTTAAACTTTTTTTTTTAAATTTTTGAATGCATATCGAATCGGCTTATGTTAAAAAAATAAAAAGGAACAAATAATTTGATTACATTTTTACTGTCACAAATTATTGATATGAGTAGTACGTTATAATAGTAATTGCAAATAAGATATGTGAATAAATAAACGTTAGTTTGGAAAATATAATATAACAAAATTAATACTGCGTATTTATCAATAAATCCAATTGATTGGTCGTCGGCTAATTGATAGTTGATTGTCGCTGCGCACATTGGTACTGTTATTGGCGCATATGACGGGCCTGTTGTGGGTCTTCGTAGGCCTCGCCGGTGCTTTTTCGATATCCGAACCAATTTCCTTGCGAGTTTACTTCTCGTAGAATACCCCGAAGCGTGCTGAATCTGTCAACTACGTTAACATGAACTTTATATGTAGACTGGCTGTGGTCACCTTCACCAGCAAATATCGTGGATTTATTTTACATTCCGTCCGCCAACTCAGGAGGACGCCGTATGTTTGATTTGATGAGGAGTTTGATGAAGATGATCTGATGCTGAACGCTCACATATTTGTGAAATCATTGTTTAACGGTGTTCGTTATCTGCTGATGCTCCATGGGACTTGGTGTGTATGGATTCAAGAGTTGACGTTTGACCTCCAGTTTCTTCTGCAGCGAGCCCCACATGCAAAATTTTGGAATCTAAAAGATCGGATTTTCTCCACAAAGATTTGCCACAGATATCGCTGACATTTGAAATAGTCTAATAAAGTGTTTAGCAAAGTTTTTGGAAATATGTTTTCAAATTTTGATAAAAGTAATATGTAATATCAAAAAATATAGAGATGATATTTATTACTGCACTGACAATCTAACCAGAATGGTCACGACAGTTGATTTTGAAACGATTGCAACATATAGTCGATAGAAGATAGAGAAAAGCACCTACATATGTTTGATGACAAATTTTTATAAATTCGTAATTTGCTGCTGTAAGTTGAGTACTATTTGGGTGTGTATTTGCTCTTCATGTAAATGAAGAATAGCCTGGATTCTGAATGTGCTCCAGCCATTTTGAATCTATTTCCTAGGTTGGATTGTCCGTAAGCCTAAACAAAAGAAAGGGTTATTTTATGCAAACTGTATTCCATACTTTGATTGAGTGTGGAATACAGTGCGCATCAATTTCTTCATCGGTGGTGCATTATTTACGGTTAATCGTGACAGGCTAGTTACCAAAGTGACTATAATTATCAGTTGGTTGTTGACGCGGCGGCTGGATTGCTGATGTGACGATTTCGGTAGTGATGTTTTCCCTGATGAGCTGAGAATCGAACGGAGATAGTCCATATTTAGCTACTCGTTTTATATGCTAAGTGTTAAATTGCACTTTCATTGGTGTTGTTTATTACATAAAGTAAGAGTTTCCTTGTCCAGTTAACCGAGTGCATTTAATTGTTTGTGTTGATAAAAATTTTGCAACGAAGTTTAGTAATTTTATAAACAACGCAATACCATTTGCAACGTATAAGGAGCGGAAAAAATCAATTCAATTCATCGATAGATTTATGAAAATACTATGAAACTGATAAGAACATTTTTTTTGACAATTTTACATTGCACTGTAAGTGAGGAGTCTGCATTTTCAATGGCAAAATGCTTTATAAGTGCTTCACTAGCCCAAATAAATCATAATTTTTAAACTTGCTCCCGTATTTAACAATCAAAACAGATTTGTGAAAAAATTTGTCTATTGCGAAACTCACGAACCGAACAGCTTAAATTGTCAAAGAAATTCACCTCTCGTATTTGTTTACATGGACGGCCATAATGAAATTGTTTTTGTTTTTGCAAGATGGCCGTTATACGTTTCAAATAGTAGTGTGTTGTTAAAATAAATAATAGCTAGGAAATGAGCCTGATCTCTTGGCTGGTTTATAATGGGTTCTCACCATTACTTGAGCCCAGTGAGCAGTAAAGTCCAGTGTGTTGGAAGTGGCTTTATTATTGTAGAAGACGGTGAGATTGTAGGTACATAAATTGAAGAAACACCAACATTTGCTTTATACACCGTCAATACGTGTCAGTCAACTAAAACCCACAGCTCTATATTTTGCAATTCAAATCTCATAAAAACTCCTTATATCAGACACTCCTCTGAAAAAAATCTCAATTCAATTGATACATTTCCCTTTTCATTTGAGGTTGAGGGTGTCTCAGATCCCGTGAATCTTCAAATGACAGGTAATTCACTTGCGTCAATGGCACTTTGTCTTTTGACAGTAAGTTCATCTCACCCTTAGCAATAAGCGCGAGACGTAACAACATCATCACAACTGGTGTTGGAAATTCGAGAACCCTAGCTGCAGAAAAACACCGATTTCACATATGTCGTATGTTTATTCTCTAAAAATATATGTTACAGTATTATTTTTAATTCATGTTAAAGTTCTCACTTCTTTTATTAGCTTCTCCAGTGGTTAGGGTCCTATTCCTTTAATGTCTATGTACGTAATGGATTTTTCTTATGGTGTTTGACATTTTCGGGGAAAGCCATCAAAACAAACTGTTCGCAATTAATTTTGGGTGCAAACACTGGAGAACTGTTCGACACATAATTTTTACTCAACATTTCACCCCCCGTGAGGCGCCTCGCTCTACACCAGCCACACCAGCCACACCTACCTCCAACACCGCTAACTTAACCGCTGGTCTCCGAAGGATTCCCGTAGCTGTCATAACCTCAGCGAAACGAATTTGTCCATCTGGGCCGGGAAAAACTCTGGTTATTCTGCCACGAATCCATTTGCTTCTCGGAACATCTGCATCGCAGATGAGGACTAGGTCTCCTTCTTTGAGCGGCGACACTTTGGCGAACCATTTGCTTCTCTTGGTAGGCTCTGGTAAGTACTCCCGCCTCCATCTTTTCGAGAAACGATCCTTTATTTGACGGTTTATCCGCCAATGCTTTCGGAGACAATGTTCCCTTTCATCGTGCTCAGCAGGTGTTTGTGTTGAGCTAATTGAGCCCAACAAGAAGTGATTCGGTGCAAGTGGTTCTTCATCTTCGGTCGAGAGTGGAAGGTGGGATAGTGGGATAGTGGACGACTATTCACGATGTTCTCTGCTTCAATTAGGGCACTTAGCAGTGTTTCGGTTCGTGGCGCTGATTCCTTGAGCGTATGCGACAAGACTCTCTTCACAGATCGGACCAGTCTCTCCCAGCAACCTCCCGCATGTGGATTTGATGGGCAATTGAGTATCCATTCAATGCCTCTATCAGAAAGTTCCGCTTTAATCGCTTGCCATCAAACATTTCAGCAGTTTACAACTCGTTCCTTGCACCGATAAAATTGGTACCATTATCTCTTTGTTTACGCACCGGTATTCCACACCGGTTGACAAAGATACGGATGCATATGATACAAGCATCCGTTGACAGAGCAGCTGCCAACTCCAGGTGTACTGCTCTCACAGTTAAGCAGGTGAAAAGGGCTACCCAGCGCTTCTCCTTATGTCGCCCTACGGTTATGTTTACAGGACCGAAATAATCAAGTCCTGTATAGGTGAACGGCCTCACGCAAGGAGTTAGGCGATCCGCAGGCAGCTGTCCCATTTGCGGTGGCAACGGTAATGCTGATCGAATTCGGCAAAACTGGCAGGCTTTCTTCGATTTCGCAACAGACCTTCGTTGTCTAGATAGGGAATTAACTTGTAAATACTGCTCGTCTTGTCAACCTATTTCTGGCAACTGAGCTGGGTTATTTCGCGCGTGTACACTTCGCATTGGGCTTCGCTACAAAGTACTCTTTCGGCCTCTTCAAGTTCTTTCGCTGACAATTCTCCTCTTTCTGTTGACTTTTGCAAGCAAAGTTTGATGAATCGAATCGTCCACGCTGCCGTCCTCCTCACCTTTGAATATTTCGAAAACTTAGTTAAATCAAACACAGGCATACTCACTGCATTGGCATGCAAAAGAAACATTGATTTGATCCCTTCTTGGCACTTTTGGGTTCCGGTGTCGTCTGGTTGTTCGGGCCATGTGTCTTCAGGCAGCTGGAGAAATGACGGTCCTCTAACCCACTTATTATCTGCTTGAAACCTTGGAGGATATCGAGCCCGCGTTGCCTCATCTGCTGGGTTGAGTCTGGTGGGGATCCAACGCCACTGACTTGTTTTGATACTGTCGAGAATCTCCGCTATCCGAAATCCTACAAACGGTTTATATCGTCGTGGATCTGACCTAAGCCAAATTAAAACGGTCTTTAAATCACTCCAGTATACTCGATCAGCTACCAACAGGTCATTTTTTTTTTTATAATTTACACGTTCTCAAGGGGTTATGAATACCCTTTTATATGTTACCATAGTACGAGCGTTAGAGAAGGGGAAGAAAGAGAGGATAGGAAAGATTTTGAATGTAGTGGAGACTTAAACTCCATGGGTGGTGTCCAGAGCTTCGGTTAGTCACTTTTTCTTGTGTTCGTTAAATTTGAAGAAATTCAAGATGGTGTGCATACTTTTAGGTATTACACCGACCTTTTATTTCTTTTAGATAAAAGTGAAATGGATTTTGGTTGGGATTGAACGCGCAACCTTCCACTCAACAGACGAACACATTACCACTACACCGCGGCCACCCACTGGCACTTTGCAACTGAATCGCAGAGCCTCGTCCCCAAAACTGCAGCAGATAATTCCAAACGTGGAACCGAAATCAGTTTTTGTGGAGCGCATTTGTTTTTTCCACAAACAAATGACACCTGTCTCCATAGACAATCCGCATATATGTAACTGCACTGAATGCCTCTTCACTGGCATCGACGAATGTGTGAAGAACTTAACCGCTGCAAACCAGAAAATTCCGCTTTCCACTGACGACATTTTTAATAGGATTCAATAGGAATCGGCTCATCCCATTTAACCCCACACTTCCAGATTTCTTGCAGCAAAAGTTTCGCGTACACAACAAAGTTGGCTATCATTCCGTATGGGTCGAACACCGACATCGTAATGGCCAGGAATTCCCTTTTCGTTTGGCACCTAGCGGATATCATGACGTCACTGCTTATACGTGGGAATTTCAGCTTGAAAACGAAGACATCCTCATCTGGTTCCCAGCACATTCCCAGAACTTTCTCCCCAGCAGCTTCAACGTTCATGTCAACTGATAGGCTCTGCTTTCCCTTGTCGCTTAGGTCACCAATGCTGCAAAGAACTTCTTTGGAGTTGGATGCAAAATTCCGCATTTCGAAACCGCAACTTGCATGTATCGATACAACTGCTTTAGTAACCTGAATGGACGTTTATAAATCTTTTTGCATTGAGATTTTTGATGAAGTTAGCTGAACACGGTGAGCAGCTGGCACCGAACGTCATTGACTGCATGACATAAACGTCGCTTGGCTTATCTTTTCCTTCTCGCCACAGGAAACGTTGAGAGTTTTGATCCTCCTTCCGGATTAACACCTGATTGAACATCTCTTTGATGTCCCCAGTCACGGCCACGGGTTTCAATCGAAAGTTGAATAAGATGGTCAACAATGATTGGTTTTCGTCGTTTCCCTTAAGCAGGAATGAGTTCAGGGAAACACCACGCACCTTTGCTGCTGCATCAAACACCAGTCGGACCTTGTTTGGCTTGTTGGGATTCTTTACGCCAAAGTGCGGAAGATACCAAGTCCTCGGTGTGACGATTTCGGCTTCGGATCTGGTTATTCTTCTGGCATACCCTTTTTGTATGTAGCCCGAAATGATGCTGCTATACGTAGTGGCGAACTCCGGTTCCCTTTGAAATTTAGCCTCTAGGTTCCAAAATCTTCTCTGCGCCATTTCATAACTAGCTGGTAATTCAGCGTCGTCGTCCTTCTACAGCAGTCCGGTTTCAAAGTGGTTGTTGATGTCCTTTGTTGTGCTTGAGAGGAGGAAAAGAGCTCCCTTATCGGCGGCGCAGATTATCTTCTTTGCTGGTTTCTTGACACCGAAGTTCTCAATGCTGAAGTAGGCATCCACGATCTTGTCCACATGCACATCATTCTCATCAACGTGACCGCAATGGAGTACAAGGACTTCCCGGTTATTGTTTTTGTCCGTTAATGTCTTACCGTACACTACGCATCCTAGCTTCGTTTCTGCTACCACAGGTCCGACGTCGGCGGATTCGATAATTCGAATTGGCACTCCCAGGTGGCAGTGGTCGAGTCCAATTAAAATTTGTGGGCTCGCATTCTGGTACTCGGTAAATGGAAGTGTCGACAACATGCTGACGGCATATGATGATGATGGAAGATCAGCAGAAATCAACGTTTGTGTCGGCAGACTCAATTCCTTGACGGTTTGGACCCCTTCCATCACAAATTTTTCGGCTTCATCCACATCGGCGCTTATCTGGAGGTCTACAACAAATTTAAATTTATTTGTAAATGTCTCCTTACCAATCCTTTAGTTGTTCGGCAAGTTCGGCGCTCATTATTGTGATGGAAGAGCCCTCGTCAAGAAGAGCATGTGTCCTCACTACCACACCATCACCATAAAGTCTAACAGGCAAAACCCGAAAGAGAATCTTGTCGCACGAAGCAATGTTATGGCCAAGCATTGCATTCTCTACTCGTTCAGTAGTATCCTTGACAGCATCTGACATCTTCGGTTCCGATGCTTCATGAAGCGATGAGTGGTGTAACCATCAATCCCGCAGGCCTTTCTTAGTCTGCACGAGCGCACACTGTGTCCAATTTCGAGGCAGCAGAAACAAAGCCTTTGCTTCTTTACCAGCTTCCATCTAACTGAAACATCTAAGGCGGTATATGTTGGACATTTCGATACTGGATGCATACTACCCTCAGTGAAAGCACTTCTGATTCGAAGTAGCGTTGGTCGACGTGCTGGGTTCCACTACATGAAGAACACTCCTCGTTTTACCTTTGCATTCACTGTTCGTTTGCGGCGCGATGGATGTTGGAACGACCAAACAGACAAGTATAGCAACTGCGGTTAGCCATTCCTCAAAATGCCTAATTGTAGCATAAGGCTGAATAAGTATGCTACACTGGGCCCACTCCAGTCGCTTACACATCGGTAGTTTGCTAACGAGCTCATCGATAAGCGTCGGGTTGGCCAGGTGTTGATACATCCCACTGGATTCCAGGAACGTTGCAAGGTTCTGTACCTTGGTTGCGAATGGTATCAGCAACTCTAGCTTAGCTTCGGCGATAGGCGCTATTTCCATCACCTTCATCAGCTGGCTTCTTACCAGGATTTCTGGGCGACCAAACCGAAACTCCAACGCAGCTATGACTTGGTCCACATTGTTAGGATGGATCAACAGTGCTTCGACAACCTCCCTGGCAGATCCCTTTATGCACTTCTGCAGTCGAAAAATATTCTCTACATTCGTATAGCCAAACATGACCATAGATTCCCTATACGCAGTGCTGAACATTGGCCAGTCCTCAGGCTTACCATTAAAGTCGGGAAGATCGTGAAGTTTGCGACCATTACCGTTACCACGGTATGAAATTGGACTAGATTGACTTGCAGCATGTGACGATGGTTTCGGTCTCGTTGTTGTTGGACGGCTGTTGGCTAGGGCAATAAACGGCATTCGTTGGTGGCTGGAACACATGCACTCCTGTCGCGTGCGAGTGGCTACTGGCGGCTGCTTGGGTGGTTCCCACGTATGAAAACTGCTGCTGCTGTGATTTAATAAATACTTTTGAACCCCATGAGTACGGTGCCTGCTGCACCAATCCAGCTCCAGCATACATAGTCGTACCAGTCGCAGAAGTACTTATTCCGGCAGTGGACATAGAACAAACATTTTGATTCACTGCGAAAGAGTCGAGTTGGTGGGTGCTGCCGCAACTGCTGTTATGGAGTTATTGATCTGCTGCATTAGCAGACCTTGAAGACGAACGCGTTCCTTTTTCTCTGATTCAGCACTGGCTGTAACTGTCTCAAGTTGTACACGCATTCGTTCTAACTGCCTTTGCATATCCTCCATCCCTGGCAAAGTCTGCGAATCGTTGTTGCAAATCGATGGAACGAAAATTGTACGATTTAACTCCGCGTCGCTATCCGCTGAGTCGGTATTCGTTGCCATATCCACCTCTGGAAGTGGTTGTAGTTCTGGAAGATGTTTAAGAGATTCCTTTAGATTTAATCGCTTACTTCTTCTAAGCTGTATATCGTCTGGCATGGACGAAGTGGAAACGGAGCAATATGTTTATTGTGCCGGCACGGCTGGCGATATTGCGGAAAATGTTGGTTTATATACATATGTTCCCGTTTTGGCGGCAACTTGCTCCCTTTCTATGAAGCAATTCAAGACACATATATACTCCAATAGCGGGTCGTATTTAGCTGGCTGCAATGTAGTACACTATGTACATACAATTAAAATGGCGGCAAATATTCGCTGGCGGCGTTATTCTTAAAAAAAAGTATAAATTATGTTGGAAATTCGAGAACCCTAGCTGCAGAAAAACACCGATTTCACATATGTCGTATGTTTATTCTCTAAAAATATATGTTACAGTATTATTTTTAATTCATGTTAAAGATCTCACTTATTTTAGCAGCTTCTCCAGTGGTTCGGGTCCTATTCCTTCAATGTCTATGTACGTAATGGATTTTTCTCGTGGTGTTTGACATTTTCGGTGACAGCCATCAAAACAAACTGTTCGCAATTAATTTTGGGTACAACCACTGGAGAACTGTTCGACACATAATTTTTACTCAACAACTGGTGAGTTATATAATTATACAAAGTCTCTACTCCTTGCTAACGTTTGTATGTTTCTATTTCTAGGTGCCAAGATAAGCCACATCACCGAGTACTCGCAACTTTAATTATAAAACTCATTACAGTTTACTACAGCTATACATATCACCAGTGAAAGTTCACGTTAACACTCCTCCATTATTTGTTAACTGTGTAGAGAACCAATTATAGACATTAAGAAATCAATGGCTACTATGAATTGAGTTTATTCTTTGTCAGTCTTGGGTGTCGTTGGTTGCGGCGTTTGTGGAGGCGACAAGGAAAAACTCGACAACACTCTGAGCAAGATATTGAAAAAGGACTTTTGCTTAAAATCTTCCAATACCAAGAAGGGAAAAAACGAAAACCGATTAAATAATTATCCCTCCCAGAAAAGTAAGCAACCTATTGTAGCCAAGGAAACGAAAAAAGTTCAACGAAACCTACGCTCGTTTTGCACATGTAAAGCAAATCCATAGCCAAATAGTATCAATTAATACAATGACCATATTTAATCTTCTTTTTCTTAGGTTCAGCTTTGCAAACAACAACAATAAAATTCTAACATCAGATTGCAAACACCTATCCACAAGCCAAAGCCAAACTAAATTCTCTTTAGAACCCAGAACAAAAGAATATTAAAAATTAGGTGATCCTAAAAAAAATAAAAAGGTTAGGAGTACGACAACATTTTGTAATATTTATTCGTTAAAAATTGTAAATACATTTTAGATTATTAATTGTTACATAAGTAGTAAACAAATGAATTTATGAGTAGGAGATAAGCAGAAGAGAAAAGAGTTTTTATGTGTCATTTTTTCCATTAATTAATTTGCTAGACAAAATAAATATTTTGCAAATAATTGTTTTCTTTAAATACCCATTTAATTTCAAATTTATTTTAATTAACTAATAACACTTTTTGTTTAAATATTTAAATATTCTCAAAACTAATAAAAGTCAAAATGTTTGAACTTTTTTATAACATAATAGTTCATAATTCTCATTTGAATCATAGTTATAAAATTCATTATGTGTATTTCAAAATAAAAGTCTACGTATTTAATATCAGAATAGAATAGTTGTTATTGAATATAAAAAAATAACATGGTACGGATTTCTAAGGCATTGTAGATTTTGTATGGAAATGTTCTTGATTATCAAATGTATACAATGTATAATAACATTTCGTATCATCAAAAAATAAACCACATACTTCTTACATTTATTAAAAAAACATATTATTTCATTAACATTTAAAGCAATCTTATTTCTTGTTGCATATTTTTTAAACATTAATTACTTAGAATCTATTACACGTCTGTGTTTACCACAGTTATAACATTACTGTATATTTTTTAAGGAAACCCAAATCCTTCAGAGCATTCGTGAATCGCCTTTGTAAGACTTGCTCGCAGCTGCGTTTAATTAAGGGCGCCCGCATAGGGCAAGTAAGTTAGTTAAGTAGTTGATAAGTAGGCTAGTTTTTTTCATGAATTTTTGTCTAGCATGTAAGTTATATTTAAGAGCATTTAAAATAAAACTGAAAAAAAAACTTGTTCGCAGCTTCTCAAAAGATTTGTATAATGGTAGATCAAGTTGATTAAAGCTGAAAAATAAGGTTTCGTTAATTAAAATATATATGAGTTAATATATAGCTTTGAAAAAAAGTAAAATTAATCGAAAAATACTAAGAACAATTTTTTTCCGCCACTTTGAAACTAATTGTGAGAAACAAATAAACAAAATGATCATATTAGACCAACTTATGCATTCATTGCGTAGGTACTGTTCAGTGGTATCCTTATTTCTGGCACAGATAAACATCTGGGGTCCAATTGCCACATCAGTTAACGAGTGAGTGAAATGCATACGTTATCGAATGATAGAGTAACTATATTGGGATCATCACATACGAATGGTCATGTATTGAATGAATGCACATTTAAATTTGTACCAATCGTACTAACAAAATTCTGCTAAATTGATTTCCGATGTCTGACAAATCTCAAATGTATTGTTTTTCTGAGAATGTTATGAAAATAAATTGGTGTGTTTAAAAAAATGAGATAAAAATGGAGTATTGATTATATTTTCAACTACCGAGTCGGAAAATGGACATTGTCAGTCCATTGAACAAAAATGTTTGTAATGTTTTTAATTTTTTTAAAACATATTTCATAAATTAAATATTTTGTTAAAATTAAAAAATTAAAATATATTACATTTTTTGTCACAAAAATGCATTAACTCGACTTCACACAAACCACACCGTATGAAAATATGCTCGATCACAAAATTCAATGCTGATACTAGAATCTCGTATGTGATCATACCAAATCAACATTTTTCAGTCACGTATGACTCGTTAAAGGAAGTAATTCGACCCCTGTATTGTTATTTGTGTTAGTGATTCTTTAGTTGATTCTGAAATTTCTTTTCGACAGAAAAACGATATATCAATATCAAATAAAAATTGATACCTAATGGTTGAAATTTGAAATAAAATCAAAACAAAGCTACCTTCGAAAAACGGTACGGTAAATGAAAGAAATTTGAGATAGAACAAATATCATCGCAAAATGCACACGTGTGAAAGGGAAGCAATATCCATATGTCAAATTCACATTCATTAAGTTGTCGACCTAACTTGCAAGCAAAATGTTTCGACCAATCATCCTGCAAGAATGTACTAACGATGTACTAACACATATAAACACCATGAAAGTTGAATTTAATACTTGCAAATCTAAACCACAAGTGACTCAATTGCCTCAAATCGAACCATTAAGGCTGAAACACACGTGCAGAAAATAAAAACACAGCTATCAATATAGTGAACACACGTAAAATCTGCAAGAGTTGCAGATCTGAAATTTCTCTTAATCAACTGCAAATGGCAGAGCACAAAAGAAAAATAAAGTAATTTTAAGAAATTTTGCATTATTGGATTATGACGTTTATTCCGAAAAAAAAAACAAACAATCGTACTAAAATTTCTCAACTCAATTAAAACATTTACTTTGCTGCCAAAGTACTTACAAATGCTTCTATTAAGAACTACAAAATATTAGCATATCCAACGTTAGTGTGGTAACGATACAACGAAAGGAGGTCAGCTTAATTTTATGACAGTACCCAATGCAGTGCATGCATATAACTGGTGTTTTTTAGAGGTTGGTTTTTCGAATAGAGATAAAACATTTTGTGGTCAAATCGGGAAACTCTAATGTCATTTATGTACAGTTTCGTTTACCGTCCATCAGAACAATAATTCGGTTAACCATGGATCGATTTCGCACTACGTTTACTCTGTGATAATACGCATCCGCAGGGACGTCGAACAGTGCGCACCGAAGATACCATTGTTGCTGTAGAGCAATGTGTTGAAGAGGACCCGAATGAATCGATGAGCAACCGTGCGCAGCAATCCGAGCTTTGCCCATCATCTTTATGAAAGATTTTGTAGTGATTTTGGTGTACGAGCCAAAAATGAGATTTTCATAGCAAATTTTTTTCCAGTGATGAGTCTCATTTATGGTTGAATCGCTACGTCAACAAGCAAAATTGCCACATTTGGAGTGAAGAGAATCCACATTAGACCATTGAGACGCCATTACATCCACAAAAACTGACTGTATGGTGTGCTCTATGGGCTGGTGGAGTCATTGTGCCATACTTCTTCCGAAATGATGCTGGCTATCCAGCTATTACCGTTAATGGAGACCGGTATAGAGTCATGATAACCGATTATTTTGTTCCCGAATTGGATGGCATGAATGTGGATGAGATATGGTTCCAAAAAGACGGCGCTACATGCAACACAGCGCACGTCACAATCTATTTATTTAGGGAAACATTCGAAGAGCTCATAATTTCGCGGAATGGACCTGGCATTTGGCCACCAAGATCGTGTGATTTGACACAATTGGATTATTTTCTTTGGGGATATGTGAAGTCGCTCGTCTACGCCAACAAACCAAAAACGTTAGAGAACTTGGAAGCCAACATTCGTGGCTTTATTGCCGATATACGCCCCAAAATCCTCGAACAAGTGGTTCGTGTACGTAACGACAGACGTATTTCTGTCGTTACTGGCATTATTCGAACCATATTTAAACATTAATGGCACACAATTATCCTTCCAATAAAATTGATGGACATTAAAATGATTTTCTTGTGTTTTATTTCAATGCGAAGTTCTATACCTCTACAAAAAAAACCTCTACGGAGATAGAAACTTAAGCTGTATCGGTAGTTTAACTTACATATACATAAAATAGATGACGTCGAAATCATAGCTCTTGTTGATAGGGGACGTGATGCTACAATCATAAACCACACTGTACACTAGGGTGTCCCGAAAATAATTTGATTGGATTTCCCGAACCCAAGATTTCTCAAAACTTGCGTAATTGGCATAAGATTACAAAAACTATTTTGAATATAAAATAAATATATATCTTGGGGGCGCAACTACCTTCAAAAGTGGGAAAAACTGATATTTTTATGGTGATTTTTAGCTGTTCTTAATGCAGCAACACGTTTCCAGCGGTTTCAAATTTATAAGGTTTAAACCTGAAAATACCCCCAATATGCTTTCCTTTATTTAATTTTGTTTGAACATATCTCCACTGGCCCTGCGCACGCGAGTATGCATCAACCGTAGTCATTATTGTTACTTTCCAAACAAACGGGAATATAACCAGTTGAATGTTGTGTAATATAATAAGCGTTATTTGTGTTTGTGTACCGTTCTGGTTTGTTTCTTTTTAATATTCGCGATAATATACAACAAAAATAATTAACATTGAATGAACGGAGAATTGAGAAATTCTTGTTTGTTTTCAGTATTTAATTCGGTTTACACAGAACTAGGCGCCGTCTTTTTCCAGAAATGTCAGAAACACATACATGTGTTGGTAGAATACACCTATTCAAACACTTTATTTTGGATGAAAAATTGCTCTCCAGTGACTCTCAAACTGTACACTCTCCTCACCCGTCAATGATACGGAAGCCGTAAGACCTCGGCAAGTACAAACTGCACCACACTTTAATATCAATTCAATAATTTCCGAGGAATAGATTTCTTGGGCTATTAAAAGCTTCTCTCCGTTAAAGTCTCCGGGATCATTAGTACTTAACCACGTGCCTTACTCGTGGATATGGTATTTATACCGAAGATAAGCAAACGCGGCCACGAGACCGCGAAGGACTTCAGACCAATCAGTCTAACCTCCTTTGTACTAAAAACCCTGGAGTGCGTTCTACACATCCACATGCGAAGTTTTTTAGAAGAATCTACGCTATCCAAATCACAACACGCCTACCTCAATGGGTAGATCAATGGAAACAGCTCACCACGAGATTGTGCGGACAATCGGAAATCTTACACTTCAGCCTCCTTTTTTAACATACAGGGAGCATTCAACAACATCCTCACTGAACTATTTTTGAATCTGTGATCTAGCTTGGTATAGAAAAATCTATTAGCCAATGGATAGTCTCTATGCTCGGCACAGAATTATCCAGGCAACACTTGGAAACATTCACTTTACTAATATTTTCCCATAGAGGAACGCCACAGGGCAGCGACCTATCTCCTCTACTCTGACTTATGGTTATGAATAAAATTCTAATTGAACTAGACGAGGAACGGGTTAATGTTGTCGCGTATGCGGATTACGTGGCGATACTAGTGTCAGCAAAATTCTCCTTCAGTGATAAGTGACATCATGGGGGCTGCTCTAGACAAGGTTAGCACCTGGGCTGCAAATTGTGGCCTTATCGTAAGCCCGAGCAAAACCGAATTGGTACTATTCACCACCAAAATCAAAATACCCGACTTTACCCACCCCCGCCTTAATGGATAACCACTCACACAATCTTAAAGCGATAGGTATTTGGGTGTCATGCTTGACCCAAAACTTAACTGAAAACACAACATCGAACATAGAGTAAGCAATCTTTCAAAAAAAAAGTGGGAACTTCAACCATCGATGATCTTGTGGATGTACACAGCAGTGGTACGTCCGATTTTCACTTACGACTCACAAAACTAAAAAAGCTGCACAGAACAGCCAGTATAGGCACCACGGGCGCACTGAGGTCGGCACCAACGGATGCCCTCACGGTGCTATTGCATCTCTTGCCTCTCGACCTACACAGTAAAGACACTGCTTTATGCAGCTCAGTAACACTCAAGGAGTTAAGATGCCAAACGGCATGGTCGCGTTTACAACAGACTTCACAATACCTATACCAACAATTATGAAGAAGTACAGATGACGCATTTAGAACAAAAAAAAGGTAATTTTACTCACTAGCTTCTTGGTACGGGCGGGCGTATGCAGTGCGTCATCTGTATGGCTTTATAATCTTTGCCTATACCAAGCTTCAAGAGGGGCTAACTCGTAGGGTTTCCTACAAGAGCTTAGTGGAAGAGGAACGAAGGAGTGAGAGATTTCGACACAGTCGTCTACATCGACGGATGTAAGATGAACACTTGTGTGGGGTCCGGAGTCTAATCGGAATCACCGAAAATATCAGTTTCATATCGCCAGCCGGATTTTAACAGCGTATTCCAGGCGCAACTACTGGCTGTCGGAGAGGCTTGCATGCTACTGGTCAAGCGGCTATAAAAGCCAGAACTCCACTACCGTGTCCTCCAAACTGGTACAGGAATGCCGGAACGAACTTGCCTCCTTGGCGAAAGCTTCAGGGTCACACTTCCTTGGGTTCCAGGGCATAGTGATATTGAAGGAAACGAGCGTGCAGACGAGATGGCCAGGCAAGGCTCAGCACTTCAGCGGGAGTTAGACCGACCATTCCATTCTTATCAGTTTCCTAAATCTCACAGGCTGGATCTAGAGACAGCTAATTGTAATAGATTTTCCTCTTTTCGGCCCTTTAGTTGACACAAACCTTAAATAACTATTGTCGGTGAAAGAGTTTTATTAATAAGAATTTGTACAACCCTGAATAAAGGATGCATAACTATGTATATAACTATGTATATAAACATTGAGATGTGTTTTAGTTAATGCTATAGAATAATGGGACAGTTTTTATCTATTTCCCCATAAATTATCGGAATATAAGAAGACATTTTTTAAATCACAAGTGTGACGATTCAAAAATAAATAAAGACTGTACACACAATTAATTTGTGAAGAAAATGGCAGCATGTATAACATGGGAACTGACTTAAAGTTTCAGGTTTTACGCAAGTTTTAAAAAAACCGCGGTAATTATACAAATTCAATCAACAACACAATAAATAAACGTCGTCACGTAATATTCCTATATTTGGGCTTAAGCTTAGAGCCCAACAAACTTATCGATGCTTAAGAAAAGATTGCATAAGAGAAAAATTATCTGACTGAATATTGACTAGTCTGAAAGCCCCTAATGCTTTATGTTATATACCAACGAAATGCTTAATTGTCTCAAAAATCTGTGTTCCATTTACGTATGCAGATGGTACGGTAATCGTGGTATCTCACGTGGTGTCGTGGAGGTGTCACGACAACAGCTTTGTGATCAAACATTTGAGAACCAAACTAATGCAAGCCCGAAGCACATTTTACCCAGTCAGGAATCACAAATCTGCGATAGTAATAAGGTTTTTAATATCTACATGTATCTAGGTGTATCTGTGGGAACTATAATATCAATGACATGTGGAACAAGCTGAAAGGATCTATGTTTGCTATTGAATGCCTTTTGTACAAATCATATGCAAGAACTTCGTGATATACGGAGGCATATGCGGTTTCAAATCCCATGATATGTTTTCCTTTAACAGAGAGTGCCTTACAAATTTATCTTGTGTAAATTTGCTGAACTATGAAAAACAGTTATATATTTCGTGAGAATATTAAGTCCTTCAAAAGTAGTAGCATTAGGCCCATTATAATCAATAAACGTAACACCAGAATCTAAGAATGACAAACAATGTTCACAAAAACAGCGGCCCTTATCGTTCATTCATTGTCCCTTAACTTTAAAGAACGGTTATTCCCACCGATAACTAACGAATGCGTTTGTTCAACAAAAAATTTACCGAAAAGTAAATGCTGGTGGAGCAAGAACCAAGACAAACTATGTTCTTTTTGCTATGGAATACGATGATATTGCCATCACAGAAACAAGGTTGAATGGTAACTATGTACATTACTGAAGAAATAATTGATAGCTAATACACGTCTTGACCGCAAATCAAAAAACATACGGGGAATATTAATGACTATGCTATCATCTTTTACAACTAATGCTGCTATTCTAGCTCATAATGACTGTAAAACGTAACAACTATGCGGTCAATTACACAAGATTAACAGCTGGTTAAACACCAAAAACTGTCCAATTCCATTTAATGTAAAAACGGAGACTTAGTTCATGTTTATTGATTATTTGTTTACTTTTAATTTATTTAAAAAAAAATTATTCACCCTTATTCCACATGGCGTTTTTATTAAACGACAGATAGCGTTTTTTGAAATCGGTATTACAGCTGGCAAGTCTGAAGGCGTTTTATGTCGTTTAACGCTACGTAGCGTTTAAGTAGTGTGGAACGTAAGTTCTTAAAACGTCATTGCAGTTATTCGCATTCTAACAGTCGTTTTAGTTGGATAAAACGACAGGTAAAACGCCAATAATTGTCGAATAGAAATTTGCAAACGACTAGGTGTCGAATTTTTGTTAAAATGTGATTTTCGATTAATTTGTGTATTATTTTAAGGATTTTATTAATTGTTATTTGTTCAAGGGTGAAAATAACAACCCCAGAACAAATGAAACGTTTGGTTGAATTAATGGAACAAAATGTTTCGCTGGCAAGAAATTTCAAAAGAGGTATTCCCCAGACCGATGATATCAAAAAACGGGTGGGAGTCGGTAGCTGTGAAACTAAATTATTTAGGACCACCCGTAAGAACTCAAAAAGAGTGGCAGAAGGTTAGCAAGTAAAATCAAAACTGAAGTGTAATACTAAATGTATATTCACAGGTCTTAGATTAGATTCGATTTTGACCTGATTCTTCTTCTGATGTTTTTCATTTCTCTTTTTGCAATTTCATCTTCTTTTTCGTCTTCACTTTCCCATGATATAAACATTGCAATGCTATTCATTGTTTTTGTAACATTATTTTGTATTTTGAATAGGTAAAATAAATGTTCATTTGAAATTTTAAATTGCAAAACATAAACGCCTATCTGTCATTTTTGTATCAGGTGTTGCTGTGGAACTCATGTGGAAAGCAAGAAAAATGAGAGAGGAGGCGTTCAAAGAATAGAATACCGACACTTAAACGACACTAAAATGAATCGACTCAAAAAACGCCATTTGTCGTTTAATAAAAACGCCATCTGGAATAAGGGTGATTGTTAAAATTCATTGAATAGAATTCTTGATCTCTTATTTTTAGATAATAAACTAAATTGTTAAGTCAGAGAATTCTATTCATCACATTGCTCTATGCTTAGATTTATCATTAGCAACAGATTATTTAGAAGATTTGGATTAATTAGATTTATTTATTTAATTTTAATTAATTATGAAAAGAATTATAGTTTCTCGGAAGAACATTTTAATTCTTTATATACAAGTACAAAAACATATAAGAAGGCTACAATCCGCTGTGCCGATCGACTAATACCAATCCCATCCTTAAAACTAATATCGCCACATGTTGGCTTTATGGCAACGAATATTGAAAGTGATATTGTAACTACATATTGTTCATAGTTTATCAAAATCTTTTATGGTTCGACAGAAACCAACGTTTTTCTCCTGCAAATAGTATGGTTTTTGCGTGGGAAGGCTTCCAAAAAGTGGACGTGGGTTAAAATTATGTATGGACTACATGTTTACATTATCATAAGCATTTTGCATCAAAAGCTTTTTCGAATGCTTTAAAATAAAACCTTTTTTTATTGAAAACGCCTTCAAAAAGTGGGCGTGGCGTGTATACACATTAAGATCGTCTAAATATGTAAAATAAAATTCTAAAACATGGGCGTGGCAGTTAGCGGATTTACACTTGGTCTGCTGGGACCAAAATCTGGCTCCAAATTTAAGGTAAAAAAAATGGTTTGGTCAGGTGGACGGACAGATTATGGTTAAATCGATTCTGAGTCGATCCATATACTTTAAGATATACCTTACTTACTTACTTACTTAAGTGGCGCTACAGTCCGGAATGAACCTGGGCCTCAACAAACATGCCTCTCCAATTATCCCGGTCCTTAGCTAACTGCTTCCAGTTGCGCACTCCAAGTTGGTTGAGGTCGGTTTCTACTTGTGCGCGCCACTTAAGGCGAGGTCTTCCTCTACTGCGTCCAACGTCTGGCATTCGTTCTACATGTCCTAGCCATCCTAAACGTCCAATGTGGAGTTTTTAGACCAGGGGCATGTCGCTGTACAGCTCGTATAGTTCTTGGTTGAATCTTCGTCTCCAATGCCCGTCAACGCAAACGGGACCGAAGATTTTTCGAAGAATTTTCCTCTCAAATTGACCAAGGATTTCTTCATCCGCTTTTGAGACGGTCCATGCTTCAGCGCCGTAGAGCAGGACTGGGATGATCAGGGTCTTATATAAGATCCTTAGTAGTTTGAGTGAGGGCTTTACTACTCAATTGCCTTCTTAGCCCGAAGAAACAGCGGTTGGCAAGAGTAATTCTTCGTGTATCTATCGCCGAGATAGATAAAGTCCCGTATTACCTCAAAGTTATATCTGTCAATGGTGACGTTCTGTCCAATTCGTCGATCTTGTGTGTCCTTTCGTGTTGACAGCATATACTTCGTATTGCCCTCATTTACTGCTAAACCCTTTTTTGCCGCTTCCTACTCTATACTAGCAAACGTGGCTATGACATCACGCTGGGTCCTACCAATTATGTCAATATCGGCGTATGCTATTAGTTGTACAGATTTTTGGAAAATTGTGGATCTGGTGTTGGCTCGTGAGTTTTGCACAATCCTTTCAAAAATCAGATTGAAGAAGTCACATGATAGCGCATCGGCTTGCCTAAATTAATTTTTGTTATCAAATGTGTCGGTGAGGTCGTTTCCGACCTCGAGAGAGCAGCGAGAATTCTCCAAAACCTAGTCATGGCTCTGCATAGTTCGTCTCTATAAGCGGATTTGAAATCAATGAAGAGGAAGTGTGTATCGATTTGGACTTCTTGAGTTTTTTCCAGGATCTGCCGAAGTGTAAAGATTTGATCGCTTGTGGACTCCCTTGGCCTAAAACCACACTGATAAGGGCTGATCAGGTTGTTCGTAAACGGTTTCAGACGTTCACATATTACGGCAGATAGAATTTTGTATGCGATGTTGAGGAGAGGGTCTCCTTTTTTGTGGATCGGGTAAACGATGCTGAGGTTCCATTCTTCAGGCATACTTTCTTCCGACCAGATTCGGCTTATGAGTTGGTGGATGTTACTTACCAAGTCATCTCCGCCGGCTTTATGAAGTTCGGAGGGAAGGCCGTCATTTCCGGCAGCCTTATTAAGCTTCAATTTAGATATGGCTATACTCACTTCACTCAGGTCGGGTGGTTGGCAGCTTTCGCTGTCGTTGCCAATATTGAGTGGTTCGTTCTGCAGAAGTTGTTCTTCCATATCGACTGTGTCTCCACTACGATATTTCCTTGTTCATCTCGACAGGATTCTGTTCGAGCCTTGTATCCTTGGCTTTGACGTTAAAATTTGCGAACATCTTTCCTGGAGTGGCACCTCTCTATATCTTCGATCGTGCGCTTTTCTTGCTCTTTTTTCTTCTTTCTAAAAAGCCGGTGTTCTTCCCTTATTCTCTGCCTATAGAGCTCAACGGCAGCTCTCGTCTTCACCTGCAGCTTAGCCTTGTAGGACTCGGTCTTGGCTGCGAGCATCTGTCGGCATTCCTCATCAAACCAGGGGTTTCTTGCTGGTGGGCGCAAGAAACCTAGCACATCAGTTGCGGCTGATCTAATGGCTTGTTGGGATCGTTGCCATAGTTCTTCGACATTCGATGCTGGTGGTAATCGAGAGGTTTAGGGATACGCGTTGCGCGAAAGTCTTGGCGGTCTCTGGCGATTGCAGTCTTTCGACATTAAATTTTTTTACAGTATTTCTGGATTGTAGTGGCGTGGTGGATATCCAAATTCTAACCTTGGCTGCAACAAGGTAGTGGTTCGAGTCGATGTTAGCTCCTCGGAATGTTCGGACATCCAAAATACTGGATGCGTACCTCTTGTCTATCGCTATGTGATCAATTTGATTGACCGATCGTTGATCTGGAGACCGCCATGTCCCCTTACGGATATCTAGGTGAGGAAACCCTGTGCTGGCTATAGTGGCATTTCGTTCCGTAGCGAGGTCACTTAGCCTAAGTCCGTTACCAGACGTGTTGTCGTGTAGGCTATATTTTCCGACAATACTGCTAAAGATGTCTTCTCTTCCTACCTTTGCGTTAAGATCTCTCAGCACGATTTTAGCATCGTTCTTCGGTAGTCGCTCGTAGGTTTTGTCAAGGAGCTCATAGAAGCAGTTCTTTGATATATAATCTTTTTTCTCCGTTGGGGCGTGAGCGCATATAACGCTAATGTTGGCGAATTCGTCCTTACCGAGGCTATTGGATGCTTCGTAGCCGTTAGATTTTTCCATGGTTGGGTAGTTTACCCAAAGCACAACCCCCAACCTGGAGGGCCAGTTCCAATTTATTAGATACCCCTAGGACACGGGACCATCAGTATCCACTACGGGATTGAGCGCTGCCGTTGGCCTTTCGGTTCGTCCGCCATGTGTTGTGCAAGACATAACATCTTGGAAAACCTGTCAAGTGCTGGCCCACCGTATTCCTTAGCCTTCCTCTGAGACGTTTTTAGATGATTGAAATTTTTAATTTATAGCCGGATGGCGACGAAATATTGAAAATGGTCGTGGAGTTTGTAAACTTTCTGCAATTCCAAAATTATTTGAGTCAATTGATACTAAAAAAATAAATTTCCATCAAGAAGAAAAATTCACTCCAGCAGCACTGCAAGTGAGCAATCAGCTCACATTGGCGCTAAAGACAGAGGAAAGAAGGTGGAACGATCCAGTCACAACCAAAACAAGTATTGGTTGGTGTTTGAGTGGTGGTGGAGAAAGGAACTGCGGAATTCATATCATATAAGGCTTGCGGATGCAATCGAAAACTGGAGAAGATGGTGCGTCAACATTGCACGCTGGAAGATCAAGGAATTAATGGTTGCGTGTCTGTGAATATTTTGCAAATCACAGAGCAGCAGAAAGGAAATGCATTCGTGAGCGGATTGCTGTGGTATTACGATAATGTCGTCATGCAAGATAGTTTTTCAATGGCCACCAAAAGGCTCAGGTGTCTTGGGAAAAAGTTTTTGAGGGATCGTTCTTTTTTGAAGATTGTCAACGACTAAATAAAGAATCTTGTGCACAAAGGGTGCGCTCGTTTGGTACTTGCCCACATTCATGCAGCTCTATTGACGTATCCGTTCAAAGGATTTCCGAAACTACAGTCAGTTCCGATCGGAACACAGTTTACCATCCGTTACGGAGCAAAATAAATGAAGCTCACATTCGCGTACTTTTGATAATCTGACAGCTATTTATTTTTATAAATGTGGAAAATGAGTGTTCTTTTTGTTTTTTTTTAGTGCACGATTTTGTAGTAATACACAATATAATCTTATTTATTATTTTACTTACAATTTTGGGGTGATTAACATTTTCATAAAAATTACGCGACAATTCTTCGTCGAAGAACATCCTAAAAAATTCAACGCGTAGCTGTCAAAACTGTTTGACTTAACGCATTAAGTCAAAAATCTACTCGAAATGCTAATCCGAACAGTACGACATTCTCCGATGTCCAACGAATCGTAGAAAATTTTGTTCCAAACGGATATCTCGATAGAGATGATAGTAAGGAATCAGAACAAGCCTGAGAAAATTCTAATGGTGTGGGATGCAGCAGCAGCATTGCGCAGTATGTTAAGAATGTTAAGGCAGTGGATTTTGCTCATTATGTGGATGAATTCTTAGACAATCGAAGCGATTCAGTTGTTAAAGGACGAGAAGTACGTACATTCAAGAGCTGGATTCAATATTCGTAACTCGGTGTGTGTAACTCGAAGGACGTTCTGCAAGTCCTAGAAGAACCTGATGATAATTTAAATAAGACGCTGGAGAATCTTGGATAAGACAAATGCACGACGAAGGTCTTGGGACTTTGGTGGACCACCAATCATGACTTTTTTAGATTCCTGCTGCAGTTCGTGAAGATGCAGAAAGACGTTTTGAAGGGATATCGTATTAGAACGAAGAATAGACTGCTACAAGTTCTCATGTCAATCTTCGACCCGCTCTGATTTCTCGCCTTTACCTTAGTCAAAATAAAGGTGTTGCAGCTGGGCAAAGGTGCCTTCCTTTGGTAAACGTTCCAGATGGTTCCGGGGACCAGAAGTTCTCTACCAGAGAGAAGCGCTATGGCCAGCAGCACCGGAGGAGACCGAACACAATAAAGAGGAGTACCATATGGCATTACATTTCCCATCGATGGAGGAACCATGGTTTGGCGTATAATATTATAAATTATTAGGATTTGCATGACTCGAAGGGTTTATCACGTATGTTACCCGCTCGCCGGATGAAACACAAAAAAATTTCTCTCGAAATTATGAAATACCACTCACGTAAAAGACCACCAGCGTCATGGCCTTCTTAATCTAATTAAAAAAGATCTTAAATGACGATTCACTACTTTCATTGCACTAAAATGTACCTACAAAGGCAATGTAGAAACGATTCTTCCACTCTTCTGGTCCACGCCGAAATAGCTCCCTAAATGAATCCTCAAAAACTGTTATACGCCTAACATTAACTGTCATCTCTCCACGACGAACGCCTTCATCCATTCGGTCCAATTGCGTTCGGAAATACTTTCTTTTGACATCAAAGTCCAAAATGCAAGTGTGATCAACCAATATTGAGAACTGCCCATCGGACAAATGGGTGGTAGATTGCCGCAGAATTTGGTTAAGAACTGTGCGATGTTTTTCAGCAAATTCTAGAAATTTCTTTTGATCGCGACGATGTATTTCAGCCTGCTTCAGAACTGCAGCTGCCAGAGCTGATGTCGATGGTGCTACATCCGACTTCGCACCGAATGAGCTTGCTGCAGAAGCTCCTTCTGTTGGTGTTGCTCTCAAATCATGGGTGTCTTCCGCAACACGCCTCGATTGTTGTTGACGTGAATCACCCTCATTCAACACAAAATTATCCTTAACTCCAGCTGTGGATGATGCATCTGGAGTGCGTCCTGAAATAGTAAAGGTATTCCTATGAATAGTTTTGTCTTGATAACTTGAACGCTACGTTTGAGTTGGAGGTTTCATTTTGGAAGCGTGAATCAAGAAAAATACTTCAACGGCTGGTCGTAATATAAGTACCGCATGCTGATCGTTTGTCTTTTCTAGACCAAGTAAGCACTCGCTTAGCGTGACCCAGAGCTCATCCAAACAAATTACTTCAGTAAGTGGATCAATTTCTTTGTATAAGAGGACGTTTTTTTACTATATTAAATCGCAAACTTGAATAAAAACGTTTAGAGTCCGAAGGAAGAAAGCTTGAGAAGAAGACTTAACTACCAAAGGGGCCATGCTTGATAATTGAAGTTCACAAGTTGGTTTACCCTTTATTGGAGCTGATATTATAATTTGTTGAGAAGTATATCGGTCATTAATTATACCACCGCGACCACATCCAAGAACATATGTTTTGTTAGCAGAAGTGTCTGTTTGCTTTGTTGCCTTGGTATTATGTGTTTTTACCTCCTTCAAGAGATCATTTATTTGCATTCGAACCTTTGCTGCCAATCCTATAATTCCACGAGTTAATAGCTGAACTACAATGGTATTTGCTCTGGCTGACCATTGACTTAGGTAAACAATCAGCTCAGTTGTATACTGAAGACCTTCTTTAGAGCAACTCTTTGTTGTCAAAACTTCAGTTGCAATTTTTAATTGTTTAACTTTATTTGCGAAAGGTGATGGTGGCCGATAAGCCAACGTGCGTCGTTTTGCCTCAGCTTCCATCTCCTCCTCTTCACTATCAACATCAGGCTCACTGTCGATATCATGAACATTAATCACACGTGTTGGGAGCTTTTGTGGTAGGTCCGGTGGATAGACCGCCGATGGATTCGGCTGTATAGTTGGAATAACCGATGGCTGCTGAAGCTGATATAACTCCGCAATATCGAATGGATCAACTTCAATAGCATATCACTTGATCTTCTTTGGGTAATTCCATTCCCAAAGATGACAATAATCTTACAAGCTTATCAGTACGTTGCTGAGATCATTTTATCGCAGTAATTGGCAAAATTGAAAGCAATTGAGCGAAGGGTGAATCTCAAATGACATGAATTCCAACTTGCCACGTAAGGACTACGGAATAGTTATGGACATTTTGGAACCATCTTTCGATTTGTAATTTGGTTAACGACGTCCAACAAGGTCTATTTTTAGCAGAGCATTAAATATTGACGGAACCTTGTTCGATGAAGGTGGTAATAAGGGGCTTAATTTATGAAAACTTTCACTTGCCAGCTCCAATTGAGAATCCCTGATATTAGACCCGCCGAAAACTTGACTAGCAGAGGAATGAGAAATCTTAAGTTGTGTGGCTTTACGCGAACTCCAAACGCCAGGAGCTATAAAACTGAGCGTGATTTTGGTGTTGCCAGATGAGCAGCTTTGTCCATCCTTCTCAGTTAATGGTGTTGTTGGGTCAGGACTCGGGATATTGTTGGGATTAACCTTTTGCATTTTTCTAAAAGGCACAAAATCTCTCGGGAAATGTCTAGCCAAAGTTATCAAAAGATCAAGGGAATTACGGCAAACCATATGAGCAGCTTGTGGATAAATACGTATTGTTCTTCCAAATAATCCACAATACTCGTGCTCTGTAACAAATTCGTCAATACTATGTTTAATTAGAAACACACTTGCTCTGTAACCGAGTGCAGCATTAACTCTAAGTGTGATAAGATTTGGCCCTTTAAGGAGTGTATCGTCAGTTGTGCTGATATCAGTCTCATTAGCTATCTTAATATGTGCAATTAAGGAGTTAATAATCCATTCTCTTATCCCTGCGTGGTAGCAGAGATTTCGTATAACACGATGTAGTCGCATTATATTAAATCTAGCGTCCTCTATGAACAGCATTACAAGAAGTAAAGATAAAGCATCGACGTCTAGTAGACTGCCTTCATTCTCCATCATCGCTAATGCAACTGGTTTAGCCTGCGAACTGGAGTTGTACCATATGGAGTTTGTGTGCCAACTTGGACGATCTCTTAAGTTTTGAATAGTAGAAATTCTTGGAGAAATGTATGCTGGTGTTCCTTAGTAATAAAAAATAATACAGGAAATGAGTTTTAGGTTCGTTTCGCAATATTTTAAACTAAGACCTCATTACTTAATTATCATACCTGTTTGCCCTAGTGAAGGTATTGAAATTGCCTGATTTGGCAAGCGTTCTTGCAAGACTTGACGGCTTTGTGGTTCCCAGTCACGACGTAAATTGAGGTTCTGCGACTAATTTCGGAGGTAGACTGGCAAATTTCGAGCCCTCCATATCAGTCAATATCTAAATAAATAATATTCCCAAACAATATTTTATTAGTATTTATATAAAATCGTTTCCACATACCGCTCGTCTGATGGATGGCTGAAGATTTTCGAAAAATGCTACAGTATCCACAGGATCATAAGGATTAGCAATTTGTGCTGCTCGTCTTTGTTGTTACAAGAAATCTGAATTAACTTCGACTCTGATTGGCTTTAACTTGGCAATGCTCAGTGTTGTAACTATTACTACACATCAAGTGCTTATTTTTACCTCCAAGTGGTAACCATCGGGTACTGGTCTCATCCAACCGGATTTGACTTGCTAAGCGATAAGCGCGAGTGTTGATAACACGACAAAAAACAGCAACACTATAAACAGCAAGGTCAGAATGGCACGGAATGAATACCCGGCCTGCTGTCCCAGGAGAACCTAGACAAGCTGCTTCGACGTATTCGGACAACAGGTTGCCTAGGAATTTCAAGCGGAAGCCCTAAACTGCTACAAAGCAGACATTACTGCCATCCAGGAAATACGATGGGATGGGCCGGGCAAAAAGAGGATGAAAAACTGTGATATCTACTACGGACGTGTTATAGTGAGCAGAAACAGCGATTATTCGGATGCGGATTTGTTATTAGTGCCAGACTTAGGCAAGAAGTCTTATGTTTCCAAGACATTAGCGAACGCATTGTAACGAACCGCATCACGGCCAAATTCGCCAACATTAGCCTTATATGCGCTCACGCCCCAACGGAGGAAAAAGATGATATAGCTAAGGACTGCTTCTATAAGCTCCTTGACAAAACCTATTAGCGACTACCGAAGTACGATTTTAAAATCGTGCTGGGAGATTTTAACGCAAAGGTAGGATGAGAAGACATCTTTAGCAGTATTGCCGGAAACCATAGCATACACGACAACACGTCTGATAACGGACTTAGGCTAATCGACTTCGCTACGGAACGAAATGCCACTATAGCCAGCACACGGTTTCCTCACCTCGATATCCATCAGGGGACATGGCGGTCTCCAGATCAATGAACGATCAATCAAATTGATCACATAGCGATAGACAAGCGCCACGCATCTAGTATTTTAGATGTCCGAACATTCCGAGGAGCTAACATCGACTCGGACCACTACCTTGTTGCAGCCAAGGTCAGAATTCGGTTATCCACTACGCCACAACAATCCAGAAATACTGTAAAAAAAATTAATGTCGTAAGACTGCAATCGCAAGAGACCGCCAAGACCTTCGCGCAACGCGTATCTCTTAACATCTCGATTAACACCATACCACCTACATCGAATGTCGAAGAACTATGGCAACGATGCCAACAAGCCATTAGATCAGCCGCAACTGATGTGCTAGGTTTCTCGAGCACACCAGCAAGAAACCCCTGGTTTGATGAGGAATGCCGACAGATGATCGCAGCCAAGAACGAGGCTTACAAGGCTAAGCTGCAGGTGAAGACGAGAGCTGCCGTTGAGCTCAATAGGCAGAGAATAAGGGAAGAACACCGGCTTTTTAGAAAGAAGAAAAAAAGAAGAAGAAAAGCGCGCGATCCTGCCACTCCACGAAAGATGTTCGCAAGTTTTACCAAAATGTAAAACGTCAAAGCCAAGGATACACGGCTCGAACAGCATACTGTCGAGATAAACAAGGAAATATTGTATTTGAGATACAGTCTAAGCTAAGGATATGGAAGAACCACTTCTGCAGACTGTTAAACGGCGATGACGAACAACATTCCGCTGTCAGGCAGAATGAAACATTCAATATTGGCAACGACAGCGAAAGCTGGCAACCACCCGACCTGAGTGAAGTGAGGAGATCAGTATCTAAACTGAAGCTTAATAAGCCGAATCTGTTAGGAAGAAAGTATGTCTGAAGAATGGAACCTCAGCATCGTTTGCCCGATCCATAAAAAAGGAGACCCTCTAAACTGCGCCAACTACAGAGGCATAAGTCTCCTCAACATCGCATACAAAATTCTATCTGCCGTAATATGTGAACGCCTGAAACCGTTTACCAACAACCTGATCGGCCCTTTTTTTAGTTTTAGTCCAGGAAAGTCCACAACCGATCAAATCTTCACACTTCGGAAGATCCTGGAAAAAACCCAAGAAGTCTAAATCGATACCCACCACCTATTCATCGATTTCAAAGCCGAATACGACAGCATTTATAGAGACGAACTATACAGAGCCATGTCTAGTTTTGGTATACCGCCCAAACTCGTCCGTTTGTGTAGGATGACGATGGAGAATTCTCGCTGCTACATCAGGGTCGGAAACGACCTCACTGACACATTCGATACCAAAAAAGGATTTAGGCAAGGCGATGCGCTGTCATGTGACTTCTTCAATCTGATTCTGGAGAGGATTATGCAAAACTCACGAGCCAACACCAGAGGCACAATTTTCAAAAAATCTGTACAACTACTAGCATACGCCGACGATATTGACATCATTGGTAGGACCCAACGTGATGTCATAGCCACGTTTGCTAGTATAGAGAAGTAGGCGGCAAAAATGGGCTTAACAGTAAATGTGGGCAAGACGAAGTACATGCTGTCAACACGAAACGACACACAACATCGACGAATTAGTCAGAACGTCACCATTGATCTATAATTTCGATCAGATGCTGCAGCTAGAGCGGTGTAGTTTTTGGTGCATTCATTGAAACCTGTTCTTGTAGTATTAACTCGACCTTGGTCAGTAACATTATTAATGCACTTATAGATTTTTGATGTCGTATTGCCATGACAAATGTCTTTCACATATCTCTATAAATTTCGTCCAAGAGTAGTCCGATTAGCTCTTCCTAACATTCGGCTTGTGTCAAAGACTTCCACGGTTTTAGGTATAGCAAAAGTTTTTCGGCCCAATCAGTTATATTCTTAACTAAAACCAGCAAAAACTGTTTTCTCATTTCAGCGGTGGTATGGCAACGACATAGTGTAGCTAAAAGATCTGCTCCTGAAGTGACTGTTTCTGGTAAATCATCAATTGTGTTAAATGTTTAATCAAATGCATTGCCGCAGAAATTGTCAATAACTGTGTGATCAAGAAGACGAACAGTTTTCCAGTTTTATTATTCGACAGCAAATTCCACGTTGTATATATATCAATAGTTTCTATCGAACATCTCACTGGTGGTTTTATGTCATAATCATCATCATCATCATCGTCGTCATCATCATCGTCCTCATCCTCGTCTTCATCGCTCAAAATCTCAATGCTAGAAGTCATAACAATAGGCGGCGCGAATGAATTTATTGGGTGAGATTCTGGGCGACTAAGCAAATATTCGGTTGCTTATTCAAAAAATCTTGTATTTGCCAGGGCTTCATTGACATTCACCTCCAAGAACGCCATATCCATAAACAGTTCCAAATGATTCAAATTAATTGTTTTTTTCATTTATTTCTAGCATCTTTTTCCCCCTCAACTCTTCTTTGCGTTTAACTAATTTCTCACGAAGCATTGCTTCATTTTTTATTATGTGTTTCATAATTGCCATGATTGATTCAGCCATTCGTATACCGTAATTGGGAAGTTGTTTTTTGTCCCAAATAGTACGAATTGCACTTAGAGCCATTGAATAAATTTCGACCAAATAGAAAATGGACTCAAATTCCAGCATTTGAAGAATAGGTCCTGACGATGGACTTGACATAATAAAATGCGGCGATTCAAAATTGGCACAGGGATTTACCATTTTTTCGAGCAGCAGAAGCCATGCATCCTAAAATTCTCCAGTGCCATTAAGAAAAGGCTTTATCTTCTCCATCACACCCATATGTAAGAGCCCATGTGAACATATCAAAGAACGCCTCAAGCCCACCTGCCTCACAGAATCGAGACAACATCAAATGGAATGCATTTCGCTTTTCATCGAATAACATTGGACCAGTGAATCCGACGGAACATATCAAGAAGTTTAGCTTTAGCTTAGGTACGCAGGGAGTAACTATTTTATCATAACAGAATCCATCTACTAGTATAAAGCTTAAAACTTTTGCAATATCTTCAGCTTCGATATATGGAAACTTTGCAGAGGATAGCATTTCATTGGCACGTAGCTGACGGCCTGGTGTGCCAACACAGAGTTTTACCAGGTTCCTAAAAAATTCAGCTAAAGCCCGGCCGAGCTTTGAAGATGCAGCTAATAATGGTTTAACAAAGCGCAACAACTGCGCTATTTTCTGTCGACGTTCTTTTTTTTCTCTGCTTCATCACATTTTGATGATCCAGCTGGAAGCTTCGTCTTTTCTGTTCGTTGTTCAGTGTTAGACTTTCCCTTTTCAAATTTATCCTCGGACGATAGAGTTGCAATATAAGCCACCGAATCGGAGGATGAAGAAGAAGATGAGGTGGCAGAATCAATTGATATTGTCATATCCTGAGTTTCGATAGCACCCTGGTTTACAGGGCGACTTGATGAGCTGCTTATGATCCTCGTCATCATCTTCGTCTTCATCGCTCAAAATCTCAATGCTAGAAGGCATAACAATAGGCTGCGCGAATGAATTTATTGGGTGAGATTCTGGGCGACTAAGCAAATATTCGGTTGCTTATTCAAAAAATCTTGTATTTGCCAGGGCTTCATTGACATTCACCTCCAAGAACCCTATATCCATGAACAGTTTCAAATGATTCAAATTAATTGTTTTTTTAATTTATTTCTAGCATCTTTTTCCTCCTCAACTCTTCTTTGCGTTTAACTAATTTCTCACGAAGAATTGCTTCATTTTTTATTATGTGTTTCATAATTGCCATGATTGATTCAGCCATTCGTTTACCGTAATTGGGAAGTTGTTTTCGTCCCAAATAGTACGAATTGCACTTAGAGCTATTGAATGAATTTCGACCAAAAAGAAAATGGACTCAAATTCCAGCAACTGAAGAAGAGGTCCTGACGATGGAAGTGACGTAATAAAATGCAGCGATTCAAAATTGGCACAGGGATTTACCATTTTTTCGAGCAGCAGATGCCATGCATCCTAAAATTCTCCAGTGCCTTTAGCGTATTCATTGCCATTAAGAAAGGCTTTATCTTCTCCATCACACCCATATGTAAGAGCCCATGTGAACATATCAAAGAACGCCTCAAGCCCACCTGCCTCACAGAATCGAGACAACATCAAATGGAATGCATTTCGCTTTTCATCGAATAACATTGGACCAGTGAATCCGACGGAACATATCAAGAAGCTAAGCTTTAGCTTAGGTACGCAGGGAGTAACTATTTTATCATAACAGAATCCATCTACTAGTATAAAGCTTAAAACTTTTGCAATATCTTCAGCTTCGATATATGGAAACTTTGCAGAGGATAGCATTTCATTGGCACGTAGCTGACGGCTTGGTGTGCCAACACAGAGTTTTACCAGGATCCTAGATAATTCAGCTAAAGCCCAGCCGAGCATTGAAGATGCAGCTAATAAGAGTTTAACAAAGCGCAACAACTGCGCTATTTTCTGTCGACGTCCTTTTTTTTTCTCTGCTTCATCACATTTTGATGATCCAGCTGGAAGTTTCGTCTTTTCTGTTCGTTGTTCAGTGTTAGACTTTCCCTATTCAAATTTATCCTCGGACGATAGAGTTGCAATATAAACCACCGAATCGGAGGATGAAGAAGAAGATGAGGTGGCAGAATCAATTGATATTGCCATATCCTGAGTTTCGATAGCACCCTGATTTACAGGGCGACTTGATGAGCTGCTTATGAGCGGCATTGGAGTTAAACAAATCACATCCACGTCAATGTCTATATTTTCATCAACTAAATTTGCTCGCTGTGTAGTTTATTGGATATATGAGGAATTTGATGCAAGATTTGTTCCAAAAGTGGAAGGAAAACTCGTCGTTGTTTGTGGAAATGGTGACGCATTTGCTGTAGATATCAGGACTAATGTTGTTGAAACTGAATTTGTGGCTGATGTTGAAGCTTCATTTATGTCTGAGTAAGCAGTTCGTGGTTCATATTGCATGTGAGATATTTCATCGCAGTTAATGTCTGAATATTTTTCATTAGAGCACATACCCAATAGAATTGTGCTCTCCCAAACTAACGCAATGTACAGTTCAACAAAGCGTTGGAGTAAACGGTATCCTTGTTTGCAATCAATACCCCATTTGCGTAGTAATAATATTCGGATGTCATTATGACTACTTCAACAAATGTCCACCAACATTACAACATAGCCGTGTACTGCACTCATTGTATGCAATAATGGGGTATAATCAAAATTGGAGAATCCCGCCTCCATTTTTGGACACTGTGACAATTCTTGAAGAAGAATACTTCCTTTTTGGCAGCTCGTGTGATCAACAAGTGGCTTGAGGCGTTCAACGAGAGGAGAAAGTTGCAAAATAACGACCCCAATGACTTTAGGTTCATGTGATAGGTTTAAAATCGATTTACAAACAGTTGCTACAGCTTGAGCAGTTGTTGTGACTAGTTAATCTACTGGCAAATTAGGCAACGACAATATCGAAAGAAGCAGCTGAAGGCCTCCAAGACTAACGAATTCTCTGCAGTTTCGCCATTAGTGTCATTGCTGATAATGGCATTAAGGAATTTCATTAAGTTTAAAATGTAATCAATCAAACGAAGCGGTTCACGTTCTCCAGGAGTGCGGTTCATATACGATGACCCCATTGAGGAGCAATTAGCCCGAGAGTAGAAGGAACTATTTCGAGTTTCTCCACTTTCGGTGGTAAATGTTGTTTGTTCATTTCGCCTTTTTTTTTTATAATTTACACGTACTCAAGGGGTTATGAATACCCTTTTATATGTTACCATAGTACGAGCGTTAGAGAAGGGGAAGAAAGAGAGGATAGGAAAGATTTTGGATGTAGTAGAGACTTAACTCCATGGGTGGTGTCCGAACTAGCTTCGGGGAGTCACTTTTTCTTGTGTTCGTTAAATTTGAAGAAATTCAAGATGGTGTGCATACTTTTAGGTATTACATCGACCTTTTATTTCTTTTAAATAAAAGTGAAATGGATTTTGGTTGGGATTGAACGCGCAACCTTCCACTCAACAGACGAACACATTACCACTGCACCGCGGCCACCCCACCCACCGCTGTTGAGAAGCTGTTAATATCTCCTCGTCGTCATCATCATCACAACTACTTCCATTGCCAGTGCCTTTGTTTTGGTTTCGAGATAGATTATTTGTCTGAGATGTTGATGGAGTTTCAGATTTTCCATTATTGTTATTTGCCCGCCAACATATAAAATAAGGATAACTTCCGATTTCAACTTGGTGATAAAAAAAAAAACAACAAAATCAATAACAAAAAAAATAGTGCAGTGTGTGGTAGCCCATCGCGTCCCCCTCCACCTCGTTTGCTATTTGCCCGTGCATCACCAATGCAAATGCCGTATGAATTTTCTTTTCATGCGTGCGCTCGCATTGGTGAAGCATAGGCAATAACCGATGTATAGCGGGCTGTGAGTGAACTTTTTTTTTTGTTGTGCGTATAACTTAACTTGTCATACGGGCATAACACCTGTGACAAGTTATTTTAGACAACCAACGCGAACCTTCACTTCTCAGCCAAGCTTAGTCTGTCGTCGGTATTGTGATTTTTAATGTATGTGTTTTAATGGAAAGGAAATTTAGAGTGGACGTTTGCAATGTTCGTGGTTTAAAGTCGAATCTCTTTTCTGCATACGCCCACATTTGTAAATACAAACCAGCTGTTTTGGCACTAAGTGAAACACAGGTGGGGGTGAATACTGACTTATCAGAATTAACCCTACCTGGATATAATTTAGTGCCTTTATTCTTTTTTCACCGCGGTCTCGCCATATATATACGTAGTGACGTAGCCTACCAAATTCAACATCAATACGGCCAATGTTCCAATCCGGAATTTAATTTTATATGGCTGAAATTCCATGTCCGTAGGCATTTAATCCACTACTGTTTCATTTATAGAAGCCCAAACCTTGACAGTAATTCAACCCTTAACGAGTTTGATGCACTGTCCGACTCCATCTCTAGAATTGTATCCCTGCATCCTCACACTGAAATCGTCATTGCGGGCGATTTCAATGTACACAATTCTACGTGGCTTCAACATTCTGGACAGACAACACCCGAAGGAAGGTATGTTGAGATCTTTGCTGAGGTAAACAACCTAACCCAGCTTGTAAATGAGCCGACACGCATAGCGGATATTAACAGTCAAGCCGCCAACACCCTGGACTTGTTTCTTACCTCTCACCCTGATAAATACATCATCAATGTATTATCGCCTCTAGGTTCGTCAGACCACTGTATCATATCAACAAATTTCTCGTACTCTAACCACACAGTTAAAGAGCAAATTCCAAAAAAAACCGTATGGCAATACGAGAAAGCCAATTGGGAAGCATTAAACAGTTTTTTTAGGAATTTTAACTGGTCACTATGTTTCCTCGATAGTGACGTGGATGCTGCTGCTGATATGATTTCAAATATCATTCTCTTTGGTATGAGATCGTTTATTCCCAACAGAATTAAGAGTATCAGACCAAAGGCAAAAGGGTGGTACGACTTGAGCTGCAAAGAAGCTATCAGGTTGAGAGAGACAAACTTTCGGTTGTACAAGACCAACCCAACAGAGGAAAACCGAGCAAAATTCAAACAAGGCAGAAATGACTGTAATGCCCATTGAGGCAAAAAATTCTACAATGTCCCAGAGGTAGTAAAAACTTTTGGTCATTTGTTAAAAACATAAAAAATTCGCCATCAACATCAATTCCGACGCTCATTCACAATGACATTCCAGGTGTCAGCTCTTTGGACAAAGCCAATCTGCTTGCTGCCCATTTCGCAGCCAATTCTACATTGCCAGATTGTGTTCAGTCTCCTCCTGTACTTGAGAACGTAGATCATTCTATGGGACAAATTCACTTTCGTACTCGTACAGTTGCAAGAGTTTTATCTGATCTTGACATACATAAATCCGCTGGTCCAGATGGTATATCCCCCATCATTCTGAAGAGGTGTTCTTCTACGCTAGCAAAACCACTGCGTAAGCTTTTCTATCTATCCTACTCATCAGGACTCTTTCCGAGTAGATGGAAAACAGCATTTGTCCAGCCTGTATCAAAAAAAGGCGAATCTTCTTCTCTCTCCAACTACCGTCCAATTGCACTTACGTCCCTTCTTTCCAAGGTCATGGAAACGCTGATAAATCGTCAGCTTATGAAATATCTCGAAACACGAAAACTTCTCAATGACCGGCAGTATGGTTTTCGCAGCAACAGGTCTACTGGTGATTTGATGACATATCTCACCGAAAAGTGGAACCAATCAATTACCATGGTGGCGAAAGCAAGATTGTTGCGCTTGATATTTCAAAGGCATTTGACAGGGTTTGGCATCAAGCCCTTTTGTCGAAAATGCGTGCATTTGGAATCGACGAAAAACTTCTTCTATGGATTAGACATTATCTTTCGAAACGTTCAATTCAAGTTGTTTTGGATGGTTTCAAGTCTGTAACTCACCAAATAAATGCTGGTGTCCCTCAAGGCTCAGTTTTGTCTCCGACTCTCTTTCTCATTTTTATAAATGATCTCCTGTCTGCAACTTCTAATCCAATTCATTCCTTCGCTGATGACAGTACCCTCAGCTTCTCATATTCGTTTACAGGTCCTCGTCCCTCACCTTCGAACGTGGACTCTAAACGCCAAAATATGTTAAGCTCATTGAATTCCGACCTTGACAGCATTATCAAATGGGGTAAATCTAATAGAGTGGAATTCAATGCTTCCAAAACACAATGCTGTCTTCTGTCATTAAAGCGTAACCAAAATCTAGAGCCATTATCCATGAATGGCACTTACGTCGAAGAAACCGAAAAGCTTTCCATGCTAGGTATGTGTGTTAGTAACGACTTACGTTGGAACGATCACATATTCGAAGTCGCTAAAAACGCAGCGAAATGTCAAGGTTTCCTAAATCGATGTAAGAAATATTTCACCCCCTCTGATCTGGCCACAATATATAAAGCGTTTATACGCCCAAAACTTGAATTCAACGCCCATGTCTGGTCAGGTGCACCAAAATCAACATTGCACCTACTAGATAGGATTCAAACACGTGCGAAAAAACTTATAGGAGACATAAGAATAGCGAACTCCTTAGTTTCGCTTGAACACCGTCGAAACATCTCCTGCCTTACCTTGTTTTATCGCTATTTTAACAACCAATGTTCAAATGAAATAGCCAGCTGCATTCCTCCCATTCAACAATTCAGCCGCAATACTCGTTACGCAATGAATGCAAATCAGTTTACCCTCAAGCCTATCTTCGGACGTACGCTGAAATATAGAGATTCATACATAAACCGAACAACACGAATGTGGAATGCTCTACCAAACTCTGTTTTTCCTCTCCATTATAACTTACAGACATTTAAAACCAATGTGCATCGGTATCTCCTTTCTTCTTATCCCTAATTTCCTTAACGCCCGCACTGTGCTAAAACATATAAAGGGTATTCATAACCCCTTGAGTGCGCGCAAATTATAAAAAAAAAGAAAAAAGAAATGTTTGATAATCGCTTTAATGGCATCTTAACGCAAACTTGGTTGGTGTTTTATTAAATCATCCATAGCTTTACCCAAATGCGTCGCTGTGTCACCTACTTGATCCGAACTTCGACGTCTTCTCATAGCAACTAGGTAGTCTGGAGAAAGCAGTACTTTAAACAATCGATCAAGTGGCCTATACTACACGAATTCATCTAATCCACGTTGGTTAGAGCAAAGTGCTGAGAAGACATTTTTTAGCGAGCTCAAAACTTCCCTGGTAGCTGGCACTTCTTTAATCAAAAGTTACTGCAAAACTATATCTGCCAAACCACAGTCTTGCAATGTACACAACAGAGAAGGTTGGTTAAATACATATACTGTAACTATATCTGTAGCTAACAGGAATAGCGACGGCCCATAATACTCCGCATTATTTATAATATTGCGCTAAGAACGTTTCAAGCTAGTTTTCGTGACGTTTCTGCTGTTGTATGCATTATCTTGTATACTTTTTTTTAAGAAATTTAACATCGACTTCAAAAGAGCTGCGCGTTGAGTTACACAGTTGATCTTCTTATCAACTGAAGCTGTTGATTTCTTTGTCGGTAGAGTATTCCTTTTAAATGAAGATGTTGATGGTTCGTTCAGGATCTGGTGCTGGGAAGGAGTATCACTTTCACTACTACAATCGTTTAATTCCTTTTCGGCATTTTCGGATTCTGGCCCTATTCCTTCCACATCTGTCATATCAGAATCCTCTTCATCCTCTGCATTTGGACTCCTTATATTTTCAAATTTATCCATATGCTCTAAGTCTGCCTTTGATCTCCCTTTCCTAATTAGTCCATCTCGTAGAGTAACTTGCACCTGACGGCAGTGATTGACTTCTGTCTCTAGCCGCTGAATGAAAGCACCTAATCCGTTGTTACTATGGAAATAATGCATGTCTACATTCGTTATAAGGTCAATGACACGTACTGCTCGTGTTACGAAGGTAATATGCTCCAAATCAACTCCTGGCCAGTTGATAACAAGTAGGAATGATTCCATCATACCACATGACACCAAGACTTCAGTTCCAGCTTCATAGGATGCCAGATGGTACAGAAAACTGAATAATGCTGTTGCCGACGATTATGAAAACTGATTTTTTTGTTTAAAAGGATTAAATTCCGGCGAAAAATTTGGGTTTTCGTAGGCGAAAGTATACTGATGTATAACTGACCGTACCGCAAGTAGATAAAGCTCTTTCGATTGTACGGATATAAGATGACTTATGCATGCACGTAAGAATCCATGGTATAAGGATGCTCCAGTAACTTCGATGAATTTTGAAAGTCGAGAGCCAGGCTTTCTATACAGCATGAACATGAAAATTAAAAAAAAGAACAAAGGCACATATGACATACGCATTTTGTATGGAATATTTGAGTATTGATAAATTTATGATGAAATGTCCAATTAACGAAATAATTTTTATCCTGAAAATTCTTGACCAGTTTTCTCCTCTCCCCAGAATCATTTGATTGAACTATACATATATTTGAAGAGTATTATGGAAACAAAATAGAATATTTAATGTTTATGCTCAATCCAAAGGGACACAAAATTTTTCTTGATCTCTTCAAACTTTCCGCTCATGGAATGTTAAAGAAGAAGCTAGAACCCCATTATCCCGCAAAGCGGTCCACAGATTCGAAAAACTGTTGTTACATAACTACTAACAAATTTATTGCATTTGCGGAATGCTCGCAAGGATTTTGATTAATGCCAAAACTATTTAGTAATAATGTTAACAATCTACTCATTTCTACCTTTAATCCGACTGATGGTACGCTAAATATTTACAACACAAAAGGAAAAGGCCGACTTATTCGCTATGACGTTTTCAGAAAATTCAGCATTAAATTAGATACCAGCACGCACCTTGGACTGAAGTAAAATTTCGATCTGAACAATTCCGACCTTAGGCAAGCCTCTGGACCTGACCTGAATTCCACCTATTATATTTTAAAAATTTACACAATATCTTGCACCCCTTTACTGATTATTTATTGTCTTCATCGCATCACAGATAATATAGTTTATTGTGAATGCAAATTTTGATTTTTTCGAACCAACAATGTGTTTAATTAATTGCCAAGAGCTCAGCCTGAAATTTATTGATATTGTTTGTGGTGCCACTTACAATCGTAAGTTTTATAGGTTTCTGAATGTGTCTGAGCATAATCTGTTGTTACAGAACTAAAGTAGCTATTGTGATCTGTCGTGTCACAAATGTTCGAGACTCTATCAGTTTCGAATTTGTACTTGTCATTTGTTGTTATGAAATCATAACAACAAGTGGAGACACACAAAGAACACATAAAAAAACTCTAAAGTGCAAATAAACTGCAAATTCGCAAAGTGAAATTCAAACATACAAAATAAACACGATTTTACATTTAAATACAAAAAACACAAATACATATACAAACATCCAAATTGAGAAACTGATTAGTTCAGGTACATACATTTTTATAGTGACAGTACGTTAAATTTAAAAAGTATTTTTTTTTTACACAGTCCGCCATATTGTGTGAAAACAATCCTGAGGATTAAAACCCGCAAACATAGTGGAAATAAAATTGCCCAGAAGTGTTTACTGAAGACGCATAAATTCGAGTTCCTCGAATTAAAATACATTTTTAAAAAGAGAACATCGAAGGCTTAGTACACATCTGGGGAGCAGTACCCCCAATACCAGGAATGCCCGAGTGCGCTAAAGCGCGGATTGGCACGCAGCGAGCTTGGGTTCGAAACCCAATCACCCACCACCCAATAATAAATTTTTTTTTTAATTAAAATTCAATGTTTATTAAAAAGTGGCAATTAAAATAATAGAAAATCTATGGAAGAAAAGGTATAAAAAAAATTTCGTACTTGAAAAATGTAAAGGACTACACATAACATATGTATATATACAAATCAATTAATTTGATATTTTCGCGAGTGAAAATCGCTATGGGTACAAGGTGCAGCAGCGGATGCAGTGGCCATTGGATCGACGTTGCAGAACTACAAAGCTACCAATAAAATAAACCGGTGAGTCTTTAAAGAAAGGACTTTATTAATTTTTATATATATAACAAGTGTACAAATAAGAAGTGTCCTCAAATCCAATTGCCTATATAGATGTTATACACATACATATAGATGACGTGTCTTATTGCTTGATGCAAAAGCATATATCGTTCTTACCGTCTCTTCATATTTTTTTTGTTTTTTTTTGTCAAGTTAAAATTTTCGTACATTTTTTTTTGTCAATATTGTCACATTGATATGTAACTAATGGTCGCTTTTTCCCCACACCCGCCTGAAGACTGGTGTGTGGAGACATATTACAGACATGTGTAACGGCTCTATCTTTTTCTTCTCACGAAGAGAATGATGGAAGCCTATATTATGTAAGCCATAAGAAAGTTGAGAGTAGTCTTAAGCTAGAGTTTGGCAAGTGTAGTTGATATTTTGTATAGTAAAGAAATTAAATTAAAAAGACACAGAAAGTGTTTTATTTAAATTATACTTTTAAAGTTATAAGATTAACTTCATTGGCGCAGTCGAAAAAAAAAAAAAACTTAAAGATAAGAATATTAAATTTTTTTTCTCGCTTTAAAAGACTCACACAGTAGTCTTGTGCGGATTTGCTCTCAAAAGTTTCGAACACGTGTTTTTTTTTTAAGTGGAAATAATTAAATAGTAAATATCTATAAAAAAAATCTAATTAAATACAAAATAATAGTAAAAAAAAAGGATATTACCTATAAAGTGTGAAAAAAAATTATGTTTGATAAAGACTAAAAAAGAACAATAACAAAGAAAAGTGACGCTACAATTTGAAATAAAAAAAAAAAAAAACCGTACACGTATACTAACAGTTCCAACACATTTCCCACCTTCAACATATTCAGCATACATATTCATTCAATACAACAACAATAACAGCATTTATTTTCATCATCTCATCAATAATCTACAACCTACATACTTAAGAACGGAAGCTGGTGCCGAGTTAATTACGTATATTTTTTTTTATTGTAATGGAGGTCTTCGAAGTTCTTATTAAATCTATAGCCAATATTCAGCCATTCGATGGCAATATAAAAAACCTCATGCATTTTATAGACAGAATAGACGCCTTTGTTCCATTAATTGAAACATTGGACATACATTTAAAACGCATTGTTCTAGGTTATGTACAAGACAGACTTACAGATAGGGCAAGAGATACCATTCTTAAACATGGTCAAGTGGAATCATGGAACGAGCTGAAAGCAATTTTAAAAAAGGCACATGGCGAAACTACTCCAATTAATACGCTACTTGACAGCTTAGTTTTATGCCATTGCAACGGAACTGTGGAACAGTTTTATAACCAACTTAATGACCTACTGATTAGATTAAACAATGCTTATTCACTTACCGAACAACTGACGAACGAACAAACAGCGACAAATAGAAGAATTGTGCTAGACTGCTTTAAATCGAACCTACCAGAACCTGTAAAAGGAATTATAATTGGACGGAACCCTCCTACAATGGATGAAGCCTATAACATCATTGTAATGAACGGGTATTCAAAGTAGATGCATTCGTACACACCACAAATTCCATACAATATCTACCAAAGAACCGAAGATTTCAGAAACATTCGACCAGGAAACAATTTTAACTACCAACATGAGTACACCGATCGAAGACAATTTCAAAACCCTAACAGACAGACATATCACCAAACTTTAAATAATAGAAATAACAATACAAATCACTTTATTCAAAACAATTCAACTATACCAAGACAAAACATTAATAACAATAGTCAACCCATGGACTATAGCGTCCAAAGTAGGCAATCAAATAAATTCAATAATAACAGAAATAGTTCTAACAATTACCAAGGAAATACCCGACAAAGTAGGCAAAATCTGCAATACAATAATTACAACCAAATTAGTAATGCAGAACTCATGAAAATTTCTTATAATCAAAACAACCGTAACACTCAAAATTTTCAACAGGAACATTTAGACAACTACCATATATAACAATTCAGACAAAAACAAAATTACTAAAGTTTATAATAGATACCGGAGCCGAATTCAGCATATTGAACACAAATCTTTGCCAACCAAAGTGGAAAATGAACATAGAACCTCAAAAATTAAAAGTATTCGACAAATATCTTAATTGTAGTATTATGTGTTTGTTGAGTTCTTAGAGTACAAATTCCATAATTATTTTGATGGTATTATTGGTAATAACATTTTGGTACCACTCTGCTCAATAATTAGTTACAAGGAACGATTTTTGATTACAAGGAATGCACAAATACCTTTTTTTCTTAACGAATATGAACAATTTTATTTTCATAACAGTTTTGTTGATGACTCGTTAAATATATTTAGCAATGAATTCGAAATGTCAAACATTGAAAAGATTCGGTTTGCTTCTCAATTAAAAGACAGAGATCTTTCAAGAATAAAATATCTGTTGAATTCCTTCAAAGACATATTTTATAATGAAAAAGGTAATTTAACATTTACCAGTAATATTAAACATAGAATAATAACAAAAATAATTTACCCGTCTATACAAAGAGTTATCGGTATCCTGAAGTTCACCGAGAAGAAGTTGATCGCCAGATACAAGAAATGCTTGAACAAGGCATTATTGTTGATAGCTATTCTCCATATAATGCTCCAATATGGGTTATTCCGAAAAAGTTGGACAATTCTAATAAGCAACAGTGGAGGATCGTCGTAGACTATCGTAAGTTGAACGATATTACGATTGACGACAAATTCCCTCTTCCCAATATTGAAGATCTTTTCGATAAATTGGGCAGGTGTCAATATTTCAGCACAATCGATCTGGCGAAAGGGTTTCATCAGATTGAAGTCCAACCAGATGATAGATGCAAGACAGCTTTTTCAACCGCTAATGGACATTTTGAATTTACACGTATGCCGTTTGGTTTGAAGAATTCCCCTTCAACATTTCAACGGCTTATGAATAATATCCTGAAAAATTTCATTAATAAAATATGCGTCGTATACCTAGACGATATTTTGATTTTCTCCACTTCGTTGGAAGAACACATGTGTTCAATAAAGAAAATTTTTCAGTGTTTGCGTGAGTCGAATCTAAAAATACAAATAAATAAATGCAACTTTGCTGAAAAAGCTACAAAATTTTTAGGTCATATAATTACAGAAGGTGGAATCAAACCAGATCCATCAAAAATAACTGCTATTCAAAAACTAACCCTTCCACGAAATCAAAAAGAAATTAAGTCTTTTCTGGGTATAACCGGTTATTACCGGAAGTTTGTTAAAGACTATGCCAAAGTGGCGAATCCTTTGGTTAAATATTTAAAAAAAAATAACAGTATTAAGAAAAACGACATTGAATACATTGAATCGTTTAGCAAACTTAAAAAATTACTTATATCTGAGCCGATTCTTCAAAATCCTGACTTCAATAAAGTATTTACCTTAACAACCGAAGCATCAAACTTCATATTAGGTGCAGTTTTAAGTCAAAGTAATCGACCAGTTTGTTATGCATCTCGCACGCTTAATGACCATGAAATTCGCTATTCAACTATAGAAAAAGAACTATTGGCAATAGTTTGGGCTGTGAAATATTTCCACACTTATCTTTATGGCAGATCATTTACAGTTCAAACTGATCATAGACCACTTATGTGGCTTAATAGCTTACAGTACCCGAATATGAAATTACAACGCTGGAAAACGCAGCTAAATGAATACGATTTCACAGTAAATTATATAAAAGGCAAGGATAATTTTGTGGCAGATGGACTCAGTCGACTTTTTTATATCGAACCTAATAATGACATAAATCAAAAATGCAATGAAAATGAAAGACGATTAACGTAAATTTTGAATGACTCTGACAATTACGAAATAAATAATAATGAAGGTGTCAGTGGCATTGACAACGAGATCATGTCCACTGATGCTACAATACATAGTGCAGGCGAAGACGACTCATATTACATACATATAACCGAGAAAGCGGTCAATATTTACAAAAACCAAATATTTTTAGAAATTGGTAACAAAGAAAAATTGTTTACAAAAATCGTTAATAAAATATGCTAAAACTTTGTATGCGTTACAAAAGATAGTAACTTATTGGAGATAATGAAACGATTCATTATTGACAAAGGCCTTATGTGCATTTATTGCGATGACATTCAATTGTTTCTACTGTTCCAAGATTTGTACGTTAGATATTTTTCCAATAACAATAAGAACTTAAAAATGCTTAAATCTAGTACTAAATTGACTGATATAATCGACAAAAAATAACCATAGAGTAATTTCCGAAGTATTTTTAGAGCTCAAGCTATTGTACTACTATCCAAACATGCTTAAATTAATACATAAATTCATTAACAATTGTGATATATGCAACATAGGAAAATACGACAGACACCCCCCAGAATTACCTTTCGAACACACTGAATCACCCACGAATTTTAACGATATTGTACATATGGACATTTGGTACCCTCGTAGAAACATTATGTACATTACAATGATAGACAAATTTTCAAAACACGCTACCATTCATAAGCTTAAGGATAGAACTTGGGTATCCATTTTAATAGCAATCAAAGAAAGATTAATTTATTTAGGTAAGATGAGAAAATTAGTTTCAGATGGCGAAAAGTGTATCATTCACAGCGCTGTTGAACAATTTTTAAAAGACAATGGTATAACATTCCACCAAACAACTGCTTATAACAAAACAGGTAATTCCGATGCCGAGAGATTGCATGGAACCCTTAATGAGCATTTGAGACTAATTGAAGCTGACAAAGATAATTACGATTTACATGATTTAGAAGATAGAATTTTTAAAATAATTTTAATTTATAACGTAACTATACATTCAACCACACATTTAAGACCAATTGATTTCATAAATAAGAATTATGATAAAAATCATATACAACATCTGTCAAATGAATTAAAAGCACAGAAAATTAAACGAACTAATAAACTAAATAAAAACAAAAACGTACAACACAGCTTATGCGAAAATATTGTAGTTAATAGAGATATTGCAAAATGTAAACCTAAGTATAAGAAGTTAAATAAATTTGAACATAAAGGAAATTATGTTGTGGATACAAGCAATCGAAGACTCACCAGGTATTGTAAGAAACAAAGAAAAAGAAAATTTAAATATCAATCAAAGAATTAGATTTAACATTGTCAACAGAAAAAAAAAATGTTATAGTTATTTGAATTTCATTATGTAATTATGTTATTATTTTGTATAGTATGTAAAATTATTTGAATTTGATTATGTATCTAACTATGTTATTATGTTTTTGGTGTGTAATGCCAGACATGCAATTATGCAAATACCTGTCTGCATACCTGTCTGCACGAGTAAGGTAATTTAAGTATATTATAGGAATCTAAGTATCGAATATAAATATGATAAGATAGCTGACTAAGAATTATTTTGTAACGTATGAATAAATTTATTTAATAAAATTCAGTCTGATTTAGACCACACTACAAGACGCATCGTTTCTATTATTACATGGCGACCGTGACAGCCGCGACTCGGAAAAAGTGAATTGAATATCAAATATACAAATTTTAAAAATGGGTGGAACCCAGACCAAGGAAAAAAACGCCGGGTTAATAAACAACAACATAAAAATCGAAGACTAACGTGGCTAGTTCGACTCATTCTTGTCGCGATCGTGTTGAATCTGTTATTCAAAGTGTACAAAGGATATCGCTATTCTTTGAAAAAAAAATTCACTCAAAGAATAGCTTTCCAGAAACGACTTTCGTCAAACATAATACGAGACGGTGATGCTACAATCCACGTTTAAAGACTATAAAAACAAAAATATAACAAGAAAAAAAAAAAAAAACGTACATACTTAAAGAACACAAAACTTAAACAAAGTTCAAAGACTATAATATACAATAAAAACAAAAAAAAACAAATCCATTCCCCCAACAAATAATAACTTGCAGCTCCCCTGACATCCCTCACCACAAGCAGCCACAAGAAGTACGGCAACATATGCAGCAACGTTGACGGCGACACAACAATAAAGTAAGCCATATTATGTAACATATGTATTTAGAATTGACTCAAAAAAAAAAAATGTTTGTAAATGCTCATCTTAATATCATATTTCCTTTTTTTCTCGTGGATTTTTTTTTATATCCAATATCATATTTTCTTTTTCGTTTTGTGCATTTTTTTAACCCGTAGTAATAAGATCACTTCGAGTATATTTTTTTTCCCCATGTCAAATTATGAAACCTTTAACAAATTCCTAAAGGCACATAAGAATGCCGTAAAGCTAATTCCCTTCCATCGCGAAGTATCAAAAAATCGAGAAAAACTTCGAGAATACGAAAATAAGCTTATTGGCACATATAATGCATTAGTTGATCATTGTTTATCTAATATTAAACACTGGTCTGACGATGAAATTGCGTTCGTCCGCACTAAACTAGTTGAAGTCAGAGAAAAACTAGCTCGCTGCTTTGGCAGAATCGGATGCAAGGTTCGCATTCCCAAAAATAATGGCAATATACTAGTTCCCATAAGTGCCGACATATTATCAGACAACGAATACGAGGGCGAAAGCTCAGAAGAAGATACAAAAGAACTCCCGATAGAACTGCCACAAACTTCAAAGGTAGACTTGGCGCCATCAAAATATACGAAAATGGCAAATGAAATATCAAATATGGAATTGCTCCGTTTGGCAGCACAAACAATAAACAAAAATTATGCTGGCGATCCATTATCACTCACTCCATTTATAAACGCTGTCGATCTATTGGAGAGTGTAGCTAATTCAAACCAAATGAACCTCTTATTAAAGTTCATTTTGACAAAAGTTGAAGGAAAGGCACTAGAGTGCATTCCCTTAAATCCTACGACATTAGAAGAGATTAAAACCTCTTTGAAAAACTGTATTAAACCGGATTCATCTTAAGTCGTTGTAGGCAGGATGTTGGCTTTGAAAGCTAACAAAAACAATATGCAAGATTTTTCGCACCAAGCAGAAGACTTAGCCGACGCCTTTCAAAGGGTTTTGGTTTTCGAAGGGTTGCCTTTAAAAAAAGCTCAGGAAATGGCTATAGAGAGAACCATTGATATGTGTAGGGTGAATACTACTTCAAATCTAGTCAAATCGATTCTAGCATCTTCATCATTTTCGTCCCCGAAAGAAGCTATTGCAAAGCTTGTCGTCGAAACAGCGACAGAAATTCAAGATCATCAAGTTCTATCCTTTCAATCAAACAACCATAATAATTTTAGGAACTATAGAATAGAAGCCAAACTATAGAAGCCAAAATAATTACGTACATAATTCAAACAGTTCCAATCGATTTAATCAACAGAGCAACAATACGTATCGAAATAATAACTATCGAAACAATAGTTATCGAGGCAACAATAGGAACAACAATTTTAGAGGTAGGGACAATAGCGGTAGAGAAAATTATAGAAACACTAACAATTTAAGTCAACGCAACGTGCGTTATACGGAAAACGAGAACGCACCTCAGGAGCGTCAACTGGGGGATGCAGACAATTAAACAACACTTACATCTACACCTTAAATCCCAATTACTCCGACTTCATTGAGTTAAGATGTAGTGACGCAAAAGGACTTTCCACATTTCTGATAGACACCCAAGCTGACATTTCATTGATAAAATTTGAATCTTTACAAAATAATTGCAAAATTGACGTAGACAAGAAGATTAATATAAAAGGTATAACAGAAGAGTCTATTTCTACCATGGGTACCATTAACACCTATCTCATAGGATATAATTTCGAAATACCGCAGCACTTCCATGTCGTTAACAATAATTTCAATGTGCCATCCGACGGCATTTTAGGTAAAGACTTTTTAAGAAAGCATAAATGCAACATTAATTACAACCATATGAATATTACATTCTTGTTGGGCAATACACTCTTTAAACTTCCTCTTCATTCCGGTCCGTCAAAGAACGGTTTTGTTATACCAGCTAGATGTGAAACCTATCGTTGTTTTCAAATTAAAAATTACTCGAAACCCTTGATTGTCGAATCACAAGAGTTAGCTGATGGTGCCATCGTTGCTAGAGGCATCGTTGACGCAGCCAAACCTATTTTGCGTGTTATAAATGTAAACGACAAACCAATAACAGTTCGAAATGATACCTTAATAACAGACGATTTGGATAATTACTTTACATACAGTATAAATAAAACAAATAATACCGACCAAAGAACACAAAACGTTCTAGATACGTTAAAAAATAAAATGCCAGTCCATATACAACCCAAATTATTAGATTTGTGTAGTCAATATTCATCAATTTTTGCCCTTGAAACCGACAAAATGACAGTGAACAACTTTTATGAACAGAAACTGCGCATAAATGATCAAAACCCAGTGTATGTAAAAAATTACCGTTTACCTCACTCTCAGAAATCTGAAATCAACTCACAAGTAGATAAATTATTAAAGAATGATCTTATTGAGGGAAGCCGATCGAACTATAATTCGCCTATAATTTTAGTTCCAAAAAAAGGTGATACTAAGCGATTGAGATTGTGCATTGATTACAGACTAGTAAACAAAAAGTTAATCGCAGATAAATTTCCACTACCACGCATAGACACAATCTTGGACGCTCTTGGCCGAGCTAAGTACTTTTCAACACTTGACTTATTTTCCGGGTTCTGGCAAATCCCTTTGCATAAAGACAGCAGAGACATCACTTCATTTAGTACTGAACAAGGTGCTTTTCGCTGGAAAGTATTACCGTTTGGTTTAAATATTGCTCCTAATTCCTTTTCACGCATGATGTCTATAGGTTGCGCTGGTATTTCTCCAGACCAAGCGTTCCTTTACGTAGACGATATAATAGTCATTGGTTGCAGCGAAAAACACCATCTCAACAACCTCAAAAGCGTATTCGATGTTTGCCTCCAATTCAATTTAAAGCTTAACCCACAAAAATGTAATTTTTTCAAAACAGAGGTAACATTTCTTGGTCACAAATGCACAGCAGATGGTCTTTTACCAGATGAATGTAAAGCGGAAGTGATAAAAAAATACCCCAGACCAACTGATAAAGATTCAGCAAGACGCTTCGTGGCTTTTATGAATTACTATAGACGATTCATACAGAATTTTGCCATCTTGGCGGCACCAATTAATAAATTAAGTAGAAAACAGGTAGAATTCATTTGGGATGAATCTTGTGAATTGTCTTTCCAACGGCTCAAATTAGAATTATTAAAACCTAAAATCCTACAATATCCAGATTTTAAAAAAGAATTCGTTGTGACGGCGGATGCATCAAAACTAGGATGCGGCGCAGTCCTTAGTCAGTTACACAAAGGAAACGACCTTCCAATCCACTTTTTCTCCCGAGCCTTTACAAAAGCTGAACAGAACAAGCCCATTATTGAATTGGAACTACTAGGAATTTATTATGCAATTAAACACTTTCGTCCGTATATCTACGGCACCCACTTCACTGTTTTTTTAGACCATAGACCCCTTGTGCATCTATTTAGTATGAAAGATCCATCATCCAAACTAACTAGAATACGTTTGGAGTTGGAAGAATATAATTTTACAATAGAGTACATTCGCGGTAAATCAAATGTTTCTGCCGATGCATTATCACGTATTACAATAGACGAATTAAAAGAAATAACATTACAAGCACCAAAAGTGTTAATAACAACTAGATCAAAGACTAGACGCCAACAACATGAAAACAAAGCATGTAAAGCTTCTGACGAAATGAAAAATAAAGATGTATTTATTTACGAAGATTTTGAAACTGGATTTACAAAAAAAATTCCAAGAATTAGGACGAAAAGTAGCGCGCAGAAAAACGAGATTGAAATTATAAGTAATTTCAAAAAAATATTTAGTTTCAGGATTCCGAATATGGTGGTTAACGAAAAGTACATTGAGGGTATTCTTTCGAGGCTACAAAAAGAAGCCAACGACCGATCGATTCTTAAACTACAATGGCCATTGAATGACACGTTTTTCAAATATTTTACGGTTAACCAATTGAAAGAAGTAGGCGCTAGAATTCTTAAGAATTTACATGTGACTCTCATTAATCAACCAAAGAAAATTGTAAATGATAAGGAAAAGCTAACATTGCTACAACAATTTCATGATAATCCACTGATAGGAGGACATTGCGGCCAAAAGAAGCTATACGCTAAGCTGCGTAAAGCATTCTATTGGAAAAATATGACGCGAGACGTCGCGGCGTATGTAAAAAAATGTAAAGTCTGTCATCTATAAAAGGTAAATGTACAGTCGAAGAAATGTTTCTCACTCCTACACCACAAAAATCAATGGATATTGTTATCATAGATACAATTTGTCCACTTCAAACTTCTGCCCAAGGTAATAAGTATGCTGTTACTTTAATGTGCGATCTAACCAAATACCTTACCACTATACCAATTCCTGACAAATCAGCCCGTACAGTAGCAACAGCTATATTTGATAAATTCATTTTGATATATGGCCCAATGCGAGAACTTCGTGCTGATATGGGTACTGAATACAAAAATGAAATTCTTACAGAAATGTGTATGTTACTAAAAATAAATCTGAAATTATCGACAAGCTACCACCACCAATCTCTAGGAACAATAGAACGTAACCATCGCGTATTTAACGAATATTTACGAGCTTACGTCAATGACATTACAGAATGGGAAACTCATTTAAAATATTTCACTTTCTGTTACAACATAAGCCCTAACTCTGGCTTTAATGAAAAATATACTCCATTTGAACTTATTTTTGGAAAAAATACATCCATAGATAACTTTATGAAAACCGATATAGAACCCTTATATAACATTGATAATTATTCAGATGAAATTAAATATAGATTAAAAACTACTCACTTAATTGCACAAAATCTATTAGAAAAGGTTAAGAAACAAAATAAAAAAACATATGATAAAAACATAAGACCAATAGAAATTAAAATAGGAGATAACGTTTTACTAAAAAACGAACCTTATGATAAGCATAAACTTATTTACAGTGGTCCATTGAAAATTGTAAATATTACTGGAGTAAATGTTGAAATAAAACTTCCAAATAAAAATGTAATAGTTCATAAAAATAGAATTGTTAAATGCTAGGTACTTATATTCTTACATATATTATTAAGTATGCCATAATCGAATTATCACTGTAAATGAAATGAAACTAAATAAAATTACTTACATGATTGTACATATACATACCAATTACTTATATACTTAAAAAAATTTTTTTTGTATTATTATATAAATTATCTATAAGAGACTGTAAAACTCTGTTTGATAAAATAAACCAAACTAAATAAATGAAAAAAAAGGTATCTATGTATATGTAGAAAAAAATTATGTGTGAAAAAAAGCAAAGTCTTACACGAATTTTTTTTTCATGTGGGAATGATCACCCTTCTATCTTATATCAAAAATTCGTTTAAGACTTCACTTTTAAAAAGGGTAAAGGTGTAATGCCAGACATGCAATTATGCAAATACCTGTCTGCATACCTGTCTGCACGAGTAAGGTAATTTAAGTATATTATAGGAATCTAAGTATCGAATATAAATATGATAAGATAGCTGACTAAGAATTATTTTGTAACATATGAATAAATTTATTTAATAAAATTCAGTCTGATTTAGACCACACTACAAGACGCATCGTTTCTATTATTACAGGTGGACCAAAAAAAAATTAAAGGGGGGAGATGTCACATTGATATGTAACTAATGGTCGCTTTTTCCCCACACCCGCCTGAAGACTGGTGTGTGGAGACATATTACAGACATGTGTAACGGCTCTATCTTTCTCTTCTCACGAAGAGAATGTTGGAAGCCTATATTATGTAAGCCATAAGAAAGTTGAGAGTAGTCTTAAGCTAGAGTTTGGCAAGTGTAGTTGATATTTTGTATAATAAAGAAATTAAATTAAAAAGACACAGAAAGTGTTTTATTTAAATTATATTTTTAAAGTTATAAGATTAACTTCATTATATACTTGTTTTTAAATTAAAGTCAAATAATTTGAATCAAATAGTTTTATATGAAAGATTTGGAGTTATATTTCATATATAACGGGGTTATTGAGGCGAGTAAAATAACCATGGTAGGGAGGGTAGGAAAATTTCTCGCAAGCGTCATCAAGACTGGCATGGACATTTTTTTGTCGCGATCTAAAAAGGGTCAAGTCCCACACCCACCGACGAGCTATAGAGGGAACTTGCATGCCAGCACCGGCCCAACGACAAGATAAATCGTCGCAACAAAAATGGCGCCCAACGTGATAGGCCTGCCAAACCGGCAGGATTCTTTGTGATAGTAATTATTACATTTTGATCGATATAGAGCCACATCAACTTTGTTTTTTTCTATTAGGTGTTTTATATATTATTTTTTTATTTTTCTTATAAAACTTGGTGTTAGTGTATCACATTACGGCATCGCTGTCCAGACTAGAAGTGTTATATTTTTCGATGATTTTATAAAGTGATGAGAAGAGACACTGGAGATTTGCTTAATAAGTCTTCATGCTGATCCTTCCATCAATAGAAAATTTTATTTTGGAGTTCGGTGCAAAACGACTCGTTTGTTTGTTGCTGTCCTGAAATAGCATAAGGAGTTTATTTAATGGTCTCAAATTTTGTTAGATTCAGTGTTTTACTTGTTTTTCGTTGTTTAGTATATTTTATATTTCTTTTTCATTTTTTTTTCGGCTCATAGAACTACGCCTTCTTTCGCTTCCAAAATTGTCGTCCTTCCTCCACCAAAAAAAAAAGTCCTCATCATCTTTGCTCAGTTATGAAAGAATAGGTTTTTATTACTTTTCATTTATTTTGATATTTTTAATAATTTTTAATAATTTAGTTATTTTATTTTATATAGCAAATGTTTTAATTTAGACAATCTTAAAGTTTTTATTTATTATTTTTTTTAATATTTATTTATTCTACCACCAATTTCTACGTTTGTTTTATCTTTCGACGTTAGTGCTTAATATTGTTTAACTGTTTTTCTGTAACCCTTAAATTTTTTTTTTTTTTTTGCTGTTCTGTCTTATGAACAACACCCCAAGTCGACGCATTACACGATCGCCTGCAAAGACAAACCAAATTTTAGAGTCTGACATCGAAAATTTTCATAAGTCTTTGAACCGACTAAGCTTTGACGGCTCATTAAACACAACAGAGAACTCACTTACCATTGCTGAAGAAGAGCAACCTGTTGTTATTGGTGGCGATGAAAATGTGGGTGGACCTGGTGTTAACAACACAAATGTGAATGAGTTGGCTGATAGAAATGAGCGTTCAATGACTGCCAACCAAATCCAATTCTTCTCCCAAATGGAAATATTTATGAACCATGTCATAAATAAAATGGAAACGCTTAATAGTAACCAGCAACAACATCTTCCTAGCGGTAATGGATCCGGACATCCACCGTTTGCGAGTGGGGTTGAGTTTCCTGAGCAATCGAATGGTTTTTTCGGTACGTCCAATTCCAACTCGGTTCGACATTCTCCATCTTTAACCGCAACTGGCTGTAGTGCCAGAGCATCTGAAAAATGCCGATTGGACAGATGGAATATAAAATTCGATTGTTCGGAAGGCATCGCCGATTTCCTATTTAAAGTTGACCGATTTCAAGCTTCGTTTTCGTACAGCGATGAACAAATCACAGCAAACTTTCATACATTGCTGGACGGTAAAGCAAATATATGGTTTTGGGGTTTTCTACGAAAGAACCCAACAGCGAAGCTTGGAGACATTAAAGTTGCTATAAAGAAGGAATTCGGGCGAAAAGAAAATGATGTCGAAGTATATGTGCGTCTACTCACTCGTAAACAGGGATTTAAGGAATCCTTTGACGATTTTTATGATGCTGTAATCGGTTTGAACGATCGGCGTAACTAGCCTTTTGACCACAGAAAGCTCATAGAAGTCGTCCGCAACAACGCTAAGGACAAAGTAGGAGAGGTTTTGCTGGCTGCTGAGATTAAGACCCTTGATCAGCTCAGAAATAAAGGTCGTGAAGCTGAACGCTTCTTAATGAGGCGAGCAACTTCCCAAAGAGTTCACGAGATCCATTTGGAAGAAGAAAATGATCCTGTTGATGAGGTGGCAGCATTTAGCCGATCCTTTAATCGGGTTGGAGCTACTGCTCTGGTATGCTGGAACTGCGATAAGCAAGGTCACACTTACTATCAGTGCACCTCAAGAGAACGCCGACTGTTTTGCTATTTGTGTGGGGAGAAAGGTGTTAACACACCTGAGTGCACAAAACACCAGGGAAACAGTTCGGGGAACGACAGGAAAGCTGGGGAGAGTCTTTCTCAAAAGAACTTCCCCGAGCAGCAAAGAAATTAGAAGAAGAGAAACGAATACAAATTTTAAAAAGACCAACTTTTAATGAATCAGAGAGTCACCCAATCAATACTTACTCTCTAAAATCTCTTCACCAGAGAAAACTAGAGTACTATAAAGTACGTGCTAAAATAATGGGAAATAGCAGTGTGAGTAGGCATATCCAAAAATGTCGAGAAAGATTTAGAAAGCGGAAACACCTCCAGAAGATCATTATCGAAACCATCATATCGGCAAAAACTGATGGTAGGATGTATGCCAGTTTGCTTTTAAAAGACGCAAATTCTTGGCCTTTTAGACAGCTGCGCATCCATTTCTGTGCTGGGCGATTCGTGTTTTGAGTTCATAGAAAGGAATGGTATAGTAATGACACCGTATGCAAATTTCGTGAAGACTGCCGACGGGGCTTCTCACGATATCGTAGGGTATTGCGAAATCCCAACAACCTTCAACGGTATCACGAAAACCATTGCTTTCTATGTAATTCCTAACCTAGCACAGAAAATATATCTCGGTATGAACTTCTGGAACGAGTTCAATTTGATTCTGCAAATAAGCCAAATCGACATGAGTTCAATACCAAGTGTAGTTAACAAAGATATACTACAGATGAACCATGTTTTATGCTACTCACCCCAGAACAGCAATTTAGGTTAGAAACTGTTAAAAAGCTTTTCCCAAATTTCGGCGATCTTGGTTTGGGTCACACACATCTTGAGACTCACAGCATTGATGTTGGTGATTCGGTGCCTATAAAATCCAGGCATTATCCCTTGTCCCCGGTGCGGCAGGAAGAGGTCTACAAAGAACTTGATCGAATGTTAGAACTGAGAGCTATTGAGGAAAGCAACTCACCTTGGTGTTCACCTATAGTGCTAGTCAGAAAGCCCGTTAAGGTACGCCTTTGCTTGGATAGCAGAAAGTTGAACAGCGTGACGAAAAAAGACGCATATCCGCTGCCACATATTGACGGTCTTCTAAGCCGCCTACAAGACACATACTTTATCACGGGGCTTGATCTTAAAGATGCATTTTGGAAAATCCCGCTTGATGAAGAGTCTAAACAGAAAACGGCATTTGCAGTACCGGGACGGCCATTGTATCAATTTGCAGTAATGCCGTTCGGGTTATGCAACGCCGCACAAAGGATGTGTCGTCTTATGGACCGTGTCATTCCAGCACGGCTCAGGGAGCATGTTTTTATATACTTAGATGATCTGTTAATATGTTCGGCGGATTTCGACACTCATATCCAAGTATTGGCGGAAGTGGCTTCCTGTCTACGAAGAGCGAATTTAACCATCAAACTCAGTAAAAGTAAGTTCTGCATGCGTGAAATCAATTATCTTGGCTACATTGTCGGTCAGGGTACGTTGAAGACAAATCCTGAGAAGATTGAAGCAATGTTGAACTTCCCAATTCCGAAAACACCGAGACAAGTGCGAAGATTTATGGGTCTGAGCGGTTGGTATAGACGGTTTATACAAAATTATTCGGATGTGGCAGCGCCTTTAACTGATTGTCTGAAAAAGCGAAAGGGTTTTGAATTGTCATCTGAAGCTCAACAAGCATTTGAGAAGTCAAAGCAAGCACTTGCCTCGCCTCCAGTGCTGTCTCAGCCTGACTTTAAGAAAAGTGTGACTCCAACTCGATACGGATGGTAATGAAAAACCCATAGCATTAATGTCAAAGAAGTTAAACAAGGCGCAGAAAATTTACACGGTGACAGAGCTCGAATGTCTTGCTGCCGTGTTGAGCATCCGAAAATTCCGTGCCTACATTGATGGTTCAGCATTTCACGTCATCACTGACCGCTCAAGTCTTAAATGGCTTATGTCGTTAAAAGATTTGAGTGGTAGACTTGCGAGGTGGAGTCTGGAACTTCAATGTTTCGACTTTACCATTGAAAATCGTAAGGGTACCCTTAATGTAGTGCCAGATGCATTGTCAAGAGGTGATATGGAAGAGATCTCTATTACGGACATAGGAGCAGATGTAGACATTACTTCGCCTGAGTTTGATTCTGCCGAGTACAAAACACTTAGAGAGGAAATCATCAAAAATCAATCGTCGCTTCTGGATCTAGTTGTTTCCGACAAATTCATATACAAAAGAGTTAGATTCAGAAGTGATGAACCTAGTAACGAAGATAATCTTTGGCGATTGTGGTTACCAAGCACTTTGACTCACACCGCCATCGAAATGGCATACAACACGAAACTTTCTTGTCATAGTGGCTTCTCAAAAACTTATGAACGAGTTCGCGAGAAATACTATTGGCCGAAAATGGCCAATGAAATAAGAGTTTTTGTGAGCAATTGTGAGGTGTGTAAGACCATAAAAGCGCCAAACAAGATTCTTCGTCCTCCAATTACGAAGCAGATTGTCTCAGTGCGACCCATGCAACAAGTTTACGTTGATTTACTTGGGCGTTACCCGCGAACAAAGAAGGGTAATGTCTACATCTTCATAGCTGTTGATCACTTCTCCAAATACACGTTCCTCAAAGCATTACCAAAGGCGACATCAACTAAAAGAATTAAATTTCTAGAGTCAGATGTGTTTCATGGATTCGGTACACCCGAATTCATACACTCTGACAATGGAAAACAATTTATTTCAAGTGAATTTAGCAGATTTTTAAAAAACCATGGCGTGCAACACATTCGTACAGCATTGTACTCACCACAGGCTAACATTTCGGAGAGAGTCAATCGCAGTATTCCTAACAAAATACGAGTATATGTATCGAATGAACAAGAGCAATAGGATTTGCACTTATCAAGCATAGCGTGCGCTTTACGTGCAGATACACATGATTCCCTTTTGTGCCAACCATACTATGCTCAATTTGGGCAAAATATGATCACACATGGTTCTTCGTATAAAATACTTCGCAGTTTAAGAGCACTGCAGGATCTCGAAATGGTAGTAACATCTCGCGAAGCCAATGTAGCACTTGCACGACATCAATTATCCGAAAATCTGCTAAAAGCACATACAAGATCTATGCGTACTTACAATACTCGGTCGAGGCCAACGTCATTCAAGTTGGGACAGGAAGTTTTTCATAGAAACTTTGCTCAAAGTAACTTCGTCCTCGGCCAAAACGCCAAGCTGTTCCCGAAATTTGTAAAGTCCCGTGTTCATCGCATTATCGGTAATTGTATGTATTAATTGGAGAATTTATCCGGAAAGATAATCGGAATTTTCCATGCAAAAGACATCCGTCAATAATCTGCAACGAAAATGTAAACAAACCACAGAGTATCACACTAAACCAAATAATTGACTAGTTACTTATCTGAAAATGTTGCCCGGCTGTGAAGTAGGTTCGGCACCCACGTTTTAAAGCGATTTTAAAACCATAGTATATTTTTGTTCACTTTATTATTATAAATTCACTGCACCGAAACACCAGTGGGTTCAATTTGCAATTTTGTTTGACAGATGAAAAGTGTAAACAAAACGCAAAGCCCTATGTTACAGCACTAAAGTAGCTATTGTGATCTGTCGTGTCACAAATGTTCGAGACTCTATCAGTTTCGAATTTGTACTTGTCATTTGTTGTTATGAAATCATATTCCAGAAAGCCAAGCTTTCCATTACCAAAATACGGAATGAAATTGCCGAAAGATTAACGGCCAAAAAGTTCTGTACTTTTAACCAGATCATAACACAGTGGACGTACAAGTGGAGACACACAAAGAACACATAAAAAAAAAAAACTCTAAAGTGCAAATAAACTGCAAATTCGCAAAGTGAAATTCAAACATACAAAATACACACGATTTTACATTTAAATACAAAAAAAAACACAAATACATATACAAACATCCAAATTGAGAAACTGATTAGTTCAGGTACATACATTTTTATAGTGACAGTACGTTAAATTTAAAAAGTCATTTTTTTTACACAGTCCGCCATATTGTGTGAAAACAATCCTGAGGATTAAAACCCATTAACTTAGTGGAAATAAAATTGCCCAGAAGTGTTTACTGAAGACGCATAAATTCGAGTTCCTCTAATAAAAATACATTTTTAAAAAGAGAACATCGAATGCTTAGTACACATCTGGGGAGCAGTACCCCCAATACCAAGATTGCCCGAGTGCGCTAAAGCGCGGATTGGCACGCAGCGAGCTTGCGTTCGAAACCCAATCACCCACCACCCAATAATAATTTTTTTTTATATTAAAATTAATTTTTTTTTTTTTAATTAATTTTTATTTTACTCTTCTTAAAACTAACTTAAATGCTAGACAAAAATTCATGAAAAAACTAGCCTACTTATCAACTACTTAACTAACTTACTTGCTCTATGCTGGCGCCCTAAATTACTCGATAGCTTACTTCTAATACCTTTCGGCCTATTATCTAAGATATTAATATAAAAGTAACAAAATGTTTACCAAGAAAACTTTGAAAAACTTGGTTCCTTGTCTTAATTTTATTTTAGTTAAACTGACATGCTAATTTAAAACTACTTATCGACTAGCTTTAACTACTTAAAAATAACTAAAACTACCTAAAAATAACTTAAAAACTAGAACAGCCACAGCAAGCGTTGTTTGTTTTTTTTTTTTTGTGCCACCATGACTGCTCTGCACCTAAACCTAAGACTATTACTATGTAAGTCGGCCACAAAATAACAATTTTAAGTCAACTATCTTTTATCTATCATTCAACCACCACAACAGGATCTCCTGTTGTGACCTACTCCGACGGTCCCAATCGGACACACTCCTGCTGAACCGCAGGCGCTCTCCTCCGCCCTGAGAAACGACGTCTTGGTCGTATAGGAGCCGCCTATCCACAGTTCGTCGGAAGACGTGGTAGATTAGCGGAACCGCCGATCTATCCTGTATCAGCCCTCGACTATCCAAATATAGGAAAGCTTCGGGCGGAATAAAGCCGCTTAAACGCGCACTCTCAAAATATTCATCATTGGGATAGAAGGCCCCAAAGATGACTCTATTGTTCGAAGCCATCGCTCTTGCAGTGTGAAACCGAATGAGTTTCACCAGAAAATTGTCTATTCTGTTTATGTTGGCCCCGTTGTATAGGACCTGGTTGGAATAGTATTTTGTGTAGTCAGATACTGGTGTTCTGTGATGTCCAAGGCAGCTCCTCAGACACTGCCTCTCAAACATCCGCATCTTTTCCATTTGAGATGGGGCAACGTTGAACCACACCGGGCACCCATAGGCAATCATCGGCCTAATGAGGGCCATGTAGCAAATCACCTTCACCCTGTTGTCAAGACGACTGCTATAAAACAATCGTCTTGTCAGGGCAAATGCTCCCCTAGCTCTAGCCAGAGCAGCATCTACATGTCTTCCGAAATATAGATACTGATCTTACTAGATACCAAGGTACTTTACTACACTTTTACTCTCCAGTGGCTGTCCGTTTGGTCCAACGATCACCAGCTTTCGCCAGTTCTTTCTCGTATCTCTAGAGGCCCTAGACAACGGTGTCCTAAGCAGGATAGTTTCTGATTTCTGAAAGTTGATTTTCAACTTCCAGTCATCACAATATCTCTGGATCTTGTCGAAGTCCCGCTGCAAAAGAGTTCGAAAGACTTCGACAGTAGAGGCTGTTCTGTACGCGATAAGATCGTCCGCATACGCAATTGCCTGAGTAAGACTACCTATCATATCACTGGTGTAAATGCTGAAGAGAATCGGCGAGTTTACCGCTCCCTGTTGCATACCATTCTTAATGAAAACTTCTGTGGTAGAAGTTACATTGCCACTTTTGACAACAAACGCTCTACCAGTCAGCATGTCATGAAGCATGTATAGCAGTGGTTTTCTTATGCCAAGTAAACCAAGTAGATAGAGGCCCTCTAACCATACGGTGTCAAAAGCCTTCTCTAACTCAACCAGACATGCACCCGTGCACTGTTTTTTGGCTTTGTTCCATTGTATATCAGAGACGAGTTTGGAGGCGGCATGAATACAGTCATGTCCAGCCTTGAAACCAAACTGGTTCTCTGGTATAATATTATTGTCCTCAGACCACTTGAACAGTGCTCGATTGAGAAACTTTTCGAAAACCTTGCTGATACTCGGAAGGAGATTTACCGGATTGGATTTGTCCTTTCCCTTTTTCGGGGGAGGATGAACCACCGCCGTCTTCCAACCTACTGGATAATATGCATTATTCAGCGCGTTGTTGAACAGCGTGGCGTAAATGTCCACAGCTTCAGGTGGTAAGTGTCGCAGTACAATGTTGGATATACCTTCGACTCCCGCTGACTTCTTTTTCTTTATGGAATCGAAGATGGAACTCCAACCTTCGAGATTAACAGGGGACTACACCCACTTCGCTCGGCGACTATGGCGTTTGCCAAGTTTTCGTCATCAAACCGGGTGGAACCACGGTTCTCAGATCGCCATTGCGTTATATTGTTTCGGAGATAGAAATGATGGAGCAGGGCATTGTTTTCCAGGACGCGATTCGGGCGAATGCTATCATTCACCTTATATACTTCCTGAAAGACAGCCCCCACTGCCTCCACTTTCTCCTGAGGATCTTCAATAACATAGAAATCGTCGTCGAAGATGGCTTCCCCCGGATCAATTCCTGCTGTCACAAGAATGTTTGTATTGTCAGTTGTTTGTTGGAGCTTAATACACGGAAGGTCGTTATGACCTTTCCTCCTAAAGATCTTATTAATTTGTGGAAACATACTCGGGTCGCTGGAATTTACGGCCCGAATTCTGTTATTCCAAAACAAATTAATGGACAACCTATAGTTCTCCTTGATCAATTGGTTGATGTTTTTGATCGACGCCTTCAGTGTTCTTATCTCCGGGTCGCGTGGGTTTGTCAGTCGTCTGTACAAGAGTTTAAGTCTTGTCAGAAGTCCGCTTTTTTGTCTGTGTAGTGCGTCAATGGTCGCGTTTCTGTACGTAGACGTTATGGCATGTTCTTTGTATTTCGGTATCGTCCTGTTCATTGTTCGTTGAATCGCTTCGTCCATTTGTTGTAAGTATTCGTCGATTTCGTTGTTTGTTACGTTTCTGTTGTTTGGTGGTAAAATGGCCCTCGAACGTAGTTCTCTTGATAAGGCGTTGGTGAAGCGAGGCCAGCGCATCTTACAATAGTTGTAAGAATGCACAGGCACATACTCCTCCAGCGCCACAAGCTCGTTCGGAAGCTGTATTACGGCGGCGAGTCCGCAGTGATCACTGTCGTACTCAATCGTCCGTAAACAGTTTCGCGGGTGTTGACCTACTCTGTTAGTAACTGTCAGTCTTGTGTCTCGCAGTAAAAGATCCAGGAAAGCACCGCTTCTCGGAAACGATGGCCTATCTGTGGCGAGAATGTCGATCCTATATTCAACATTGTAGTAGACCATCCAATTGTTAAGTAGTTACCCCGAGGATTTTGTAATTGATTTCCCCAATCTTCGTGTTTGGCATTTAAATCTCCGGCCAAAAGATAAAAGTTCTCCACTGAGTTCAGTCTTAGAGATTCGAAAAGTTTTCCGAGCTCTGTTGTAAAAAGTGTAGGCTGAGGTGCTTCCGGTGCGTAGGCCGCTATCACATACAGTCGCTTCCCTTGTTGGGGAGGAATGCATATGAAGCCTGCGTCATATGCATTCCAGCAGCCGGAATCGGCGCACTTCACTACTATATATGACCTTATAACTAATGCCTTTTCGTATAAAGATAGCGACCCCGCCTCCTTGAGTGGAGTTGGGTCGGTCCCTTCTTAGGATATTGTAATTACTATTAGTCAATTTATGCTTCTGGTTTAGCTTAGTTTCGCTAGCCATAAGCACATCGGGACTTTGGTCTGTAAGCAACTGGAATAGATTAGCTCTACGTTCGATCCTAATCAGTGAATTTACATTCACAGCCAGGATCTTTAAGGGTCTCTCTGACAGCGCGACCATTACGATCTAATTTGCGTTAAGCTCGGCAACAAGGAGTAGATATAGTCTACTCTTGACGCCTGCTCTCGTAACTGGTTTTGAAGACCGGTTAGCTGACCTTGAATGGCCCGCAACGCAGTCAACAAATCCGCATCCACTGCTGTAGCCTGAGGCACGGGGGCCTGTCTGGCTTCCTTAGGCGGATGCTGTACCGTTTTTCCCTTTCCTGACGCCATTTGGGCGTAGGAAATTTGGGGATTGACGGACATTGAGGGAGGGCGAACGGCTGGTTGATTCGACACAGCCGTTTGCTTCGCTCTTTTATTAATTTTAATTTGCTGAAACTTTGGACAGCCCCGATAGTTTGCGGGGTGCCCGCCGCCACCACATAGTGCACATTTAAGTAGGGTCATGTCATCGACCCGCTCCTTTCCTAAACTACACTCTCCTATGTTTTGGTTCTCTACACACTTAACACAGCGTGAACGCATTTCGCAGTTGGCTGAGGCGTGGCCGAACCTTTGGCAATGTGTGCATTGAAGCATGCTGTCACCTCTTTTTAATTTTTCCCATCGTACAACCTGGAAGTTGAAGACTGAGATACTCTTCAACTTTTCCATCTTGCTTTGGGGCGATAGCTCTACTAGGAAAATCGGTAGTTTCCGATTCTCCCGTCTGGCCTTCATTGTGGTGAATGGCTTTACACCTACGACTTCGAGCTCGTCCGTCGCTACTTGGCGGAGCCCACTTAACAGCGCCTGCGGATCCGTTGAGGAATCTAAGCCCGTTAAGACAACAGTCTTGCACTTTTCTACTTTCGGAGTAAATGTGAAGAACTCCGTTGTGGTCACTGTTAGGCAGTGGATAGCATGCCTATCTTGACTCAATCGTTTAATTGTAAAATTGGAGCCTATGGCCGACTTACATATTTCAATAGTCTCCTTGAGGTCCATTTTGTAGGTATTTATTGGTGGCACTTTTTCTTTTTTATTTTGAGGCGGCTGTGGCTGCTGCTGGTGTCCTCGCTGCTGCTGCTGCCGCTGTTCCTGTTGTTGTTGCTGCTTCTGTTGCTGTTGTTGTTGTCGCTGCTGCAGTTGCTTCTTCTGCTGTTGTTGTTGCTGCTGCTCAGCTTGCTGTTTTTGTTGTTGTTTTAGCTGGGTTTGCGGTTGCTGTGGATGTTTTGCTGGCATTGGCTGTGGTTGTTGGGCTTTTGGTTTTGCCGCAGTTTTACCACTGGTTTGTGCCGCTGTTGTTTGTGTTTGTTGTTGTTGTTGCAGTTTCGTTTCTCGCATTTTTTCGTCGCTGGCTTTTTTTTTCCTTATCGCGACGGTCCTGCTGTTTTTGTTTTAGAGCCATAATTAGTGGCTCCAGTTGGGATTTTAGATTATCGATCTTTGCAATTAGAAAATCCTCCTCCTCTTCATCGTCATCATCAGTCGACAGTACCGCAAACCTGTTGCTGTCGTCTGTAGTGTACCGACATTCCCCTTCGTCGGATACATATCCCACTTCCTCTACAGCCTCATCCACTGATAAGGCAAGCTGGTTTTGTATAATTTTTGCTGCCGCTGACGTCGTAGGCCCTGACGTCCCATTCACTTCAGCGGGCAGGGGAGCTGAAGCTGTGTTTGTACGCCGTTTCACTAAATTCGGCGTACACATCATCTTTTTCTTCCTTTTTGTCATCATCGACGTCGGTCCCGTATTAGCGTTTAGTTTTTCCATCTGGCGATTTTCCCACTCGATGAAATTAGTTATTTCGCGATTGTGGAAAAACGCCTCCAATAAATTTTAACTTGGCCAGGGTTTGGACCCTTGACCCGTCGCCTGCCCGTCCGACACCACTACACGTTTCGCCACGGACGACTTAAAAAAACACTTGTTATTTTTTTATTATAATTTTTTGTTAAAAAAAAAAAAAAATAATCATTCGCCTGGTTGCGGAAGTGAAGCTATCCCTGATAGCTCGAATGCCAGTCGAGTGCTACACGCACTGCACCAATGGCTTACAAATTTCTAGCTGGCAAACTTGCCACTTGAAACTATTTGCTTTAATTTTAAGATTGTAAATCACTTCCGCTAACTAAGCCGTCTAACCAGTCGCTCTCCAACTCTCGTAGTGGTCAGTCGGCTAGTTAAGTGCGGAAGTATATCTCCAAGTGAAAAAGTGAATAAGTGGCAAGTAAGCCAAATAATATTTATCGTCCACGTGGAGTAGTGGTGCTATCACCTGACTCAGGAGTGGGAGTCGTGGGTTCGAGTCCAACCAGACCCCAGTACTTTTAATTGTCTTTCAATAATTAATTGTCTTTCAATTTACACGGTTGATAAAACACATAAAGAAGAGTGTCTCGGCCGAATTACCGGCTATGGAAAACCGGTGCGGTGAATGAAGTCCCGCAAGAGGGTGGAAATAAAAGTTAAATCCGATGCCAAATCTCAATGCAAGGAGATTTATGTAGGTAGCGGAAAATACACCCCGGCCAACAACAATGGAAGAAGAGAGAATCCGAGTTTGATGATGGGGAACCTACACGTTGGTGAGGGAACTAGCGGAGGTTGAGGATGTTCAGCCGGCTTTAAACGATGACGAGACCAAATTAAAGCTCCTCATCGCAGAATTAACTGCTAAGCAGAAGAGGATTCGAGAGGCAAGGAAACAGGAAGACCTCGAAGAAAAAAGAAGGCGACAAGAGCTGAAACAGCGATACGAGCTTGAAAACGCAGCAAATGCTTCAGCAGCAACGGTTCAGTATGCAACAGAAGCAGCAACAACAACAACAGAAGCAAAGGAGGCGATAGCAGCCGCAACAACAACAGCAGCAGCATCAACAACAACGGCAGCAACATCAACAATAAAGGCAGCAGCAACAGTCGCAGCAGCAACAACAACAGAGGCAGCAGCAACGACAACGGGAAAAGAGGGAAGATGTACCCCCGATTAATGTAAGTGACTTGCCTACAAGCGATAGCATTAAGCTATGTAAGCAAATATTTATTAAGGACTTCATGGTCAACCATATTTCGGCCACACAGCATAAAATTATATGCTATAATATGGAGGACTATAAAAAAGTCCGCAAGGAACTAGAGGGGCTAAAGGCAGAATACTTTACGTATACGCCGAAAGCAGAAAAATTAAAAACGCTCATCCTTAAAGGAATCGATCCCAGGGTTGATGCAGAGGAGCTCCTAAACGAGATCAAGTATTTTGAGAGCGACGATGTAAAGTTCGTCGGCGTAAAGCCGTTTGCCGCGGTCAATGGTAGAGGTGGTAACCGAAGGTTACCATTTTTCCTTGTTCAAATAACCCCCGATAGTGTACGCAGAATAAATAGCGTAAACTATAATGCTGTCCATTGGGAAAAATTAAAAAGGACAGATCGCATACTGCAATGTATGCGCTGCCATAGGTTCGGGCATGCCGCTTCTAACTGCAACATGCGGATTAGATGCGTTAAGTGCGACAAGAACCACATTATAAATGAGTGTCCTCTAGGTAGGGAAAGGGTTGATGACATGAGCAAGCTCACATGTGTTCTTTGTGGAAGCGCAGGGCACCCTGCTAATTATAAGGGATGTCCTGTATTCCAAAAGAAGAGAAAGAGTATGCTAGCTCAAAAACAGGCTGCTGAAGAAGAATAGCGATCTAAAAGTCGCTCTTTTACAAATAGGGTAGATCCCAACGTGTCCTTTGCCCAAATGGCAGCTGGACCGGGTAAACCCCAGACATCAAAAATGCCTACGGTTGCTGAGAAAGCACATGAAGCAGATTTGGATCTGAAAAAGTTCTTGCTGTCGTTGAGCAAGATCGAACAGTTCCAAAAACAATTGAACGACCAAGCAGCACGAATAGATTATATCTATTCGATGTTTGCCCAGTCTAGCGCGACATGAACATGACGAGTACGTTGGATGAGGTAAACTTTAGGATCCTAGCTGTGAATGTTAATTCATAAGTCAGGGTCGAGAGAAGAACCGTCCTTTCAAATCTGTTGAAAAACCAACTCCCGGATGTACTTTTGGTCAGCGAAACTAAGCTAAACCAGAGACACAAATTGGGATACAGCAACTACCATGTAGTACGAAGAGACCGACCCCACTCCTCCCAAGGGGGTGGTCGCTGTCTTATTACGCAAAGGCTTACGCCATAGCATCATATATAGCGGGGAAGTACGTAGGTTCCAGGTGCTGGAAGCATGCATCGTATGCATTCCTCTCCATAGTCGGAGGAGAATGTATGTGGTGTCGCTTTATGCACCTGAAGCAACTCAACAAACTCAATTCATAGCAGAGCTCGAGATACTTTTTCGTTGCTTACAGCTTGAATCGGTTGAAAATTATTACTTTTTGGCCGGCGATCTTCACGCTAAGCATGCGGCTTGGGGAAATACAATCGAGAACACTAGAGGTCGACTGCTTCAGAATTGGCAAGAGCAAAATATGATTGAGTACAAAATTAGTTTGTACGCGACGGATATCCCGTCCTTCCCAAGAGGAAACTCTTTTCTGGACTTAGCACTTATGGACAATAGACTAGAACTAACAAATAACGAACAAGTACGGAACTGTGTGCGAGCATTCGATTACGATAGTGACCACCTCGGACTTTATGCCATATTTAGTATCCCAAACGAGCAAACTCAACTGGAAAAAATCGACCAAGTGCGTTCTTTCTACTAGCGAAAGACGAACTGGCCGCGTTTCACCAGAATTGTAAAGCGAGAATTACGTTTGAGCGAAATTGATCCACCGACAAACAGAAACCTTACAAACGACGAAATTACCAAAATTTACTAAAAATGAATGAGGTCCTCACAAGGTCAATGGATCTAGCTATCCCTAAGATAACCAGTTCTGATGACCAGACGGAGAAATATCGAACGCCAACAATCGATGCACTCCACCGACACAAAAGCAGACTGGTCTCGAGGCTTAAACGGCTGCGTAGACAATTCACTGACAGACAAGACCCGGAGGTTCGGACACTGAAGTCACTGATCAAAAATCTTAAAAAATTAATATCGGAGAATTACAGAAAATCTATAAATTCTTACTGGGACAACAAAATTCGGGCTATAAAAACCAGTAGCCCGAATATGTTCCCCCAAATAAATAAAATATTCAGGCGAAAAGATCATAACGACATTCCATGTGTCCGAATTTCCAAAACGACAGAACACAGACAGACACTCACGGCTGTTGGTATAAGTCCGGAAAACGTTGACTCGAACGACGGTTTTTTCACAATCGAAGATCCTCAGGAGAAGGCGAATTCGATAGGCGCTATTTTCGAGACCGGTGTACGGTGTATAATCCTGTTCGCCCAAATCGCGATATTGAGGAAAGAGCCTTTCTGAATCACTTTTACCTGCGCACTGAACTTCAAGCTTGGCGATCTGAGAATCACGGTTTTTCCGTATTCAATGACGAAAACCCTTCCAATGGCATAGTCGCCAATAGGCTGTTCGTGCAAAAAGATGAACTTCTGGACATCTTGGTATCATGGAAAAATAAAAAGTCGGCAGGAGAGGACGGTGTCCCAAACGTCGTATTGAGACACCTGCCAATAGAAGCAGTCGATATCTTCACCACCCTGTTTAACAATGCACTGAATAATGCACATTATCCGGTGCACTGGAAAACGGCGGTGGTACATCCTATCCCCAAAAAGGACAAGGACAAAACAAACCCTGCAAATCTTCGGTCAATAAGCCTTCTGCCGAATGTAAGCAAGGTATTCGAGAAGATAGTCAATAGAGCTCTGCTTAAGTGGGTTGAGGAAAACAAAATTATTCCGGATAACCAGTTTGGTTTTCGAGCGAGGCATGATACCATTCATGCCGCGTCGAAACTAGTGTCCGACATCCAATGGAATAAGTCCAAAAAACAATGCACAGGGGCCTGTCTGGTTGACTTTGAGAAGGCCTTCGACACCGTATGGTTAGAGGGGCTTTTCTACAAGCTGACCAGACTGGGCATGCGTAAACCCATGCTATATATGATTTATGAAATGCTTATGGGAAAGAAGTTCGTTGTCAAATGTGGCAACGTAACTTTGAGTAAAGTCTTTGAAATTAAAAACGGTTTACAACAGGGGGCGGTGAACTCCCCGATATTGTTTAGCATTTATACAAGTGATCTTGTAGGTTCTTTCAGACACGCTATAGCGTACGCAGATGATCTAGTGGCGTACAGATCAGGTCCGAAAACCGAGGTCATCAACACACTTTTGCAACGTGACTTCGATCACATTAAGGGATATTGCGATGAATGGAAATTGAGGATCAATTTCCAAAAAACCGAAACAATTCTGTTCAGGACCCCAGTGCAGAGGGCTTCTTACGATACCAGAAAAAACTGAAAAGAATTTTGTATCATGGGACAGCATGGACGGCCGTTGGCGGTGAGAAGTGAAGTCAAATACCTTGGCATCTGGCTTGACAAGTTTCTATATTTTAATAAAAATGTGGATGCTTGTCTGGCCAGGGCTAGGGGGGCTTATGCTCTGACAAGAAGATTGTTTCATAGCAGTCACCTTGATTCAAGGGTGGAAGTCATTTGCTACATGGCCCTCATAAGGCCGATCATCGCTTACGGTTGTCCCGTGTGGTTCAATGCATCACCATCCTACATGGAAAGGATACGGCTGTATGAGAGACGTTGTCTCCGATTCTGCTTAGGATTGTACCAAACGCCGGACTCCGAGCACATAAAATATAATCGCAATGAGGTTCTATACAATGGGGCTCAGTTGAATAGAATTGACAATTTCCTAATTAAGGTGACTCGAAGGCACGCTGCAACGGCGATAGCTAGCGACAACAGCCTGATGTTTATGGCTTATTATCCCAATGATTTATACATGGAGAGCACGCTCATATCGGGCTTTATTCCAGCAGAGGCATTCACTTACATCGATTCGTTAGGGTTAGTACAAGACAGGAACGGTATCCCGGTTTTATACCACCGCTATAGTGACGCGCGGGACAAACGGCTAATCCGCGACGGGTACGTCGACAATGCTCCGGAGCTCCTCCGCTTTAGCACGGCCGTATCGGATCGTGATAGGATCGATGCTGCAAAACAGCGCACTGAATTCTGGTGGCTATATGAGGAAGGTGATTCTGCACTTCCTGAGGACTTTGCGGTTTTTAGTCCAACTACATAGGTAAGATTTTAAATTAGGAACAAGTGCTGGGGCGGGGCTTGTGCACCATATTTTCGTACAATATGGTTGAACGCAGGCTGCCGTGGGACCGAAAGACGCAATCAAGATGGCGACCCCTCGGGGCATGCGCAGCAAGGGGTCGCCACCCCGATTATAATTAAGTTAGGTTTAAGTAGTTAAGTAGTCTTAAGTTAGGTTTAAGTAGTCTTAAGTAAGGCTTAAGTAGTTTAAGTAGTCTTAAGTTATATTTAATCTAGAATAAGCTTTTATATAAAACAAAAAAAGTCACTAAACAAAGTTTACAATTTTTTCTTTGTAAATTAAAATTAAATTTAAAACCAAAAAACCGACAAATCTAAGCCTAAAGGCAAAATAAAACAGCTAAATATAAGCTTACAGCGCCCACTAAGGGTCGATAAGTTAGATTAAGTAAACCAGTTATTGATAAGTTAGATTTAAGCATTTTTGTCTAGTAGTAAGTTAATATTTTAAGTAAATGAAAAATGAGTTTGAAAAAAAAAAAAAAAAAAAACCGTCTAACCACTTCGGGAGTTGGAGGAGCGACTGTTAAAATTCAATGTTTATTAAATAGTGGCAATTAAAATAATAGAAAAAAAAAGGTAAAAAAAAATTTCGTACTTGAAAAAGGTAAAGGACTATACATAACATATATATATATACAAATTAATTAATTTCAAATTTTCGCGAGTGAAAATCGCTATAGGTAAAAGGTGCAGCAGCGGATGCAGTGGCCATTGGATCGACGTTGCAGAACTACAAAGGTACGAATAAAATAAACCGGTGAGTCTTTAAAGAAAGGACTTTATTAATTTTTATATATATAACAAGTGTACAAATAAGAAGTGTCCTCAAATCCAATTGCCTATATAGATGTTATACACAAACATATAGATGACGTGTCTTATTGCTTGATGCAAAAGCATATATCGTTTTTACCGTCTCTTCATAAATTTTTTTGTTTTTTTTTGTCAAGTTAAATTTATCAAGTTAAAATTTTCGTAAATTTTTTTTGTCAATATACTTGTTTTTAAATTAAAGTCAAATATTTTAAATCAAATAGTTGTATATGAAATATTTGGAGTCAATAGTATGCTACAATACATTTTAATAAAATTGTTAATGAGAATATAAACTCAAAAGATAAAAAGATGTGTTTGAACTAAGCAGGAGCAGGAAAGGATGAGGATGGTAGGATAGGGAAGGGCGATAATGGCGGAAAAAATTAGGAAGTGAAGGAAGGCAACATACGGGGTTACTGAGGCGAGTAAAATAACCATGGTAGGGACGGTAGGAATATTTCTCGCAAGCGTCATCACACCTAGACGTAGAAGACTGGCATGGACATTTTTTTGTTGCGATCTAAAATGGGTCAATTCCCACACCCACCGACGAGCTATAGAGGGAACTTGCATGCCAGCACCGACCCAACGACAAGATAAATCGTCGCAACACTGTTTATCATTTAAAACAGCTAGAAAAAAAAAACTGTTTTACGGTTTTCTTCATCTAATAAAATCTTTAATATTTTTTTACTAAATCTTTAGATGGCAACATTTCTCATGAAGTCTTTAAAGATATCTACATTTTAATTTATAGGTTGAAAATATTGCTAAGATTTGTTTGAAATTTACTAATGCTCACTTTGTGTTTAGAAGGACACCAGGTGCTGTTATGAAAATTACTCATGCGCTAAATTGCTTGCAATACACCTCAAAGCTAAATCCAGCAACACAAATGTTTAAGATGAAAACTAATGAAATTTTTGACAGCATGAATAGTACTGGTTCAGAATATGAAAATAATATTTGAAACGTGGATGTAAAATGTGAAAAAGGACATAATAAATATAATTATATATATAAACGAGGGTGGGTGAACCACTGGGTCGAACGTAACTTTCTCTTTCAATGTGAGGTGGGCGTAAAATCATATACTTACCATACCTGAGTTTGACGATGTTCATAGTTTGAACAAAATATCCACTAAAATTAATTTGGGTTGTTAGTGTTAAAAATATATAAATAATGCGGAACTGTGAACAAAAGCACTTTTAATCCGGAACTTGAAGAAATTGAGGTCCATGTGCATTAAAAAGATTTTCTGTTATTGGCCAAAACTAATAATTCCGTTAATTCCGCCGAAACGCATTATGCGGAATTGTTGCAAACAGTAAAAGTAGTATTTATTTATATACAGTTTAATTCAATTTGATTAAATTGATTGCGAGAAATTGTCAAGATTCCTCATATGACCTAAACCCAAAAGTCAATTATATGTGTTTTCACGAAAAAAAACTGGGTATATTTTATAATACGTGTTAAGTTTAAGAAAAAATAATTTTTAAATGCCAGGTACCATTAATAAATGGGCTAAAATTAAAAAAAACCGAGGGTGCATCCAACTTGACTTAGCAGTTTGTGAGTAATTGAAAATGTTCTTTATAAGCTCTTTATGCAAAAATTCTTTATATGGATTTCAAAGCCGCATACGAGACAAATAATTATTAATAGAGACGAGCTATACAGTGCCAAGTCTAGTTTTGGTATACCGCCCAAGCTCTTCCTTCTGTGGAGTATGGCGATGAAGAATTCTCGCTGCTCCATCAAGCTCGATACCAAAAAAAAAGATTAAGACAAGGCGATGCACTTTCAAGTGACTTCTCTTGAGAGGATTCTGGAAATTTGGTGCAACTACTAGCATACGCCAACGATATTGACATCATTGTGATGTCGTAGTTGCTAGTATAGAGAAGGAAGCGACAATGATGGGTTTAATGAGGGTAAGATTTAGTATATTATTGACGAATGGGACAGAACGCCACTATTAATAGATATAAGTTTAAAGTAGTACGGGACTGTATATTATGATCTGAAATTAAACAAAGAATTACACTTGCAAACCGCTGTTTCTTCAGGTTATGAAGCAATTCAGCAGTAAGGCCCTAACTCGAACCACTAAGAGATCCTATATAAGACCCTGATCATCCCAGTCCTGCTCTATCTGGCTGAAGCATGGGCCGTTTCAAAAGTGGATGAAGAAATCATCAGTCGATTCAAGAAAACAAATTCATACAAAAATATTTTCGGTCTCGTTTGCGTTGATGGGCTATGGAGGACGAAGATTCAACCAAAAACTATAAGAGGTATACAGCGACATGCCCATGTCAAAAACACGCAGCATTGGATGTTTAAGATACCTAAAACATGTAGAACAAATGTACGCCAATACTAGGGCTCGCAGTCAGAAACGTTCGACTGTGGACCAAGTTCATCGAATTACTGATGTAAATGAGAAAGCTTTCGAAGAAAAGAAAACAAACAAGCGATACAATAGTTGCCACGCTTGCTGACGATACAGCTATACTAGCAGTTGGCAAAACAATAGAGGAAAGTTTACGGAATGCTTTCCGTCGCGGCTACATGCTCGTTCTAGCTCTCCACCTCTCCACCCAGCAAACAAATGCAACTCAATTACTATCACTAATGACAATAATAATAATAATAGCTAATAAATAGGACAAAAATTGAAAATACCAAAAACCCTCCCGATGCGCGACAGTTTCGATAAAAAAAACAAAAACAATCACATTAGTGAAGTTCTGTGCAGTGTGTGGTAATCCATGTCGGCCCTCTCACCTCGTCTGGTATTTTCCTTTGCCGCACCAACGCATGTTCCGTATGCCTTTTTTTTTGCATCCGTGCGCTTGCATTGGTGGTGCGTAGGTAATAACCGATGAATAGCGGGCCGTGAATTGAAGATTTGTTAAGTATTCAATACAAATTGTGCGGCATCATATTTATGACAAGCTGTTTTGGATATTTTTTATATCCAACCTTAATTTCATTTCTCTGCTTAGTTTATCGTCTGTATAGTGTCTTAAATGTCTGTCTGTGATAATGGATACGAAATTTAGAGCGGACGAGTGTAATATTCGTGGGTTAAGGTCAATTTTTTTTTTGACTTGCGTCCATATTACCAAATACAAACCAGCTGTTTCGGCACTAGGTGGTTGGGGGCAAATTCAGACTTACCAGAATTAACCCTGTCTGGATATAATTTAGTGCCATTATTCTTTTTTCACCGCGGTCTCGCCATATATATACGTAGTGACATAGCCTACCAAATTCAAACTCAATACGGCCAATGTTCCAGACCGGATTCTATTTTGATCACTGAAGTTCCTTGTCCGTAGGCATTTAATTCACTATTTTTTAATTTATAGAAGAAGGAAAGAATTGTATCCCTGCATCCTCACACGGGCGATTTCAATGTACACAATTCTACGTGGCTTCAACATTCTGGACAGACAACACCCGAAGGATGGTATGTTGAGATCTTTGCTGAGGTAAATAACCTAGCCCAGCTTGTAAATGAGCCGACACGCATACCGGATGTTAACAGTGAAGCCGTGAACACCCTGGACTAGTTTCTAACCTCTCACCCTGATAAATATACCCTCACGCCTCTAGGTTCATCAGACCACTGTGTCATATCATCGAATTTCTCGTACCCCAACCACAGAGATAAAGAAAAAAATCCCAAAAAGTCTGTATGGCAATACGAGAAGGCCAATTGGAAAGCATTAAACAGTTTTTTTAGGAACTGTAACTGGTTACTATGTTTCCTCAATAGTTACGTGGATGCTGCTGCTGATATGATATCAAAAATCATTGGTATTCGATCTTTTATTCCCAACTGAATAAAAAGTATCAGACCAAAACAAATGGGTGGTATGACTTGAGCTGCAAGGAAGCGATCAGGTTGAGAGAGATAAACTTTCGGTTATACAAAACCAATCCAACAGAGGAAAACCGAACAAACTTCAAAGAAGATAGAAATGACTGTAATTCCCATTTAAAACGTGTCAAATTCCTATACGACCAAAAGTTGAGGCAAAAATTTCTACTTTGTCCCAGACGTAGTAAACTTTTGGCCATTTGTCAAAAATATAAAAAATTAGGCCTCTTCAGACAAAGTTAATCTTCTTGCTGCGCATTTCGCAGCCAGTTCTACATTACCAGATTGTGCCTAGCCTCCTCCTGTATTTGAGAACGTAAATCATTCCATGGGACAAGTTCAGTTTCGTACTCGTACAGTTGCAAGAGTTTTATTTGATCTTGACATTCACAAGTTCGCTGGTCCAGATGGTATTTCCACCATTATTCTGAAGAGGTGTTCTTCTACGCTAGGAAAACCACTGCGCAAGCTTTTTTATCTCATCCGGTCTCTGCATTTGTCCAGCCTGTACCAAAAAAGACGAATATTCTTCTCTCTCCAACTACCGACCAATTGCACTTACGTCCCTTTTTTCCAACGTCATGAAAACGCTGATAAATCGTCAGCTTATTTAATATCTCGAAACACGAAAACTTCTTAATGACCGCCAGTATGGTTTTCGCAGCAACAGGTCCATGATGATGATATATCCCACCGAAAAGTGGAACCAATCTATCCACCTTGGTGGAGAAGGTAAAATTGTTGCACTTGATATTACAAAGGCATTTGACAGGGTTTTGCATCAAGCCCTTTTGTCGAGAATGCGTGCATTTGGAATCGATGAAAAACTTCTTGTATGGATTAGAAATTGTCTTTCGAAACTCACCAAATAATTGCTGCTGTCCCTCAAGGCTCAGTTTTATCTCCGACTCTCTTCCTCTCTTTATCAATTATCACCTGTCTGCATCTTCTAATCCATTTCATTCCTTCGCTGATGACAGTACTCTCAGCTTCTCATATTAATTTTCAGGTCCACGTCCCTCATCTTCGAACGTGGAATCTAAACGGCAACATATGTTAAGCTCATTGAATTCCGACCTTGACAGCTTCCAAAACACAATGCTGTCTTCTGTCGTTAAAGTGAAACCAAAATCTACAGCCATTATCCATGAATGGCACTTACTTCAAAAAACCGAAAAACTTTCCATGCTAGGTATGTGTGTTAGTAACGACTTACGTTGGAACGAACACATATTCCAAGTCGCTAATAACGCAGCGAAATGTCTAGGTTTCCTTAATCGATGTAAAAAATACTTAACCCCTTCTGATCTGGCCACAATATATTAAGCATTTATACGCCCTAAACTTGAGTTTAACGTCCACGTCTGGTCTGGTCGTTCATTTAAGGTCAGCTAACCGGTCTTCAAAACCAGCTACGGGAGCAGGCGTCAAGGGCAAACTATATCTACTCCTTGTTGCCGAGCTTAACGCAACTTAGATCGTAATGGGCGCGCTGTCAGAGAGACCCTTAAAGATCCTGGCTGTGAATGTAAACTCACTGATTAGGATCGAACGTAGAGCAAATATTTTCCAGTTGCTTACAGACCAAAGTCCCGATGTGCTTATGGCTAGCGAAACTAAGCTAAGCCAGAAGCATAAATTGACTAATAGAAATTACAATATCGTAAGAAGGGACCGACCCAACTTCACTCAAGGAGGCGGAGCCGCTATCTTTATACGAAAAGGCACTAGTTATGAGGTCATATATAGTGGTGAAATTCGCCGATTCCGGCTGCTGGACGCCTGCGTCATATGCATTCCTCTCCAACAAGGGAAGCGACTGTAGGTGATAGCGGCCAAATTCCTATACGACCAAAAGTTGAGGCAAAAATTTCGACTATGTCCCAGACGTAGTAAACTTTTGGCCATTTGTCAAAAATATAAAAAATTCGGCCTCATCATTAGTTCCTACGCTCATGCACAATGACATTACAGCTGTCTGCTCTTCAGACAAAGTTAATCTTTTTGCTGCGCATTTCGCAGCCAGTTCTACATTACCAGATTGTGCCTAGCCTCCTCCTGTACTTGAGAACGTAAATCATTCCATGGGACAAGTTCAGTTTCGTACTCGTACAGTTGCAAGAGTTTTATTTGATCTTGACATTCACAAGTCCGCTGGTCCAGATGGTATTTCCACCATTATTCTGAAGAGGTGTTCTTCTACGCTAGGAAAACCACTGCGTAAGCTTTTTTATCTCATCCGGTCTCTGCATTTGTCCAGCCTGTACCAAAAAAGACGAATATTCATCTCTCTTCAACTACCGACCAATTGCACTTACGTCCCTTTTTTCCAAAGTCATGAAAACGCTGATAAATCGTCAGCTTATGAAATATCTCGAAACACGAAAACTTCTTAATGACCGCCAGTATGGTTTTCGCAGCAACAGGTCCATGATGATGATATATCCCACCGAAAAGTGGAACCAATCTATCCACTATGGTGGAGAAAGTAAAATTGTTGCACTTGATATTACAAAGGCATTTGGCAGGGTTTTCCATCAAGCCCTTTTGTCGAGAATGCGTGCATTTGGAATCGATGAAAAACTTCTTGTATGGATTAGAAATTGTCTTTCGAAACTCACCAAATAATTGCTGGTGTCCCTCAAGGCTCAGTTTTATCTCCGACTCTCTTCCTCTCTTTATCAATGATCACCTGTCTGCATCTTCTAATCCATTTCATTCCTTCGCTGATGACAGTACTCTCAGCTTCTCATATTCATTTTCAGGTCCACGTCCCTCATCTTCGAACGTGGAATCTAAACGGCAACATATGTTAAGCTCATTGAATTCCGACCTTGACAGCTTCCAAAACACAATGCTGTCTTCTGTCGTTAAAGTGAAACCAAAATCTACAGCCATTATCCATAAATGGCACTTACTTCGAAGAAACCGAAAAACTTTCCATGCTAGGTATGTGTGTTCCAACGTAAGTCGTTACTAACGTTGGAACGAACACATATTCCAAGTCGCTAAAAACGCAGCGAAATGTCTAGGTTTCCTTAATCGATGTAAAAAATACTTAACCCCTTCTGATCTGGCCACAATATATTAAGCATTTATACGCCCTAAACTTGAGTTTAACGTCCACGTCTGGTCTGGTCGTTCATTTAAGGTCAGCTAACCGGTCTTCAAGACCAGCTACGGGAGCATGCGTCAAGGGTAAACTATATCTACTCCTTGTTGCCGAGCTTAACGCATCTTAGATCGTAATGGGCGCGCTGTCAGAGAGACCCTTAAAGATCCTGGTTGTGAGTGTAAATTCACTGATTAGGATCGAACGTAGAGCAAATCTTTTCCAGTTGCTTACAGACCAAAGTCCCGATGTGCTTATGGCTAGCGAAACTAAGCTAAGCCAGAAGCATAAATTGACTAATAGAAATTACAATATCGTAAGAAGGGACCGATCCAACTTCACTCAAGGAGGCGGAGCCGCTATCTTTATACGAAAAGGCACTAGTTATAAGGTCATATATAGTGGTGAAATTCGCCGATTCCGGCTGCTGGACGCCTGCGTCATATGCATTCCACTCCAACAAGGGAAGCGACTGTATGTGATAGCGGCCTACGCACCGGAAGCACCTCAACCTACACCTTTTACAACAGTGCTCGGAAAACTTATCGAATCTCTAAGACTGAACTCAGTGGAGAACTTTTATCTTTTGGCCGGAGATTTAAATGCCAAACACGAAGATTGGGCAAATCAATTACAAAATCCTCGGGGTAACCATCTTTACAATTGGATGGTCCACTACAATTTTGAATATAGGATCGTCATTCTCGCCACAGATAGGCCATCGTTTCCGAGAAGCTGTGCTTTCCTGGATCTTTTACTACGAGACACAAGACTGACAGTTACTAACAGAGTAGGTCAACACCCGCGAAACTGTTTACGGACGATTGAGTACGACAGTGATCACTGCGGACTCGCCGCCGTAATACAGCTTCCGAACGAGCTTGTGGCGCTGGAAGAGTATGTGCCTGTGCATTCTTACAATTACGGTAAGATGCGCTGGCCTCGCTTCACCAACGCCTTATCAAGAGAACTACGTTCGAGGGCCTTTTTTACCACCAAACAACAGAAACCTAACAAACAACGAAATCGACGAATACTTACAACAAATGGACGAAACGATTCAACGAACAACGAACAGGACGAAACCGAAATACAAAGAACATGATATAACGTCTACGTACAGAAACGGGACTATTGACGCACTACACAGCCAAAAAAGCGGACTTCTGACAAGACTTAAACTCTTGTACAGACGACTGACAAACCCACGCGACCCGGAGATTAGAACACTGAAGGCGTCGATCAAAAACATCAACCAATTGATCAAGGAGAACTATCGGTTGTCCATTAATTTGTTTTGGAATAACAGAATTCGGGCCGTAAATTTCAGCGACCCGAGCATGTTTCCACAAATTAATAAGATCTTAAGGAGGAAAGGTCATAACGACCTTCCGTGTATTAAGCTCCAACGAACAACTGACAATACAAACATACTTTTGAAAGCAGGAATTGATCTGGGGGAAGCCGTCTTCGACGACGATTTCTATGTTATTGAAGATCCTCAGGAGAAAGTGGCCGAACAGCGTCCTGGAAAACAATGCCCTGCTCCATCATTTCTATCTCCGAAACGACATAACGCAATGGCGATCTGAGAACCGTGATTTCACCCGGTTTGATGAGGAAAACTTGGCAAACTCCATATTTGCGAGCGAAGTGGGTCTAGTCCCCTGTTAATCTCGAAGGTGGAACTCCAGATCACCTTCGATTCCATAAAGAAAAAGAAGTCAGCGGGAGTCAATGGTATATCCAACATAGTACTGCGACACTTACCCCCATGAAGCTGTGGACATTAACGCCACGCTGTTCAACAACGCGCTGAATAATGCATATTATCCAGTGCGTTGGAAGACGGCGGTGGTTCATACTCTCCCGAAAAAGGGAAGGGACAACTCCAATCCGGTGAATTTCCGGTCGATAAGTCTCCTTCCGCGTCTCAGCAAGGTTTTTGAAAAGATTTTCAATCGAGCACTGATAAAGTGGTCTTATGACAATAATATTGTACCAGAGAACCAGTTTGGTTTCAAGGCTGGACATGACTGTATTCATGCCGCCTCCAAACTCGTCTCTGATATACAATGGGACAAAGCCAAAAAACAGTGCCCGGGTGCATGTCTGGTTGATTTAGAGAAGGCTTTTGACACCGTATGGTTAGAGGGCCTCTATCTAAAGCTGACCAGACTTGGCTTAAGTAAACCACTGCTATATATGCTACATGACATGCTGACTGGTAGAACGTTTGTTGTCAAAAGTGGCAATATAAATTCTACCACAGAATTTTTCATTAAGAATGGTCTGCAACAGGGAGCGGTAAACTTGGCGATTCTCTTCAGCATTTACACAGTGATATGATAGGTAGTCTTACTCAAGCAATTGACTACTGTCGAAGTCATTCGAACTCTTTTGCAGCGGGACTTCGGCAAGATCCAGAGATATTGTGATGACAGGAAGTTGAAAATCAACTTTCAGAAATCAGAAACTATCCTGTTCAGGATACCGTTGTCTAAGGCCTCTAGGGATACGAGAAAGAACTGGCGAAAGCTGGTGATCGTTGGACCAAACGGACAGCCACTGGAGAGTAAAAGTGTAGTAAAGTACCTTGGCATCTGGTTCGATCAGTATCTATATTTCGGAAGACATGTAGATGCTGCTCTGGCGAGAGCTAGTGGAGCATTTGCACTGACAAGACGATTGTTTTATAGCAGTCGTCTTTACAGCAGGGTGAAGGTGATTTACTACATGACCCTCATTAGGCCGATGATTGCCTATGGGTGCCCGGTGTGGTTCAACGTTGCCCCATCTCAAATGGAAAAGATACGGGTGTTTGAGAGGCAGTGCCTGAGGAGCTGCCTTGGACTTCACAGAACACCAGTATCTTACTACATAAAATACTATTCCAACCAGGTCCTATACAACGGGGCCAACATAAGCAGAATAGACAATTTTTTGGTGAAACTCATTCGGTTTCACACTGCAAGAGCGATGGCTTCGAACAATAGAGTCATCTTTGGGGCCTTCTATCCCAATGATGAATATTTTGAGAGTGCGCGTTTAAGCGGCTTTATTCCGCCCGAAGCTTTCCTATATTTGGATAGTCGAGGGCTGATACAGGATAGATCGGCGGTTCCGCTAATCTACCACGTCTTCCGACGAACTGTGGATAGGCGGCTCCTATACGACCAAGACGTCGTCGCTCAGGGCGGAGGAGAATGCCTGCGGTTCAGCAGCAGTGTGTCCGATTGGGACCGTCGAAATATGTCACAACAGGAGAACCTGTTGTGGTGGTTGAATGAGTGTTAAAGATAGTTGACTTAAAATTGTAATTTTATGGCCGAATTACATAGTTTTAGTCTTAGGTTTAGGTGCAAGGTAGTCATGGTGGCACAAAAAAAAAACGCTTGCTGTGGCTGTTCTACTTTTTAAGTTATTTTAGGTAGTTTCAATGAATTTTTAAGTAGTTTAAGTTAGTTGATAAGTAGTTTTAATTAGTATGTAAGTTTAAATAAAATAAAAAAAGACGAGGAACCAAGTTTTTCAAAGTTTTCTTGGTAAAAATTGTGGGCTTTCGAATAAAGTAATCGTATAATTTAGGGCGCCCGCATAGGGAAAGTAAGTTAGTTAAGTAGTTGATAAGTAAGCTATTTATTTCATGAATTTTTGTCTAGCATGCAAGTTAGTTTCAATAAAAATAAAATAAAAATGAATTAAAAAAAATAAAAAAGACATAAGAATATCGAACTCTTTAGTTTCGCCGCTTGAACACCGTCGAAATATCTCCTGCCTTAGATTGTTTTATCGCTATTTTAACAACCAATGCTCAAATGAAATAGCCAGCTGTATTCCTCCCATTCAAGAATTGAGCCGCAATACTCGTTACGCAATGAATGCAAATCAGTTTACCCTCAAGCCTATCTTCGGACTTACGCTGAAATATAGAGATTCGTACATAAACCGAACACCAGTGTGCAATTCTCTTCCAAACTCTAACTTTCCTATCCATTATAACTTACTAATGTGCATCGGCATCTCCTTTCTTGTTATCCCGAATTTCTTAACGCTTACACTGTGCTAAAACATATAAAGGGTATTCATAACCCCTTGAGTGCGCGCAAATTATTAAAAAAATATATATGAAATTACAAAACGCTCTTAACGAAGTTTATGAATTGAAAAAATCCTGGCGGATTGCACTTCACGAGAGAAAATCGATTCATGTAGATTTTTCGTATAAACGGAAACACAATTTGCCAGTATTTCTCAGTACGATTCGCGTCCCTGTTGCAAATGAAGCAAAATATCTCGGAATGACACTCGATGCAAAATTAAAGTGGAAATCGCATGTAAAAAAGAAATGCGAAGAACTTAAAAATAAATGCAGAAAAGTGTAGTGTGTGTTCGAAGCATAACCTTGATAACAAGCTGCTATTATACAAGCAAGTGTTAAAGCCGGTCTGGACATATGGTACATCTTTGGGGTTTTACCAGTGAAACAAATTTACACATTCTACAAACTTTAGAAAACAAAACATTAAGATCATTCGTCAATGCGCCGTGGTATATAAGGAATGAAGATCTCCGCAGCGATCTGAGTATTCCCGCGGTTTAAGATGAAACGAAAAATTTTGCACGCAAACACAAAAAACTTTTTTTTTGAAAGAACCTGCCAAGCATTTATTAGTAGTGATACAAAAAATAATGAACATTATTTCAGTTACCCAAATAAAGTCACTCAAGTTAGTTTCAGCAACGCTACATTTGCCGATGAGACTCTACTAAAATATATTTCTTTATTATATAATGAACATTCTGCGGGTCGGATGGTATCCCACAAATAGTCGTAATGCAATGCGGAGATGCTCTTTTGCCATACGTTATGCATATTTTGAAAGCTCCCTTGACACAGGAGTACTCTCAACACAATGGAAAAATACATTTGTTAACCCAGTTTTTTACAAATAAGGTGATCGAGGAGATATCTCTTATTATAGATCTATCTCAAGACTTTGCATTCCTAAATTATGTGAACATATATGTAATAAATTGATCTTCCTTTGTCGAAACATTATCTGAAAAGAACAACATGGGCTTGTAAAGAATCGGTCCACAGTCATAGTCATCTAGTTTTAGTAATCATTGTTCTTTAGTTTGGAAAATAAAAACGAAGTCGATTGTGTATACAGTGACTTTTCTAAAGCTTTTGACCAGTTATCACATAACATAATTGTTAAACTGAAGGGCATATTGAATCAAATCTTTCATTGAGAAACTTATCACGTAAAGTTATCACGTTGCCCAATACGCAGTACCCCAAGATAGTCATTTAGGTACAATTATTTATACTTGCTATTAATGATGCAAGAGCCAGTATTCCAGAGAGCTAAATATTGATCTATGCCGATACATGAAAATTTTTAAATGTGTAAGATATCTAAGTGATTCGCTTTCACTAAAAACTGTTTTAAATAGTTTTTTTTCATATGGTGTCTTAAAAACAGGTGGAATCTAAGTCTTACTAAGTGCCAGCATATGTCATTTTCACTACGTGCAGCATGCAATTTATTATACATTTGTCCTGGCACACCGTCTGTCGTGCAGACAATTATAAAGATATTAATGTTTATTTTGATACTAAATTAGAGATTAATAAACACATACACGTTGTGGTCAACAAATCCAACTCTGTGTAAAAAGGTCGTCGAAAGGTATCCCACAAATAGTCGTAATGCAATGCGGAGATGCTCTTTTTCCATACGTTATGCATATTTTGAAAGCTCCCTTGATACAGGAGTACTCTCAACACAATGGAAAAATACATTTGTTAACCCAGTTTTTTACAAATAAGGTGATCGAGGAGATATCTCTTATTATAGATCTATCTCAAGACTTTGCATTCCTAAATTATGTGAACATATATGTAATAAATTGATCTTCCTTTGTCGAAACATTATCTGAAAAGAACAACATGGGCTTGTAAAGAATCGGTCCACAGTCATAGTCATCTAGTTTTAGTAATCATTGTTCTATAGTTTGGAAAATAAAAACGAAGTCGATTGTGTATACAGTGACTTTTCTAAAGCTTTTGACCAGTTATCACATAACATAATTGTTAAACTGAAGGGCATATTGAATCAAATCTTTCATTGAGAAACTTATCACGTAAAGTTATCACGTTGCCCAATACGCAGTACCCCAAGATAGTCATTTAGGTACAATTATTTATACTTGCTATTAATGATGCAAGAGCCAGTATTCCAGAGAGCTAAATATTGATCTATGCCGATACATGAAAATTTTTAAATGTGTAGGATATCTAAGTGATTCGTTTTCACTAAAAACTGTTTTAAATAGTTTTTTTCATATGGTGTCTTAAAAACAGGTGGAATCTAAGCCTTACTAAGTGCCAGCATATGTCATTTTCACTACGTGCAGCATGCAATTTATTATACATTTGTCCTGGCACACCGTCTGTCGTGCAGACAATTATAAAGATATTAATGTTTATTTTGATACTAAATTAGAGATTAATAAACACATACACGTTGTTGTCAACAAATCCAACTCTGTGTAAAAAGGTCGTCGAAAGAGTTTAATGACCTTTATGTCACACTATCGCACTATAGCTGTCTATATGCTCCTGATCTTTTAAGTGCTATTGATTTTTACACCCGGGGAGTTTCCCATAACCTTCGTAGATTAAATATTTTACATAGACCTATTCATAAATTTAATTATTGTATGCACGTGGCTACCAGTCGCGTGGGTAGACTTTTCAATAAAAATAACGATGCAACTAGTTGACCTTCTTGTTATTAAAGTAGCATGAAAAACACAATTTGTATGCTAGACCCGTAATAATAGTATGTAAAATTATCTTTCTTTAATATTGTTAATATTGTTACTAATATTTAACTTAATAACTTCTTTGTTCTTTTATGTCCAGCTAACAAATGCACTAAAGGATGAAATCCGCAAATGTTTGCTTGTGGATGCTTCTTGTATTAAGCTCAAAGATCTTTTAGTGTTAACGTTGAAATAAATATATGAGAAAGATACAATCCGCTGTGCGAATCGTTTGGTACCCTATCCCATCCCATCCTTAACATAAATATCACCAAAATGTAGGTTTTATGATAACTTAATATTGAAAACGACTGATTTTATTATTGAAGACCCTGCTAAACGAAAAACAAGTAGGGAAGCCCTAAACTGCTACAAAACAGACATTACCGTCATCCAGAAAATACGATGGGATGGGCCGGGCAGAATGAGGCTGAAAAACTGTGAAATCTACTACGGACCATGTTATAGTGAGCAGAAACAGCGACTATTCAGATGCGGATTTGTTATAAATGCCAGATTTAGAAAGAAGTCCTCTATTTCCAAGACATTAGCGAACGCATTGTAAGAATCCGCATCAAGGCCGAATTCGCCAACCTAAGCCTTATATGCGCTCACGCCCCAACGGATTTAAAAGATGATATAGCCAAGGATTGTTTCAATGAACTCCTTGACAAAACCTATGAGCGACAACCGATGTACGATGTTAAAATCGTGCTGGGAGATTTCAGCGGAAAGGAAGGAAGAGAAGACAACTTAAGCAGTATTGTCGGAAAACATAGCCTACACGACAACACGTCTGGTAAGTTAGGCTTATTGACTTCGCTATGGAACAAAAAGCCACTATAGCCAGCAGCACTCGGTTTCCTTACCTCGATATCCATAAGAGATAAGGCGGTCACCAAATCAACGAACGGTCAACCAAATTGATCACATTATTTTGGATGTTCGAACATTCCTAGGAGCTAATATCGACTCGGACCAATACCTTGTTGCAACCAAGGTAAGAATGGGGATAACCAACAGGAAACACAAAAAAATTTAATGTCGAAAGACTGCAATCGCAAGAGACCGCTAAGACCTTCGAGCAACATGTATCCCTTAACGTATCGATTAAAACCGTACCACCAACATCGAATGTCGAAGAACAATGGCAACGATGCCAACAAGCCATTAGATCAGCCGCAACTGATGTGCTATGTTTCTCGTGCACACCAGCAAGAAACCCCTAGTTTGATGAGAAATGCCGTCAGATTCTCGCAGCCAATAATGAGGCCTACAAGGCTAAGCTGCAGGTAAACACGAGAATTGCCATCGAGCTCTATATGTAAAGAAGGATTCTATATGGAAAGAAGAATTACGTTTTTTCGAATATTTTAAAATTTAACTGTAAATGATTATTTAATGAAATCACCCCCAAAAATTGGACGCGGCAAAAAAATGTGTATAGACAAAATATAGGTATATGTTCAGCCACTTTTTTTCCTACCGTTTAGACAAAAACAAAGTTTTTTTGACACTTACACTTGTTTTAAAGCAACGCAAGAGGATCCTATATAAAAAACTTCATCCTACTAACTCAAAATTTTAGGCCAAAAAATTGTTGACTACAGACGGACGGACGACGGACAGATAGGCATTGATTGATCGACTCAGCTAACGATTCTGACTTTACTCTAAGGTATATCTTCCCGAATTATTCCTCTATGTAACAAACTTTGTAAGAAAACTAATATAACCCTATGCAATAGGGTATACAGAGTAAGAAAAGCGCGAGATAGAGATAGGTGCAAATCCAGAAAATAATCGAAATCGTGATAGCATCGAAAGAATAAGAAAGTACCGCAGTTGAGAGACAAGCGATGTCAAGAATATAAAGCCGCCGGAGATGACTTGGCAAGAAACATTATTCTTGCTAAGTAACGGAACCTTAGCATTGTTGGCCAGATCCACAATAAAGGGGACCCTCTGCACTGCGAAAACTACAGAACGCCTGAAAACGTTTACCAACAACCTGATCGGCCCTTTCAACTTTGGCCAGAAAAGTCCACAACTGATCCAACTTTCACACATCGATACCCAGCGCTATCGGTTTTAAATCCGCATACGACAATGCAATCTAGGTTTATTGCCAGAAATAGAAGCGGCAGTCACTTGTATTCTGACAAAGGAACAAACTTTGATGGGAGCAAACAAGGAACTCTTAAACTAAACTAAACTTACTTAATAAATATTATATTATCAATTGCTTTAACATTGAAAACTTAACTGGCTACCTTACAGAAATAAATATGCAAGAACACGAAAGAGTTATTACAAATTATACTTTAGTACTTACTTGGGAAAATGGGGATTTCCGTCCAAATTAATTATCGATGTTAAAGTTTGTAGGGCTGTTGCTCTTAATTCAACCAAATGTGTATCTTTCATTTCCAAAAGCTCAACAAGTTCTTGTGTAGATTTTCTTGTGTTGCGTTTGAATACACTAAAACTGAGATAGCTTGAAGCCTGACTTGTACGAACTGCAATCGCATGCGATAGTTACGAAAATTGGCTGCTGAGTGTCATAATATGTATCTATTTAATGACAAATACCATATAAAAAAAAATTAATAAGATAAGGCTGTAAGTATCATGTATTTTAAATGCAAAAGGAAAACACAAAATGTGGAATGGTATATTAGAATGGCACACACACCCTTTGATCTTCATCCAAATGTGGAATTTTATCGCACACTACTTTGGTTATTGACGCAACCGTACTTTTTTGTTGCTGTTCAGAAGCGGAATAAAATTGCTTCGTTTCGAAAACATAAACAATAGATTTAAAACACACATCACAACATCCATGTTAGTAGACGAAAGTAGTTGTGTCAAATGTTCAATTGCATTGTATAAATGTCTCGAAAACGAATGTTGGATAAGAAGAGTTGTAAAATTAATTACATAAAACAAAAGCAGTTTTTCCTAGAAAGTAATGCGTTAATTAAAGATAAAATTAATATTCCAATATATACGTACTGAAGCGGAATAATCTGTGTCGCAATATAATTCGAACTCATTATCAGGATTCTTTTTTGACGCATCGGCTAAAATATCATCGAAACGATCTAATATCCCGATCCAGTAGTAAAGTTCACATTTTCCATAAGCCCATCTTCGAAGTTTTTTCAAGTACTCTAAAAGTTCTTGCGAGCAGTCATGTCTTCAATTAATTTGCGACACTCCAGAGTAAGCTCCGAAGTGCCGTTTTTTAACCGATTCGTGTCGACTTTCATTTTTATCGTTGGTTAGTTATGGTTTACTAAGAAAATACCTGAAATAAAGAAAATATATATATAAATAAAAATCAAATATCGTTCGTTAGGAAGCTCATCACTCGAGACGGTGGCACCGCTTTGGCTATATTTTTTTTGTTAAAAAAATAGTCATAACCCAACTTTTGTTTTAACGGAAATCTATGTTGGGTAATATCGCCCAACTTAGGTTTATTTAGCATTTTTATTAAATTTAAATGAAACTTAAATATTACATCATTTATACATACAATACCTTAAAAATTATTTTGAACATTGCTCTTAAATACATTCAAACTTGTTTGCAATTTAACATTATCTTGCAAGCAATTAAAAATTTTACAGCCTTTACATATTAAACTACTTTGTGTTATTGAATTTCTATATGTTGGGAGTCGCAAATTGTAGTTGTATTACGATTACAATTGAGGATTATTCTCAGTGCTTTATTTTGCAGTTCTTGCAATCTATATATGTTACTATCACTTAACAAAAAAAATACAGATGAACCATTTTTAAAATGCGGTTTGATTATAACATTATTTACTCTAATAGAGGCTTTGAAGTCTAGTTTACTTTTGATTCTTCCAAAAATATGCACTTTTTTGGATATCTTTTTTACAATAAATCAACATGTTTACAAAACTTTAGATTTTGAATTATTTTCACACCTTAGTATCTAATGTGATCTAATTGTTCTATCATTTCATAGTCCATTATTAAATCTACATTGGATGGCGTTTTAAATATCATCGCCTTCGTCTTTTGACAATTCGACTTCAGTTTATTCGCCTTGAACCAGATGCTTATGCTGCCGAGATCTTCTTGTAGTTGTTGAGTTAGAGATAACATATCTCTACCATGTATATTAGGGCATCATCGGCAAACATAAAAATCTTGCAATGCTTCAATATTTTGCATACATCATTTATATAGACGAACCCGCTTCGGGTTAGGGGTCAGAATATACCCGAGGTAAGGCATGTTTGTCGTAGAAGGCGACTAAATCAACTCCCCGTATACCGACTGTACAGCTTATACAACAACAAAAATGGAATGAATAAAATAAACAAATTTAATACCCCAGGTGGCAATTCAGTATCACTTGAATATCGACCCTCTTAGGAGGTCGGCTCTACAGAATCTGAGGAGAGCCAATTATTGCAATTATGTAACCCTTTCGGGAAAAGCTCAAGGGTAACGGGGTCACCTGCGAAGAGCTTCGTAAAGAAATTCTCCACCTTAAGGAAGAAATTATGACTCTAATTAGTTCATGGTTATGCGCCAAAACCAAGTGCAAACTGCCCCGTAAATTCCGAATACCATACGGATGAAGAAGAATTCAGTTGCGGATTCGATTGGATTCTACAGAAAAGACCGGTAAAAAAGGAAAGCTGTATCATCTCCTGAAATTATAAACCGAGACAAAGAGATTGTTAATAAAGCGAAACAGCTGAAACAACGGACCCCACCGCCAATAAATGTGATCGGTATTGACGACTTTAACAAGTTACATACCTTGCCATTGTCGGGCTACCAAGTAGCTTCGCTCAGAAAAAAAACATGGAACGTCTGCGTAATGCGTAATGGATGACATTATTAACAATCTGAAAAGGAGGCAATATAAAGTAATAGTTAACATTGTCAAGCGAGAAAAACAGCAAAAAGATGGCGACCCAGTTTCACACGTATTTTCGAAAATTCTTTCAAATCTTGAGAAACAAAGTGAAATGAATAAACCTTTTTTTGACAAGCTAGTTAAGCTCGAAAATAGTATTCGCAACAAACGTATTCTTAGAAATTCTTACGTGGAATGCCGATGACCTTTGTGTACTTCTTAGCACGATGGCGGGACCTCCTGTTTTATGCCGATTCCGAACGGCTATGTTGAGATAATATTTTCATGACAATTGATACTACTCGGATGAATTGTCAGATCATCACGAGAGGAGGGCCAGTGAAAAATAATTTTGGACCAGACCTTCTGCGCCGTAGTTCATCGCACTAACCATCGCGCCACTGAGAAAAAGCGATCGACATCTATTTAATATCCGAAACCCACGCAAAGAGTAATTTGAACTTAAAGATTAAAGGTTACATCGGCTACCACACTCTACATCCATCGACTAAGTCAATATATAAAAGAGTGTATCGAACATTTGATTGATCTAAAAAAAGAAATCGAAACAATGCAAGGTAGCTCTACACAAGTCAGAAGCAGACAATGCTTCCTGAAGAAGATATCTTCTATTTACTTGAGAAAATTATCTTTGAAAACTTGCTTAATTCCTTTGGACAGCGCTTTGCCATCGGAGGGGAAATAAATCCAAAACATACTTTTTTTTTATTTTTCATTTTTATTTTAACGCATCATAAAATTAACTTACATGCTAGGCAAAAATTCATGAAAAAACTTACCTACTTATCACCTACTTAACTAACTTACTGGTCCTATGCGGGCGTCCTAAATTAAATGATAACAACATAATGCTAATGCCTTTCGGCCATATATCTAATAAGTAAATCTAATAGTAATATAATGATGTTTGCCAAGAAGCATTTGAAAAAACTTGGTTTCTTGTCCCTTTTTTCATTTAATTTAAACTTACGTGCTAATTAAAACAACTTATAGACTAACTTGAACTACGTTAAACTATTTAAAACTACCTAAAAATAACTTAAAAACTAGAACAGCCACAGCTAGCGTTTTCTGTCTTTTGTTTTGTAATTTTTTTGTAATTTTTTCGTTTTTTTTTGTGCCATCATGGCTGTTTTTTACCTAAGCCTTAAGACTAAAACTATGTAAGCCGGCCATAAAATTACAATTTTAAGTCAACTATCTTTAACTTATTTAAACACCACAACGGGTTCTCCTTTTGTAACCTACTCCGACGGTCCCAATCGGAGACACTCCTGCTGAACCGCAGGCGCTCTCCTGCGCCCTGAGCGACGACGTCTCGGTCGTATAGGAGCCGCCTATCCACAGTTCGTCGGAAGACGTGGTAGATTAGCGGAACCGCCAATATATCCTGTTTTAGCCCTCGACTATCCAAATACAGGAAAGCTTCGGGCGAAATAAAGCCGCTTAAACGCGCGCTCTCAAAATATTAATCATTGAGGTAAAAGGCCCCAAAGATGAGACTATTGTTCGAAGCCATCGCTCTTGCAGCGTGAAACCGAATGATTTTCACCAGAAAATTGCCTATTCTGTTTATGTTGGCCACGTTGTATAGGACCTGGTTGGAATAACATATATTCTGGGATCTAGATGCATAACACAGAAAGTTAGAGTGCTTTATTATGTACGTAGAAAGTACAATACCGAATTTCATTCTACGGCAAAACCAACTTACTGGCCAACTGATGTTGGAAAAATACCAGATTTGGTCGATTTTTTCATAGTAAAAGCTGTACCGTCCAATCTAATCAAAGTTGAAGAATGCTTTGATCTATTCTCTTATCACTCTTCGGTCATTCTAACCAGACTAAAAAACGGGAAAAAACAACTGGAAAGGCTTCAAAAACGATATTGAAAATAATATCCGACTATTTGCATCGCTTATAGTTGAAACTTGAAGTCGTGGTTGACTCCTTAACCGATACCGTTCAAAAAGCAGCATGGAATAATACTCATCAACAACGCAAAATAAAGAGCTATAGTAACATCAAGTACCCATGGGAATAAAAGATTTGGTTAGACAAAAAAGAAAAGCTCGTAATATATGGCACCAAACTCATCCCCGCAAGATGAAACTTAAAAAAATATGTAATAGAAACTTATCTGCAAGGCCTAACCGCTGGAAATGAATCTAGTTATACACTTTGGAAGTCATAAAATGGCCAAAAAACCCTGTGCCACCAATAAGCGTAACTCAAGACGTTTGGGCAAAAAGCGATTAGGAAAAAGCAGATGTTTTTGCCGCTTATCTTGAGGAAACATTTAAACCAATTGATGGTCCAGAAAACATTAATTATTTTATAATTATTTTTATAATAATATAGATAGATATGCAAGTATTGCCAAGCTTAAACGGGAAATACAGAAACTGAAGCAGAAAAAAGATCCGGGTTATGACCTGATTACAGGAAAACTTCTAAAAATGTAACCCCGGAAAGCATGTAGCAATTAGATAAGAATATATACCAAGACAGTGGAAAGTCGCGGAAGTGATTATTGTTCCCAAACCAGGAAAATCACCGAATGAAATAAAATCTTACAGACCTATTTCCATTCTTCCAATAATTTCAAAAGTTTTTGAAAGGATATTACTCGGTCGCTTACATCCCCACTTTTGAGCAGAAACGCCTTTTACCTGACCATCAATTTGGGTTTAGAAGTAAAAAATCGACTGTGCGCCAAGTCCATCGAATTACTGATGTAATATAGAAAGCTTTCGAAGAAATGAAACTTTGCTCAGCCGTATTTTTTGACGTGTAACAAGCTATTGACAAGGTTTGGCATAGAGGCCCTCAATACAAATTTAGACAAATTCTGTCTGAAAAATTATGCAAAATCCTCGTATCGTATCTTGAGCATAGACTCTTCCGGGTGAAACTTGGAAACGAATATTCGGAGTTCAAAGAAGTATTGGCGGGAGTACCCCAAAGAAGCGTCCTTGGACCACTCTTGTACCTCCTCTTTACACATGATATCCCACAATCAAACGACACATAGTTGCCACGATTGCGGATGATAAAGCTATACTAACAGTTGGCACAACAATAGTGAAAACAAATATGAAATTACAAAACGCTCTTAACGGTTTATGTTGAATTTTCGCATAAACCGGCAAGCAATTTGCCTTTATTTCTATATACGGTTCGAGCCCCTTTTGAAAATGAAAAATATCTCGGAATGACACTTGTGCAAAAATAAAACGGAAGTCGCATGTAGAAAAGAAATGCGAAGAACTCAAAAATAAATACAGAGACTGTACTGGTTATTTGAAAAATATTCGAAGTTTAACCTTGATAACGAGCTGCTATTATACAAGCAAGTGCTAAAGCCGGTTTGGACATAGGTATACCGTATACATCTATGGGGTTGTACCAGTGACACGTATTTTACTTTTTACTTTTTATTTCATTTTTTATTTACTTAAAATATTAACTTAATACTAGACAAAAATGCTGAAATCTAACTTATCAATAACATATCTACTTAATCTAACTTATCGGCCCATAGCGGGCGCTGTAAGCTTATAACTAACATTTTTCTTTTGCTTTTCAGCCTAAATTTGTCATTTGTTTCTTATTATTAATATAAAGACATTTAATTGATTTTTCAAAGAAAAAATTAAAACTTTAAACAGTAACCAATTTTTTTTCTGTTTTATATAAAAACTTAATCTAGACTAAAACTAACTTAAACTACTTAATACTAGTTAAACCTAACTAACACTACTTAAGACTACTTAACTACTTAAACCTAACTTAGTTATAATCGGGGTGGCAAGCACTCGTTGCATATGCCCCGAGGGTTTGCCATCCCGATTGCGTCATTGGGTCCAGCAAGCATTTATGCAACCATATTAAATAAAATATGGTGCATAAGCCCAGCCCCAGACCTTGTACCTAAATTTAATTTACTTAAGTTAAGAAATACTTTCCTCGTTTAGCCACCAAAACTCGGTGCGCTGCTTTTCAGCGTCGGTCCTATCGCGATCCGATACCGCCGTGCTAAAGCGGAGGAGCTCCGGAGCATTGTCGACGTACCCATCGCGGACTAGCCGCTTGTCCCGCGCGTCACGGTAGCGATGGTATAAAACCGGGATACCGTTCCTGTCTTGTATTAACCCTAACGAATCGATATAAATGAATGCCTCTGGTGGAATAAAGCCGGACATGAGCGCACTCTCCATGTACATTTCATTGGGGTAATAAGCCCTGAATATCAGGCTGTTGTCGCTACTCATCGCCCTTGAAGCGTGCGTTCGAGAAACCTTAATTAGGAAATTGTCAATTCTATTCAACTGAGCCCCATTGTATAGAACCTCGTTGCGATAATATTTTATGTACTCGGAGTCCGGCGTTCGGTACAATCCTAAGCAGGATCGGAGACAACGCCTCTCAAACAGCCGTATCCTTTCCATGTAGGATGGTGATACATTGAACCACACGGGACAACCGTAAGCGATGATCGGCCTTATGAGGGCCATGTAGAAAATGACTTTCACCCTTGAATCAAGTTGAATGCTATGAAACAATCTTCTTGTCAGAGCATAAGCCCCCCTAGCCCTGGCCAGACAAGCATCCACATTTTTATTAAAATACAGAAACTTGTCAAGCCAGATGCCAAGGTATTTGACTCCACTTCTCACCGCCAACGGCCGTCCATGCTGTCCCATGATACAGAATTTTTTCCAGTTTTTTCTGGTATCGTAAGAAGCCCTCTGCACTGGGGTCCTGAACAGAATTGTTTCGGTTTTTTGGAAATTGATCCTCAATTTCCAATCATCGCAAAAGTGTGTTGATGACCTCGATTTTCGGACCTGATCTGTACGCCACTAAATCATCTGCGTACGCTATAGCGTGACTGAGAGAACCTACAAGATCACTTGTATAAATGTTAAACAATATCGGGGAGTTCACCGCCCCCTGTTGTAAACCGTTTTTAATTTCAAAGACTTTACTCGAAGTTACATTGCCACATTAGACAACGAACTTCTTTCCCATAAGCATTTCATAAATCATATATAGCATGGGTTTACGCATGCCCAGTCTGATCAGCTTGTAGAAAAGCCCCTCTAACCATACGGTGTCTTGTCAAAGTCAACCAGACAGGCCCCTGAGCACTGTTTTTTGGACTTATTCCATTGAATTGCCGACTTTTTATTTTTCAGTGATACGAAGATGTCCAGGAGTTCATCTTTTTGAACGAACAGCATCATGCTATTGGCGACTATGGCATTTCAAGGGTTTTCGTCATTGAATACGGTAAAACCGTTATTCTCACATCGCCAAGCTTGGAGTTCGGTACGTAGATAAAAGTGATTCAGAAAGGCTCTCTCCTCAATATCGCGATTTGGGCGAACAGGGCTGTTCACCGTATACACGGTCTCGAAGATAGCGCCTATCGAATTCGCCTTCTCTTGAGGATCTTCGATCGTGAAAAAACCGTCGTTCGAGTCAACACTTTCCGGATTTATACCAACATCCGTGAGCGTCTGTCTGTTCTCTGTCGTTTGGGAAATTCGGACACATGGAATGTCATTATGATCTTTTCGCCTGAATATTTTAGTTATTTGCGGGAACATATTCGGGCTACTGGTTTTTATAGCCTGAATTTTCTTGCCCCAGTACAAACTGACAGATTTTTTGTAATTTTCCGAGATTAACTGTTTAAGGTTTTTGATCAACGACTTCAATGTCCGAATCTCCGGGTCTTGTCTGTCAGTAAATTGTCTACGCAGCCGTTTAAGCCTGGAGACCAGTATGCTTTTGTGTTTGTGGAGTGCATCGATTGTTGGCGTTCGATACTTCTCCGTCTGGTCGTCAGAACTAGTTGCCTTAGGGATAGCTCGTTCCATTGACCTGTGATGACCTCATTCATTTTTAGTAAATTTTGGTCAATTTCATCGTTTGTAAGGTTTCTGTTTGTCGGTGGGTTGATTTCGCTAAAACGTAATTCTCGATTTACAACTCTGGCGAAGCGCGGCCAGTTCGTCCTTCGGTAGTCGAAAGAGCGGACTTGGTCGAACTCCTCCAGTTGAGTTTGCTCGTTTGGGATCCTGAATACGGCCTCGAGGCCGAGGTGGTCACTATCGTAATCGAATGCTCCTACACAGTTCCGCGCATGTTCGTTATTTGTCAGTTCTAGTCTATTGTCCATAAGCGCTAAGTCCAGAAAAGAGTTTCCTCTCGGAAAAGATGGGATATCCGTCGCGTACAAACTAAGTTTGTACTCAATCATATTTTGCTCCCGCCAATTTTGAAGTAGTCGACCTCTAGTGTTCGCGATTGTATTTCCCCAAGCCGCGTCCTTAGCGTTAAGATCACCGGCCAGAAAGTAATAATTTTCAGCCGATTGAAGCTGTAGGCAACGAAAAAGTGCCTCGAGCTCTGCTATAAATTGAGTTTGTTGAGTTGCTTCAGGTGCATAAAGCGACACCACATACATTCTCCTCCGACTATGGAGAGGAATGCATATTATGCATGCTTCCAGCACCTGGAACCTACGTACTTCCCCGCTATATATGATGTTATGGCGTAAGCCTTTGCGTAATAAGACAGCGACCCCACCCCCTTGGGAGGAGTGGGGTCGGTCTCTTCTTACTACATGGTAGTTGCTGTATCCCAATTTGTGTCTCTGGTTTAGCTTAGTTTCGCTGACCAAAAGTACATCCGGGTGTTGGTTTTCCAACAGATTGGAAAGAACGGTTCTTCTCTCGACCCTGACTAGCGAATTAACATTCAAAGCTAGGATCTTAAAGTTTACCTCAACGAACGTACCCATCATATTCATGGCGCGCTAGACTCGGCAAACATCGAATAGATATAATCTATTCGTGCTGCTTGCTCGTTCAGTTGTTTCTGGAACTGATCGATCTTGCTATTCAATGACAGCATGAACTTTTTCAGATCCAAATCTGCTTCTGGTGCTTTCTCAACCACCTTAGGTATTTTTGATGTCTGGGGTTTACCCGGTCCAGCTGCCATTTGGGCAAAGGACACGTTGGGATCTACCCTATTTGTGAAAGAGCGACTTTTAGATTGCTTTTCTTCTTCAGCAGCCTGTTTGCGAGCTAGCATACTCTTCTTTTTCTGTTGGAATACAGGACATCCCTTATAGTTAGCAGGGTGCCCCGCATTCCCGCAAAGAACACATGTGAGCTTACTCATGTCTTCAACCCTTTCGCTACCTAGAGGGCATTCATTTAAACTGTGGTCCTCATCGCACTTAACGCATCTTATATGCATGTTGCAATTAGAAGCGGCGTGCCCGAACCTTTGGCAGCGCATACATTGCAGTATGCGATCTGACCTTTTTAATTTATCCCATTTTACAGCATGATAGTATACGCGATTAATTCTGCGTAGACTATCAATTTTGCTGTTGGGGGTTAGTTGGACTAGGAAAAATGGTAACCTTTGGTTACCACCCCTACTATTGACCGCGGCAAACGGCTTTACACCGACGAACTTAAGGTCGTCGCCACCTCTAGGGCTTTGCGGACCTTTTTATACCCCTCCATATTGTGACACAAAATTTTGTGTTTATCTGATGAAATATGTTTCACAGAAAAATCTTTACTAACTACTTGACAAATACGGATACTGTCGCTAGTACCCAGGGCACTTACGTTTATTGGCGGTACCTCTTCCCTCTTTTTCCTCTGTTGTTGCGCCTGGTTTTGTGGCTGCTGCTGTTGTTGTGGCTGCTGCTGCGATTGTTGCTGCTGCTTTTGTTGATGCAGCTGCTGTTGTTGCGGCTGCTTTTGTTGCTGCTGTTTTTGTCGCTGCTGCTGTTGTTGTTGTATTTGTTGTTGCTGCTGCTTTTGCATATTAGCAGAACGTTGCTGCAATGGCTGCAGATTAAATTTTTGCTGAAGCAACTGTTGTACTTTCAGCTGCTGTTGCTGCTGCTTCTGGCGCCTATTCTTCTCTTCGAGGGCTTTTGTTTGTTTAACCTCTCGAATTCCCTCTAGCTTGACCATTAATTTAGCGATGATTCGGCTTAACTTTGCCTCCTCATCATCCAAAGCTGGCTGCTCTTCGTCTACCTCCGCTAGCTCTTTGAAGGGGTTAACCTCACCGACGTAGCGGGGTTCTCCCTCTTCGGTATTGTCGAGGTCAATGTCAACCTCTTCTGCCACTATTTTTGGCTGCGCAGAAATTGACGTTGCCAGGCTTCTCTTTATGGTGAGATTAGACGTCGGGTTTATCCTCCTCTGCCTCATCGCACTTATTTCGGTTCGTACTGCTGCTGATGTTGTTGGTGCAGCAGGTTTTGTTGTCGCTGGTACAGTTCCGTGTACCAGCCTTGATTTGCTATCTACATGAGCAGATGACGATGATGATGATATTGTTGTTGTTGTCGTTGTTGCTTTCGTTGGCGATACGTCATTGTAGGCATCGTCATCTTTGGCCGTCTTTTTGTTGGAGAATTTACCCCCTCCTGCGGGGTTTTATTCTCTGTACCGGTTTCCATAGCCGGTTATTCTTTCCTAACACCTCACTCATTGTTTTTTTTTTATTAAATTAAAAAAAAAAAAAAAAAAAAAAAAAAAAAAAAAAAAAAAAAAAATCTAGGGTCGGCTTGGGATTCGAACCAACGACTCCCACTGCTGAGCCAGGTGATAGCAGAGCACCACTGCTCCACGCTAATGTAATAACTTATTTGGCTAACTTGCCACTTAGTAACTTTTATCACTTTGAAGAATACTTCCGCACAATCTAGTCAACTAACCACTACGAGAGTTGGAGAGCGACTGCCAGTGACACGTATCTAAACATTCCACAATCTTTTGAAAACAAAATGTAAAGACCATTGGTCATATGAAATGAAGATATACGGAGAGATCTGGTTAAAGATGAAACATTTTGAACGCAAACATAAAAAACGATTATTGGGACACGTTAACACTAGGTTCCTCGAAATTATTCACAAAACAAATTTATTGCGGCGTCTTCAAAGAACTCTCAAAAAAAATTTAACTGCCAAATATTCATTACTCGTGATAAAGAATTTGCTAGATAAGTTGCATACTTAGTTGCAATATAAATACAAAAAGGGTGGTGGTTTTAGTGAGTAATATCTCACACTACTTTGGGCACGTGCTCATCGTGTCATAGAAGATTTCCACCAGCCAACGAAAAGAAAAAAAAATATGGAGAGGATAAAGAAAAGAACGATAGAAAGCATTGATCCTTGAGGTACTCCCAATGATGTTGATGTTATATCCGAAAATTTCCTTTCACTGAAGTTCTCTGAGTTCTTTGATCAAGATATGACACTGAAATACAACACTGCTTCAATTTTTCGATTAATGTCCCTATATCGATTGTTTCGAAAGCTCGCTTAAGGTCCAAGAAAACTGCATTAATCTCAGATCACCCTGAGAGATCTCCTTTCCAATTCATAAGTTATTTAATTTAAGACTGTTTCACAGGAATGGGGACTTCTGAACGAAAATATATTATCGATGATGACAATTTTATTGTCGATGTATTTCTGTAACTGTATTTTAATTACTTTGTCATTAATTGGCAATGCGTTTATTAGTCGGTAGTCTTCACATTGCCTCGAGCTCTTAACTTTTTGTATTGGTGTGACCAACGATTCTTTCCACGAACATCCCGAAAGTAACGATTTATTCACAATTTCAGTGACCATAAAATCATAAAATTGAAGTCTTTATTTAGTTTCATTGTTCGTAATACTTCAAACATGTCAGAATGACTCACAGGGAGGCATGAATTTAAAACGACACGTAAGTTCATCAATTCGGTAATATACTGAATGTGTTCAATTGACTGATTTAATTCTGCTACACTGCTAAAAAAAAATGTATTAAACTTATCCGCAATAACTCTTGGGCTATTATTTTTTACACTATCAAATATAATGTTCTTTTTAATTGAAACTTTTTTTTGATCCCATCACATATATTTTTATGGTTCTCCACATACCTTGTTGGTCAGATTGCATAAGAATTTTATTTAACTTCTTACTAGTTCTTCTTTATACAAATTTCGCGGACGCTTGTAGGACTCCCAATCACTTATTTCATCTGTTTTTAGTGCTTTATAGTAACAAACCAACTTTTCTCTTTTTAATCATCTTAAACTATCGTTAAACTACTCTGCCGATTGTTCGTTAACTTTTTTTGTCTCAATGTAACAATTCACTATTCTAAGCAGTTCACTTGAAGTATCAAATAATTTAAGTCAATGAGCTGAAAAAATATGTTTCTAATATTTTAAGGGGAAAAATGTACCGTGCCCACTATAAAATCGATGAACTCCTTGACCGATTTGGGTAATATTTTCAAATATTTGTAATAGTCCACAAGAAACAACGAGTGCTTCTATTGGCGCTTACTATTAGCCAACGTTCTTGGTCAAACATTATTCCAACGTTTTCGACTGTTAACGAATGACACTCATTTAAATTACGCCCTCGAAGATGCTTCGTCAAATGCTCGTAAAATGCGAAAATTGTTTTTTATAATTATTATCCCAACATGTTTCCCATCCAATGTGTGATGAAAATCAGTTCACACCAGACAACAAAACAAACAATGTCGTGTATCATAAAGCAGAATGTAAATAAAAAACACCTTTAGATTCATTGTAATTGCAAAATTAATATTTGCCAGCTAGTATGTAATGTCATTGATTGAATTTTTTTTTCAATTCTTCTGACCGGATACGTCAATATATCGTCTTCGAAAAATAAAAAACAGACGGGTAGGAACCCGTTATATGGTCGGTACCATTAGTTTTGGGCGAACAATGCCAATCCAAAATCTACATCTAGGTTTTGATGCAAGAGCCTGGGTGCCATTGAATTTCTTGTAGCTTTTAGTACCGCGGTGTAGTGGTAATGTGTTCGTCTGTTGAGTGGAAAGTTGCGCGTTCAATCTCAGCCATAATCCATTTCACTTTTATTTAAAAGAACTATAAAGGTCGGTGTAATACCTAAAAGTATGCACACCATCTTGAATTTCTTCAAATTTAACGAACGCAAGAAAAAGTGACTCCCCGAAGCTAGTTCGGACACCACCCATGGAGTTTAAGTCTCCACTAGATCCAAAATCTTTCCTATCCTCCCTTTCTTCCCCTTCTCTAACGCTCGTACTATGGTAACATATAAAGGGTATTCATAACCCCTTGACATGTTACACTTGCAAGGTCGGCAACACTTGTTTAATTGCCAGTCGAGAGGTGGCTTCATGAAACAGGAGTATGATACATTTATATAAATTTACTTGAATTACAAATATTTGTAATTTCCTGGTTTACGCACAAGGCCATAATTACTGGCAATTTATCGATATTGCTTGGTCCATTTCGCCAGTAGAACGACATTCACTTTCCGGGAATATTTATTTGAACAATTTGGACAAGCTATGGTATATGAAACCGTATTTTTGTTGAGAGTAAAACTTTTTACGATCCAGAGGTAATCACCGAAAGTTGATCCCATCCTACCGGATTTGACTTGCTAAGCTTATAAGTTTGAGTGTTAAAATCGTGCTAGGATATTTTAAAGTAAGAAAACCGCGTGACCGAAGATATACAGCTGTCACACTGCAGGAAAAATTAAACTACAAACGCAGATGCCTCCTCGACGTCGCTTACAAAGTCCTATCTGCCGTAATCTATAAAACCCTGAATCCATTTACAAAAAAAACAGATCGTGCCTTATCAGCGTGATTATATTTATCTATACGCTTGCCAATTTTACAACTGATACAATGTCAACATTTCGCCAGATCACCTATTCATAGATTTTAAAGAAGAATAACACTGTATTGTATAGTGTGTATTAAATGTGCTGGTAATCATGACGTAAAAACTATACTAGCCAAATCGAGAAGTGTATAAATTGCAGTTTTTCAAAAGAAAAATTCAATGTTGATGTCAATTTTGATGTCAATGTAGATCATTGGGCAAATAATTCTGAATGTCCAACATATGTTCGAAAAATTAAAGCGCATCGTTGATTAGCAATTATCAACGTTTAGAGCTGTATACCTAAATATATAAGGGCTAGCTAACAGTTTTAATTATATCAATGACATTGATAAAATAGCACTAAGTAAAACTCATATAACGAAGAAACATAATTTAAACGAATTTCAATTAAATGGATATTAGTTACTAAATTGCAATAGTGAATAGATTGCAAATATTGCAAGACAAAGCAATGCGAATAATGCTAAAATGTGATCGATACACACACATCAACTTTATGTTAAACGCGTTTGATTTGATGAATATAAACCAAAGACTTTTCTTGACCGCTATGCTACAAATACCTAATTTAAAAACCCAAAAATTTGATATAAATGGCAATCAATGCCAAATAACGATTCTACTAACTAACAAACTATTGTTTTGTATACCACCCAAACTCATCCGTCTGTGCAGAATGCCTCTACCGCCTCCATCAGGGTCGGCAACCTTAACACAACATTGTATACCAAACAAGTATTTGGGGAAGAGACGCACAGCCATGTGCGTTAGCTATTATAGAAAAGCAAGCGGAACAAATGGATTTAGTAGTAAATGAGGGTAAGACCAAATCGACGAATGATACAAGCGTCACCATTGACAGATATAGCATTGACCTAGGCGATTTGTCTACCACACAATTAAGTCTAAAACGAAGAATAACTCTTGCCAACCCAACGAATTACTGAGGAGACCTAACACAAGACCCTTACCATTACATTCCTCCTCCCAAGACGCTGAAGCAGGGTCCTTATCACGAACTTTACAAGCGCTACTGTGAAAAAACCATGGATTGGACGTTTTATAGGAGGACATGTTAAGCGAATACACAACAGCACTCCGTTCGGTCACATTTGAGTATATCTGTCATATTGCCACCTGAATACAATAAGTGGATTACTCGACTTTTCTAATTTTCGAGATATGTAAGTTTTCTTATACCTTGATTCGATATAAATGTAGTGCAATAGACAACGAACTTATTTTCCTAATCTGCCGCCACCAATTGGGTATTAGAAAGAATTAGTGCAAAAAATGGGAAACTGACCTTTTTTTAAATTCAATATTTTTTCTCAACAAAATATTTCTATACCAATAAATATTTGTCACAATTTTACTATTTTAACTTCAAACAGTGTCTATGTTCAAAAAGTCGTTTCAAAAGGAAGCAAAACTTTTTTTATTTCTTGAGAGTGTGGAAAGTAAAGGTACCCTATAATGGCATTCAGGTGACGATATGTAACGAACTTAGCAAATAGTTAATTATAGTAAATTTAAGACTAGCGAAAATAAAAGGTTCGCCATTATTTTGATATTACTTTTTGTACTAGAATGTGAAGCCTTTGTCGTCGGCGCCAGCTGAGAAACGAAGCTTTTCATTTTTCTCCCATGTATTGGTTCTGTTGTTTTTTGATAAATTTCGTGTTTATGGTTCTTCAGCAAGGACACTAGTTATTTCGCGTTGTTTCTATGTTTTGAACTTCAAGGGATTTTTTTGCGACAAATTTTGGTTTAATGAAGAGATCATATTGTATTTACTGGCAGCAACAAATTTTAAACAATTCCAAAAATATTTTAATCTTTAGAAGTGAGTATGTGAGGAACTTGAATCAAATAATGAAACATTTTTTGAAATAATCATCCCTATTAAAGTATTTTTTCGGGGAAATTTTTTCCACCGAGGTATACCTCGATAGGAGTGATGCTACAGGCAGTACTACCTTGTAAAGATTCTGAGAAGCTGTACAAATGTCCGCTCGATGTGCAATACGAAAAATGGTTGGACTTAATAAAGTTTTTGCAACGCCCACACATTGAGATGTTTTAGTGAAAAAAATGGCTTCGGTAAAAACCTAAGGAAATTTGAAAAAAAAAAACATGAAAAGGTTACAGTCCGCTGTGCGGATTGCTTATAGCTCTCCCATCCCATCCTTAAAATTGATATCACCAACATGTTGGTTTTATGCAAATAGATATTGAAAATGATATTGTCCATACATTCTCCTGCATCTCCGGCATAGGGTATACAAATGAATTAAGAAAAGGAAGGAAAGCGCCTAAGAAAATTGGGCACCCGTATAACATATGGACGAAATATTTATGTCATCAAAACCAATGATTTTGGATCGACACTTTTTTTCGAATATTTTAAAATGTTACCGAAAAAGGATCTTTGCTGAAAACGCCCCCAAATAGTGGGCGTGGAAAAAAACTTCATATGGGCAATATATAGCTATTAAGATTCGCCAAATATACTATTTTAAAACTTATCATAATATCCTAACCGATTGGCTAAAAACAAAGTTTTATTGAAAAGGGTGCGTGGCATTGGGCGGATTGGGTGAACGCGGTGTAGTGGTAATGAGTTCGCCTGTTGAGTGGAAGATTGCGCGTTCAATCCCAGCCAAAATCCATTTCACTTTTACTAAAAAAAAATAAAAAAAATCGGTTGTTATACCTAAAAAAATGCACCATCTTAAAAATGTTTTTTCATATTTAACGAACACAAGAAACAGTGACTCCCCGAAAATAGTTCGGACATCACCAATGGTAAGTCATCCAAAGTCATCCAAAATCTTTCCTGGCACTCTCTTTCTTCCCCTTCTCAAACGCTTGTACTGTGGCTTAAACATAAAGGGTATTCATAATCCCTTGAGTGAAAACAAATTTAAAATTTTTTTACACTTGTTCTGTAGCCTCGGAAGAGGATACTATATACGAAATTTAATTATCTTAGCTCATAATTGAAGGCCCAAAATCAGATGACACACAGACGGACGGACAGACAGACATGGCTAAATCGACTCAGGTAGCGATTCTGAGTAGATTTCTAGGTATATTTAGCTAATTATTGCTCTTTGTTACAAACTACGTATCAAAACTAATAAACTCCTATGGGATAGGGCATAAAAATCGATAATAGGCGTGCTTTTTTCTTAATCTATATAGGCTTAGATAAAAAAAAAAAAATGCTAATCCGTGATCTGGAAGCGTTTCAATTTTTACTGGCATTTAAATTTGCAAATTAAGTCCAATTTTTTTACTTCATCCGCTCCTACACTTGTTATAATGTTTTCGCGATATCTATATAGGCTATGTTGTGTTTCCATTTAACACGTAAATTGTTTGCCCCAGCCTATAAAGATTTGAAGTAAAGAGAAAAAACGGCTAACTTTGTTATGAACATTTAGGTTTAGGGCGTATTCCTTTACTAAGATTTTCCTAGCATAGGCTATGATATAGGATATTAAACGATTCGGCCGATGGATTGTATCCATCTCACGGTTTTAGTTCATATTTATATATTAATATTTAAAAAAAATATGAGTTCAATAGATGTCTTAAAATTAAAATTAATAATGTTTACGATTGTAGCTTTAAGTGGATCATTGTTCAAGTACTGGGCACAAGACCCTACCAACTGTTTTTGTTTTGTATGATAATGGTTTAACTGTTCATGTCTTTTAAACTATAAGTAATCTAAACTATAATTATAAAATAATTATAACTATAAAATAATTTAAACTATAATTATAAGTTGAACGTTAGAATCTAACCTCACGTAAACAATTTCAAAAAAAATAAACAAAAACTTCTAAGAATTTCGCCACTCTTTTTTAACTCTATGAAACAAAAGTAAAATCCAAAAAAATATAACTATCTCAAACATTTGATCGTAAATTCTATTTACCTTTAATTGTGAGTAATGCATAACAGTTGTTGTGTCGTGAAATTTATTTGGTTATATATCAGAATTGTTTGCCAAATTAATGCACTCAAAAATCATAATAAAATTTCAATAAATCTATATATATAAAAAAAAAGTTGTAAAAAGTGTATGTAACCGATGTTAGCGTTAATGCGTTGACCGATTTTCAATTTTTTTTTGTTTGAAAGGTTGCGGTGGTTCTTATATATATGCGACATCTGTATCTCTTTTGGTTTGTTAGTTATGTGCGTTTGAATGTGCGTACCTGCTTATGTGCGTATACGTGTATAAGTATACACAAATGGTGGTGGAATCGCTTCACTACTGTTTGACTAATCCTTGTTTGACTAATATAAAGTTGCAACTCTGTAATATGAATTGTTTGAACCGCAAATACAAGTTTAAAGAGAAACGTCAAATAACTTTACAGCCGACTTCACTGCGAATGACAAAAAAACAGAATTGCAGAGTATTGCGTACCTGCTTATGTGCGTATATACATATATCTCAGTGTTTCTTATAATGTCACATTTCAACTTGACTCCGTGTGATACACAGGTGAATAAAGCCGGTTAAATTATTTTCATTTTGATAAAAATTGATTATCATTTTCATAAATACAAGGGAAAAACAACAAGAACAATAACATTGATATTTTCGTGTGACTTAAATTCAGTGTAATATGGTACGGCCACGTAGTAATTTGGGACGTCGTACTCGAAGAGCGAGAGCAGTTGCTTTATTAAGGGGTTCTCAAAGCGATGAGCAGCGTGCGGCTACGAATTCTGCTTTTGCTACTTTTGCTAATCGTCGTCGTGTAGCTATTCGAATGCTTCACATCGAAGTGTTTCGATTTAAGGAATGGATATTATATGCAAGCATTGTAAAGCATTGAAATTCAAATCTGAAACACCTGGAGTATGTTGTGCAAATGGGCAAGTAGAGTTACTTAGAGTTAATTTGATGGCACCGCCAGAACCGTTGCTGTCTTTGATATTGGGTGGCGCACTGAATTCAAGTCGTTTCTTGAAGAATATTCAAAAGTATAATTCATGCTTTCAAATGACGTCATTCGGTGCAACGAACATTATTCGTGATAACTTTATGCCAACGTTTAAGGTAATTTTACATGCATTAAAAAATAACGATTTTTTTGGTAATAACGCAATGTTCGACTTTGATTTCGATTTTCAACAAATTTAAGGCCAAGTATACCATCGGCTTGGTTCTTTGTTACCCTTCCCTGATCAAAGTTATCAATTCTTGCAATTATACTTTGTGGGTGACGCATCTGTTGAAGCAAATCAACGTTGCAATATTTCAACAGATTTGAAAAGATACATTGTTCAAGACTTGCAAACCATGTTGCACGAAGAAAATTAATTGGTCCGTTTATTTCAAATGGCTCTTGGTCGAATGCCGTCTGATAGCTATTCCATTGTCATTCATGCTGATAAAACACCACCAGGTCAGCATATTAGAAGATTCAATGCACCGACAATTGATGAAGTAGCCACTGTAATTGTTGGAGATGAATTTAATTCTGAAACTCATCGTTGTTACGATGGATTACAGTATCCATTGCTTTTTGCACGTATTGAAGATGGATATCACTTTAACATTAAAATGATCAAACTCTGGCTGATGCAGCTGTTTCGGCCCATCCACATCAAATACGTATTTTATTTGCAATCATTTTGTCAACATGCTTTCGGTCGAATCTTCCCGAATTGTGAATTAAATATCAGGATTATTTATCTGAAGATATTTTGTATCGAGTTCGTCAATTATGTGGTAATCTAGATATGGAATATACACCGGAAACTTACTTTTAATTTTTAATTTTTTAATTTTTTAATTCCAAATCAATCAAAGCACGATGTACGCGAGTTAGAATTGCGACGTGAGCAGCAGTACGATCAGAACGATTTGAATGCATTTGTTCAAGCAAATCTAACGAAATTGAATGCTGAACAGAAAACAGCTTGTGATAAAATCATGCAAGTTGTTAGCAATGGTGTTGGTGGATTTTATTTTCTGGATGCTCCGGGTGGAACTGGAAAAACTTTTTTAATTTCGTTGTTACTGGCAACAATACGTGCCCAAAGTAAAATTGGATTGGCATTAGCTTCTTCCGGTATTGCTGCTACTTTGTTAGATGGTGGTCGAACGGCTCATTCGGCTTTGAAACTACCATTGAATTACAAAGTGAACGAAACTTCAACGTGTAATATATCAAACGGATCTGGCACAGCTAAAGTGTTACAGCAATGCTCCATTATTATTTGGGATGAATGTACGATGGCACACAAGAAATCAGTCGAAGCTTTGGAAAGAACTTTGAAAGATCTTCGAGGTAATTCGGAGTTATTTGGTGGCGCATTGATTCTATTGGGTGGTGATTTTCGTCAAACATTGCCTGTCATTCCAAAGTCAACACCTGCTGATGAAATTAATGCTTGCTTAAAATCATCACATTTATGGAGACACGTTGAAACTATGAAGTAAACCACCAACGTTCGTGTTCAGTTGCAGAATGATCCATCTGCTGATACATTTTCCAATCAATTTTTGAAAATTGGAAATAGTGCTATGCCAGTCGATGAAAATGAATTGATAACTTTCCCTAATGACTTTTGCCGTTTTGCTCAAACCAAGGAAGAATTGATTGAAAGTGTGTTTCCACACATAGGACAACAGTATAAATGTCATATTTGGTTAAGTGAAAGGGCAATTTTAGTGGCGAAAAACAAAGACGTCAGTGAATTGAACATGGTTATACAGTCTAAGATTCCTGGCGAATTGGTTTCGTCCAAGTAATTGGATACGGTAGTTGATTAAGAAAATGTGGTTCACTATCCAACTGAATTCTTGAATTCTTTGGAATTGCCTGGATTACCACCACATAATCTACAAAACCAGCCGCGTTTATGTAATGGTACGAGACTCGCAGTGAAAAATTTAATGGAAAATGTGATTGAAGCGACCATTTTAACTGGAAAATTCAAAGGGGAAGATGTATTGATACCACGAATACCAATGAAACCATCTGATAGGCCATTCGAGTTCAGGCGATTGCAGTTTCCAGTGCGTCTCGCGTTTGCAACGGCTATCAATAAATCACAAGGATAGTCGTTTGGAGTTTCAATTCAATGGTAGTTTCAAAGCCGAATGAGCCGTTCGACCACCATCTAACAAAGTAGCAGCAATACCGGAAGAAGCTAATGCCAATCCAATTTTACTTTGGGCACGTATTGTTGCCAGTAACAATGAAATTAAAAAAGTTTTTCCAGTTCCACCCGGAGCATCCAGAAAATAAAATCCACCAACACCATTGCTAACAACTTGCATGATTTTATCACAAGCCGTTTTCTGTTCAGCATTCAATTTCGTTAGATTTGCTTGAACAAATGCATTCAAATCGTTCTGATCGTACTGCTTTGATCGATTTGGAGATGGCATCCCTAACTGTATCAATGCCTTATTTGCAATTGCTAAACATAAATCCTCAATTTGAATTAAAGCTTCATTGTAAGTTTCCGGTGTATATTCCATATCTAGATTACCACATAATTGACGAACTCGATACAAAATATCTTCAGATAAATAATCCTGATATTTAATTCACAATTCGGGAAGATTCGACCGAAAGCATGTTGACAAAATGATTGCAAATAAAATACGTATTTGATGTGGATGGGCCGAAACAGCTGCATCAGCCAGAGTTTGATCCCAATGCGTATCACTTTCCAACAAATTCAATTTCTGACATGCTTCACGATACGTTGCATACACTAATCCATTTACTGTTCTCAATGATTGAAATGATTCGGACCACGAACATTTAATAAAAACAATCGCAAATAATAACATTCGGCATTATTGATCATTTCCTGTCACTGTATCCGAAACTAAAGTTCTCGGGTATCGTTTGCTGCATTTACCATCAATCATGCAAAGGTGAGTGAATATTTAATTCACCACATGGGCCATGGATCATATTTGTAAGCACGACATCATACAAATCTGGATCAACAGCGCTATCTGGAATCTCAGCAGAAATCACATCGTCCACTTGTTCTGGCAATATTTTTTCAACCAACCAAATTAGGATGTGTGCGTGTGGCAAACCACGCTTCTGCCACTCAACAGAATACATCCAACACTTTTGAGCAGAAACGCCTTTTACCTGACCATCAATTTGGGTTTAGAAGTAAAAAATCGACCGTGGACCAAGTCCATCGAATTACTGATGTAACTTAGAAAGCTTTCGAAGAAATGAAACTTTGCTCAGCCGTATTTTTTGACGTGTTACAAGCTATTGACAAGGTTTAACATAGAATCCCCCAATACAAATTAAGACAAATTCTGTCTGAAAAATTATGCAAAATCCTCGTATCGTATCTTGAGCATAGACTCTTCCGAGTGAAACTTGGAAACGAATATTCGGAGTTCAAAGAAATACTGGCGGGAGTACCCCAAGGAAGCGTCATTGGACCACACTTGTACCTCCTCTTTACACATGATATCCCACAATCAAACAACACAATAGTAGCCACGTTTACGGATGATAAAGCTATACTAACAGTTAACACAACAATAGAGAAAACAAATATGAAATTACAAAACGCTCGTAACGGTTCATGTTGAATTTTCGCATAAACCGGCAAGCAATTTGCCTTTATTTCTATATACGGTTCGAGCCCCTTTTGAAAATGAAAAACATCTCGGAATGACACTTGTGCAAAAATAAAACGGAAGTCGCATGTAGAAAAGAAATGCGAAGAACTCAAAAATAAATACAGAGACTGTACTGGTTATTTGAAGTTTAACCTTGATAACGAGCTGCTATTATACAAGCAAGTGCTAAAGCCGGTTTGGACATAGGTATACCGTATACATCTATGGGGTTGTACCAGTGACACGTATCTAAACATTCCACAAACTTTTGAAAACAAAATGTAAAGACCATTGGTCATAAGAAATGAAGATATACGGAGAGATCTGGTTAAAGATGAAACATTTTGAACGCAAACATAAAAAACGATTATTGGGACTCGTTAACACTAGGTTGCTCGAAATTATTCACAAAAAAAATTTATTGCGGCGTCTTCAAAGAACTCTCAAAACAAATTTATTTGCCAAACATTCATTACTCGTGATAAGGAAATTGCTAGATAAGTCGCATACTTAGTTGCAATACAAATACAAAAAGGGTGGTGGTTTTAGTGAGTAATATTTCACACTACTTTGGGCACGTGCTCATCGTGTCATAGAAGATTTCCGCCAGCCAACGAAAAGAAAAAAAATTATGGAGAGGATAAAGAAAAGAGAGATAGAAAGCATTGAGCCTTGAGGTACTCCCAATGATGTTGATGTTATATCCGAAAATTTCCTTTCACTGAAGTTCTCTGAGTTCTTTGATCAAGATATGACACTGAAATACAACACTGCTTCAATTTTTCGATTAATGTCCCTATATCGATTGTTTCGAAAGCTCGCTTAAGGTCCAAGAAAACTGCATTAATCTCAGATCACCCTGAGAGATCTCCTTTCCAATTCATAAGTTATTTAATTTAAGACTGTTTCACAGGAATGGGGACTTCTGAACGAAAATATATTATCGATGATGACAATTTTATTGTCGATGTATTTCTGTAACTGTATTTTAATTACTTTGTCATTAATTGGCAATGCGTTTATTAGTCGGTAGTCTTCACATTGCCTCGAGCTCTTAACTTTTTGTATTGGTGTGACCAACGATTCTTTCCACGAACATCCCGAAAGTAACGATTTATTCACAATTTCAGAGACCATAAAATCATAAAATTGAAGTCTTTATTTAGTTTCATTGTTCGTAATACTTCAAACATGTCAGAATGACTCACAGGGAGGCATGAATTTAAAACGACACGTAAGTTCATCAATTCGGTAATATACTGAATGTGTTCAATTGACTGATTTAATTCTGCTACACTGTTAACAAAAAATGTATTAAACTTATCCGCAATAACTCTTGGGCTATTATTTTTTACACTATCAAATATAATGTTCTTTTTAATTGAAACTTTTTTTTGATCCCATCACATATATTTTTATGGTTCTCCACATACCTTGTTGGTCAGATTGCATAAGAATTTTATTTAACTTCTTACTAGTTCTTCTTTATACAAATTTCGCGGACGCTTGTAGGACTCCCAATCACTTATTTCGTCTGTTTTTAGTGATTTATAGTAACAAACCAACTTTTCTCTTTTTAATCATCTTAAACTATCGTTAAACTACTCTGCCGATTGTTCGTTAACTTTTTTTGTCTCAATGTAACAATTCACTATTCTAAGCAGTTCACTTGAAATAGATTGCTCAAATAATTTAAGTCAATGAGCTGAAAAAATATGTTTCTAATGTTTTAAGGGCAAAAATGTACCATGCCCACTATAAAATCGATGAACTGCTTGACCGATTTGGGTAATATTTTCAAATATTTGTAATAGTCCACAAGAAACAACGAGTGCTTCTATTGGCGCTTACTATTAGCCAACGTTCTTGGTCAAACAATATTCCAACGTTTTCGACTGTTAACGAATGACACTCATTGAAATTACGCCCTCGAAGATGCTTCGTCAAATGCTCGAAAAATGCGCAAATTGTTTTTTATAATTATTATCCCAACATGTTTCCCATCCAATGTGTGATGAAAATCAGTTCACACCAGACAACAACACAAACAATGTCGTGTATCATAAAGCAGAATGTAAATAAAAAACACCTTTAGATTCATTGTAATTGCAAAATTAATATTTGCCAGCTAGTATGTAATGTCATTGATTGAATTTTTTTTTCAATTCTTCTGACCGGATACGTCAATATATCGTCTTCGAAAAATATAAAACAGACATGGTCCTACCCGTTATATGGTCGGTACCATTAGTTTTGGGCGAACAATGCCAAATCAAAATATGGGTTTTGATGCAAGAGCCTGGGTGCCATTGAATTTCTTGTAGCTTTTAGTACCGCGGTGTAGTGGTAATGTGTTCGTCTGTTGAGTGGAAAGTTGCGCTTTCAATCCCAGCCAAAATCCATTTCACTTTTATTTAAAAGAACTATAAAGGTCGGTGTAATACCTAAAAGTATGCACACCATCTTGAATTTCTTCAAATTTAACGAACGCAAGAAAAAGTGACTCCCCGAAGCTAGTTCGGACACCACCCATGGAGCTTAAGTCTCCACTACATCCAAAATCTTTCCTATCCTCTCTTTCTTCCCCTTCTCTAACGCTCGTACTATGGTAACATATAAAGGGTATTCATAACCCCTTGACATGTTACACTTGCAAGGTCGGCAACACTTGTTAAATTGCCAGTCGAGAGGTGGCTTCATGAAACAGGAATATGATACATTTATATAAATTTACTTGAATTACAAATATTTGTAATTTCCTGTTATACGCACAAGGCCATAATTACTGGCAATTTATCGATATTGCTTGGTCCATTTCGCCAGTAGAACGACATTCACATTCCGGGAATATTTATTTGAACAATTTGGACAAGCTATGGAATATGAAACCGTATTTTTGTTGAGAGTAAAACTTTTTACGATCCAGAGGTAATCACCGAAAGTTGATCCCATCCTACCGGATTTGACTTGCTAAGCTTATAAGTTCGAGTGTTAAAATCGTGCTAGGATATTTTAAAGTAAGAAAAACGCGTGACCGAAGATATACAGCTGTCACACTGCAGGAAAAATTAAACTACAAATGCAGATGCCTCCTCGACGTCGCTTACAAAGTCCTATCTGCCGTAATCTATAAAACCCTGAATCCATTTACAAAAAAACAGATCGTGAATTATCAGCGTGGTTATATTTATCTATACGCTTGCCAATTTTACAACTGATACGATGTCAACACTTCGCCAGATCACCTATTCATAGATTTTAAAACGCATATGACAACATTTAGAGAAGAATAACACTGTATTGTATAGCGTGTATTAAATGTGCTGGTAATCACGACGTAAAAACTATACTAGCCAAATCGAGAAGTGTATAAATTGCAGTTTTTCAAAAGAAAAATTCAATGTTGATGTCAATGATGATGTCAATGTTGATTTCAATGTAGATCATTGTGCAAATAATTCTGAATGTCCAATATATGTTCGAAAAATTAAAGCGCATCGTTGATTAGCAATTATCAACGTTTAGAGCTGTATGCCTAAATATACAAGGTCTAGCTAACAATTTTAATTATATCAATGACATTGATATAATAGCACTAAGTAAAACTCATATAACGAAGAAACATAATTTAAACGAATTTCAATTTAATGGATATTAGTTACTAAATTGCAATAGTGAATATATTGCAAATATTACAACACAAAGCAATGCGAATAATGCTAAAATGTGATCGATACAAACACATCAACTCTATGTTAAACGCGTTTGATTTGATGCATATAAACCAAAGACTTTTCTTGACCGCTATGCTACAAATACCTAATATAAAAACTCAAAAATTTGATATAAATGGCAATCAATGCCAAAAAAAGATTCAACTAACTAACTAACTATTGTTTTGTATACCACCCAAACTCATCCGTCTGTGTAGAATGACTCTACCGCCTCCATCAAGGTCGGCAACCTCAACACAACATTGTATACCAAACAAGAATTTGGGGAAGAGACGCACAGCCATGTGATATTTTAAAGTCATCTAGACGCGCAATCTTCCATAAATGGGTACAATTAAGTACTAGCATACGACGATGCTATCATTACCACGTTTGACATTATAGAAAAGGAAGCGGAACAAATGGATTTAGCAGTAAATGGGGGTAAGACCAAATATATGCTGTCAACACTAAAGCATACACAACATCGACGAATGATACAAGCGTCACCATTGACAGATATAGCATTGACCTAGGCGATTTGTCTACCACACAATTAAGTCTAAAACGAAGAATAACTCTTGCCAACCCAACGAATTACTGAGGAGACCTAACACAAGACCCTTACCATTACATTCCTCCTCCCAAGACGCTGAAGCAGGGTCCTTATCACGAACTTTACAAGCGCTACTGTGAAAAAACCATGGATTGGACGTTTTATAGGAGGACATGTTAAGCGAATACACAACAGCACTCCGTTCGGTCACATTTGAGTATATCTGTCATATTGCCACCTGAATACAATAAGTGGATTACTCGACTTTTCTAATTTTCGAGATATGTAAGTTTTCTTATACCTTGATTCGATATAAATGTAGTGCAATAGACAACGAACTTATTTTCCTAATCTGCCGCCACCAATTGGGTATTAGAAAGAATTAGTGCAAAAAATGGGTAACTGACCTTTTTTTAAATTCAATATTTTTTCTCAACAAAATATTTCTATACCAATAAATATTTGTCACAATTTTACTATTTTAACTTCAAACAGTGTCTATGTTCAAAAAGTCGTTTCAAAAGGAAGCAAAACTTTTTTTTTATTTCTTGAGAGTGTGGAAAGTAAAGGTACCCTATAATGGCATTCAGGTGACGATATGTAACGAACTTAGCAAATAGTTAATTATAGTAAATTTAAGACTAGCGAAAATAAAAGGTTCGCCATTATTTTGATATTACTTTTTGTACTAGAATGTGAAGCCTTTGTCGTCGGCGCCAGCTGAGAAACGAAGCTTTTCATTTTTCTCCCATGTATTGGTTCTGTTGTTTTTTGATAAATTTCGTGTTTATGGTTCTTCAGCAAGGACACTAGTTATTTCGCGTTGTTTCTATGTTTTGAACTTCAAGGGATTTTTTTGCGACAAATTTTGGTTTAATGAAGAGATCATATTGTATTTACTGGCAGCAACAAATTTGAAACAATTCCAAAAATATTTTAATCTTTAGAAGTGAGAATGTGAGGAACTTGAATCAAATAATGAAACATTTTTTGAAATAATCATCCCTATTAAAGTATTTTTTCGGGGAAATTTTTTCCACCGAGGTATACCTCGATAGGAGTGATGCTACAGGCAGTACTACCTTGTAAAGATTCTGAGAAGCTGTACAAATGTCCGCTCGATGTGCAATACGAAAAATGGTTGGACTTAATAAAGTTTTTGCAACGCCCACACATTGAGATGTTTTAGTGAAAAAAATGGCTTCGGTAAAAACCTAAGGAAATTTGAAAAAAAAAACATGAAAAGGTTACAGTCCGCTGTGCGGATTGCTTATAGCTCTCCCATCCCATCCTTAAAATTGATATCACCAACATGTTGGTTTTATGCAAATAGATATTGAAAATGATATTGTCCATACATTCTCCTGCATCTCCGGCATAGGGTATACAAATGAATTAAGAAAAGGAAGGAAAGCGCCTAAGAAAATTGGGCACCCGTATAACATATGGACGAAATATTTATGTCATCAAAACCAATGATTTTGGATCGACACTTTTTTTCGAATATTTTAAAATGTTACCGAAAAAGGATCTTTGCTGAAAACGCCCCCAAATAGTGGGCGTGGAAAAAAACTTCATATGGGCAATATATAGCTATTAAGATTCGCCAAATATACTATTTTAAAACTTATCATAATATCCTAACCGATTGGCTAAAAACAAAGTTTTATTGAAAAGGGTGCGTGGCATTGGGCGGATTGGGTGAACGCGGTGTAGTGGTAATGAGTTCGCCTGTTGAGTGGAAGATTGCGCGTTCAATCCCAGCCAAAATCCATTTCACTTTTACTAAAAAAAAATAAAAAAAATCGGTTGTTATACCTAAAAAAATGCACCATCTTAAAAATGTTTTTTCATATTTAACGAACACAAGAAACAGTGACTCCCCGAAAATAGTTCGGACATCACCAATGGTAAGTCATCCAAAGTCATCCAAAATCTTTCCTGGCACTCTCTTTCTTCCCCTTCTCAAACGCTTGTACTGTGGCTTAAACATAAAGGGTATTCATAATCCCTTGAGTGAAAACAAATTTAAAATTTTTTTACACTTGTTCTGTAGCCTCGGAAGAGGATACTATATACGAAATTTAATTATCTTAGCTCATAATTGAAGGCCCAAAATCAGATGACACACAGACGGACGGACAGACAGACATGGCTAAATCGACTCAGGTAGCGATTCTGAGTAGATTTCTAGGTATATTTAGCTAATTATTGCTCTTTGTTACAAACTACGTATCAAAACTAATAAACTCCTATGGGATAGGGCATAAAAATCGATAATAGGCGTGCTTTTTTCTTAATCTATATAGGCTTAGATAAAAAAAAAAATGCTAATCCGTGATCTGGAAGCGTTTCAATTTTTACTGGCATTTAAATTTGCAAATTAAGTCCAATTTTTTTACTTCATCCGCTCCTACACTTGTTATAATGTTTTCGCGATATCTATATAGGCTATGTTGTGTTTCCATTTAACACGTAAATTGTTTGCCCCAGCCTATAAAGATTTGAAGTAAAGAGAAAAAACGGCTAACTTTGTTATGAACATTTAGGTTTAGGGCGTATTCCTTTACTAAGATTTTCCTAGCATAGGCTATGATATAGGATATTAAACGATTCGGCCGATGGATTGTATCCATCTCACGGTTTTAGTTCATATTTATATATTAATATTTAAAAAAAATATGAGTTCAATAGATGTCTTAAAATTAAAATTAATAATGTTTACGATTGTAGCTTTAAGTGGATCATTGTTCAAGTACTGGGCACAAGACCCTACCAACTGTTTTTGTTTTGTATGATAATGGTTTAACTGTTCATGTCTTTTAAACTATAAGTAATCTAAACTATAATTATAAAATAATTATAACTATAAAATAATTTAAACTATAATTATAAGTTGAACGTTAGAATCTAACCTCACGTAAACAATTTCAAAAAAAATAAACAAAAACTTCTAAGAATTTCGCCACTCTTTTTTAACTCTATGAAACAAAAGTAAAATCCAAAAAAATATAACTATCTCAAACATTTGATCGTAAATTCTATTTACCTTTAATTGTGAGTAATGCATAACAGTTGTTGTGTCGTGAAATTTATTTGGTTATATATCAGAATTGTTTGCCAAATTAATGCACTCAAAAATCATAATAAAATTTCAATAAATCTATATATATAAAAAAAAAGTTGTAAAAAGTGTATGTAACCGATGTTAGCGTTAATGCGTTGACCGATTTTCAATTTTTTTTTGTTTGAAAGGTTGCGGTGGTTCTTATATATATGCGACATCTGTATCTCTTTTGGTTTGTTAGTTATGTGCGTTTGAATGTGCGTACCTGCTTATGTGCGTATACGTGTATAAGTATACACAAATGGTGGTGGAATCGCTTCACTACTGTTTGACTAATCCTTGTTTGACTAATATAAAGTTGCAACTCTGTAATATGAATTGTTTGAACCGCAAATACAAGTTTAAAGAGAAACGTCAAATAACTTTACAGCCGACTTCACTGCGAATGACAAAAAAACAGAATTGCAGAGTATTGCGTACCTGCTTATGTGCGTATATACATATATCTCAGTGTTTCTTATAATGTCACATTTCAACTTGACTCCGTGTGATACACAGGTGAATAAAGCCGGTTAAATTATTTTCATTTTGATAAAAATTGATTATCATTTTCATAAATACAAGGGAAAAACAACAAGAACAATAACATTGATATTTTCGTGTGACTTAAATTCAGTGTAATATGGTACGGCCACGTAGTAATTTGGGACGTCGTACTCGAAGAGCGAGAGCAGTTGCTTTATTAAGGGGTTCTCAAAGCGATGAGCAGCGTGCGGCTACGAATTCTGCTTTTGCTACTTTTGCTAATCGTCGTCGTGTAGCTATTCGAATGCTTCACATCGAAGTGTTTCGATTTAAGGAATGGATATTATATGCAAGCATTGTAAAGCATTGAAATTCAAATCTGAAACACCTGGAGTATGTTGTGCAAATGGGCAAGTAGAGTTACTTAGAGTTAATTTGATGGCACCGCCAGAACCGTTGCTGTCTTTGATATTGGGTGGCGCACTGAATTCAAGTCGTTTCTTGAAGAATATTCAAAAGTATAATTCATGCTTTCAAATGACGTCATTCGGTGCAACGAACATTATTCGTGATAACTTTATGCCAACGTTTAAGGTAATTTTACATGCATTAAAAAATAACGATTTTTTTGGTAATAACGCAATGTTCGACTTTGATTTCGATTTTCAACAAATTTAAGGCCAAGTATACCATCGGCTTGGTTCTTTGTTACCCTTCCCTGATCAAAGTTATCAATTCTTGCAATTATACTTTGTGGGTGACGCATCTGTTGAAGCAAATCAACGTTGCAATATTTCAACAGATTTGAAAAGATACATTGTTCAAGACTTGCAAACCATGTTGCACGAAGAAAATTAATTGGTCCGTTTATTTCAAATGGCTCTTGGTCGAATGCCGTCTGATAGCTATTCCATTGTCATTCATGCTGATAAAACACCACCAGGTCAGCATATTAGAAGATTCAATGCACCGACAATTGATGAAGTAGCCACTGTAATTGTTGGAGATGAATTTAATTCTGAAACTCATCGTTGTTACGATGGATTACAGTATCCATTGCTTTTTGCACGTATTGAAGATGGATATCACTTTAACATTAAAATGATCAAACTCTGGCTGATGCAGCTGTTTCGGCCCATCCACATCAAATACGTATTTTATTTGCAATCATTTTGTCAACATGCTTTCGGTCGAATCTTCCCGAATTGTGAATTAAATATCAGGATTATTTATCTGAAGATATTTTGTATCGAGTTCGTCAATTATGTGGTAATCTAGATATGGAATATACACCGGAAACTTACTTTTAATTTTTAATTTTTTAATTTTTTAATTCCAAATCAATCAAAGCACGATGTACGCGAGTTAGAATTGCGACGTGAGCAGCAGTACGATCAGAACGATTTGAATGCATTTGTTCAAGCAAATCTAACGAAATTGAATGCTGAACAGAAAACAGCTTGTGATAAAATCATGCAAGTTGTTAGCAATGGTGTTGGTGGATTTTATTTTCTGGATGCTCCGGGTGGAACTGGAAAAACTTTTTTAATTTCGTTGTTACTGGCAACAATACGTGCCCAAAGTAAAATTGGATTGGCATTAGCTTCTTCCGGTATTGCTGCTACTTTGTTAGATGGTGGTCGAACGGCTCATTCGGCTTTGAAACTACCATTGAATTACAAAGTGAACGAAACTTCAACGTGTAATATATCAAACGGATCTGGCACAGCTAAAGTGTTACAGCAATGCTCCATTATTATTTGGGATGAATGTACGATGGCACACAAGAAATCAGTCGAAGCTTTGGAAAGAACTTTGAAAGATCTTCGAGGTAATTCGGAGTTATTTGGTGGCGCATTGATTCTATTGGGTGGTGATTTTCGTCAAACATTGCCTGTCATTCCAAAGTCAACACCTGCTGATGAAATTAATGCTTGCTTAAAATCATCACATTTATGGAGACACGTTGAAACTATGAAGTAAACCACCAACGTTCGTGTTCAGTTGCAGAATGATCCATCTGCTGATACATTTTCCAATCAATTTTTGAAAATTGGAAATAGTGCTATGCCAGTCGATGAAAATGAATTGATAACTTTCCCTAATGACTTTTGCCGTTTTGCTCAAACCAAGGAAGAATTGATTGAAAGTGTGTTTCCACACATAGGACAACAGTATAAATGTCATATTTGGTTAAGTGAAAGGGCAATTTTAGTGGCGAAAAACAAAGACGTCAGTGAATTGAACATGGTTATACAGTCTAAGATTCCTGGCGAATTGGTTTCGTCCAAGTAATTGGATACGGTAGTTGATTAAGAAAATGTGGTTCACTATCCAACTGAATTCTTGAATTCTTTGGAATTGCCTGGATTACCACCACATAATCTACAAAACCAGCCGCGTTTATGTAATGGTACGAGACTCGCAGTGAAAAATTTAATGGAAAATGTGATTGAAGCGACCATTTTAACTGGAAAATTCAAAGGGGAAGATGTATTGATACCACGAATACCAATGAAACCATCTGATAGGCCATTCGAGTTCAGGCGATTGCAGTTTCCAGTGCGTCTCGCGTTTGCAACGGCTATCAATAAATCACAAGGATAGTCGTTTGGAGTTTCAATTCAATGGTAGTTTCAAAGCCGAATGAGCCGTTCGACCACCATCTAACAAAGTAGCAGCAATACCGGAAGAAGCTAATGCCAATCCAATTTTACTTTGGGCACGTATTGTTGCCAGTAACAATGAAATTAAAAAAGTTTTTCCAGTTCCACCCGGAGCATCCAGAAAATAAAATCCACCAACACCATTGCTAACAACTTGCATGATTTTATCACAAGCCGTTTTCTGTTCAGCATTCAATTTCGTTAGATTTGCTTGAACAAATGCATTCAAATCGTTCTGATCGTACTGCTTTGATCGATTTGGAGATGGCATCCCTAACTGTATCAATGCCTTATTTGCAATTGCTAAACATAAATCCTCAATTTGAATTAAAGCTTCATTGTAAGTTTCCGGTGTATATTCCATATCTAGATTACCACATAATTGACGAACTCGATACAAAATATCTTCAGATAAATAATCCTGATATTTAATTCACAATTCGGGAAGATTCGACCGAAAGCATGTTGACAAAATGATTGCAAATAAAATACGTATTTGATGTGGATGGGCCGAAACAGCTGCATCAGCCAGAGTTTGATCCCAATGCGTATCACTTTCCAACAAATTCAATTTCTGACATGCTTCACGATACGTTGCATACACTAATCCATTTACTGTTCTCAATGATTGAAATGATTCGGACCACGAACATTTAATAAAAACAATCGCAAATAATAACATTCGGCATTATTGATCATTTCCTGTCACTGTATCCGAAACTAAAGTTCTCGGGTATCGTTTGCTGCATTTACCATCAATCATGCAAAGGTGAGTGAATATTTAATTCACCACATGGGCCATGGATCATATTTGTAAGCACGACATCATACAAATCTGGATCAACAGCGCTATCTGGAATCTCAGCAGAAATCACATCGTCCACTTGTTCTGGCAATATTTTTTCAACCAACCAAATTAGGATGTGTGCGTGTGGCAAACCACGCTGCCACAAATGCCACAAATCGCGACAAAGAACAGGCGTGGGAGAAAATAACAAAATCATTCAATGTTGCTTCCCCCGGGCGGGTAAGTTTCTGCATCCATATTTGTATTTTTAGCTTTCTCGGATGAAAACAAATTTGCAATAAACGAGAAAGTCAGAGTGCGGACCAATTCTTCAATTTATGTTGCTTTATTCCTTTATCTCTATGATTTGTACAGAAAAGAGCTGTCAAGTGATTGCGTGAGAAATACCAGAAAATCAAACAGACGCTAAAAGATCGGGCGTATTATTTTTCAAAGGACGCAAAAAAGACCGGTGGCGGTCCACCCAAAAAGGAACTTCCCCCGTTAAGCGAACCAATGAAAAAGTTAGATGAGCTTATAATGCCCTCTACTATTGGTCTTGCTGCAACTGCCGGAGATAGCGATTTGACAATTGCCAACCAATTGGCACTGCAATCCGCCAGCCGCAAATTAGCATCTCCTGGTATGAGTATGATAGAAGTAGATGTTTTAGATGAGATTTCCGTCGATGATGGCTCATACTACTTAGGAGATGCTAATCATAATAATTTGTTTTCCGAAGACATGAATGCGATGGCGAATCCGACTCATCAGCAGTGTTCAAGTGCTGATGCTCTGGCAACTGCTGAAACTGCAACAAATCTGCAAAAACCTGTTGGTGAAATGTTGTCGGAAGATGGTGCAGCTGTTGACCGTACTGGGGAGAGAATGAATCCAAGCAAACTGCGCAAACCGGTGAATTTGTTATTGAACAACCGCCGGTGCAAATCAAAATCGGAACCAGCAAAAATATCAGAGCAAAAGCAGCAGCATTTAACAAAAAAACAGAAAATTGAAATAGAAATTTTGGAATGTGAGAGAGAGCGGTATAAGTTCGAGTGTGAACGGGCTGAACTTGATCGGGATCGAGCTGCACTGGAACGAGAACGTTCGGCCATCGAATTACAGCGGTCAAAGGCTCAACTACTTCACGACACAGAGTTCCATCGTCTTCGTTTGGCCGCTTTTAATAGAGGAAAGGACGTTGAAATCGTGTCGCTCAGTCACACCCCATCAAATCCGATGGGAACGTTATCATCACTCCCAACAGCAGCAGCAAAAAAAGAATATTTTCGTGATTAAGTTCATTAGAAGATACCATTTTTTTTAAATAAATTATGTAAAAAAGTATACATGTGGGTTCGACAAAATTAATAAAAAAAATAAAATACCGAAACTTAAAAAGTTCAAAACAGAGTTTAATTCATAAAATGTTTTTTTTCTTTTAAACGAATGACAAAAATGAATAATAAAATGAAGACAGTAATTTGCTTTGCGACTTTGCTTTTTTTTTCTTTTCCTTTTTTCTCTTCTCTACTTAGCGACTTGACAACCGATCCGAACGAGTTTTCTTCGACTAAATGATTTCTTTTGTTTTTTTTGCTCATTAACATTTCCTTTTCTTTTTTTTTTTAATACTCTTGTCTTCTCTTTTTGTTAATATTCTTTTTTCATTTCTTCTCTTTTACTACTATTTGAATCTTCTATTACAATTTTATTTTAAACTTCTCAACTCAAAATTCCTACACTCGGCCGTCCTGCTCTTCGTCGGTCTCCGACGAATCATCATCGCTTTCCCATTTTGTCCACGGCTTCAGGTAATCGGCAGCTGATGACGTGACGTATGGCCCCTCGCCAGTGCCAATCTTCCTGACGTCATACCGGTCCTGTCCCTTTACCCTGGTCACCTCATATGGCCCGTAGTACTTTGCACACAACTTGTCACCTGGAGCGAACTGTGTTTTTCGAATCGCTACCAAATCCTTCACTGCATACTTCCTTGCTGGTTTTCGACGGCGTAAAGAATACCTTGCATTCTCCTTCTGTATCTTTTCTATTTCAATCTTTGCCTGATCCCTCATCTCTTGACGATCAGCTTCGAATTCGACTATCAGTTCTTCTTCGATCAGCCTTGTTAGTTCTCCTCCTTCTCCTTCTGCGGTTTTCATCTTCACCCCCAGCAGCAGCTCGAATGGTGTGCGCCCTGTAGCTCGATTCGTTGATGAATTAAGAATCTGCTGCAACCTCGAAACTTGAAGGTACCACTTCAGGGGATCTTTTGAAGCGATCATCGAAAGCACAGCAATGATGACTCGGTTTAGGCGCTCGACCTGACCGTTCCCTCTTGGAACGCCGGTGGTTGTGAGCACGTGTATTATTTTCTGCTCATCACAGTAACTCTTGAAGACACCTGCTGTGAACGCCGCTCCTCGGTCGGAGATCAACCGCTGTGGATTCCCGAACACCTCACTTTGCAGAACTAATTTTTTAAGTGTTTCATCAGATGTCGTCGTCTTTACTGGGTACAACCAAGAAAACTTAGTAAACGCATCAATAATAACAAAAAGGTACTTATAGTTTTTCGATGTAGCCGGCAACGGTCCTAAGTGATCGATGTGATAAGTATGGAGAGGAACATCAAACTTATCAATCTGCCTCAGTATACCCTCCTGCTTCCCCGCCTTTCTCGAAGCAATGATGCAAGGAACACAATTTGCCACCACCCCTTCAACCTTTTTCCCCAGCTTAGGAATATAGAAGCTCTGACTCAGCTGCTTCTCCATCCTGCGTACACTAGCATGACCCTGACTGTGCAAATCCTTGATGATGGAACCTTGGATTCTTTTTGGCGCCACGAGCAAATAGTGTCCGTCAACAAACTTGTAGAGAACATCACGCCGCAGAGAATAGTTATCGAACTCTCTCTCAGCAAGAATGGACTTGATCAAGTTGCAGTGTTCGTCCTTCTCCTGCGCTTGGCGAATCCTGCAAAGAATTTCGGACTCGATATTAAGTACTGAAGGATACCTACTTAAAGCGTCAGCGTGCTTCATCGCATCTGCTGGCTTGTGGTTGACAGAACAGTCGAATTCCTCCATAAGCAGTGCCCATCTCGCTACTCGACAATTCAGTTCTTTGCCCCGCATGGTGTAGTAAAACGCCTGGCAGTCGGTGAAAATTTGAAATTTAATTCCCAAAAGGTAAGATCGTAGCTTCTTTAGCGACTTTACGATTGCCAAAACCTCTAGATCGTAACTGCTATACTGTTGCTCGGCTTTAGACGTCTTGAAACTGACGAAGAAAACGGGATGGAACTTTGTATCGTCACTTTTCTGCAGAAGAACGGCACCTAAACCGTCTTTACTGGCATCCGTGTGAAGTTGTGTCTCTCTAAATGGGTTGAACAGTTTCAACACCGGCTCGCTGCACAGCTTCTCCTTTAGAATGTTGAATGATCCTTGCTCTTTTTCGGTCCAGTGAAATTCCCTATTTCCCTTAAGCAAATCGGTCAGCGGCTTCGCCAAAACGGAATAACCGGAAATGAATTTTCGGAAAAATCCGGTTAACCCAAGAAAAGACTGCACGTCCTTCACAGACTTCGGACGAGGAAAACCGGATACTGCCCGTGTCTTTTCGTATGATGGCCTGATTTCTCCCCGCTCCAACTCGTGTCCCAAAAAACTGATCTTCGACTGAGCAAAAGAGCACTTGCTCCACTTAATCTGCAGGCCATGTTCCTCGGCGAGTGACAGCACATCTTTAAGTGTCTTCAAATTCTCTTCCACCTCTTTTGTCGGGATGATGATGTCGTCGATGTATATAAAAATCTTCTTCGCTCGAACAAGTTGTTGAAAAATCGTATTGATGAAACGCTGGAAAACGGCAGGCGAGTTGCACAGTCCGAACGGAACTTTATTAAATTCGAACTGTCCGTCAGCTGTTATAAACGCAGTGAATTTTTTGCTCTCCTCAGCTATGTCCACATGGAAAAATCCATTTCGTAAGTCTAGCGTAGTGAATATTCGAGCATCGTAAAGGTCTTCTAACAGTTCTTCAATGACAGGCAACGGATATCTATCCTTCACCATCTTAGCATTAAGACGTCGATAGTCAATGCATAACCTCGATGATCCGTCTTTTTTCTTTGCCAGTACCACTGGACTAGCAAAATCCGAATTGCTTGGTCTGACGATGCCTTCCCTTATCCAAGCATTCACCTGCTCTGCAATCAGTTGTTTCTCAGCGGGAGCGAAACGACGGGGCTTTTGGTATATTGGCTTTTCATCTTCTAGAAATATTTTTAAATTAATACAAGACGTTTCAGGCCTTACCGATCGATAATTGTATATTAGGCGCTCCACAGTCAATCGCGTTTCAGGGTCCTCTATTGCCAGCAAACTTTCAATTTCGAGATCTTCGGTAACTTGCAACACTGCCATCAACTTGTAAAAATCGCCTTCGTCACCATCATCGTTTTCTGTTGCTTCTATCTGGTCGCTTTCGTCTGCCTCCTTCGCGTCACCTCCATCTGCTTCAATGTGCTGGATCTTCTCTTTTGCTTGGATGGATGTTACTTTTCCGCCATCTAGAACGACAACAACTTGTTCCAAAAAATCCTTACCCAAGAGGAAATCGTGCTTCAGCCAATAATCGGGAACCGCATGCAATTGCACTTCCAAATTCTTCGGCCCTACCGCTAAACTTGTATTGATTGAGCCCAAAGTTGACTTCTTGGAGTGCCCAATGCCATTAATGGAAATGCTCGGACCACGAATAGAATTGTGATCAGCTACATTCTGAACAGATTCGCGTGCAAGGGTGACGTCACTTCCAGTGTCAAGCAGAGCTTCAAACGGTCGCTCACCAAGTCCAACTTCCACCACTGGATCTGCGCGAAAAATCACGTTCACATTGCTGGTGCTGGCTGCCGACCTCGCTGATTTCTTTGGGCACTGCGGTGCTATGTGTCCAAAGTCGTTGCACGCAAAACACCTAGGTCCTTTATCTTTATTTGGGCAATTTTCCGTTTGGTGCGATCTGCCGCCACACTTAGAACACCTTTTACGCTGACTTACAACCCCGCGCAAATTTTCCGACTTGTTCTGCTGTCCACTCGTTTGCTTCTTTACAAATTCGTAAGCTTTGAACTTTTCTTTTAATTCCTCTGGCGTTTAGGCTTCGTAGAGTGTAATTTTATTCCTCGGATCATCAACAATCCCATTGACAATATAAGTCACCAAAGACTTGCCATCGATGTTTCCATGTGCCGCTAGTTGTTTCATCGCGTAGAAGTATTCGAGAAATGTCTCGCCGTTAGATTTTTTTCTGCCTTCTAAAGCGCGATGGATGGAGATAGTGGTGAGGGGAACGTCGAATTCGCTGATGAGGAATGTTCTTAGCGCTTCCCAACTACGAACACCGGTCTCGGATTCCACTGCCAATTTCGCCGCGCCGTCTAATAACCGCCTGCAGTACAAGTACCGTTGCACCTCCCCCCAATGGCACACAGTAGCAGCGTCCTCAAAGTTCTTCAACCAGGTTTTGATGTTTTTTCCCGCTTCGCCGTTGAACTTTTCTAGAGACTCGTCGACGTCTCTGAAAGGGATAGAATTATTTACCGTTCTTATAATCGACTCACTCTCACTGTCGTCTTCATTGGTTTTTGGCGGCATTGCGGTTAATGTTTTAACTGTGTCTCTTGGAGTTTTTTCTAAAAAGTCCCGCCAAGCTCTGACCAAATCTTTCTTTTTTTTATATGAGTACTTAACGTTGTTGTTATTTAAGAGGAATTTTAGCTGTTCCGTCGTGAGCTCATGGAAATTTTCCATTAGACGGAAACCATGTAATATAATAAAACAACCCTTTTTTTTTGTTTTAATCTTAAACTATGGATATCACGATCAAAATACGGGGATATCCCACTTCTGACACCAAATTTTGTGGGTTCGACAAAATTAATAAAAAAAATAAAATACCGAAACTTAAAAAGTTCAAAACAGAGTTTAATTCATAAAATGTTTTTTTTCTTTTAAACGAATGACAAAAATGAATAATAAAATGAAGACAGTAATTTGCTTTGCGACTTTGCTTTTTTTTTTCTTTTCCTTTTTTCTCTTCTCTACTTAGCGACTTGACAACCGATCCGAACGAGTTTTCTTCGACTAAATGATTTCTTTTGTTTTTTTTGCTCATTAACATTTCCTTTTCTTTTTTTTTTTAATACTCTTGTCTTCTCTTTTTGTTAATATTCTTTTTTCATTTCTTCTCTTTTACTACTATTTGAATCTTCTATTACAATTTTATTTTAAACTTCTCAACTCAAAATTCCTACATACATTTTTCACGTTTGTTTATATTTCTCATTCATTCTTCTTCATTTATTGGACTGTTTTCAGCTTGATCTAAAATCGGCTGAAAATATGTGCGAACCAATCGAGAGCGGACATTGTTAGTGGGTGCTGCTGTTGTTTGCAAAGGCGTAGCCGAAGGAACATATGTGGCGGCTAACATATCGGACAATCCGTTCACTTCCGGTGGTGGTTCTGATTCATTCTCGTCAATAGCTACGTTGTGGAGAACAGCACAAGCAATTGTAATCAACTGTACAGTCTCCACTCTGCACTTTAAGCCAGTGACCAACACTGGAAAACGCCTTTTCCAAATGCCGTACGAACGTTCTACGCAATTGCGAGTGCGAATCTGCGATTCATTATATAAATTTTCTACGGAGTTCGTGACATTCAAAAAAGGTGTCGCGAGATAGTTTGTATTAGTGTAACCCGAATCACCAACAAGAATAAATTGCTTGAACTCGCCTCTTTCGAATCGTTGTTTCAAACTCGACAGGTTGAAAATGCGTTGATCATGAGTGGAGCCCTATTAAGGAAAATACATACAAAATTAAAACCGATTTGAAATGTTAATTTTTCATGTAAGCTATACCTGCCAACGGGCGACGATATCGTTTATCTTTAAATTTGCATCACAAACCGTTTGAACGTTTAGGGAAAACCATCCCTTACGATTCCTAAAATTTTCTGGGTCAGTTCCACCTGGTGATTGAATTCGGATATGCGTACAATCAATCGCGCCAATAGTTCGAGGGAATTTTGCTTTGGCGAAAAAGTTAGATGCTGCTTGCAGCAGTTCCAATTGCGTTTCCGGCATCCGAATAAATTGTGGCGCAAGATTGACAATTGCTCTCGACACTCGTTTCAACATATGATGCACGGTGGCAATGCTTACGCCAATGAAATCGGCCACCGCCAATTGAATTGATCCGAGTGCATAGTACCGTAATACGATTAATAATTGGGTTATTGGTCGTAATTCACGCGATCTATCGAAGAATAAAACCACGTATCTTAATGAAATATAGGTACAATATTCGACGTAAAATACCTTCTCTCGTCGTACGGCAACGAATTCATTATAAGTTGAAGCACCATCATTGTCGTCCGCTTTGAGAGACGAAAACGATATATGAAGTCGCGGTCGTCCCATTTTTCGAGTCCAACACGTGGTAGCATCTTATATTGACGTCTTTCACAGACCAAATTGCGCTCGTTTTCTTCGCTGCCCGAATCAGACGATGGCCAATCCTCCCAAAAATAATTTGAACGATACATTGTTTAAGTTTTAAAAATTAATATTTGATTATTTTCGCCACTTGATTTGATGTTCGCACAGTCAAAAACAGAAATGAGAAAAAAAAATCTGACATTTGACGTTAAAATTCCCAAGTTTGCTCTACAACTTCTACTATTTCGGAGTTGAGCAAATCCAAAGTTGAGCGTGCCAACTTTGAGTGAATAAAAACAATTTCTCAAGTTGAGAATAAAAATCCCCGAGTTGTATTCAACTTCGAGTGAATAAAATCACCCTAAGTGGATTACTCGACTTTTCTAATTTTCGAGATATGTTAGTTTTCTCATACCTTGATTCGATATAAATGTAGTGCAATAGACAACGAACTTATTTTCCTAATCTGCCGCCACCAATTGGGTATTATAAAGAATTAGTGCAAAAAATGGGTAACTGACCTTTTTTTAAATTCAATATTTTTTCTCAACAAAATATTTCTATACCAATAAATATTTGTCACAATTTTACTATTTTAACTTCAAACAGTGTCTATGTTCAAAAAGTCGTTTCAAAAGGAAGCAAAACTTTTTTTTTATCTCTTGAGAGTGTGGAAAGTAAAGTTACCCTATAATGGCATTCAGGTGACGATATGTAACGAACTTAACAAATAGTTTATTTATTTATTTATTTATTTATTTAATCAATTAGAATACAATCTATTAGACTAAGAATAAATACATAATATAACTGCTGGTGGGTACCTATATTCATTCATATATAACATTACAAAATAAATATGTGTTACATTGATTTTCATTAAATTGAATATAATTAAGCACTATTAGAACATAATGTTGAAATATTATTTAATACCATAGATTTAAAGATATCTCTAGAAAGATTCGAATAAAAATCAACTGAATTACAAATTAAAGTTGCTTCTCTGATGCAACGGGATATAGTCTCGTTTCGTCCATAATTGCTACGATGAAACTGTTCATAAATTAAAAATCGACAACTTGTAGTCCTTGATGGTGCATTGCCTTCACTCACTAATGCTACCAACGGGGGACACTTTATATGATATGTTATAATATCTCTTATAAACATTACGGTAAAGTATACCCTGCGATTTTTTAGAGATTGCATTCCAAATAATAAACACCTACTATTATAGGATGGCCTTGGAATTCTCCAATTTAACTTGAAGAACGCATATCTAGTAAATTTTCCTTGTACTTTCTCAATTCTTTCCATTTAATTATTGTAGTAAGGATTCCAAACTATGCTACAATACTCCAGAACTGATCTTACTAGAGAAATATATAATGACTTTAGAGTATAAGGATCCGAGAATTCTCTAGTGTTTCTTTTAATAAAACCAAGCATTTGGTTAGCTTTATTAATAATATAGTCGTAGTGTGGTAAGAATGACAGCGTTGTGTCTAATACAACCCCTAAATCTTTCTTCCTTCTTACTCGCTCAAGATTAATGTTATTGATATTATAATCAAACAAAATTGGATTTTGATTCCTGAAACATGACAAAACTTGACATTTTGAAATGTTAAGATGAAGCAGATTCCGTTTGCACCAATGATCAAGTCTCGTCAGATCTTTTAAGAGAAGACAACAATCCGATTCACATCGTATCTTACGATAGAGTTTGAGATCATCGGCAAATATAAGGCAAGTCGAATCAATAAACATACCGGGTATGTCATTGACAAATAACCAAAATAATAATGGTCCTAGATGACTTCCTTGTGGGACCCCTGACGGAACTGAAATGTTATTTGAGAGCGAATAGTCAATTTTTACTATTTGGACTCTACCCGTCAAATATGATTCCAACCACTTTAGTAAAGAAGAATGGATACCAAAAGAGAATATTTTACTAAGTAGAACTTTATGATTTATTCTGTCAAATGCTTTCGCAAAATCAGTAAAAATAATATCAGTTTGCCACTTTTTTTCCATGTTTGATATGATGGCGTTAGTCATTAACGCTAGGTTTGTTGCCGTTGATTTGCCTGACATAAAACCATGTTGAGACACTGATATGTAGTTCTGAACCAATTGTGATAATTTATTACAAACTATTTTCTCAAATATTTTTGGTAGAGCTGAAATCTTACATATTGGCCTGTAGTTTGTTATTTCGCGCTTTGACCCGGATTTAAAAATGGGAGACAAAAACGAAATTTTTCAACTGTCCAAAAATTTGCCTTCTACAAGAGAAAGGTTAAAAATTATTGAAAGTGGCTCAACTATCGCAATGGCACACTTCTTTAAAAGAACAGCAAGAATTCCGTCAGGTCCTACTCCTTTACTAGCATCCAATGCTGATAAAGCCTCTTCTATATCCAATGGACTGAGAACAATCGAACCGATGTCGACAACTCTACTAACAGAGGGCATTTCTTGTATGGAGGGAGCGTCCAATGAATACACCGATTGGAAATAGTTCGCGAATAAGTTGCAGATTTGTGGCACCTCACTAGTCGTTGAGTCAAGGTACTTCATGCAACTTGGTATTCCATTTGACTTACGCTTTGAGTTTATGAAATTCCAAAAATATTTACTGTGTGATTTTAGATCGCTCTCAATTGATAGCAAATAATTTCGATACATAAATTTATTCAAAACATCGAACTCACGTTGGCGATTTAAGTAATTTATGCGCAGATCTAGATTCTCTTCGTCGATTTTATAAAGTTTGAATGCTTTATTTTTCTTGTTTTTGAGATTATTCAACCTTCTGTTAAACCAGGCCGGACTATTGTTATTTTTTAAACGTTTTACAGGTACAAATAATTCAATTGCACCTTTTAAAATTCTAGAGAAAACGGAGTAAGTGTTTTCCAAACTCAAAGAACTCAGAATATTTTGTCACGAAAAAGACAACAAATAATCAACCATTGCATCATAGTCCTTTTCGAAAATCATATATAGTCTTGTGATTGGATATTAATTTCTTTATATAATGATAAAAGAAGATGTTGCCATCAATTGCAATATATGATGAATTTAGTTTTTGATAACCGGGAGGTTTGACTTATCAAGACAAATGTTATACTCAATGTCCACAAAAATCAGATCAAGTATCCGGTTAATATTATTTCGTAGAGAATTTACTTGAATTAAATTATATTGACACAAAAAATCTATAACAAAGGATTCTATTTCCGTTCAAACATTAAAAGGAACCAAACACCTGTCTTCCAAGTCCAATGTCCATTCAATGTTACAAAGATTGAAGTCACCCGTCAATAGAATATGTTGCGAACTTTTCAGATTATCTAATATAGACTTTAAATTATTTAAATGAGCGCTATACAAATTTAAAATACTCCTAGGTGGAATATAACTAGCAGAAACGAATAATTCTGATTGACCTATTTTAACACATACTATAAGTTGGTCAATGTCTAATTCCGAGTTAGAAGAGTTTGATTCCAAGCCAATCAAACTACATGCCAGTGAAGCACGAATTGCAACCAATACTCCTCCACCTCTTTCCATCCCTGACATTTGTGTAGATCTGTCTTTTCTAAAAACAGTGTAATAATTGGGAAAACATTCAACACTTAAATGATTATCTGTTAACCAAGTTTCAGTTAGGATAATAATGTCATACGTATATGAAGAAAACGATACATAAATATGATCTAATCTGGTCCTTAGCCCACCAACATTTTGATAATAGAAAGATACATTTTCAAAACTACTTGATGATGTCTTCGGCAATCCAGCAGGAACATTTTGTAGAACGGGATTTCTATCTATATCGTCAGCAAGTGATGTTATGTAAGATTGACTGATTTGGGAGCTCTGTCGTTTTTTGGATGATTTATAAATGGCTTTACTTTAACACCCCAAGGCCATAACGAAGCATCACTCATAAGTTGGTCATAACAATCTGATGGAACACTTAATTTGAAATTGATATCGGATGGGGAAATGTCTTTTTTTAATAATTTGAAACACTTAAAGTCATTAAAGGGTATATTAGATTGGGCTGATATGTGATTGATAATATCATCCGGCAGAGTATTCACCTTGAACTTCGTAACATGCAGCCATTTAGAAGGAGTTAATGCATTGAGAGAGCTACAACCTGTCCCAACCAGTTCCTGATTTTGTTTAGAGTTTTGTTTTCTCTGGACCTTTTCCCACTTGCTACTATTGTTTACCTTTGCAGCATGTTTATGTATCTCTACATTTTGTTCTGGTTTTGTTAATTTAATTAATATAATTTAATTTGATTTAATAATTTAATTTTGTTAATTATAGTAAATTTAAGACTAGCGCAAATAAAAGGTTCGCCATTATTTTGATATTACTTTTTGTACTAGAATGTGAAGCCTTTGTCGTCGGCGCCAGCTGAGAAACGAAGCTTTTCATTTTTCTCCCATGTATTGGTTCTGTTGTTTTTTGATAAATTTTGTGTTTATGGTTCTTCAGCAAGGACACTAGTTATTTCGCGTTGTTTCTATGTTTTGAACTTCAAGGGATTTTTTTGCGACAAATTTTGGTTTAATGAAGAGATCATATTGTATTTACTGGCAGCAACAAATTTGAATGTGAGGAACTTGAATGAAATAATGAAACATTTTTAGAAATAATCATCCCTATTGAAGTATTTTTTCGGGGAAATTTTTTCCACCGAGGTATACCTCGACAGGAGTGATGCCACAGGCAGTACTACCTTGTAAAGATTCTGAGAAGCTGTACAAATGTCCGCTCGATGTGCAATACGAAAAATGGTTGGACTTAATAAAGTGTTTGCAACGCCCACACATTGAGATGTTTTAGTGAAAAAAATGGCTTCGGTAAAAACCTAAGGTAATTTGAAGAAAAAAAACATGAAAAGGTTACAGTCCGCTGTGCGGATTGTTTATAGCTCTCCCATCCCATTCTTAAAATTGATATCACCAAAATGTTGGTTTTATGCAAATAGATATTGAAAATGATATTGTCCATACATTCTCCTGCATCTCCGGCATAGGGTATACAAATGAATTAAGAAAAGGAAGGAAAGCGCCTAAGAAACTTGGGCACCCGTATAACATATGGACGAAATATTTATGTCATCAAAACCAATGATTTTGGATCGACACTTTTTTTCGAATATTTTAAAATTTTACCGAAAAAGGATCTTTGCTGAAAACGCCCCCAAATAGTGGGCGTGGAAAAAACTTCATATGGACAATATATAGCTATTAAGATTCGCCAAATATCCTATTTTAAAACTTATCATAATATCCTAACCGATTGGCTAAAAACAAAGTTTTATTGAAAAGGGTGCGTGGCATTGGGCGGATTGGGTGGCCGCGGTGTAGTGGTAATGAGTTCGCCTGTTGAGTGGAAGATTGCGCGTTCAATCCCAGCCAAGATCCATTTCACTTTTATTAAAAAAAAATAAAAAAAATCGGTAGTTATACCTAAAAAAATGCACCATCTTAAAAATGTTTTTTCATATTTAACGAACACAAGAAACAGTGACTCCCCGAAAATAGTTCGGACATCACCAATGGTAAGTCATCCAAAGTCATCCAAAATCTTTCCTGGCACTCTCTTTCTTCCCTTTCTCAAACGCTTGTACTGTGGCTTAAACATAAAGGGTATTCATAATCTTTTGAGTGAAAAAAAATTTAAAATTTTTTTACACTTGTTCTGTAGCCGCGGAAGAGGATACTATATACGAAATTTAATTATCTTAGCTCAAAATTGAAGGCCCAATATCAGGTGACACACAGACGGACGGACAGACAGACATGGCTAAATCGACTCAGGTAGCGATTCTGAGTAGATTTCGAGGTATATTGCTCTTTGTTACAAACTACGTATTAAAACTAATAACCTCCTATGGGATAGGGCATAAAAATCGATAATAGGCGTGCTGTTTTCTTAATCTATATAGGCTTAGATAAAAAGAAAAAAAAAATGCTAATCCGTGATCTGGAAGCGTTTCAATTTTTACTGGCATTTAATTTTTTTTGCAAATTAAGTCCAATTTTTTTACTTCATCCGCTCCTACACTTGTTATAATGTTTTCGCGATATCTATATAGGCTATGTTGTGTTTCCATTTAACACGTAAATTGTTTGCCCCAGCCTATAAAGATTTGAAGTAAAGAGAAAAAACGGCTAACTTTGTTATGAACATTTGGGTTTAGGACGTATTCCTTTAATATGATTTTCCTAGCATAGGCTATGATATAGGATATTTAACGATTCGGCCGATGGTTTGTATCCATCTCACGGTTTTAGTTCATATGTATATTCTTTAAGCTAACATACAAATATTTGAAAAAATTATGAGTTCAATAGATGTCTTAAAATTAAAATTAATAATGTTTACGATTGTAGCTATAAGTGGATCATTGTTCAAGTACTGGGCACATGACCCTACCAACTGTTTTTGTTTTGTATGATAATGGTTTAACTGTTCATTTCTTTTAAACTATAAATAATCTTAAACTAGTGTATTCATTACTTCAACCATTATAAGTTGAACGTTAGAATCTAACCTCACGTAAACAATTTCAAAAAAATAAACAAAAACTTCTAAGAATTTCGCGACTCTTTTTTAACTCTATGAAACAAAAGTAAAATCCAAAAAAATATAACTATCTCAAACATTTGATCGTAAATTCTATTTACCTTTAATTGTAAGTAATGCATAACAGTTGTTGTGTCGTGAAATTTATTTGGTTATATATCAGAAGTGTTTGCCAAATTAATGCACTCAAAAATCATAATAAAATTTCAATAAATCTATATATATAAAAAAAGTTGTAAAAAGTGTATGTAACCGATGTTAGCCATAATGCGTTGACAGATTTTCAATTTTTTTGTTTGTTTGAAAGGTTGCATCAATGCGGTGGTTCTTATATAAGTTAACGCAAAATAAATTAAAATACAATCATGCAAAAAAAGTAACACGAACCACGACCCACGACCTAGTTTCCGTCATTCAGTGCAGCAGACGTAATTCTAAGAATTGTTTGTTTTATTGATTGTGCATTTCCTTTCACACGCCTTTATTGTGTGTCAGCGAAATTAATTAATAAATGCATGTGGATTGTTGTTTTGAATTTAGTCTTAAGTTTTTATCGGTTTAATAAAGGTTAGGCATTCTGCCTGAAAAAATATTTTTTATAATAACTCTGCGTGTTTCCTGGCGCCCGAGCAGGGGCTGTTGATTTTTAACTGCTCAAGTGTATACCGCGAATAAAAAGTAGTTAACGATAACCAAGTTAGTACATACCGCGAATGAAAAGTAGTTAACGATAACCAAGTTAGTACATACCGCGAATAAAAAGTAGTTAACGATAACCAAGTTAGTACATACCGCGAATAAAAAGTAGTTGACGATAACCAAGTTAACAAGAACGATACTTAGTGCGCGAAATAATTAAATATAACCAAATTAGTGTTTTGTGCAATTAAACTAAGCTTGCGAATATTAACGCAAGTGTGAGACAATCTTTAAAAAATTGGTGACAACCAAGCACCATAAAGACTTGTCAAAACTGTGGACACCAAGCCACAGGTGAGCAGAGCAGTGTTCGTGAAAGGGAAAAGAGGCCCCTTAGTAGACCCATAAACCAAGGACAAAAAGGAGTCCTGATTGGACAGCAGCCCTATCCAACCATCAGCAGTTCCTGGACCCTACCAAATCGTTATGGAAATCAAAGCCGCAGTAGTAATATTTTTTTTGTAAGTTATATTTACCTTTAAAAAAAAAACATTTAAACTAAGACTCACTTTCAATCTATCGATTGAATTTTATTAGATTTAGAGCGAAACAATTAAATTAACTAATTGTAAACATTTACAAATTCTGTACCCTAAATTCGTTTATCATTGCTTCAATTATTTTCTGAAAAAAAAAGAAAAAACAAAAAGATTTTTTTTATTATTATGTCGAATCCAAGTAATTTAATCAGGCCATCACGCCTAGATATGCCCCCTGAAAATGTCGTTCCTCCTCCTAATGCACCCGTTTATAATGCAATAAACGAAGAAACAATAAACTTCATTACAAGACTAGTAACAGACACATTGCAAATACAAGGACGACACATTTTTAATTCAATTATGAATCCCGCGTCAGACATTAACAATGACATCGACCAACCCATTAACATAACTAACGACGTAAATTTATCCGACATGGACAAGATACCGGATGTGGTAAAAAGCCTCCGAGTATTTTCCGGACAACCCGAAGAGTTCAAATTTTGGAAGAAGAGTGTTGAACGAATACTGAAGATTTACGAGCACCTCAAGGGTACTCCTAAGTATTACGGAATTCTGTCAGTTATTCGAAATAAAATAACTGGTCATGCGACATAGCGTTAGAATCTTACAATACGCCATTAAGTTGGGAAAAAATATCCAAATGTCTTACTCTGCATTATGCAGATAAAAGAGACTTAGGCACCCTTGAATACCAGATGACTACTCTAGTACAAGGTCATAACTCTATTCCCGAATTTTATCAAATAGTGTACCACCATTTGTCTCTTATTCTTAGCAAACTTGGGTCTATGAGTATGAGTCAAGAATCCCTTAATAACATGACTCAATGCTATCGAGATAAAGCCCTCGACACATTTGTCAGAGGACTTAAAGGCGATTTGCCTAGACTCTTAAGTATACGAGAGCCAGCGGATCTACCACAAGCCCTACATCTTTGTTTAAAATTGCAAAATGTGGACTTCCGTGCTCACCATGCTAACAACTCCCAACCCAATATTCGAAGGCCGATCCAACAATCATCCCCACCGGTTCCTCCAAGAAGACACGATGTACTTCTTCCGAAACCAATTCCCACCCCAAGACGTGATTTTTTTCCGCAACTTCTTCACAACCCTCGTAATCCCCAACCTCTTCAAGTTTACAGAAAACCACAGTTTCAGCAAAGACATCACCAACAGCAGATGCCAGCAAACCACCGCCAACTTCCTCCAAAACCAATGGACACCGACTACTCTATAAAATCCCAAAAGGTGAACTATCAAAAAAGGCCTCGGAATCCGCAATTCCACAGAAACGCCAACATTCGCAGCAAGTCCATCAGTCGCCCAAAATGCAGCGAGTTTACCACATTGAAGATTCCAACCAGAATGAAAAAGAGGAAGAAGATTACGAAACTTTTATAAGCCAATAAGACGAACTTTACGAACAGACTCTTACTGACTATACTGACCCCCACGAAGATTCTAATCTCGACCTTCCAGATCAACTAGAAGATATATATTTTTTAGATTAAAGAGCTCTTCGCTTCCATACAAATTCTTAAATTCCTGATAGACACCGGATCTAATAGAGATAACATACAACCCCGTCACATAAGAAATCCTCTTCCAAACGAAAAATTTTTTTACGCTAATTCAGTCGGAGGAAACATAAAAATCACACATCATTCCTTTGTTCAACTCTTTAGCCCCAATATAGATAAAATAAAATTCTACATTCTCCCCAGTCTTATCTCCTTTGATGGTATTATTGGTAACGACACGTTAAAGAAATTAAATACTGTCATTTATACCAGAGAAAATTACATGACAATTCATTCAAACATTTTAATACCACTCAAACAACAGACAACAGAAACTGTCAATAATGTAAACATAAGCACTTCTCATTTAAATAAAGAAGATTCTACTAACCTTATGAAAGTCATTAATAAATTCACTACTCTTTTTTCCGACCCCGATGAAAAATTAACTTACACGACAACAGTTAAGGGAGAAATCCGTACTACAAGCTCCGAACCAATTTATTCAAAATCATACCCGTACCCAAGAGCACTTAGGGAAGAAGTCGATAAACAAATAAATACATTACTTGAAGACGGTATCATCAGACCGTCTAAGTCACCATACAATTCACCGGTTTGGATCGTCCCAAAAAAAATGGACGCATCCATTGAAAAAAAATACCGTCTCGTAATAGATTACAGGAAATTGAACTCAGTCACTGTAGCAGATAGGTATCCTATTCCTGAGATTAATGAGGTTCTCGCCAATCTTGGCGACAATAATTGGTTTACTCTAGTTGACTTGAAGAGCGGATTTCATCAGATCTTACTAAAAGAAAATGATATTGAGAAAACCGCATTTTCTGTTAACAATGGGAAGTACGAGTTCACACGTCTCCCATTCGGCCTGAAGAACGCACCAGCCATTTTTCAAAGAACTCTTGACGACATTCTAAGAGAACATATCGGAAAATGTTGCTATGTGTATATCGACGACATCGTTATCTTTGCCAAAAATAAAACTGAACATCTAGAGAACCTTAAAGCTGTATTTGAGACCTAAGAACGTGCCAACATGAAAATCCAGTTGGACAAATGCGAATTTTTCCAAGAAGAAATTGAATTTTTAGGATTTGTTATAGGCAAAAACGGTATCAAAACCAATCCAAAAAAAAGTTCAAGCCATCTCTAAATTACCTCCACCCAAAACCTTAAAAGACCTGCGCTCATTCTTAGGTATGTCAGGCTATTATCGACGATTTATAAAAGATTACGCCAAAATAGCGAAACCCCTGACATCCCTTTTAAGAGGGGAAGACGGACGAGTGTCCAAGCACCTTTCTAAGAACAAAGTCATTGAATTCAATACAGATGCGCTAAACTCTTTCAAAAAAATAATAGAATCATTAGTTTCCCAGGAAGTTACTTTAAATTACCCAGACTTCAAAAAAGAATTTGAACTCACGACGGACGCCTCAAATTATGCCATAGGCGCTGTCTTATCCCAAGACAATAAACCAATAACGTTTTTATCAAGAACACTAACTACAACTGAAGAACATTATGCCACTAACAAGAAAGAGATGCTCGCTATTATCTGGGCTCTTAACTCGCTTAGGAATTTCCTTTACGGATCTAAAAAGGTGAAAATTTACACGGACCACCAACCACTGACATATGCCCTAAGTATCAGTCGCTCTCCAACTCCCGAAGTGGTTTAGTGGTGGCTTAGTTAACGGAAGTGATTTACAAAATCCTATAGTGACTTAAAGTGAATTAAAAAGGCAAGTTGGCCTATCGAAATTTTATAAGCCATTTGGTGCAGTGCATATAGCACTCGGCTGGCACTCCGAGCTACCCTGGTTCGATTCCCAACCGGGCGTACGCTTTATTTTTTTTTTTTTTTGTTTTTTTATTTTAACATAAAATTTAACTCAAATAAAAAGAGTTTGTTAAGTGTTCCGCAGCCGAACTAGTAGTGACGACAGGCGGGCAAGCGCAAGAGGGCGGGTTCAAATCCCGGCTGAGCAAAGAATTGTTGGAGGCTTTTTTCCACAATCGAGAAATTACAAATTTCATCGAGTGGGAAAACCGCCAAATGGAAAAGAAAGAGCTAACGGGGGATATCCCAGCAAATACGGGACCGACGATAGCGAAGAGAAAAAAACAAATAAATTGTACGCCGAATTTGGTCAAGCGGCGTACGAAAACCGCTTCAGCCACGCTGCCTGCTGAAGCGATGACGTCTTCGACATCAGCGGCAGCAAAATTGCAACAACAACTTGCCTCTCCATCAGATGATGCAGAGGTATCATACATCTCCGATGAAGGGGAAGGACCGTACACTACCGAGGATAGCAACAGGTTTGCGGTGCTGTCAACGGATGATGATGATATTGAGGAGGAGGAGGAGGAGCTTAAAACCAAGCAAATAAGTTCATTTGAGGACCAAATTAACATTATAAAATCCCAATTAGAACCGCTGGTTAGAGCCCTCAGACAAAAACAACAGAAGCGTCGCGAGAACGCAAGCAATAAACCAGCAACAAAAACAGCATAAGCAGCAAAAGAAGCAGCCTCAACAACAACAACAACAACAGCAGCAGCAGAAGAAGCGGCAACAACAACAGAACAGCAGCAGCAGCAGCAGCAGCCACAGCCGCCGAAAAAAGAAAAAGTGCCACCCATCAATACCTACAAAATGGACCTCAAGGAGACTATTGAAATATGTAAGTCGGCCATAGGCTCCAATTTTACAATTAAAAGATTAAGTCAGGATAGGCATGCTATCCACTGCCTAACAGTGGAGCATTATAAAATAATTAAGCAATTGCTTGCAGATACCACAACGGAGTTCTTCACATTTACTCCGAAAGTAGAAAAGTGCCAGACGGTTGTCTTAAAGGGCCTAGATTCCTCAACGGGAGAATCGGAAACTGCCGATCTTCCTAGTACAGCTATCGCCCCAAAGCAAAATGTAACAGTTGAGGAGTATCTCAGTCCTCAACTTCCAGGTTGTACGTTGGGAAAAATTAAAAAGAGGTGACAGCATGCTTCAATGCATGCGTTGCCAAAGGTTCGGCCACGCCTCAGCCAACTGCGAAATGCAGTCACGCTGTGTTAAGTGTGGAGAGAACCACAACATAGGAGAGTGCAGGTTAGGAAAGGAGCGGGTCGATGACATGACCCTGCTTAAATGTGCACTATGCGGTGACGGCGGGCACCCCGCAAACTATCGGGGCTGTCCAAAGTTTCAGCAACTTAAAATAAATAAAAAAGCGAAGCAAACGGTAGTGGCAAATCAGCCAGGCGTTCGTCCTCCCTCAATGTCCGTCAATCCCCAAATTTCCTATGCCCAAATGGCGTCAGGAAAGGGAAAAATGGTACAGCATCCACCTAAGGAAGCCAGACAGGCCCCCGTGCCTCAGGCTCCAGCAGTGGATGCGGATTTGTTGACTGCGTTGAGGGCCATTCAAGGTCAGCTAGCCGGTCTTCAAAACCAGCTACGGGAGCAGGCGTCAAGGGTAGACTATATCTACTCCTTGTTGCCGAGCTTAACGCAACTTAGATCGTAATGGGCGCGCTGTCAGAGAGATACTTGAAGATCCTGGCTGTGAATGTAAATTCACTGATTAGGATCGAACGTAGAGCTAATCTTTTCCAGCTGCTTACAGACCAAAGTCCCGATGTGCTTATGGCTAGCGAAACTAAGCTAAACCAGAAGCATAAATTGGCCAATAGTTATTACAATATCGTAAGAAGGGACCGACCCAACTCCACTCAAGGAGGCGGAGTCGCTATCTTTATACGAAAAGGCATTAGTTATAAGGTCATATATAGTGGTGAAGTGCGCCGATTCCGGCTGCTGGAAGCCTGCGTCATACGCATTCCTCTCCAACAAGGGAAGCGACTGTATGTGATAGCGGCCTACGCACCGGAAGCACCTCAGCCTACACCTTTTACAACAGAGCTCGGAAAACTTTTCGAATCTCTTAGACTGAACTCAGTGGAGAACTTTTATCTTTTGGCCGGAGATTTAAATGCCAAACACGAAGAGTGGGGAAATCAATTACAGAATCCTCTGGGTAACCATCTTTACAATTGGATGGTCTACTACAATGTTGAATATAGGATCGACATTCTCGCCACAGATAGGCCATCGTTTCCGAGAAGCGGTGCTTTCCTGGATCTTTTACTGCGAGACACAAGACTGACAGTTACTAACAGAGTAGGTCAACACCCGCGAAACTGTTTACGGACGATTGAGTACGACAGTGATCACTGCGGACTCGCCGCCGTAATACAGCTTCCGAACGAGCTTGTGGCGCTGGAAGAGTATGTGCCTGTGCATTCTTACAATTACGGTAAGATGCGCTGGCCTCGCTTCACCAACGCCTTATCAAGAGAACTACGTTCGAGGGCCTTTTTACCACCAAACAACAGAAACCTAACAAACAACGAAATCGACGAATACTTACAACAAATGGACGAAACGATTCAACGAACAATGAACAGGACGATACCGAAATACAAAGAACATGACATAACGTCTACGTATACAAACGCGACCATTGACGCACTACACAGACAAAAAAGCGGACTTCTGACAAGACTTAAACTCTTGTACAGACGACTGACAAACCCACGCGACCCGGAGATTAGAACACTGAAGGCGTCGATCAAAAACATCAACCAATTGATCAAGGAGAACTATCGGTTGTCCATTAATTTGTTTTGGAATAACAGAATTCGGGCCGTAAATTCCAACGACCCGAGTATGTTTCCAAAAATTAATAAGATCTTTAGGAGGACCGGAAGCACCTCAGCCTACACCTTTTACAACAGAGCTCGGAAAACTTTTCGAATCTCTTAGACTGAACTCAGTGGAGAACTTTTATCTTTTGGCCGGAGATTTAAATGCCAAACACGAAGAGTGGGGAAATCAATTACAGAATCCTCGGGGTAACCATCTTTACAATTGGATGGTCTACTACAATGTTGAATATAGGATCGACATTCTCGCCACAGATAGGCCATCGTTTCCGAGAAGCGGTGCTTTCCTGGATCTTTTACTGCGAGACACAAGACTGACAGTTACTAACAGAGTAGGTCAACACCCGCGAAACTGTTTACGGACGATTGAGTACGACAGTGATCACTGCGGACTCGCCGCCGTAATACAGCTTCCGAACGAGCTTGTGGCGCTGGAAGAGTATGTGCCTGTGCATTCTTACAATTACGGTAAGATGCGCTGGCCTCGCTTCACCAACGCCTTATCAAGAGAACTACGTTCGAGGGCCTTTTCTACCACCAAACAACAGAAACCTAACAAACAACGAAATCGACGAATACTTACAACAAATGGACGAAACGATTCAACGAACAATGAACAGGACGATACCGAAATACAAAGAACATGACATAACGTCTACGTATAGAAACGCGACCTTTGACGCACTACACAGACAAAAAAGCGGACTTCTGACAAGACTTAAACTCTTGTACAGACGACTGACAAACCCACGCGACCCGGAGATTAGAACACTGAAGGCGTCGATCAAAAACATCAACCAATTGATCAAGGAGAACTATCGGTTGTCCATTAATTTGTTTTGGAATAACAGAATTCGGGCCGTAAATTCCAGCGACCCGAGCATGTTTCCACAAATTAATAAGATCTTTAGGAGGAAAGGTCATAACGACCTTCCGTGTATTAAGCTCCAACGAACAACTGACAATACAAACATACTTTTGCCAGCAGGAATTGATCCGGGGGAAGCCGTCTTCGACGACGATTTCTATGTTATTGAAGATCCTCAGCAGAAAGTGGAGGCAGTGGGGGCTGTCTTTCAGGAAGTGTATAAGGTGAATGATAGCATTCGCCCGAACCGCGTCCTGGAAAACAATGCCCTGCTCCATCATTTCTATCTCCGAAACGACATAACGCAATGGCGATCTGAGAACCGTGGTTTCACCCGGTTTGATGACGAAAACTTGGCAAACGCCATAGTCGCCGAGCGAAGTGGGTCTAGTCCCCTGTTAATCTCGAAGGTGGAACTCCAGATCATCTTCGATTCCATAAAGCAAAAGAAGTCAGCGGGAGTCGATGGTATATCCAACATTGTACTGCGACACTTACCACCTGAAGCTGTGGACATTTACGCCACGCTGTTCAACAACGCGCTGAATAATGCATATTATCCAGTACGTTGGAAGACGGCGGTGGTTCATCCTCTCCCGAAAAAGGGAAAGGACAACTCCAATCCGGCGAATTTCCGGTCGATAAGTCTCCTTCCGAGTATCAGCAAGGTTTTCGAAAAGATTCTCAATCGAGCTCTGTTCAAGTGATCTGAGGACAATAATATTATACCAGAGAACCAGTTTGGTTTCAAGGCTGGACATGACTGTATTCATGCCGCCTCCAAACTCGTCTCTGATATACAATGGAACAAAGCCAAAAAACAGTGCACTGGTGCTTGTCTGGTTGATTTAGAGAAGGCTTTTGACACCGTATGGTTAGAGGGCCTCTATCTAAAGCTGACCAGACTTGGCATAAGTAAACCACTGCTATATATGCTTCATGACATGCTGACTGGTAGAACGTTTGTTGTCAAAAGTGGCAATGTAACTTCTACCACAGAATTTTTCATTAAGAATGGTCTGCAACAGGGAGCGGTAAACTCGCCAATTCTCTTCAGCATTTACACCAGTGATATGATAGGTAGTCTTACTCAGGCAATTGCGTATGCGGACGATCTTATCGCGTACAGAACAGCTTCCACTGTCGAAGTCATTCGAACTCTTTTGCAGCGGGACTTCGACAAGATCCAGAGATATTGTGATGACTGGAAGTTGAAAATCAACTTTCAGAAATCAGAAACTATCCTGTTTAGGACACCGTTGTCTAGGGCCTCTAGGGATACGAGAAAGAACTGGCGAAAGCTGGTGATCGTTGGACCAAACGGACAGCCACTGGCGAATAAAAGTGTAGTAAAGTACCTTGGCATCTGGTTAGATCAGTATCTATATTTCGGAAGACATGTAGATGCTGCTCTGGCTAGAGCTAGGGGAGCATTTGCCCTGACAAGACGATTGTTTTATAGCAGTCGTCTTGACAACAGGGTGAAGGTGATTTGCTACATGGCCCTCATTAGGCCGACGATTGCCTATGGGTGCCCGGTGTGGTTCAACGTTGCCCCATCTGAAATGGAAAAGATACGGGTGTTTGAGAGGCAGTGTCTGAGGAGCTGCCTTGGACTTCACAGAACACCAGTATCTGACTACACAAAATACTATTCCAACCAGGTCCTATACAACGGGGCCTACATAAACCGAATAGACAATTTTCTGGTGAAACTCATTCGGTTTCACGCGGCAAGAGCGATGGCTTCGAACAATAGTCTCATCTTTGGGGCCTTCTATCCCAATGATGAATATTTTGAGAGTGCGCGTTTAAGTGGCTTTATTCCGCCCGAAGCTTTTCTATATTTGGATAGTCGAGGGCTAATACAGGATAGATCGGCGGTTCCGCTAATCTACCACGTCTTCCGACGAACTGTGGATAGGCGGCTCCTATACGACCGAGACGTCGTCGCTCAGGGCGGAGGAGAACGCCTGCGGTTCAGCAGCAGTGTGTCCGATTGGGACCGTCGGAATATGTCACAACAGGAGAACCTGTTGTGGTGGTTGAATGAGTGTTAAAGATAGTTGACTTAAAATTGTAATTTTATGGCCGAATTACATAGTTTTAGTCTTAGGTTTAGGTGCAAGGTAGTCATGGTGGCACAAAAAAAAAACGCTTGCTGTGGCTGTTCTAGTTTTTAAGTTATTTTAGGTAGTTTCAATGAATTTTTAAGTAGTTTAAGTTAGTCGATAAGTAGTTTTAATTAGCATGTAAGTTTAAATAAAATAAAAAAAAAGACAAGGAACCAAGTTTTTCAAAGTTTTCTTGGTAAAAAAATTTTGTTACTTTTATATTTATATCTTAGATAATAGGCCGAAAGGCATTAGAATTAAGTTATCGAGTAATTTAGGGCGCACGCATAGAGCAAGTAAGTTAGTTAAGTAGTTGATAAGTAGGCTAGTTTTTTCATGAATTTTTGTCTAGCATTTAAGTTAGTTTTAAGAAAAATAAAATAAAAATGAATTTAAAAAAAAAAAAAAAATGCCCTAAGTAACAAGAACACTAATCAAAAAATGAAAAGGTGGAAGGCTATTCTGGAAGAGTACAATTATGAATTAAAGTACAAACCAGGAAAGTCAAACGTAGTTGCAGACGCCTTATCGCGACTCCCACAGACGACTGAAGTAAATTCCATGACAATGACATAATTTGATCCCCACAGTTGAAACTCCCATTAATGTTTTTTGAAATCAACTCATCCTTAATATCGGCAATGAAACTAGCCATCAATTTCTTATTCCATTTCCAACTTACCATAGACATATTTTTACCCAACCCAGCTACACCGATGAAGATATAATTAAAATATTCAAAAAGTTTCTTAATCCCAGTACTATAAATGGTCTTTCCGCAAAGGAAAGAATAATGGGCCAAATTCAAAATATTTATCCCCTTCACTTTGCTAATTTTAAAGTTAAATTTTAAACAAGAGGAAAGAATCTTAAATATTCATCGCAGAGCACATCGTAACGCGGATGAAAACCGAAGCAATTACTGGAAAACTTTTATTTTCCTAAAATGGCAGCAAAAATTAAACGATTATTAAAAAACTGTCAACCTGTAAGGAAAATAAATATGAAAGACATCCAAACAATCCTATCCTTAAACCAAGCCCTATCCCAAATCATCCAGGTCACACTGTACACTTTGAAATTTTTTTAACGGAAAAAAATTTAGTTTTGACTGCCATATGTAAACTTACAAAGTTTGCGAAAACAAAAATAATTCAATCAAAAGCTGTAACGGACATTAGACAACCACTTCGAGAAATACTCTTCTCATTCGGCGTTCCTGAAAACATAGTCATTGACAATGAAAAGGCTCTTAATTCAACATCCATTACATCAATGATTAAAGACGAATTAGGAATACGGGTACATAAAACACCTCCATACAAAAGTGAGGTTAATGGTCAAATTGAACGGTTTCATTCCACTCTTTCCGAAATCATGCGATGTATCAAAGCCGAACAGTCTCCTCGTTCCTTTGAAGAACTACTCGATATAGCAACAAATGAATATAACTTTACAGTGCACTCAACAACTGGGAAAAAACCAGTTGAGCTTTTTCTTGGTCGATCACCTCGAATAACCCCTGCAGAATTCGAAAAAAAACCGCCAAGAAAATATTGATAAGATCACAACGTAAAGATATCAAGTACCATAATAAAAACCGTACGCCATGTAAAAATTATAACCCAGGAGATATCATTTTTGTTAAGCATAATAAGAGATTAGGATCAAAATTAACGTCTCGATATAAACAAGAAATAGTCAAGGAAAATAAAAATTCTATAGTAATAACAAGATCAGGAAAGACTGTCCATAAAAGCCTTATTAGAAATTAACTGACAACTCCTACTCTTTATAAATTTCAGATATGTATTCCATACCATAGCAGGAGAAATTCAAATTTTGGATTTTTCAAATTCCCAATTTATTTCATTACACACCGGACAAGCAAAAATTCAGAATGGTAACCTGAAACTGATCCACGAAATTGACCTAGACCAGTACGAGCAATTTTTAACCAACATTACCCCGACCTAAGAACTTAACGAGACAAAGAACAACCACATATTTCCCTACTTATCGCATGAATACCAGCAAATACAGAACTTAATCCACAATCTTAAACCACAAAGAGCTAAAAGATCAATTAACTTCATAGGCTCAACGTGGAAATGGATTGCTGGAAATCCGGACCATGACGACTACGTGACAATTAAACGGAAAATGAACAACCTCCTTGTTAACTCCAATAACCAAATCATAATAAATAAATTATACAACGACAGAATTAATAATATTACTAAAGTTACAAACGAAATTGAAGCAATGTTCAAAGAGAATAAATATACCAACAATGAAATTGTTTTCGAAGTTCAATATAAATTAAAAATTGTTAAAGAAGAATTACAAAATATTAATCTAGCAATTCACTGGGCAAAATTAGGCATTATTAACTCTCTCATATTATCAAAAGAAGAAATAAGTTCAGCCATTAATACATTGAATAATGAACATATCCCATTCTCTACTATAGAAGAAGCATTAAACTTCGCCCAAATCAAAATTATAACTAATTCAATTTCAATGTATGAACAAATTCTAGTTAAACCTGTAAAAAGAAATGGAATAACAATAGATATTAATTATATGCAAATTATAAAAAATAAAGACGAAATGTTTGGTCTAATCAGTGAATGTAAATCAATTAATTTTATCTCCATTTGTAAGAATGAAAATCTTGTAAATCTAGAAAACTCCACATGCATTCCAAATTTGTTAAAAAGTAAAAAAGCAACGTGCAATTTAATGAATAGCCACCACATCTCCACAATTGAAGAAATATCACCCGGAATAATTCTACTGAATGATTTTAACGGAACTATCGAAGTCGAAGCCATACATCGGAAACTTACTAGAACATTCCTTATCAAATATGAAAAAGTAAGTATCACCATCAACAACAGGATATTTACGGCACAAGAACGGTCTACACATACCATACTTCCAGCGATTCTACAACAGACTCCTCATGAAAATAAATTCCACAAACTACTATCTCTGGAGATGATGGATGAATTACACATTAACAACACAAAACAAGTTGAGCTACTTCAAGAAGAAAATAAATCGCAAACATTAACTACGTATGGAACAATGGCCTTTATTGAAATCATACTTATCATATTAGCATCTTACAAAATCCTGAACAGGCGAGAAAGTATAAAAAACCTAAATCAGCAACCAGAAATAGAGATCATCGAAATTCCTCAGCAAACAGAAAAAACACCGCCAATAGACATCCCTATCATTCCGCGAAAGAAGTTCAACGACCTTCCATACTTTTGAGCGATTGGGGACCATCGTATTTAGAGGGGGAAGAGTTAACGCGAAATAAATTAAAATACAATCATGCAAAAAAAGTAACACGAACCACGACCCACGACCTAGTTTCCGTCATTAAGTGCAGCAGACGTAATTGTAAGAATTGTTTGTTTTATTGATTGTGCATTTCCTTTCACACGCCTTTATTGTGTGTCAGCGAAATTAATTAATAAATGCATGTGGATTGTTGTTTTGAATTTAGTCTTAAGTTTTTATCGGTTTAATAAAGGTTAGGCATTCTGCCTGAAAAAATATTTTTTATAATAACTCTGCGTGTTTCCTTTTAACTTATATATGCGACATCTGTATCTCTTTTGGTTTGTTAGTTATGTGCGGTTGAATGTGCGTACCTGCTTATGTGCGTATACGTGTATAAAGTATACACAAATGGTGGTGGAATCGCTTCACTACTGTTTGACTAATCCCTGTTTGACTAATATAAAGTTGCAACTCTGTAATATGAATTGTTTGAACCGCAAATACAAGTTTAAAGAGAAACGTCAAATAACTTTACAGCCGACTTCACTGCGAATGACAACAAAACAGAATTGCAGAGCATTGCGTACCTGCTTATGTGCGTATAAATATCTCAGTGTTTCTTATAATGTCACATTTCAACTTGACTCCGTGTGATACACAGGTGAATAAAGCCGGTTAAACTATGTTCATTTTAATAAAAAATGATTATCATTTTCATAAATACAAGGGAAAAACAACAAGAACAATAACATTGATATTTTCGTGTGCGATAACTTTATGTCAACGTTTAAGGTAATTTAACATGCATTACAAAATAACGATTTTTTTGGTAGTAACGCAATGTTCGACTTTGATTTCGATTTTCAACAGATTCAAGGCCAAGTATACCATCGACTTGGTTCTTTGTTACCCTTCCCTGATCAAAGTTATCAATTCTTGCAATTATACTTTGTGGGTGACGCATCTGTTGAAGCAAATCAACGTTGCAATATTTCAACAGATTTGAAAAGATACATTGTTCAAGACTTGCAAACCATGTTGCACGAAGAAAATGAATTGGTCCGTTTATTTTAAATGGCTCTTGATCGAATGCCGTCTGATAGCTATTCCATTGTCATTCATGCTGATAAAACACAACCAGGTCAGCATATTAGAAGATTCAATGCACCGACAATTGATGAAGTAGCCATTGTAATTGTTGGAGATGAATTTAATTCTGAAACTCATCGTTGTTACGATGGATTACAGTATCCATTGCTGTTTGCACGTATTGAAGATGGATATCACTTTAACATTAAAATGATCAATACTTCCACCGGTTGGTATCTTAAATTTATATATTGTTATGGTAATTTTTTAAATAGTTTCGTTTCAATTCATTATTTTAGGAATGGAATCGAATAAAAAAGTCAGTGCAATGAATTATTATTCATACCGGCTCATGATTCGTCAAAATCAAGTCAATCACATTTTTTATTGTCGTCGGCTTTTCCATTAGTATGTGGTTGACATGTATGCCAAAATTGAAACTGAACGGTTGAATTGTATTCGCTTCAACCAAAAAAAGTTGAGATCGGAAGAATATATCCATTTTCGTGATGCAATCAACAGTGATGGTAATGTTCAAGATCTTGGTAAAATGATCATATTTCCTTCATCATACAAAGGAAGTCCACGTCATATGCACGAGTACGCATGCAATGACGTATGTGCGTAACTATGGTCGGCCGGATCTATTTATAACGTTTACCTGCAATCCGCAATGGAGCCATATTACAGATAATCTGTTTGCTGGCCAAAATTCAACTGATCATCATGATATCACGGCACGTGTATTCAAACTATGGATTTCATCATTCAATCAAAGATTTTTGTTGGATGTATTCTGTTGAGTGGCAGAAGCGTGGTTTGCCACACGCACACATCCTAATTTGGTTGGTTGAAAAAATAATGCCAGAACAAGTGGACGATGTGATTTCTGCTGAGATTGCTGATAGCACTGTTGATCCAGATTTGTATGATGTCGTGCTTACAAATATGATTCATGGCCCATGTGGTGAATTAAATATTCACTCCCCTTGCATGATTGATGGTAAATGCAGCAAACGATACCCGAGAACTTTAGTTTCGGATACAGTGACAGGAAATGATCAATAATGCCGCATGTTATTATTTGCGATTGCTTTTAGTAAATGTTCGTGGTCCGAAATCGTTTCAATCATTGAAAACAGTAAATCGAGTAGTATGTGCAACGTATCGTGAGGCATGTCAGAAATTGAATTTGTTGGAAAGTGATACGCATTGGGATCAAACACTGGCTGATGCAGCTGTTTCGGCCCATCCATATCAAATACGTGTTTTATTTGCAATAATTTTGTCAACATGCTTTCCTTCGAATCTTCCCGAATGGTGGATTAAATATCAGGATTATTTATCTGAAGATCGAGTGTATCGAGTTCGGCAATTACGTGGTAATCTAGATATGGAATATACACCGGAAATTTACAATGAAGCTTTAATTCAAATTGAGGATTTATGTTTAGCAATTGCAAATAAGGCATTGATACAATTAGGGATGCCATCTCCAAATCGATCAAAGCAAGATGTACGCGAGTTAGAATATCGACGTGAGCAGCAGTATGATCAGAACGATTTGAACAAATGCAGTTCAAGCAAATCTAATGAAATTGAATGCTGAACAGAAAACGGCTTATGATAAAATCATGCAAGTTGTTAGCAATGGTGTTGGTGGATTTAATTTTCTGGATGCTGCGGGGCAACAATACGTGCCCAAAGTAAAATTGGATTGGCGTAAGCTTCTTCCGGTATTGCTGCTACTTTGTTAGATGGTGGTCGAACGGCTCATTCGGCTTTGAATCTACCATTGAATTACAAAGTGAACGAAACTCCAACGTGTAATATATCAAACGGATCTGGCACAGCTAAAGTGTTACAGCAATGCTCCATTATTATTTGGGATGAATGTACGATGGCACACAAGAAATCAGTCGAAGCTTTGGAAAGAACTTTGAAAGATCTTCGAGGTGATTCGGAGTTATTTGGTGGCGCATTGATTCTATTGGGTGGTGATTTTCGTCAAACATTGCCTGTCATTCCAAAGTCAACACCTGCTGATGAAATTAATGCTTGCTTAAAATCATCACATTTATGGAGACACGTTGAAACTATGAAGTTAACCACCAACGTTCGTGTTCAGTTGCAGAATGATCCATCTGCTGATACATTTTCCAAGCAATTTTTGAAAATTGGAAATGGTGCTATGCCAGTCGATGAAAATGAATTGATAACTTTCCCTAATGATTTTTGCCGTTTTGCTCAAACCAAGGAAGAATTGATTGAAAGTGTTTTTCCAAACATAGGACAACAGTATAAATGTCATATTTGGTTAAGTGAAATGGCAATTTTAGTGGCGAAAAACAAAGACGTCAGTGAATTGAACATGGTTATACAGTCTTAGATTCCTGGCGAATTGGTTTCGTCCAAGTAATTGGATACGGTAGTTGATTAAGAAAAGGTGGTTCACTATCCAACTGAATTCTTGAATTCTTTGGAATTGCCTGGATTACCACCACATAATCTACAAAACCAGCCGCGTTTATGTAATGGTACGAGACTCGCAGTGAAAAATTTAATGGAAAATGTGATTGAAGCGACCATTTTAACTGGAAAATCAAAAGGGGAAGATGTATTGATACCACGAATACCAATGAAACCATCTGATATGCCATTCGAGTTCAGGCGATTGCAGTTTCCAGAGCGTCTCGCGTTTGCAACGGCTATCAATAAATAACAAGGATAGTCGTTTGGAGTTTGCGGTGTGAATTTAAAATATCAAGTATTTTCACATGGACAACTTTATGTTGCATGTTCACGCATTGGAAAGCCATCTGTTCTCTATGTATTCACGAACAATACAGATTCGAAAACGAAGAACGTTGTTTATTATAGAGCACTTCAATAAAATCAGTATTAATCATTTTCATTTCAACAAAAATGTGTTTCATTTTTAGTATTGTTTCGATTAATTTTATTTCCATGCACTACGAAGTATGCATTGAATCCAAGATTCGACGGAAAGCATGTTGACAAAATGATTGCAAATAAAACACGTATTTGATGTGGATGGGCCGAAACAGCTGCATCAGCCAGAGTTTGATCCCAATGCGTATCACTTTCCAACAAATTCAATTTCTGACATGCTTCACGATACATTGCACACACTACTCCATCTACTGTTCTCAATGATTGAAACGATTTCGGACCACAAACATTTGCTAAAAGCAATCGCAAATAATAAAAATTTGGCATTATTGATCATTTCCTGTCACTGTATCCGAAACTAAAGTTCTCGGGTATCGTTTGCTGCATTTACCATCAATCATGCAAGGTGAGTGAATATTTCATTCACCACATGGGCCATGAATCATATTTGTAAGCACGACATCATACAAATCTGGATCAACAGTGCTATCTGGAATCTCAGCAGAAATCACATCGTCCTCTTGTTCTGGCATTATTTTTCCAACCAACCAAATTAGGATGTGTGCGTGTGGCAAACCACGCTTCTGCCACTCAACAGAATACATCCAACACTTTACTTCACCAAAAATCTTTGATTTAATGATGAAATCCATAAGCGCTTTCAGTTTTAGTTTGAATACACGTGCCGTGATATCATGACGATCAGTTGAATTTTGGCCAGCAAACAGATTATCTGTAATATGGTTCCATTGCGGATTGCAGGTAAACGTTATAAACAGATCCGGCCGACCATAGTTACGCACATACGTCATTGCATCCTGTGCGTACTCGTGCATATGACGTGGACTTCCTGTGTATGATGAAGGCAATATGATCATTTTACCAAGATCTTGAACATTAACATCACTGTTGATTGCGTCACGAAAATGGATATATTCTTCCGATCTCAACTTTTTTTGGTTGAAGCGAATAAAATTCAACCGTTCAGTTCCAATTTGGGCATACATGTCAACCACATACTGATGGAAAAGCCGACGACAATAAAAAATGTGATTGACTTGATTTTGACGAATCATGAGCCGGTATGATTAATAGTTCATTGCGCTGACCTTTTTATTCGATTCCATTCCTAAAGTAATCAATTGAAACGAAACTATTTTAAAAATTACCATAACAAAATAGAAATTTAAAATACCAACCTTTAGAAGTATTGATCATTTTAATGTTAAAGTGATATCCATCTTCACCACGTGCAAACAGCAATGGATGCTGTAATCCATCGTAACAACAACAACGATGAGTTTCAGAAACTCGCTGAAGCCCCGTATTTCGTCGATGTACCACAATATCACGTGAATTAAATTCATCTCCAACAATTACAATGGCTACTTCATCAATTGTCGGTGCATTGAATCTTCTAATATGCTGACCTGGTGGTGTTTTATCAGCATGAAAGACAATGGAATAGCTATCTGACGGCATTCGATGAAGAGCCATTTGAAATAAACGGACCAATTCATTTTCTTCGTGCAACATGGTTTGCAAGTCTTGAACAATGTATCTTTTCAAATCCGATGAAATATTGCAACGTTGATTTGCTTCAACAGATGCGTCACCCACAAATTATAATTGCAAGAATTGATAACTTTGATCAGGGAAGGGTAACAAAGAACCAAGTCAATGGTATACTTGGCCTTGAATCTGTTGAAAATCGAAATCAAGTTATTTTGTAATGCATGTTAAATTACCTTAAACGTTGACATAAAGTTATCGCACACGAAAATATCAATGTTATTGTTCTTGTTGTTTTTCCCTTGTATTTATGAAAATGATAATCATTTTTTATTAAAATGAACATAATTTAACCGGCTTTATTCACCTGTGTATCACACGGAGTCAAGTTGAAATGTGACATTATAAGAAACACTGAGATATATATACGCACATAAGCAGGTACGCAATGCTCTGCAATTCTGTTTTGTTGTCATTCGCAGTGAAGTCGGCTGTAAAGTTATTTGACGTTTCTCTTTAAACTTGTATTTGCGGTTCAAACAATTCGTATTACAGAGTTGCAACTTTATATTAGTCAAACAGGGATTAGTCAAACAGTAGTGAAGCGATTACACCACCATTTGTGGATACGTATACACGTATACGCACATAAGCAGGTACGCACATTCAAACGCACATAACTAACAAACCAAAAGATATACAACGCATTAAGGCTAACATCGGTTACATAAACTTTTTACAACTTTTTTTTATATATATAGATGGGAGAGCTTTGATTTCTACACTTCTATTTCTTTCTGCCAACGAGTATCAATAGTACGACTTTAGTTTTGTTCACTAATGAAAAAATGATATTTTATCATTTGTGCCTCATCACTTGCAAAATCGACAAGGAGAACATTTAATACAATGCAATAAGCAATACAAAAAACAATAATAAACAACAATATAGACAATTTCTGCAACTACCTACGTTTGTCAAAAAATGTCTATAAAATTGCTTTCGGTTAACTTAACCAAAGTCTAGCTTTTGATATATGCTTAAACAACCGAAATGTTTCTTTTCATTTCAACATTGACTTTTATGTTGTGAATTTATATTAAAACATATTGTTGTATTTTCAACCGCCGTCAAGTTCAGTTTTGACAAACGCACTTTTAATAGCCAATGCAACTGCAAACAATGGAGAAAACAAAACATGAAATTAAAATTGTCCTGTCAAAAAATTTGAGCAGTATGATATAGAAGTTGACTTCAATTACTGAGCAATAATAATTTAATTCGAAGTGGAAAGGAATATCAATAGCAAGATCAGATTTTAATTCAGCTGTGGTTGCTTAAAAATAATACTAAAGCAACATTTTGTGACATGACAGAGTTGGTCACATAAATAACATTTTATATAACCCAATAGGGATTATTGAATAAGAGCACATTCAAGGATTTATAAGTTCAATACTGTTAAATGCACTGCAAACTATAGCAAATAAAACATGAAAACAAATATCGCTTACGACGCCTCCAACAATTTTTTTTTTAAATTTTGATAAATCAATTTAACTTACCCCAGTAACAAACATTTTGGATTTCGATTTTTGTGAAAATGGCTGAATTTTGACACACAAGATTATTTATTTTCAAGTATATTAGGCTTTCATTACAAATCAGATCGAATTTTCTTAAGACATAGATGATCGACCTGCTCCCAACAACTGCACTTTACTGAATGATAATAACAATGACAAACACACATCGCGTTCAGAAGGCGTGTTATGGTAAACTAAGCGCTTCATCATATACGGAAACAATCTTGTTGACACTACGTCGCGATTAAAATTAAATCAGCTTTATTTAATTTTTCTCACTATGCACTTGGTTATGAAATTTAAAAACCCAATCGAATTTTGCTGCCGTTCAAATACAAATTTAATTGAAAACGCCATTGGTAAATCTGGATTTTGATCTGAAATTTGATCTTTTCTGTTACCAATGGAACACGATTCCAGATTGATATTTTTCTGTGGTTGTTTTGTTGTAATTTCGTGTCTGTGAAGTTAGTGTCGGTGTAGCTGTCAAGTTTCAAGTAACACAGATTGTTTGTTTATACCCTATCCCATAGGGGTATATTAGTTTTGATACATAGTTTGTAGCATAGCGAAATAATTAAGCTAGGTATACCTCAAAGTATATGGATCGACTCAAAATCGATAGCTGAGTCGATTAAGCCATGTCTGTCCGTACGTCTCCAGTTTTTGGGCCTTAAATTTTGAGCTAGAATGATCAAATTTGTTACACATGTTTGCTGTTGTTCCCAGCAGAACAAGTGTACATTTTTTTGAAATCCGCCCACTGCCACGCCCCCTTTTTAGAAAAACATATTTATAAGCCAAACCGTTAGAGATACTGAAAAAGTATCTGAACAACATATATACACAATCATAATGTCTATATTTGGTTCATACACAGTTTTTTGCCACGCCTACTTTTTTGGGGCATTTTTATTAGAAAACGTTTTTCGGAAAAATTTTAAACATTTCGAAAATAATGTTGATGCAAAATCATTGGATCTGTTAATATAATCATTTCTTCCGTATATCATTTTAAGCTACGCCCACTTTTGTCATACAAAAACCATTTCCATAAACTACCTCATAGCATAACCAGGCGAAGAACGGTGTTTTTTGTCGAATCATAAATGATTTTGATAAACTGTCTGAACAATATGTTTTTGATTTATTTTATATTTCACATCGTACGCTACAGTTTTAATGGTTAAAAATATTTTTCCCAACCGAAATAATCTTAAACTAAAACGAAAATCACTCTCAAACTGACAGCTATCATTTGTATTAGTGTAAGTCCAAGGAGGGGTAAATCAGCCGAAGAATACAGATCTGCAAATCAAAAAAAATTTTTTTTGCCCAATCACATAACTGTCAAAATCTGTCTTTTGACAGATCTAGTTCAAAAAAGATTGATTTTTCACCAATGGAAAACGCCATAAGTTTAGAAATGTTTGATTGCTAAAATTGTAAAATATTCGGTACATCACACAAACATACCTAAACTTATTGGAATGGAAAAGCTAATATGTCAAATAAAATTTCAACAAAAAAATATACAAGAAGGTTGCCATCCGCAGTGCGAATCGTTGAATATTCCACCTGCCGCGGCCAAAACACATACATCGTTTTCTATCAGCAATCAGTCTTCACACGTCATCTCAAGGGAACGGTAGATCTACTCGTAAACCAATTACTAAAGAACCCTTTATTTAGTTAAATAAATAGATATGTTAAGTTAAGAATCGCGTTGTTTTTTGTTTTCGCAATTATTCTTCTACATGATTCGCTGCAGCACATCGGCCGTTTTCTGTGCTCTCACCCCTGATAACAGTGCAGATAACAGCGATAGTGCATGTGAACAAGCCAAAAACATTTTTTTCGTTATTTACGCGATTCACAGTACAGTCATTCTTTAAATCTCGCTTCGTTCGGTTTATCTCTAATATATTCGATTTTAATTAGCAGAACACAAGAAATATAAATAGTTTCGGGTTGTGTTGCGTATTCTCGTCGAGTTTTTTCATTTTCCGCTAACTTTAAACCTAAATTGCCAATATGTCCCACAAAAGCATTTTATTCAAACGGGACAGTGCGCGGAACTCGATTAAATGGTGTTTAGTATAAAGTAAGAATGCGGAATCATTCGCTGAGGCCGAACTCCATGCCCATCTTGCAGTACTAGCTGAACATTGGCACAAATTTAAAGACGCTCAAGACTGAGTGGAGTTAACCAGCGGTGATGCAACAAATGAGGAACAAAAATTGGAACGCGAGTTTGGTGAAGTAAGCTTTTGCTAACTGAGCGCGCGCTAAGATCTTCCTCATTTCGCTGGTGACCCCAAGGAGTTGATATCTTTCCGTTATGCGTTCATTCTATTTATACACAGCGAATCATCTATGTCGGGTTCACAAAAACTGCACTACTTGCGATGTAGTTTGGACGGCGAGGCTCTACAAGTTTTTTTTTTTATAATTTACACGTACTCAAGGGGTTATGAATACCCTTTATATGTTACCATAGTACGAGCGTTAGAGAAGGGGAAGAAAGAGAGGATAGGAAAGATTTTGGATGTAGTGGAGATTTAAACTCCATGGGTGGTGTCCGAACTAGCTTCGGGGAGTCACTTTTTCTTGTGTTCGTTAAATTTGAAGAAATTCAAGATGGTGTGCATACTTTTAGGTATTACACCGACCTTTTTATTTCTTTTTAAATAAAAGTGAAACATTACCACTACACCGCGGCCACCCAAGGGCCTTCCCAATTACAGACGACAATTATACATAGATACAACAACGAACGTATAATAGTAGACGCTAACTTTCGTGCTCTCTTTTCGCAAAGTTACTAAGGACTTGTCGTTACTGAGGAGTCGTCGAGGTCAACCAAAATCCTCTCGGACCAAACTCAATAGCATATCAGATCTCAACGCACTGGGCAGACCAGTCGCAAACTGGGACGATTGGTTGATGCACCTGACCGTCAGCAAGCTGGATCCCGATACGCATCGAGAGTGGGAGTTGTCACAAAAGGAGGATAAAGTGGCGACCTTTGATACACTTGCAATGTTTCTGGAAACAAGGTGCCACTCCTTGGATGCAATAGATTGTCACCGGCAGCCCATATCAAACATACGATCGGCGGAGGGCAAGCGCAAGTTTTCATCTGGATCGCTGTATAGCGATCTCGAAACAGTAACTAAATCAGAATCAGCAACAAAATCAAAGGACAAGCAAACGCGGTTGCTGGTTTTGCTCTGCTAATCACAGAATCTACAGTTGTGATAAATTCCGGTCCCTAGACTTCGCAAGCCGAATTTCATTCGCCAACGGAAAACATCTGTGCAACAATTGCCTTTCCTTGGGTCACGTCCAACGAAACTGCCGCAGTACTAGCGCGTGCCAGGTGTGTAAAATACGTCATCACACTCTACTCCATCGAGAAATACCAGACGTAACTGGTATAGTCTCAAGCACTCAAGTGCAATCGAGGATGAACATCTAGCTATATATCTTTCAGAGATAGATGCCTTCCTTGTCCTAAGTCCGGGCCTGAACTTGAACATAATTCACTAACCTTCTGTGGAAACCTATGGAGCAGATGGCAACTTTTATCTAACATGAGGCAGCATTTCTGGCGCAGACAGAGTGACGAGTATCTGGTACAACTCCAGCAACGTTCAAAGTGGACACAGCCCAGCCCTGACATCAACAATGGTGACCTGGTGGTAATTCGGGATGAACGATTTCGCCCAACTAAATAGAAGTCAGGAAGAGTGATGTCCGTCCATCCAGGAGCTGACGGTAAAGTCCGAGTCGTCACACTTAAAGCCGCTGAAGGGACTCTAACCCGTCCTATTGTCAAAATATCACCTCTCCTATTAGAAGAAGACGGGTTCCGTTAAGTGACATAATCAGCAATGACAAATTGAACCTACATTTTCATTCGTTCCAAGGTGGGCGAAATGTCGCGGCCAAAACACTATCAGCAGTAAGTCTTCACACGTCATCTCAAGGGAACAGTCGATCTACTCGTAAACCAATTACTAACTAACCCTTTATATAATAGTTTACTAAGTAAATATGTGTTGTTTTTGTTTTCGCAATTTTTCTCTACAGCAAAAACACCATCCTTAAAACGAATGTACCATCTATATTAATTTTAAAATGTAGTTCGTCTCTTTCGATTCCAATAACATCAATTTTTAATGTATTATCCTATGTGCCTATCGAATTTTCCGAAATTGTTGGAAATATACATTTGTCACTCCCATTCATAAGTCCGGTAGTAAGAATTTGGTAACAAACTATCGTCCAATTTCGAAGATGTCAACGATTCCGAAATTGTTTGAGAGTTTGGTGAAAGAAAAGATATACTTTTTATTAAGGAATCTTTATCAAACTATCAGCATGGATTTATGAGTGGCAGGCCCACAACAACTAATTTAACTGTGTTTACTAATTTTGCTTTAACGGCAATAGAAGAAGGTTCACAGGTAGATGTAATCTATATAGATTTCGTTAAGGCTTTTGATCGGATAGACCACAAATTGCTTATAAGAGCACTAAAAGCACTTAGTATACATTCAATCCTTAACAAATGGATCGCATCTTACCTAACTGATAGGAAGCAGTTAATTAGAATAGGAAATACTTTTTCGAGGCAGTTTGAAGCATAGTCTGGTGTTCCTCAAGGAAGTCACTTGGGACCTTTGTTGTTTGCATTATTTGTGAATGATATTGATTCAAGAGTAGTTTTCTGAAAGTGTCTGGGGTTTGCAGATGACTGGACGTTTTTTGTGGAGTCAATTCTTTAGCTGGTTGCCATAAGCTACAGGTAGACATAGACGCAATTACGGATTGGTGTAATTGTAATAACTTGCAACTAAACTTAGGGAAATGTAAGGTCATAATTTTTTCACATAAGGTGGTCTATAGTCTATGGTTAATCCATAGCTGGGCACTTAGTAACTAGATTTGAAGAAATTAAAGACTTAGGCGTTACGTTTGATTCGAAATTAAATTTCAATAAACACATAGACAGTACAATATCCAAAGCAAATTCCCTTGTTGAGTTTATTATTTGGAATAGCAAGGATTTTTCAGAGATACAAACTATTAAAACCTTACATTGTTCTTTAGTAAGATCTGTTTTGGAATACAAATCCAAAATTGCATTGAACGCATTCAAAAGTCTTTTTCAAGATATTGCCTTCGTTACGTTAATGGGTCAGTAAAAATTCCAAGTTATGAGGCAGAATATCCTAGGAAACGAGAAGAAATATTGTTTGCAGTTCATTCCGCATGCAGTTCATTCATTGCGCATGCAGTTCATTCATTGTTTGCAGTTCATTCCGCATGGTCGACGAGACAGTGCGTCAGCGTTAGAGTGCAGGGTGCCCTTACGATGCTGAATATCGAAATCGTAGCTCTACAGCCTCTCAATCCGTCTAGCAACTTGACTCTCTTGATTTTTAAATTGAAGCGACCACTTTATAGCAGTCTGTACGCAGAAAGAACACCCTGCCATAGAGGTATTTATGGAAATGCTTCTTCGCCAGAATTACCGCTAAGAGTTCCCTCCTGGTCACACAATAGTTTCTTTCAGGTCTGGAAAGAACCTCGCTAAAGTAGGCCACCACTCTTTCCTGTCCCTCGTGTACTTGCGATAAAACGGCTCCTACTTCAAAATTACTTGCGTCGGCATCGACAGTGAAGTTCTTTTCACCATCGGGATATGCTTGTATCGGCGCTGCTTTCTCCTTAACCAGTACTACTGGTGATAACAACGGGCTATTGGAGTCTTCTGTCAGTCCGTCCCTTCCCATAGTACTAACCATGTTTCGGCCATATTTCCCATCCTCTGCAGCAAAAGTATCAGCAAAATTTTCAATAAGGTTTTCCGCACAAATTTGCTGCTCCTGATTCAGCTTGCATGAGTTGAAAATCGATCTCATTATGTCCGTTCGTTTAGTTGGTAGCACTGGTGTAGCAGTCTCCACTTCGGTTATGCTTGATATTGCGTTAACCGGAACACACTTACCACTCACTTTTTCCTTCTGGATTCTCACCTCGTGTGGTCTAGTGTTTAGGACTGTTTTTGCAACAATGTTCTTCTTTGCTCCAACTAACATTTTTCGAACGATGTAGTTTTGGAAATTATCTTCTGCTTCATTAGATTTACAGTTTTCTTGCAGATCCAGCAACGCATTTGAGCTTGGGAATTGTTATCCGGTCAAGCCTTCCTTCTTTCAGCATTCAATGGTGGAAAATTCTCTGACTCGATGAGCCCCTTGGGACGCTTGATCATTTGCCTCTAGTTGTAGGATATAACAAATGTTATAGGCATTCAATATCTGCTTGCAGTTGTTGAAGAGTTTCGCCTCTCTTTTGCAATCTGCTGCACAGCTGCGTCGATAAACTTCCAACATGTGGTCGTCACCAAACCGCATCTCGATTGCTTTCACGACAGCGTTGTAGTTGCGTCAAGGGAGATGGTTTGCAAAAGCTTAGCAGCTGGACCAAGCAAAGCCAGGCAAAAAAGAGGATGAAAAACTGTGACATCTACTACGGATCGTGTTATAGTGAGCAGAAACAGCTACTATTCAAATGCGGATTTATTGCAAGTGGCAGACTAAGGCATGATGTCCTATGTTTCCAAGATATTAGCGAACGTATTGTAACAATCCGCATCAAGGACAAATTTACCAACATAAGCCTTATATGCGCTCACGCCCCGACGGAGGAAAAAGATGTAATAGCTGAGGATTACTTCTACAAGCTTCTTGACAAAAACTATAATTGACTACCGAAGAACGATGTTAAAATCGTACTGGGAGGGAGAAGACATATTTAGCAGTATTATCGGAAAACGTTTTCTATACGATAACACGTCTGGTAACGGACTTAGGCAAATTGACTTCGCTACGGAACGAAATGACACTATGGCCAGCACGCCTCTATATTTATAAGCAGACATGGTGGTCTCCTGATAAACCAACCAACCAGATCCAGAAAAAAAAAGAAAAAAACCGAGCGATTGATAATATACAGAGGTGCCACTCCAAGAAAGATGTTTACAGATTTAGCAATTGTAAAATGTTGGGTGTTGTAGAACCATGATAGACTCTGATTGGCATTATCTTGGCAATGCACAGTGGTTGTAACTCTGATTACACATCAAGTGCTTATTTTGAACCTCCAAATGGTAACCATCGGGTATTGGTCCAAGCCAACCGGATTTGACTTGCTAAACGTTAGCGCGAGAGTTGATAACACGACGTAAAACAGCAATACTATAAACGGCTAGGTGCAAACTGCAATCGCAAGAGACCACCAAGGCCTTCGCGCAAGGCGTATACCCAAGCCTCTCGATTTACACCATACAACCAGCATCGAATGTCGAAGAACAATGGCAACGATGCAATCAAGCCATTAGATCAGCCGCAACTGATATGCTAGGTTTCTCGCGCCCACCAGCAAAAAACCCCTGGTTTGATGAGGAATGCCGACAGATGCTCGCAGCCAAGAACGAGGCCCGCAAGGCTAAGCTGCAGGTGCAGACGAATGCTGCCGTTGAGCTCTTAGAAGGGAAGAACACAGACTTTTCAGCAAGAAGAAAAAAAAAAACAAGAAAAGCGCGAGATCGAGGATATAAAGGGATTCCACTCCAGGAACGATGTTCGCAAGTTTAAACGTCAAAGCGAAGGCTACAACAGAGTCCTGTCGAGATGAAAAAGGAAATATCATAGTTGAGACGAAGGCGATACTGAAAATATGAAAAGCACACTTCTGCAGACTGGTAAACGGCGATGACGAACATCATTCCGCTCTTAGGCAGAACGAACCATTTAATAATTTCAACGACAGCGAAAACTGGTTAAGGCCCAGGTTCATTCCGGACATTCCAAACATTCGATGCTGAAGATATGGATGAACCACTTCTGCAAATTGTTAAGCGGCGAAGACCAACAACATTCCGCTGCCAGGAAGAACGAACCATTCAATATTGAAAACCATAGCGAAAACTGCCAACCACCCGACCGTAGGATAGAAATGCCTAAACTCAAGCTTAATAAGACTGCAGGAAATGCCGGCCTTTCCCCGGAGCTTTATAAAGTTGGAGGAGAGTTCAGCTACATCGACCAACTCATGAGCCAAATCTGGAAACAAATATGCCTGAAGAATGGAACCTTAGCATTGTGTGCCCTATCCACAAAAAGGATACTCTCAAAACTGCGCAACTACAGAGGCATGAATCTCCTCAACATCGCCTACAAGATCCAATCGGCCTAATATGTGAACCAACAGCCTGGTCCACCCTTATCAGTGTGGTTTTAGGCCATGAAAGTCCACATCCTATCAAATTTTCACACTTCGGCAGATCGTGGAAAAAAACCCAGGAAGTCAAAATCGATACCCACCACCTATTCATCGATTTCAAAGCTGTATAAGACAGTATTTATAGAGATGAATAATACAGAGCCATATGTAATTGGGTATACCACCCAAACTCGTCCGTTTGTGTAGGATGACGATGGAGGATTCACGCTGCTTCATCAGGGAAGGACCTCACCGACACATTCGATACCAAAAAACGCTATAGGCAAGACTATGCGCTGTCATGATACTTCTTCAATTTTATTCCTGAGAGGATTGTACAAAGCTCCTGACCCCACACCAGAGGCACAATTTTCCATTGACATCGATATCACAATACTTCGCACATGAATGCAACGAACTACAGACACATAACAGCACTGGCGACTAGGCCATCGGCTCATAATAATTTATTTAAACACACTCTTATTTCTAGAATGATATTATTCACAAATTCTCTTTTGTCACTCTTTTAAATCGAACTCCTGTTAATGCTGATTTAAAGGCTCTTACATTGATTTCATGTGTATGTTAGGAAGAAGGGCTCGGTCACTTGGATCGCAGCCACAGACAGGGTAACAAATAAATCGTTTCACTCACTTGTAAGGAAAAAAAAGGTTATTTTCATTTTGTGCTTTGGAAATCAACTCTTCACCAACATCGTCTGTGATCAGTTGTTGCTGTGAAAATTAATAAACAATCACTTTCCAAAATTCACTTAAGTAATTCACTTCCTTATCACTATTCAAAACACGTTCAGGTCAGAGTTTAAAACTAACTCTATGGTAGTCGCTTCATCTCTATTTCTACCATTCCACATACAGATGGCATTTTCTCGGAGATTCACGCAGTTACTGGATGGTTCGAGAAGTGGTTTTTACAGATACCCTTATTAAAGTCATTCATTCATTCCAATCGACACTAAATGGATCTGTTCGATTTTCACACATCAGGGCAGTACACTAAAATCCGAAACTATCATATTGCCCTCCTCCTAAACTTGCCCGTCCCGAACAAGCCTATCCTCAGTTTCACCTTCATAACGATGTAACCGAACCAGATGCACTACCATTAAATTGCTTCGAAGTTATATCTGTGTTCGGTAGACGAAGGCCTTTATACGCTTCACAATTTTGTTGGGGCCTTCCGGTTTCGGCAGTAGCTTCCGCGATATTCCTTGTTTACGTTGGGAACTATACAGCCACACCAAATCTACTTCCCGAAATATAGTTCCTGTTGCTCTGATATCATACCTGGTTTTCATACGATCGCTTGCCAGTCTTATTCTTATCCTGGTAATTTCGTGGATATCGCGGGGTCATTCGTGTATCAATGTAATCATCTTCAGTGGTCGGCTCTACCGTTGGGGATATAAACATTACTTCACTAGGCAACCTTAATGCTCGGCCAAATAAGGCCATGGCGAGTGTCCATTCGTGCTATGGACCGCGCTTCGGTACGCCATTAGCAACAACGGAATGCAACGATCCCAGTTTCGTTGATTGTCGTCTACTACCTTGGAGAGGTGTTCTCTCAAGGTTCGATTGAATCGTTCCACCATTCTGTCTGATGTGGATGCAACATAGTCATTCTGGTCTTCTTAATACCTAACCGCTGGCAATTATCCTGGAATAGTCCGGACTCAAAGTTTCTAACTTGATCAGAGTGTAGTTCCAACGGTGCCCCGAATCTACATACCCAGTTGTTCACGATCTGTTCCACTACGGTTTTCGCTTCCTGGTTAGGCAGGCGAACGCTTCTTGTCATTTGATGAAGTAGTCCATAACAAGTTATATGTAACGGTTTCCGCTGTTCGTTTCTGGAAACGGGTCAGCAATATCTATAGCTATTCTTTCGAACGGTGCCCATGTGCTCCCTCCAGGTAAGAATCGGTTCAATGCCAGGGTCTTCCATCCGCGCTTCTCTGATGTTTTCGGTCGCCCAACCATTGTTGGGCTCGGCTCTTATTAGTCGGGTGGTGATGAGCTCCTTCTCTTCTTGGCGAGTGCAGTGCTTGCATTTCATTCCACATGGTCGACAAGACAGTGCGTCAGCGTTAGTGTGCAGGGTGCCCTTACGATGCTGAATGTCAAAATCGTAGCTCTATCAACTTCACACTCTGGATTTTTAAATTAAAGCAACCGCTTTAGAGCAGAATGGTGTGTACGAACAAGGAACCTCCTGCTAAGAGCTCCAACTCCAAAATTACTTTCGTCGGCATCGACAATAAAGGTCTTTCCACCGTCGGGATATGCTAGTATCGGCGCTTGACATAGCTGGTGTTTAAGTCTTTGAAAAGCATTATAACACTCACTTGACCATTTAAATTGTTTTCCTTTCTCCTTGAGTTGATGTAAGCTCTTAGAAATGCCAGCAAAGTCCCTTACAAACCGGCGGTAGTACGTCGCAAGTCCTAGGAATCTCCGTAGTTGCTGTTCGTCATTGGGGCCCGACCAATTTTTCCATGATTCAATCTTTTCGGGATCGGTCCTCACTCCACTAGCCGTGATGATGTGTCCCAGGAATCTAACTTAAGATCTGAAGAGTGCACACTTGTATGGATTAAGCTTCGAATGGTCACACCGAAGTCTTAGGAATACCTAGCGCAAGTTCTTTTGGTGTTCTTCAAATGATTTTCCCACGATAATTACATCATCTAGTTACACCACAAAGATTTTTTACGTTAATCCTCGCAAAACGCATTCCATCAGTCGCTCAAAAGTTGAATGAGCGTTGTACAAACCAAACGGCATCACGTTGAACTGCCTGTGTTGAAGGCAGTCTTCTCCCTGTCCTTTTTGTGAATCTGCACCTTCCAGTAGCCGCTCTTCAGATCCCTTTAGAGTATCGAGTGTGTCATCAATCCTAGGTAGAGGATAACTGTCCTTCTTGGTGACATCGTTGAGCCGCCGATAGTCAAAGCAAAACCGGGTGCTGCCATCTTTCTTCTTAACCAGTACTACTGGTGATATCATGGGACTATTGGAGTTTTCTATCAATCCGTCAATTTTTATCGTCGCTACCTTTTCTGCAACTTCAGCCTGCTTGGCTGATATGAGATATGAGAAATGTGTTAGGCGTTCAATATCTGCTTGCCGTTGTTGAAGAGTTTCGCCGCTCTTCTGGACTCTGCTGCACAGCTGCACTCGATACATTTCTAACGTACGGTCATCACTAAACCACATCACGGTTGCTTTCACGATAGCGTTGTTGTTGTGTTGATTGTCAACGCAGATGGTTTTCAAAAGCTCCGCAGCTTTCTCGTCCTCACAGCAGTTGGTCATGGCAGAAGCTTCAAACTGTTTCTTATAAATTGACCATTGCATATGCCCGTCGCAAGTTGGAGGCTTCATTTCCCTCCTTCGTGGACAATCTCCAGAAATTTCGCGAAACTTTAGTTTCTTAACAACTATAAACTCCGAATTTAGCCTCCAGAAACATCATCATTTATGTTATGCCAAAGGCTGCACTTACTTGCTGCTCTTCGACATCGAAGAAAATCGAATTAGGATCTTCAACACTTTGCTTTATTGCGTCATGAAGTTTAGCTTTCAGCTCCGCAGTAGTGAGCTGATCTAATGATTTGCTAACCATTTTTTTTTAATGACACTCTTTTTTTACACACACACACTTAATCGTAAACCAAATTAATCTTCGCTATTCTCGAATTTTCACGATTCACTATATTCACTTCAACTGTTACGCTTTACTATATGCACCTCACTATGTTCCTTAACCGTTTCACCACAGTTCACAGTTATCTGGAAATTTCTCATCCAGAAAAGATTTTATCCCACTTCTGACACCAATAACGAACGAAACCGGGCTTCGAATGATAAAACACGGTTCTCTTTCATGTTTAACAGTTAACCGTTATTTATTTAAACACACTCTTATTTCTAGAATTATATTATATACAAAACGGTTTGTCGATTAACAATTCAATCACATTTTAATTCACTTATTTGAAATTCAATACCAACGATTAAATTCGCGTTCTATTATCACTTCCCAAAATTCACTATAGGTTTTTCGCTCAGTTAACACTATTCAAATCACGTTCAGGTCACAAAACTAACTCTCTGATTGTCGCTTCATCTCTATTTATACAATTCCACATACAGATGGCATATCCTCGGAGATTCTCGCATTTTCAAGATGGTTCGAGAACAGATTCATTCCAGGACAGATTCATTCCAGGGGGCATTTATATATTCCAGCGGGTATTCATTCATCCCAATCGACACTAGATGGCTCTGTTTGATTTTCAGACATCTGGGTAGGTTCGTACACTACAATCCGAAATTATAACAATATGATAAGAAAATAATACTGTATATGTAAACATCAACAGTTATTCGAGATTGGCTTGTTGATCGACTGTGGCAAAGTTAATGAAGTTCACATGCATGAAACGCCGCGTCGACTTTAAAAGTGTCGACATTTTGATCATTCGATATTTTTACCAAACGACTTTCCGAAAGTTATTATTATGACGTTCGTTTTTTTATCGACATTTTGAAAGTCGTCAAATTGTACTTAGTATTTAATATATTTAAAATGCAAATTAAACGAAATCAAGATTAGAGGTCAGACTTTCGTTTTTACATGCTCTCCAAACAAAAATCTACTTGTTCATCAGATGTTACTGCGTTCTTGAATGATGAGCTAAAAGAAAAGATGTGCATAGAATATATAATTCTCTCAATGACAACAGATCTGAGAATGTTTTGAAATTAGAAGTCTCTTTATTGACTTAAATGATCCAGTTTAGTGTGGAGTGAGGAACTCAATCAAGCTCGATTAAAACTGAGTTTTAAGCTAATTCAATTTAATACATATGTTATCAAATTTATGGAACACATAAGCTTGTAAACGCCATTTGTGTGATAAAGATACCAAGATTCTTAAAAACAAAACTTTTCCTGGTTAAGAAATAAAGATATGTACTTATTTAAAATTACCTATTAGATAATAGGCCGAAAGGCATTAGAATTAAGTTGTTAGCGTTTAATCTAGGCGCCTGCATAGGACAAGTAAGTTAGTTAAGTGGTTGATAAGTAGGCTAGTTTTTCATGAATTTTTGTCTAGCATATGTAAGTTAGTTTTAAGATGAACTCAAATAAAAATGAATTACAAACAAAAATGTATGTGCTGATTTTTACTATGACAAACATGACAGAGAAGTTTTCAACGTCTTCTGTAAACACAACCATCCAATTTAAAGTGATGATCCACTGTTTTCACTAAGGTTTTGTTCATTTTTCTGGGTTAAAGTTGAAGCCAATGGACAAAAATGTCATTTTCGAGCTGAAGAGCTGCCCGAAGAGGTTTAAGAGCTATAATAAGATATAGACAGATTTAATTCGTGGGGTTTATAGGTCTGATAAAAAAAATCGGTCCATATTTTTTCGGAAACTGTGGTCGGTGAAAATTAATAGCGGCCATAATAACGGAATATCTTCTCCATGTAATAAAAGCCCGTGCTCTCGATGATATTCAGTTCTAAAAAGACGTAGCTTCGTTTTGAGTAAACGGAAGGAAGAGAAATCATTCTATAAGTGTTCAAAATCGTTAGTTCACTTAAAACGCGCTTTCAAACAATGAAAAAGAACATAAATAAAAAAGAACTGCCTAACAGAGCTGAAAGAACAGATATATAGCATATAACACCAGCAGAAACGTCAATGGGTAGCTGGCTCAACCAATAAATGCAGCAATATGGAAATCCATCAGAGAGGAAGTCAATGGCAAAGAGAAGGCATTTGAGATAGGATGGAGAAAAAAAGTACGAATGGCTTTAGTGCTCTTGCCGTAAAAGACTTTTTTGTTGGTTTTATACAAAGTTTTTATTTTATTTTTTTTTAGACAGTCACATTTGTGTTACAGATCAAAGCAGTTCTTGACTGCATTAGAAGCAATGTCGTACCAAATATTTTTGTTGAACATCTGCCGTCGACTGCCGAAGATTATTCTAGTTCATTATTTCGCGTTGTTTCGTATTCCTTGTTGGACCGTTCGTTAAGTTGAATCGTCTGTTTTCCTTTTCTAACGAGTGGATGTATGTAGATGGTGGTTGTTATGTGACGTCAGTTTTTTTTCGACTGTGTCGGCTACATTACCCCCCGCCTAGACGAAAGTTGGAGTTCAGCGAAATTTATGCGGGAATCGTACATTTCGTCCAGATCGAGTGACTTTCGTCAATGGTTGCACTGTCGTAGAAGTAGCCGGTTCGTTTGATGTTTGTTTTGGCTCTGCTGTCTGCCTTGGTTGTGGTTTCTCATTCTCTGTGACACTTGGTTGTTTTGGTGCTGTTTCTGTAGTTGTGCCGTCGTATGCTGGTAGATATGCAGGCTTCAGGCGGTCGATGGAAACGTTTGACGCGCGCTTCGGTAATTGCAAGCGGAAGTATTTTGGTTTTCGCTCGAGCACTTCAAATGGTCCACTATATGGATGTGTAAGACTCGGGCGGATAGAATCGTCGCGAAGAAATACATGAGTCGCCATCTCCAAATCGCCGTGAACGAAGTACTTCGGTTTTGAATGCCAGGCGGATGTTGTTGGACGAATGTTGCTCATGGCATTTCGGAGGTCGATGACTGTTTGTGCCGCTGTCTTGTTTGTTGAACACTCGTCGAAGAATTCGCCAGGTATACGGAGAGTGGTACCATACACAAGTTCGGCCGGCGATGCTTTCAAATCTTCCTTGTACGTTGAGCGAAGGCCAAGTAGAATCATGGGCAAATGTGCGGCCCATTTTTCGGTGTTGTGACAGAGAATCGCTGATTTTAGCGTACGATGCCATCGCTCGATTAGTCCGTTGGACTGCGGATGGTACGCAGTCGTTCTGAAATGACGAGTTCCTGAGGTTCGCATAAGTTCTTCGAAAAGTGCTTAGTCGAATTGGGCGCCTTGATCAGATGTAATTTTCTTTGGCATACCATATTTCGAAATCCAACCGGAGATGAGTGCGTTTGCGACCGTCGGTTCTGTCATGTTTCGAATCGGTATGGCCTCCGGCCAGCGGGTGAACCGATCAACGATGGTTAAACAGTAGCGGTTTTCATCAGACGGCGGAAATGGTCCAACCAAATCGATGTAAATGTGTGAAAATCGTTCGGATGGGGCGTCGAATTTTTCCAGTGGCGAATATGTATGACGACCAATTTGAGCACGTTGACATTTCAGGTAGCTTCGAACGAATTAAGCAACGTCGGATTGAATGCCGGGCCAAACGAATCGTTTGGTCATCAGTTTAGCCGTGGCACGTTTTCCAGGTCGCGATATGTCATGAATTGCTCGAATGAATTGGTTTCGGAACTTTTTCGTTATGAAAGGTCGGATGACACTGGTGGAGTAATCGCAAAAAATTTGCTTGGCACTGCCTGGAACGATAAAAAGTTTTAGTTTGATCGAGTTATTGTCATTACCTTGGGACAAAATTTGCTGCAGTTCCTCATCAGTTTTTTGATCGTGTGCCAAGGCCTCGTAGTCGATTTCAGCGGTTGAATGCAGGCTTTCGATCCGTGACAGCAGATCTGCTGCTACATTGTCGGCTCCTTTCACATGTCGAATGTCGGTGGTGGTTTGACCGATGTAATCGAGCTGTCGTGCTTGTAGATCATTTGCCTTCTCAAGCTTTTGAGTAAAGGCGAAAGTGAGCGGCTTATGATCGGTGTAGATGTGGCATCGTCTTCCTTGCAGCATGAATTTGAAATGCTTAGCGGCCAAATACATCGCTGTAAGTTTGCGATCATAAGTACTGTAGCGAAGTTGGGCCTTGTCGAACTTTATTGCTTAAGTCGCTCAAAAATGGTTGGGAGGTGTTGGTGGTGCTCTTCTGGTGTTGTTGAAGCGATGCACAAGTCATCAATATAAGCGAACACAAAATCGAGGCCGCGACAAACTTCATGTATTAGGCGCTGAAAAGTTTGCGCGGCGTTGCAAAGGCCAAACGTCATAAGTTTAAATTCAAACAACCCAAATGGAGTTGTAATTGCTATTTTTTCGATGTCTTCCTCGGCGACTGGAACTTGATGAAAGGCTTTCTGCAAGTCGATCTTAAAAAAAATGGTCTTACCTTGCAAATTGCCAGCGAAGTCGTTCAAATATGGAATTGGATAGCGATCCGGCAGTGTGATGGCGTTCAACGCGCGATAATCGCCGCACATGCGCCATGAACCATCTGGCTTCTTGACCATATGTAGAGGGCTTGCCCAACAACTGCTTGAAGGTCGACAAATTCCGGCTTTTATCAGAATTTCAAATTCCTTTCGGGCTGCATTGAATTTTTCGGGATCCAATCGTCGAGGTCGAGTGTAAACTGGCTGTCCTGTAGTAATAATTCGATGCACGATGGTGGTAGGAATTTCACTTCCTGGCGGTGGCAACTTCGTAATCAGTTTGTATTCTTCAAGAAGATCAGCATAAATTGAATTTAAACAGTATGTTTTGTACTCGGTCGTCTCACTGACAGCAATCGGCATACAATTTGAATTTAGTCCAGTGAGTGGATCGATCGATTTGTTTTCCTTCATATCGATTAGTAATCCAAAATTCATAATAAAATCGGCACCAATGATTGGAGTTGTTACATCTGCGATTAAAAACTTCCACACGAAGTCACGTGGCAATCCGATGTTTATCTTCAGTGTCGTTGTGCCGTATGTTTTAATTTCGGTGCCGTTGGCTGCGAACAATTTCATTTCTGATGATTTGCAGTTGCCTGTGGATCGATTGAATGGGATGACTGATACGTCGGCACCCGTATCAATTAAAAATCCGATGTTTGTTGATTTGTCGTGTATTTTCAGTCGATTGATGGATTTGTATATAGGCTGTTCGCGACCTAAATCCAACACGGGCAGCTGGCTCTAGTCGCGTTTCGTTGGGGCGCACGTGTCCCCAAATTTGCACGGCTTGCGGCAATGTTTCGCTTCGGTGCCAAATTTCCAATGATACCAACGATTTGCATGTGTACTACGAGACTTTGAGCGGTTACGAGAGCGGCTGGCGTCACGTGATCGGCTGCGGTTGTTGTCGACGCTCGATGATACAAACTTTCGTTCCAGCTCCGCGATTTGGTTGCTCAATTTCTCGAGTAAATTGATCTCGGCTGGAGGTGTCGTTGGTGATGTTTTTACCTTAGCTGCTGTTGCCAGTGGCTGCGATGTCGCTTGGCGAATACCGCGCTCGCCGATAGCACGCAATCGAATTGATTCAACGAGTGCATCAGCTGCGCCGAGTCGGTCTTTGATAGGCGATTCCTTCATTTGAATGACGGCGGCATGCGCCATTTCTGGTAAACGTGCGGCCCAGAGATCGATGAGTGCAGTGTCAGTCAGGGAATCGGAAGCTAAATTCTTTAATTTCTGGTAAAATTGACTAGGTTTCACGTCGCCGAGTTGCATTTCGTTTATGGCTTCACGAAATCTCTTTTGCTGTGAGTCGGAATAAAAGGCGATAATTATTGCTTTGACTAGAAGATATTTAACTGGCGCTGGAACTGTGCCGATTTCTGCTTGGATTGTGGCGAGGTCATTTAGAGGAAGCTGTGCCATTACAGAGCAGTATTTCTTGTAGTCACTGGTCACAGTGCTCGCCTCAAACCAAAATTCCAAACTGGCGAAATAAAGTTCTGCGTTGTGTAAATTTTCGATGAGTTTTGGCATTGGCATACGGGGAATGGTTGCATATGCATTAATTTCCACATTTTTCTCATCACCGACAATCTGTCCGCGGCCGTCACCATTATCATCACCGTTCACGTTCACGTTCATTGCTTTTAAATCGATTTATTTTATGCGCACGATAGCTACTTTTATTTAATTTTACTGAAATTTATTTTTTTTAAAAATTTCACGAATGCAGATGGCGCCGAAAATGCCACAATGGCGATCGAGAGTCGATATTTTGAAATTTTCGAGAGTCGAGACACTTAACGTTCAAATTTATTGTTGGCGTTGTTCTCTCAAATTTGCAACTTATGGCCTCTTGTGCGTCGTAAAGAATAACCAAAAAAATTATATTGAACGATGTTACCAATTTTTTATCGGCGATTTCAACAAAATGTAGTTTTGGTTGCACGAAATGACTTTGCCGATTTGAGGCACTTAATTTCGAAATCACGTCGGGGTCACCACTTTTTAGTGCTCTTGCCGTAAAAGACTTTTTTGTTGGTTTTATACAAAGTTTTTATTTTATTTTTGTTTAGACAGTCACATTTGTGTTACAGATCAAAGCAGTTCTTGTTGAACATCTGCCGTCGACTGCCGAAGATTATTCTCGTTCATTATTTCGCGTTGTTTCGTATTCCTTGTTGGGCCGTTCGTTAAGTTGAATCACCTGTTTTCCTTTTCTAACGAGTGGATGTATGTAGATGGTGGTTGTTATGTGACATCAGTTTTTTTTCGACTGTGTCGGCTACATGGCTGCTTCGAAAATGTATGCGAATACCTCCAACACATCCCCCAATCCCTTGGGAAGTGTATATATGTTATTTTTGGTAAAGAAAACGCTTCCAAAAGATGTACCGTTTTCTTCTAAAAAATATATTTTTTAGTAAGTCCTTTAACTAATTCTTATTCGTAATAAGCGTCATGTTGCATAAATTACTTTCAGAAATTTCGTCACTGTGGAGCTAGCAATGGCGCAAATTTATAGCCGCTTAAAGTAGCCTTTAAAATTATTTTATCACGTACTAACACGTTTTGATAATTTTATTCGTCAAAACTGTCACTTTTTAGGTGAGTTTAACTTAGAGTTCTTAGAGGTACGTTCGTTAGGGTACACTAATTAGCACCACGAAAAAAAAAATTCTATTGATGAAAATAAGTTAAAGCTAGCTTTTAATTTAAAGTAGATGTTAACTAGTCTGCAGTTAAACCCTTAAACATCGATTGACTATAAATTTGCGCGAATACATTTAAGAACTTCAAATTGTCCGCAAGGCACGGTTTAAAATCACAATTGTCGTAAAAGAAAGATAAGACTGATAGATAAGATTAGCATTCAAGTATCGATTACGCTAAATAGACTATAAAATACGCAATATTTTTTTATTCCACTCATTAAATTAAACTAAAAATTTATCAATTTTTTTTGATCGTCGCTATCAATTATTTAAAAAATAATTCAACAATAAAAACTCCGAAAATCCCTATGGAAATCAACCAACTTCTGATAGTACACACATAGCTGAGTGACAAATGAGACGAAAAACATTAAAATTTAGCATTGACAGATAAGAAATTAAGACAAAATATTTCCAAAAAATGTTAAAAACAAATTGTTAACAATGATTATTTTTTCTTTATATTCATGTTTCGGAACTAAAAATCCAAAATACTGAACATACCCCCCTGCTTGGGCTCACTGTAGGATTTGGTTTGAGTGCGATTTTGGGTAAGTGCAAAATATCTTTATATTCATGTTTCGGAACTTCATATCCAAAATACTTAAACGTTTTTTTTAATTTTTTCTGTTCAAATATTTTTATTTCGAATTTTTTTTTCAACATGGCAATGCAACACCACAGAAAAAAAAGTGTCAAGCTAAACACAATTTGTATGAAATTATAACCAAAAAAGTGTCATTTTATTTTATCAATAACTTTTAAACTAAAAGTGAGCGACAATTTTTAAAAACGAAAAAATAATCAGCACGTGGAGAAGAAAGTGCAAAAAGTGAAGGCATGAATTTACTCTAGCTTTTTTTGAATATACTTTTTGCACTTTTTTTGTTTAGTTGATTCTTAGTTAACTGATTGGATAACTTTGCATAGTGGCCGGCTAGTTGAACAGATGGAGCAAAACTTAGAGGTAGCAAAGGGATTGTGCTCCAAAACAGAGTCGAAAAAATGGGTTGATATTGCTAAAGACCTGAACATTTTAGGCCCACCGTCACGTGAATGGGACAAATGGCAAAGGGTTAATTTATTTTTACTATTTTTTTTAAAGCATTTGTATATTATTGTGATAACTTCGAAGTTTGGATCGATTTAAAGTGCAAAACAAAAAGAAAGAAGACAGGAAACCAAATTGAAATTTCGGCAACTGGCAGTGGACCGAATAAATTGCAACGTTTTAAAAACTTGGAAGAATCCGTTATAAGTATGCTAGAAATGGAAATCTGCGTCAATCCACTGGCAGAAAATTTGGGAAAGAAAAAGACAATTTGAACGAAGAGGCTACTGTTTCAAATGCCATAGAACCAGTCTTGGAAACCTCAACGGAGGATGATTTTGCCCAGAAGTATCCCAAAAAACATCGCGCGTTGAAGTACTGCAAACGGAACGCAAAACTCTTTTAGAAGCTCAGACTACTGCACAGAAAGAGTTCTATGAAAAGATGACAAGTTTTATGGCTGACATAAGAAGAAGCATGAAGAATTGTTCGAAGAAAAGTGTGAAGCAAAAAGACGAAATAATAGAAATCAAGAGGGAAAAACTAAAAGCGTTAAAGGAAAACAATGACAATAAAGACAGAGACTGAATAGCTATGTTAAAACTAAAAATAAAAATCCTACGGATAAAAAAGAGGAACAAGAAATGGATTTCTAGATAAAAAAACATTTCTCTTTTATCTATTATTATTACTATGTAATTAGCAACATGTGTGCAACAAAAATGATATTTATGATATGATAAAGTATCAATTGATTGAAACTTTTAATAAACTATCAATTAGTTGCTGATTGACAACCGCAATAACGGTGATTGCGTGTAGTTTAACACTTCTTTTTGTTTTTCTGCCGTGGTGCAGGGAGCAATGCCATGTTGAAAAAAAACGTATTTAATAAAAATATATAAAAAAAAGCTTTTAAGTATTTTTGATTTGAAGAACCGAAACATGAATATAAGAAAATTTAGCATTTACCCAAACTCGCACTCAAACCAAATCCTACCGTGAGCCCAAGCAGGGGGGTTGAAGGGGAGCAGCATGCCCCCCCCCCATAGGCATTGCACTTTTAAGTATTTTGGATATTTAGTTCCGAAACATGAATATAAAGAAAATATAATCATTGTTAACAATTTGTTTTTATATTTTTTGGGAAATATGTTGTCTTATTTTTTTATCTGGCAATGCTACATTTAAATGTTTTTCTTCTCATTTATCACTTAGCTATGTGTGTACTGTCAAAAGTTGGTTGATTTCCATAGGGATTTTCGGAATTTTTTTATTGTTGAATAACTTTTTAAATAATTGAAACGCGACGATTAAAAAAAACGCCTAAATTTTTAGTTTAATTAAATGAGTGGAATAAAAAAAACGTGCAAAAAGTGAAAGGCAGCTAAAGTAAATTTGTAAATAAGTGAGTGGCAGCTAAAATAAATATATGCCTGGATTTTTAATAGCGATAACGAAGAGCACGGTACAACAGTTACTTTATCCATAATTTTAGTTAAGTAAAGTTTTTTTTGAACCCTAAAACTGTATGCTTCGTCGAACCGACGGCGGTCGTTCAGATTTCATGGGTTTTCCTTCTTACCTTGGTTTGATTTCCAAAGTGTTTGGTAGATAGAATTTAAAAGTAAATGTAAAAGTGTTGAAGAAATATGTGTCAATTGTTGTTTTGAAAAATGTTTTATTTCATAAATGATATAAATGTAAATCATTGCCCTGTGTATTTAAGAAAAATAAAAACTGCTAAAGAGTGAACTGATTCTTAGCAATCAAGTAATATAAAATGTGTGTATTTGACTATACTATACAACAATTTTAATCAATTACAATGTATGATGGATAGTGAAGATATTGATATACTAGTATTAACTGAAACACATATAACTGACGCATTTGATCTAAAGGATGGTCGGCATAAATTTACTTTAGCTGCCATTCAATTTTTGCACTTTTTTTTAATCGATTCTTCTCCGCGTGCTGATCATTTATTCGTTTTTAAAAATTGTCGCTCACTTTTATTTTAAAAGTTATTGATAAAATAAAATTGCACTTTATTGGTTATAATTTCATACAAATTGTGTGTAGTTTGACACGTCTTTTTTCTGTGGTGCACGCAGCACTGCCATGTTGAAAAAAAAACTTTTAAGCATTTTGGATTTAAAGTTCCGAAACATGAATATAAAGAAATTTTGCACTTACCCAAACTCACACTCAAACCAAATCCTACATTGAGCTAAAGCAAGGGGGTTGCATACGCATTGCACTGTTAAGTATTTTGGATTTTTAGTTTCGAAACATGAATATAAAGAAAAAATAATCATTGTTTACAATTTGTTTTTACATTTTTTGGGAAATATGTTGCATTTGGTAGTGCTACATTTTAATGTTTTTCTTCTCATTTATCACTCAGCTATGTGTGTACTGTCAAATGTTGGTTGATTTCCATAGGGATTTTCGAAATTTCTATTGTCGAAATACTTTTTAAATAATTGAGAGTGACGATTAAAGAAAATTGCTAAATTTTTAGTTTAATTTAATGAGTGGAATAAAGGTGATTTAAATGGTTACTATATGTCCCATTGCAAAAGTCAGTCAAGTCATACCGTGTTGTTTCATATGTCAAAAATATCCTTAAGTGCAGTCTCGTTAAAGAATTGGGCATAAATATACTTTAGCTGCCTTTCACTTTTTGCACTTTTTTTTTATTAATTCGTCTCTGCGCACTGAGCATTTATATGCTTTTAAAAAGCAACGAAGTTTCGTGAGCGTGGACTGTCCACAGAAAGAGAGTTGAAATCCTTTGTTCCCGCGAAGCGGGCCACGCAGAGTACCGGTTAATAGAAAAACTGTTGACTTAGGCGCCTGCCTGACGACTTTAAATACCCTGAGCGGAGCAACGAAGTTGCGTGAGCGTGGACTGTCCACAGAAAGAGAGTTGAAATCCTTTGTTCCCGCGAAGCGGGCCACGCAGAGTACCGGTTAATAGAAAAACAGTTAACTTAGGATTTAATTTATTTATTATATTATACTAATTTATGATGAATCGTCAGAATCATTAGAACATGGTTCTGGAATTGCTTCTTGCCCGTTGTATAGTTTGCCGGCACATTTAAAAAATTCTTCGAGGGGGTCTAAATTTTCGTTACGGCATTTTTTTAAGATATTTTTTTTAGTCATTTTTTATTATTAATTAATCATTGTTAATCATTCTTTTACAATTTTTTACATTTTTTACATATCTTTACATTTTGGGAAATATGTAATATTTTTTTTCTATCTGGCAATGCTCCATTGGAATGTTTTTCTTCATATTTATCACTCAGCTATGTGTGAACTGTCAAAAGTTGGTTGATTTCTATAGGGATTTTTGGAAATTTCATTGTTTAATAACTTTTAAACTAATTGAGAGCGACAAAAAAAATTGCTAAATTTTCAGCTTAATTTAGTGAGTGGAACAAAAAAAAAAGTGAAAAAAGTGATTGGAAGCTAAAGTAAAAATGTTCCAAGAATTGTTTGTCAGTATGCAATATTGGTTGTTAGTAAAAATAGTGCGATATGAAAACCGCCCTGATATATATTTAAGTGCAATATAAAGATCACACCTATCTTCTATAAAGGTATTTTGTGACGAAATGGACAATCTAATAGATTTTTTACTTCAGTGCAATAATTACTTTATAATATTGGGCGACTTAAATATAAATAGGTTTGATATCACAGATACATATAGACAAAGAATTTCAAATATGATTAACGACAACAGCATACATTTGATAAATACAAAGCCAACAAGAATAACAGCAACATCTGTAACATTAGTTGACTATGCACTGACAAATTGCAAAGATATATTAAGTGCTAAAATAAATACCAATTTAAAAGTAAGTGATCATGAAACAATAGAAGTAGTTATAAAAAGTCCGAAGTTGTGCAATAATACAAAACATATAAAATACTTTGTATAAATAATAGAAATTATTTTATAGCAAATCTCTGTGATAGTTCTGTGTTTATGCTTTTTGACGAAAATAAAATATATAACTTAAATCATTTTTCCAAACTGATATTAAGAGAGCAGTTAACATAACGTTTAAAGAAAAAATCATTGCATACAAAAATGAGGAATGGTTTAAACGTCAGTATTTGAAGTACTAAGGCGTGATAAAATAAATGTTTACATAAAAGCTAACCTTTCAAATGATATCGATGATTGGTGATTGTGTTTATGCTTTTTGACGAAAATAAAATATATAACTTAAATAATTTTTCCAAACTGATATTAAGAGAGCACTTAACATAACGTTTAAAGAAAAAATCATTGCATACAAAAATGCGGAATGGTTTAATCGTCAGTATTTCAAGTACTAAGGCGTGCAAAAATAAATGTTTACAAAAAAGCTAACCTTTCAAATGATATCGATGATTGGTGAGCATATCGTATTAATAGAAATCAATTTAAAAAATGTATTATTACAGCCAAATCAATATTTATAAGAAGAAAAATAAATTCATCAAGAAACCAAAAAGATATGTAAAACAAATTAAAAAAATATGTACCAAATCAATGAACTATGTTATAAATAATTGGAAAAGTAAAATCGATAAACAAAATGTGATAGTTGCAGTATTTATAGACCTGAAAAGAGCATTTGAAATTGTAAATCATGAAATACGAGTAGTAAAGTCATCAGGCAGGCGCCTTATTCAACAGTTTTTCTTGTTAACGGTACCCTGGGTGGCCCGCATCGCGGGAAAAGGGGATTTTAAATTTCTCAACCAACTTGTGACATTTGGAACTTAGCTGAGTGAGAAATTAAAAGAAGAACATTCCAATGCAGCATTCACTGAGAAGTATGTAAAATAATACTTATTTCCCAAAAAACGGAAAAATGTAAATAATAAATAAATAAAAACGGCGGCAAACTATATGATAAGACACTGATCTATGAACCAATTGATGAATTAAGTTCTGATGATTCCAATGATTGATCAAATAATAATAATTTAATAATTAAAAACAATAAAATGTTTTTTCTTTAACACAGTTTTTTAAGTAATAATATTTTTATTTTACATGATTTTTTTTCAAAATGGCAGTGCCGCGTTATCCACTGAGGTAAACAAAAAAAAAACGAAATTTAAAAATACACATAATTTGTATGGAAATTTAACCCAAAATAAGAAAAATTGATTTAATCATAACTTCTAAGGCAAATGTGAGCGACGATTTTTCAAAACGGATAAACGTTAAGCACGCGAAGACGAATCGTTTAAGCAAAAAAAGTGAAAAAGTGAGTTTGTACTAAAGTAAAAGTATGCCCCCTTATCAACTAAGTTACACAATGCAAAAGTATCAATTGATTGAAACTTTTAATAAACTATCAATTAGTTGCTGATTGACAACTGCATTAACGGTGATTGTGTGTAGTTTAACACTTCTTTTTGTTTTTCTGCTGTGGTGCAGGGAGCAATGCCATGTTGAAAAAAAAACGTACTTAATGAAAATATATAAAAAAAGCTTTTAAGTATTTTTGATTTGAAGAACCGAAACATGAATATAAAAAAATTTTGCATTTACCCAAACTCGCACTCAAACCAAATCCTACCGTGAGCCCAAGCAGGGGGGTTGAATTTTTTCAAAACAGAGGTAACATTTCTTGGTCACAAATGCACAGCAGATGGTCTTTTACCAGATGAATGTAAAGCGGAAGTGATAAAAAAATACCCCAGACCAACTGATAAAGATTCAGCAAGACGCTTCGTGGCTTTTATGAATTACTATAGACGATTCATACAGAATTTTGCCATCTTGGCGGCACCAATTAATAAATTAAGTAGAAAACAGGTAGAATTCATTTGGGATGAATCTTGTGAATTATCTTTCCAACGGCTCAAATTAGAATTATTAAAACCTAAAATCCTACAATATCCAGATTTTAAAAAAGAATTCGTTGTGATGGCGGATGCATCAAAACTAGGATGCGGCGCAGTCCTTAGTCAGGTACACAAAGGAAACGACCTTCCAATCCACTTTTTCTCCCGAGCCTTTACAAAAGCTGAACAGAACAAGCCCATTATTGAATTGGAACTACTAGGAATTTTGTATGCAATTAAACACTTTCGTCCGTATATCTACCGCACCCACTTCACTGTTTTTTCAGACCATAGACCCCTTGTGCATCTATTTAGTATGAAAGATCCATCATCCAAACTAACTAGAATACGTTTGGAGTTGGAAGAATATAATTTTACAATAGAGTACATTCGCGGTAAATCAAATGTTTCTGCCGATGCATTATCACGTATTACAATAGACGAATTAAAAGAAATAACATTACAAGCACCAAAAGTGTTAATAACAACTAGATCAAAGACTAGACGCCAACAACATGAAAACAAAGCATGTAAAGCTTCTGACGAAATGAAAAATAAAGATGTATTTATTTACGAAGATTTTGAAACTGGATTTACAAAAAAAATTCCAAGAATTAGGACGAAAAGTAGCGCGCAGAAAAACGAGATTGAAATTATAAGTAATTTCAAAAAAATTATTTAGTTTCAGGATTCCGAATATGGTGGTTAACGAAAAGTACATTGAGGGTATTCTTTCGAGGCTACAAAAAGAAGCCAACGACCGATCGATTCTTAAACTACAATGGCTATTGAATGACACGTTTTTCAAATATTTTACGGTTAACCAATTGAAAGAAGTAGGCGCTAGAATTCTTAAGAATTTACATGTGACTCTCATTAATCAACCAAAGAAAATTGTAAATGATGAGGAAAGGCTAACATTGCTACAACAATTTCATGATAATCCACTGATAGGAGGACATTGCGGCCAAAAGAAGCTATACGCTAAGCTGCGTAAAGCATTCTATTGGAAAAATATGACGCGAGACGTCGCGGCGTATGTAAAAAAATGTAAAGTCTGTCATCTATCAAAGGTAAAACCAAGTACAGTCGAAGAAATGTTTCTCACTCCTACGCCACAAAAATCAATGGATATTGTTATCATAGATACAATTGGTCCACTTCAAACTTCTGCCCAAGGTAATAAGTATGCTGTTACTTTAATGTGTGATCTAACCAAATACCTTACCACTATACCAATTCCTGACAAATCAGCCCGTACAGTAGCAGCAGCTATATTTGATAAATTCATTTTGATATATGGCCCAATGCGAGAACTTCGTGCTGATATGGGTACTGAATACAAAAATGAAATTCTTACAGAAATGTGTAAGTTACTAAAAATAAACCTGAAATTCTCGACAAGCTACCACCACCAATCTCTAGGAACAATAGAACGTAACCATCGCGTATTTAACGAATATTTACGAGCTTACGTCAATGACATTACAGAATGGGAAACTCATTTAAAATATTTCACTTACTGTTATAACATAAGCCCTAACTCTGGCTTTAATGAAAAATATACTCCATTTGAACTTATTTTTGGAAAAAATACATCCATAGATAACTTTATGAAAACCGATATAGAACCCTTATATAACATTGATAATTATTCAGATGAAATTAAATATAGATTAAAAACTACTCACTTAATTGCACAAAATCTATTAGAAAAGGTTAAGAAACAAAATAAAAAAACATATGATAAAAACATAAGACCAATAGAAATTAAAATAGGAGATAACGTTTTACTAAAAAACGAACCTTATGATAAGCATAAACTTATTTACAGTGGTCCATTGAAAATTGTAAATATTACTGGAGTAAATGTTGAAATAAAACTTCCAAATAAAAATGTAATAGTTCATAAAAATAGAATTGTTAAATACTAGGTACTTATATTCTTACATATATTATTAAGTATGCCATAATCTAATTATCACTGTAAATGAAATGAAACTAAATAAAATTACTTACACGATTGTACATGTACATACAGATTTACTTATATACTTAAAATTTTTTTTTTGTATTATTATATAAATTATCTATAAGAGACTGTAAAACTCTGTTTGATAAAATAAACCAAACTAAATATATGAAAAAAAGGTATCTATGTATATGTAGAAAAAAAATTATGTGTGAAAAAAAGCAAAGTCTTACACGATTTTTTTTTTCATGTGGGAATGATCGCCCTTCTATCTTATATCAAAAATTCGTTTAAGACTTCACTTTTAAAAAGGGTAAAGGTGTAATGCCAGACATGCAATTATGCAAATACCTGTCTGCACGAGTAAGGTAATTTAAGTATATTATAGGAATCTAAATATCGAATATAAATATGATAAGATAGCTGACTAAGAATTATTTTTTAACGTATGAATAAATTTATTTAATAAAAGTCAGTCTGATTTAGACCACACTACAAGACGCATCGTTTCTATTATTACATCATTGCCCTGTGTATTTAAGAAAAATAAAAACTGCTAAAGAGTGAACTGATTCTTAGCAATCAAGTAATATAAAATGTGTGTATTTGACTATACTATACAACAATTTTAATCAATTACAATCTATGATCGATAGTGAAGATATTGATATACTAGTATTAACTGAAACACATATAACTGACGCATTTGATCTGAAGGATGGTCGGCATAAATTTACTTTAGCTGCCATTAAATTTTTGCACTTTTTTTAATCGATTCTTCTCCGCTTGCTGATCATTTATTCGTTTTTAAAAATTGTTGATCACTTTTATTTTAAAAGTTATTGATAAAATAAAATTGCACTTTATTGGTTATAATTTCATGCAAATTTTGTGTAGTTTGACACTTCTTTTTTTCTGTGGTGCACGCAGCACTGCCATGTTGAAAAAAAAACGTTTAAGCATTTTGGATTTAAAGTTCCGAAACATGAATATAAAGAAATGTTGCACTTACCCAAACTCGCACTCAAACCAAATCCTACATTGAGCCCAAGCAAGGTGGTTGCATACGCATTGCACTGTTAATTATTTTGGATTTTTAGTTTCGAAACAAGAATATAAAGATGAAATAATCATTGTTTACGATTTGTTTTTACATTTTTTGGGAAATATGTTGCATTTGGTAGTGCTACATTTTAATGTTTTTCTTCTCATTTATCACTCAGCTATGTGTGTACTGTCAAAAATTGGTTGATTTCCATAGGGACTTTCGAAATTTTTATTGTCGAACTACTTTTTAAATAATTGAGAGTAACGATTAAAGAAAATTGCTTAATTTTTAGTTTAATTTAATGAGTGGAATAAAGGTGAAACGCAGCTAAAGTAACTTTGTTCCGGATGTTCATTTAAATGGTTACTATATGTCCCATTGCAAAAGTCAGTCAAGTCATACCGTGTTGTTTCATATGTCAAAAATATCCTTAAGTGCAGTCTCGTTAAAGAATTGTTTGTCAGTATGCAATATTGGTTTTTGGTAAAAATAGTGCGATATGAAAACCGCCCTGTTATATATTTAAGTGCAATATAAAGATCACACCTATCTTCTATAAGGGTATTTTGTGACGAAATGGACAATCTAATCGATTTTTTACTTCAGTGCAATAATTACTTTATAATATTGGGCGACTTCAATATAAATAGGTTTGATATCACAGATACATATAGACAAAGAATTTCAAATATGATTAACGACAACAGCATCATATCATATGTAGATAAATACAAAGCCAACAAGAATAACAGCAACATCAGTAAAATTAGTTGACTATGCACTGACAAATTGCAAAGATATATTAGGTGCTAAAATAAATACCAATTTAAAAGTAAGTGATCATGAAACAATAGATGTAATTATAAAAAGTCCGAAGTTGTGCAATAATACAAAACATATAAAATACTTTGTATAAATAATAGAAATTATTTTATAGCAAGTCTCTGTGATAGTTCTGTGTTTATGCTTTTTGACGAAAATAAAATATATAACTTAAATAATTTTTCCAAACTTTAAGAGAGCAGTTAACATAACGTTTAAAGAAAAAATCATTGCATACAAAAATGCGGAATGGTTTAATCTTCAGTGTTTCAAGTACTAAGGCGTGCAAAAATAAATGTTTACAAAAAAGCTAACCTTTCAAATGATATCGATGATAGGTGAGCATATCGTATTAATAGAAATCAATTTAAAAAATGTAATATTACAGCCATATCAATATTTATAAGAAGAAAAATAAATTCATCAAGAAACCAAAAAGATATGTAAAACAAATTAAAAAATATGTACCAAATCAAAGAACTATGTTATAAATAATTGAAAAAGTGAAATCGATAAACAAAATGTGATAGTTGCAGTATTTATAGACCTAAAAAGAGCATTTGAAACTGTAAATCATGAAATTTTAATAAAAAAAATAAAAAAGTATGATATAAAATCAACCGAACTGAATTGGTTCAAATCCTTTATAACGGGACGAACCCAAAAGACCTTAATAAATAATTCCGTATCACATGAAATTGAAATTAATGATGGAATACCACAGGTCTCCATTTTGGGAGTTTTATCATTTCTTCTTTATGTACATGATATGGCAAAAGTGGTCAAATGTTCAAAATTAATGCTATTCGCTGATGATGGCCATCTTTATTGTACTGGAAGTGATATAAAAACATGTGTAAATAACATAAATAATGACCTTAAAAATAAAAATATATGGTTAAAAATGAATAGGCTTTTGTTAAATGTGAGTAAAACTAAATGTATTATTTTCAACGTACCCAATAATGTCCGAGTAATTACAAACTTAAAAATAGGCACAGAAGAAATAGAAATTGTTTAACAAATAAAATACCACGGGTTCATTATAGACGAAAAATTTAATTTGAATGATCATACCAATTATATTTGTAAAAAAGTGTCCAAGAAACTTGGGGTAATATGTCTTTGATTTCAGCTAAAAATGTTTATGATGTGTTTATTAGGCCTCATTTTGATTATTGTGCAAGTTTTATGTATTTATGTTCGGAAAATCAAAAACAAAGACTGCAATTATTACAAAATAATGCGAATTATAATTAAGTGCAATAGATATACATCAATAAATTATATGTTAAGTACTTTAAGGTGAATAAACGTAAACAAAAGAAAGCATATTATAGCAATGTTATTTATACATAAATTAAAAAACAACATGCTTCCAAGTTATTTATTATCTGATAATATAACTGATCATAGTAGTACAAATTATTTACTAAGAAATGCTGCAGATTTCAACATACGAAAAATGAAAATAACCAGAGGACAACATACTATATCGTAGATGGGATTACAAGAATTAAATAATCTACCTCATGACACTAAAAACTTAACAAATATGAACGAATTTAAAAAAAAAGTTACTGAACACATTAAATAAAATGTATATTAGCTAAATTTATAAATTTAAAAAATGTAAATATAATATAGATTAATGTTTAGAATATAAGAAATTAAAAATTTACAACATATGTATATAAACCTCAATGGCTTGAACAAGCCAAATAAACAAATCAATCAATCAATCAAAAGATAGTCCGTATGACCATTTTGAATAGTGCCGTCGTCGATTCGACGAAGCATGCCCTAAACGTATAAAAAAATAAGCATGTATAGTGCGTATAGTGCGTACCAAAACAGTTGGCCAACGGTCGATTGCGCAGAGAGAGGATTTAAGAGAACAAAAATGACGCGAAAGAGATTTAATCACTAAGCGTTTTTGGCTGTAATTTACAATGCGTAACCCAACTTTACAGTGCTTAGAACTAAAATGCTGTTGAATATCTAAATAAACTTATTTTTTTATTATGAGGTCGACTTTTATACATTTCTACCTAGAAGTCCGATTGTATTTGAAAGGGTTCCCAACCCTTTTTATGGTTGAACATTTCGTGGTTTAGCGCTACCTATAATAAAATTATCTATCCCTGTATAGTGCGTACCAAAACAGTTGGCCATTCTACTGCGCAGGTCTCTTAAAATGTGTTTTACAATCTCTTAAAATTGCAAAAACAAGCATAAAGAGACGAAATTAGGCGGAGTGTTCAAGATCGCTGTCGCGATCTCACTGAGGGTGGTTTCTTCATTTTCCTTCGTTTATACTGAAATTAGGAGCGGAGGAAAAATATAGACCATTATATGTCAACTTTACTTGGAGGAAAATATATTGCTTCGTTTTTTGTCTTGTCGGTTCTTTGTAGGAGTATGATGTGATCACGGTCAGATAGATTAAGCAAAATATTGCACATGAATTGATTGTGTGACTGTGTCTGTATGAAGGTGTACGGTTTTAGATTTAAACCCTATTTGCTCATTATGCTTTCGTTGATCATTATTAATTGTGTCGTGCATATTGATCATGTAGGTACAGATATTGGCACGCAAAGTAAAGTAAATTGCAGTGTCACACCATAAACCATAAAAAGGGTTGGGTACCCTTTCAAATACAATCGGACTTCTAGGTAGAAATGTATAAAAGTCGACCTCATAATAAAAAATTAAGTTTATTTAGATATTCAACAGCATTTTAGTTCTAAGCACTGTAAAGTTGGGTTACGCATTGTAAATTACAGGCAAAAACGCTTAGTGATTAAATCTCTTTCGCGTCATTTTTGTTCTCTTAAATCCTCTCTCTGCGCAATCGACCGTTGGCCAACTGTTTTGGTACGCACTAGTGCGTACTTTACAGTGCTTAGTGCTTACAACTTTACAGTGCTTAGAACTAAAATGCTGTTGAATATCTAAATAAACTTAATTTTTTATTATGAGGTCGACTTTTATACACTTCTACCTAGAAGTCGGATTGTATTTGAAAGGGTTCCCAACCCTTTTTATGGTTGAACATTTCGTGGTTTAGCGCTACCTATAATAAAATTATCTATCCCTGTATAGTGCGTACCAAAACAGTTGGCCATTCTACTGCGCAGGTCTCTTAAAATGTGTTTTACAATCTCTTAAAATTGCAAAAACAAGCATAAAGAGACGAAATTGGGCGGAGTGTTCAAGATCGCTGTCGCGATCTCACTGAGGGTGGTTTCTTCATTTTCCTTCGTTTATACTGAAATTAGGAGCGGAGGAAAAATATAGACCATTACCAAAACAGTTGGCCATTCTACTGCGCAGGTCTCTTAAAATGTGTTTTACAATCTCTTAAAATTGCAAAAACAAGCATAAAGAGACGAAAATGGGTGGAAAACGACGTATACCCTGCCTTGTGTTCAAGATCGCTGTCGCGATCTCACTGAGGGTGGTTTCTTCATTTTCCTTCGTTTATACTGAAATTAGGAGCGGAGGAAAAATATAGACCATTACCAAAACAGTTGGCCATTCTACTGCGCAGGTCTCTTAAAATGTGTTTTACAATCTCTTAAAATTGCAAAAACAAGCATAAAGAGACGAAATTGGGCGGAGTGTTCAAGATCGCTGTCGCGATCTCACTGAGGGTGGTTTCTTCATTTTCCTTCGTTTATACTGAAATTAGGAGCGGAGGAAAAATATAGACCATTATATGTCAACTTTACTTGGAGGAAAATATATTGTTTCGTTTTTTGTCTTGTCGGTTCTTTGTAGGAGTATGATGTGATCACGGTCGGATAGATTAAGCAAAACATTGCACATGAATTGATTGTGTGACTGTGTCTGTATGTACGGTTTTAGATTTAAACCCTATTTGCTCATTATGCTTTCGTTGATCATTATTAATTGTGTCGTGCATATTGATCATGTAGGTACTGATATTGGCACGCAAAGTAAAGTAAATTGCAGTGTCACACCAAATTTGTTTTGTTTATATCATTGAATTTGGGCGAGGTAGGTAAATTTAATAAAAAAAATTACAATTTGGGAATTTTTTGGAAACGTAAACGATTTTATACCCAATAACAATAGGCACGATTTTCTGTAACCAAATGCAAACACTAATCATGTCGTAAAACTTTTAAACTTAAGTCAAACAGGTAAAATCAAACATCATAAAATTAATGCTAACCAAGCACACCACCCATACAGGTACCTAGCGCTAAACCACGAAATGTTCAACCATAAAAAGGGTTGGGAACCCTTTCAAATACAATACATGAATGCAACGAACTACAGACACATAACAGCACTGGCGACTGAGGCCATCGGCTCATAATAATTTATTTAAACACACTCTTATTTCTAGAATGATATTATTCACAAATTCTCTTTTGTCACTCTTTTAAATAGAACTCCTGTTAATGCTGATTTAAAGGCTCTTACATTGATTTCATGTGTATGTTAGGAAGAAGGGCTCGGTCACTTGGATCGCAGCCACAGACAGGGTAACAAATAAATCGTTTCACTCACTTGTAAGGAAAAAAAAAGGTTATTTTCGTTTTATGCTTTGGAAATCAACTCTTCACCAACATCGTTTGTGATCAGTTGTTGCTGTGAAAATTAATAAACAATCACTTTCCAAAATTCACTTAAGTAATTCACTTCCTTATCACTATTCAAAACACGTTCAGGTCAGAATTTAAAACTAACTCTATGGTAGTCGCTTCATCTCTATTTCTACCATTCCACATACAGATGGCATTTTCTCGGAGATTCACGCAGTTACTGAATGGTTCGAGAAGTGGTTTTGACAGATACCCTTATTAAAGTCATTCATTCATTCCAATCGACACTAAATGGATCTGTTCGATTTTCACACATCAGGGCAGTACACTAAAATCCGAAACTATCATATTGCCCTCCTCCTAAACTTGCCCGTCCCGAACAAGCCTATCCTCAGTTTCACCTTCATAACGATGTAACCGAACCAGATGCACTACCACTAAATTGCTTCGAAGTTATATCTGTGTTCGGTAGACGAAGGCCTTTATACGCTTCACAATTTTGTTGGGGCCTTCCGGTTTCGGCAGTAGCTTCCGCGATATTCCTTGTTTACGTTGGGAACTATACAGCCACACCAAATCTACTTCCCGAAATATAGTTCCTGTTGCTCTGATATCATACCTGGTTTTCATACGATCGCTTGCCAGTCTTATTCTTATCCTGGTAATTTCGTGGATATCGCGGGGTCATTCGTGTATCAATGTAATCATCTTCAGTGGTCGGCTCTACCGTTGGGGATATAAACATTACTTCACTAGACAACCTTAATGCTCGGCCAAATAAGGCCATGGCGAGTGTCCATTCGTGCTATGGACCGCGCTTCGGTACGCCAGTTTCGTTGATTGTCGTCTACTACCTTGGGGAGGTGTTCTCTCAAGGATTGATTGAATCGTTCCACCATTCTGTCTGATGTGGATGCAACGTAGTCATTCTGGTCTTCTTAATACCTAACCGCTGGCAATTATCCTGGAATAGTCCGGACTCAAAGTTTCTAACTTGATCAGAGTGTAGTTCCAACGGTGCCCCGAATCTACATACCCAGTTGTCCACGATCTGTTCCACTACGGTTTTCGTTTCCTGGTAGGGCAGGCGAACGCTTCTTGTCATTTGATGAAGTAGTCCATAACAAGTTATATGTAACGGTTTCCGCTGTTCGTTTCTGGAAACGGGTCAGCAATATCTATAGCTATTCTTTCGAACGGTGCCCATGTGCTCCCTCCAGGTAAGAATCGGTTCAATGCCAGGGTCTTCCATCCGCGCTTCTCTGATGTTTTCGGTCGCCCAACCAATGTTGGGCTCGGCTCTTATTAGTCGGGTGGTGATGAGCTCCTTCTCTTCTTGGCGAGTGCAGTGCTTGCATTTCATTCCACATGGTCGACAAGACAGTGCGTCAGCGTTAGTGTGCAGGGTGCCCTTACGATGCTGAATGTCAAAATCGTAGCTCTATCAACTTCACACTCTGGATTTTTAAATTAAAGCAACCGCTTTAGAGCAGAATGGTGTGTACGAACAAGGAACCTCCTGCTAAGAGCTCCAACTCCAAAATTACTTTCGTCGGCATCGACAATGAAGGTCTTTCCACCGTCGGGATATGCTAGTATCGGCGCTTGACATAGCTGGTGTTTAAGTCTTTGAAAAGCATTATAACACTCACTTGACCATTTAAATTGTTTTCCTTTCTCCTTGAATTGATGTAAGCTCTTAGAAATGCCAGCAAAGTCCCTTACAAACCGTCGGTAGTACGTCGCAAGTCCCAGGAATCTCCGTAGTTGCTGTTTGTTATTGGGGACCGGCCAATTTTTCCATGATTCAATCTTTTCGGGATCGGTCCTCACTCCACTAGCCGTGATGATGTGTCCCAGGAATCTAACTTAAGATCTGAAGAGTGCACACTTCTATGGATTAAGCTTCAAATGGTCACACCGAAGTCTTAGGAATACCTAGCGCAAGTTCTTTTGGTGTTCTTCAAATGATTTTCCCACGATAATTACATCATCTAGTTACACCACAAAGATTTTTTAAGTTAATCCTCGCAAAACGCATTCCATCAGTCGCTCAAAAGTTAAATGAGCGTTGTACAAACCAAAAGGCATCACGTTGAACTGCCTGTGTTGAAGGCAGTCTTCTCCCTGTCCTTTTTGTGAATCTGCACCTTCCAGTAGCCGCTCTTCAGATCCCTTTAGAGTATCGAGTGTGTCATCAATCCTAGGTAGAGGATAACTGTCCTTCTTGGTGACATCGTTGAGCCGCCGATAGTCAAAGCAAAACCGGGTGCTGCCATCTTTCTTCTTAACCAGTACTACTGGTGATATCATGGGACTATTGGAGTTTTCTATCAATCCGTCAATTTTCATCGTCGCTACCTTTTCTGCAACTTCAGCCTGCTTGGCTGATATGAGATATGAGAAATGTGTTAGGCGTTCAATATCTGCTTGCCGTTGTTGAAGAGTTTCGCCGCTCTTCTGGACTCTGCTGCATAGCTGCACTCGATACACTTCTAACGTACGGTCATCACTAAACCACTTCACGATTGCTTTCACGATAGCGTTGTTGTTGCGTTGATTGTCAACGCAGATGGTTTTCAAAAGCTCCGCAGCTTTCTCGTCCTCAAACTGTTTCTTATAAATTGACCATTGCATATGCCCGTCGCAAGTTGGAGGCTTCATTTCCCTCCTTCGTGGATAATCTCCAGAAATTTCGCGAAACTTTAGTTTCCTAACAACTATAAACTCCGAATTTAGCCTCCAGAAACATCATCATTTATGTAATGCCAAAGGCTGCACTTACTTGCTGCTCTTCGACATCGAAGAAAATCGAATTAGGATCTTCAACACTTTGCTTTATTGCGTCATGAAGTTTAGCTTTCAGCTCCGCAGTAGTGAGCTGATCTAATGATTTGCTAACCATTTTTTTTTAATGACACTCTTTTTTTACACACACACACTTAATCGTAAACCAAATTACTCTTCGCTATTCTCGAATTTTCACGATTCACTATATTCACTTCAACTGTTACGCTTTACTTTGTGCACCTCACTATGTTCCTTAACCGTTTCACCACAGTTCACAGTTATCTAGAAATTTCTCATCCAGAAAAGATTTTATCCCACTTCTGACACCAATAACGAACGAAACCGGGCTTTGAATGATAAAACACGGTTCTCTTTCATTTTTAACAGTTATTTATTTAAACACACTCTTATTTCTAGAATTATATTATATACAAAACGGTTTGTCGATTAACAATTCAATCACTTTAATTCACTTATTTGAAATTCAATACCAACGATTAAATTCGCGTTCTATTATCACTTCCCAAAATTCACTATAGGTTTTTCGCTCAGTTAACACTATTCAAATCACGTTCAGGTCACAAAACTAACTCTCTGATTGTCGCTTCATCTCTATTTATACCATTCCACATACAGATGGCATATCCTCGGAGATTCTCGCATTTACAAGATGGTTCGAGAACAGATTCATTCCAGGACAGATTCATTCCAGGGGGCATTTATATATTCCAGCGGGTATTCATTCTTCCCAATCGACACTAGATGGCTCTGTTTGATTTTGACACATCAGGGTAGGTTCGTACACTACAATCCGAAATTATAACAATATGATAAGAAAATAATACTGTATATGTAAACATCAACAGTTATTCGAGATTGGCTTGTTGATCGACTGTGGCAAAGTGAATGAAGTTCACATGCATGAAACGCCGCGTCGACTTTAAAAGTGTCGACATTTTGATCATTCGATATTTTTACCAAACGACTTTCCGAAAGTTATTATTATGACGTTCGTTTTTTTATCGACATTTTGAAAGTCGTCAAATTGTACTTAGTATATAATATATTTAATATGCAAATTAAACGAAATCAAGATTAGAGGTCAGACTTTCGTTTTTACATGCTCTCCAAACAAAAATCTACTTGTTCATCAGATGTTACTGCGTTCTTGAATGATGAGCTAAAAGAAAAGATGTGCATAGAATATATAATTCTAAATCTCAATAACAACAGATCTGAGAATGTTTTGAAATTAGAAGTCTCTTTATTGACTTAAATGATCCAGTTGAGTGTGGAGTGAGGAACTCAATCAAGCTCGATTAAAACTGAGTTTTAAGCTAATTCAATTTAATACATATGTTATCAATTTTATGGAACACATAAGCTTGTAAACGCCATTTTTGTGATAAAGATTCCAAGATTCTTAAAAACAAAACTTTTCCTGGTTAAGAAATAAAGATATGTACTTATTTAAAATTACCTATTAGATAATAGGCCGAAAGGCATTAGAATTAAGTTGTTAGCGTTTAATCTAGGCGCCTGCATAGGACAAGTAAGTTAGTTAAGTGGTTGATAAGTAGGCTAGTTTTTCATGAATTTTTGTCTAGCATATGTAAGTTAGTTTTAAGATGAACTCAAATAAAAATGAATTACAAACAATAATGTATGTGCTAATTTTTACTATGACAAACATGACAGAGAAGTTTTCAACGTCTTCTGTAAACACAACCATCCAATTTAAAGTGATGATCCACTGTTTTCACTAAGGTTTTGTTCATTTTTCTGGGTTAAAGTTGAAGCCAATGGACAAAAACGTCATTTTCGAGCTGAAGAGCTGCCCGAAGAGGTTTAAGAGCTATAATAATACATAGACAGATTTAATTCGTGGGGTTTATAGGTCTGATAAAAAAAATCGGTCCATATTTTTCGGAAACTGTGGTCGGTGAAAATTAATAGCGGCCATAATAACGGAGTATCTGCTGCCTGTAATAGAAGCCCGTGATCTCGATGATATTTAGTTCTAAGAATACGTAGTGGCTGTATCGCCACTTAAGAAATAATATCTGATGTGCTGACTGAAGAGAGAGAAATAGATTCCACAAATGGGAAGCGTTCAAATAGTCGACAAATATAAATTCATCGAATGTTAAGATGTCGACTGAAGTTTGATCGACAAAAAAAATGTTTACAGTTTAAAATCCAGGCGATTTAACTAACGATTGAAAAGCTGTCGGTCAAAATGTCGGTTTTTATCCAAAATAAACAGGAATTGCAGGTTAATATGGAAAAAAATATAAAAAAATACTGTGAATGTAAACATTAGGAGTTATTCGAGAATGGCTTGCTGTTCTTTAGTGGTAAAGTGATGTTCAGATGCATGCGGCGCCGCGTCGACTTCAAAAGAGTCGACATTTTGAGCATTCGTTATTTTTACCAATCGACTTTCCGAAAGTCGACATTATGATGGTCAATTTCTTAAATCGACATTTTAAAAATCGGCAAATCGTACCCAATCCATTCCAAATAGATTTAGAATGGATATTAAACGAAATTAAGCATAGGGTTTAGACTTTTGTTATCAGACAGGGATTGACTATACTAAAATATTTTCTCCAGTAGTAGGATAAACATACATTAGATTTTTACATGCTGTCGAGGCCAAACAAAACTTCCTTGTTCTTCAGATGTTACCGCGTTCTTGAGTGATGAGCTAAAAGAAAAAGTGTACATAGAAAAAAATAAATATCAATGACAACAGATCTGAGAATGTCTTGAAATTAGAAGTCGCTTTATTGACTTAAATGATCCAGTTGAGTGTGGAATGAGGAACTCATTCGAGCTCGATTAAAACTGAGTTTTAAGCTGAGTCTCGTAGATTCATTCATATATTATCAATTTTATGGAACACATAAGCTAATAAACGCCATTTATGTGCTGATTTTCCCGATGACAAACAGTACAGAGAAGTTGTGAACATCTTCTATAAACAAAACAATCCCACTTAAAGTGATCATCTCCTTTTTTAACTACTATTTGGTTCACTTTTCTGGTTTATAGTTGAAGCCAATAGAAAAAGTCATCATTTTCGGGCTGAAAAGCAACCCGAAGAGATTAAAGAATTATAATAATTATATAATATATAATATAATTATATATAATTATATATATATATATATATAATTATAATTATTAAATTACAGATGAAATTCCTTTGGTTTTTAGGTCGGATTAAAAAAATCGGTCCATATTTTTTTCGGAAAATGCGTTCGGCGAAAATTAATAGCGGCCATAATAACGGAATATCTTCTCCATGTAATAAAAGCCCGTGCTCTCGATGATATTCAGTTCTAAAAAGACGTAGCTTCGTTTTGAGTAAACGGAAGGAAGAGAAATCATTCTATAAGTGTTCAAAATCGTTAGTTCACTTAAAACGCGCTTTCAAACAATGAAAAAAAACATAAATAAAAAAGAACTGCCTAACAGAGCTGAAAGAACAGATATATAGCATATACCACCAGCAGAAACGTCAATGGATAGCTGGCTCAACCAATAAAGCAGCAATATGGAAATGCATCAGAGAGGAAGTCAATGGCAAAGAGAAGGCATTTGAGATAGGATGGAGAAAAAAAGTACGAATGGCTTTAGTGCTCTTGCCGTAAAAGACATTTTTAGTTTTTATTTTATTTTTTTTTAGACAGTCACATTTGTGTTACAGATCAAAGCAGTTCTTGACTGCATTAGAAGCAATGTCGTACTAAATATTTTTGTTGAACATCTGCCGTCGATTGCCGAAGATTATTCTCGTTCATTATTTCGCGTTGTTTCGTATTCCTTGTTGGACCGTTCGTTAAGTTGAATCGTCTGTTTTCCTTTTCTAACGAGTGGATGTATGTAGATGGTGGTTGTTATGTGACGTCAGTTTTTTTTCGACTGTGTCGGCTACATTACCCCCCGCCTAGACGAAAGTTGGAGTTCAGCGAAATTTATCCGGGAATCGTACATTTCGTCCAGATCGAGTGACTTTCGTCAATGGTTGCACTGTCGTAGAAGTAGCCGGTTCGTTTGATGTTTGTTTTGGCTCTGCTGTCTCCCTTGGTTGTGGTTTCTCATTCTGTGTGACACTTGGTTGTTTTGGTGTTGTTTCTGTAGTTGTTCCGTCGTATGCTGGTAGATATGCAGGCTTCAGGCGGTCGATGGAAACGTTTGACGAGCGCTTCGGTAATTGCAAGCGGAAGTATTTTGGTTTTCGCTCGAGCACTTCAAATGGTCCACTATATGGATGTGTAAGACTCGGGCGGATAGAATCGTCGCGAAGAAATACATGAGTCGCCGTCTCCAAATCGCCGTGAACGAAGTACTTCGGTTTTGAATGCCAGGCGGATGTTGTTGGACAAATGTTGCTCATGGCATTTCGGAGGTCGATGACTGTTTGTGCCGCTGTCTTGTTTGTTGAACACTCGTCGAAGAATTCGCCAGGTATACGGAGAGTGGTACCATACACAAGTTCGGCCGGCGATGCTTTCAAATCTTCCTTGTACGTTGAGCGAAGGCCAAGTAGAATCATGGGCAAATCTGCGGCCCATTTTTCGGTGTTGTGACAGAGAATCGCTGATTTTAGCGTACGATGCGTATGGCCTCCGGCCAGCGGGTGAACCGATCAACGATGGTTAAACAGTAGCGGTTTTCATCAGACGGCGGAAATGGTCCAACCAAATCGATGTTAATGTGTGAAAATCGTTCGGATGGGGCGTCGAATTTTTCCAGTGGCGAATATGTATGACGACCAATTTGAGCACGTTGACATTTCAGGTAGCTTCGAACGAATTAAGCAACGTCGGATTGAATGCCGGGCCAAACGAATCGTTTGGTCATCAGTTTAGCCGTGGCACGTTTTCCAGGGTGCGATATGTCATGAATTGCTCGAATGAATTGGTTTCGGAACTTTTTCGTTATGAAAGGTCGGATGACACTGGTGGAGTAATCGCAAAAAATTTGCTTGGCACTGCCTGGAACGATAAAAAGTTTTAGTTTGATCGAGTTATTATCATTACCTTTGGACAAAATTTGCTGCAGTTCCTCATCAGTTTTTTGATCGTCTGCCAAGGCCTCGTAGTCGATTTCAGCGGTTGAATGCAGGATTTCGATCCGTGACAGCAGATCTGCTGCTACATTGTCGGCTCCTTTCACATGTCGAATGTCGGTGGTGGTTTGACCGATGTAATCGAGCTGTCGTGCTTGTCGATCATTTGCCTTCTCAATCTTTTGACCAAAGGCGAAAGTAAGCGGCTTATGATCGGTGTAGATGTGGCATCGTCTCCCTTGCAGCATGAATTTGAAATGCTTAGCGGCCAAATACATCGCTGTAAGTTTGCGATCATAAGTACTGTAGCGAAGTTGGGCCTTGTCGAACTTTTTGGAGAAAAAACCGAGTGGTTGTAAGTCTTTGTCAACGACTTGGTGAAGTACTGCGCCTGCAGCGATGTCCGAAGCTTCGGCGTAAAGAGATAGTTCTGCTCTTTTTGATGCATGGGCAAGTAAAGCAGCATTAGACAAATGGATTTTGCATTTATCAAATGCATTCCTCGTTTCGTCCGTCCATGTCAGCAGTCGTTGGTCATTCTTCTTGTTCCCGGGGATCATCTCAAGTACTTTCGCTTGGGTTTCGATGGCGTTTGGCAGGAACTTGCGGTAGAAATTTAGTGTTGCCAATAAACTTTTAAGTTGTTTGACCATCGTTGGAAGCGGAAAGTTGTTAAGGGCTTCGATTTTGTCGGGCAGCGGCAAAAGCCCATCAGGTGACACGTTATGTCCAAGTAACTGGATCTCTCGCTTGCCAAACTCGCACTTTGCAACGTTTATCGTCAAACTGTATTGCTTAAGTCGCTCAAAAATGGTTCGGAGGTGTTGGTGGTGCTCTTCTGGTGTTGATGAAGCGATGCACAAGTCATCAATATAAGCGAACACAAAATCGAGGCCGCGACAAACTTCATGTATTAGGCGCTGAAAAGTTTTCGCGGCGTTGCAAAGGCCAAACGTCATAAGTTTAAATTCAAACAACCCAAATGGAGTTGTAATTGCTATTTTTTCGATGTCTTCCTCGGCGACTGGAACTTGATGAAAGGCTTTCTGCAAGTCGATCTTAGAAAAAATGGTCTTACCTTGCAAATTGCCAGCGAAGTCGTTCAAATATGGAATTGGATAGCGATCCGGCAGTGTGATGGCGTTCAACGCGCGATAATCGCCGCACATGCGCCATGAACCATCTGGCTTCTTGACCATATGTAGATTGCTTGCCCAACAACTGCTTGAAGGTCGACAAATTCCGGCTTTTATCAGAATTTCAAATTCCTTTCGGGCTGCATTGAATTTTTCGGGATCCAATCGTCGAGGTCGAGTGTAAACTGGCTGTCCTGTAGTAATAATTCGATGCACGATGGTGGTAGGAATTTCACTTCCTGGCGGTGGCAACCTCGTAATCAGTTTGTATTCTTCAAGAAGATCAGCATAAATTGAATCGTCGAGGTCGAGTGTAAACTGGCTGTCCTGTAGTAATAATTCGATGCACGATGGTGGTAGGAATTTCACTTCCTGGCGGTGGCAACTTCGTAATCAGTTTGTATTCTTCAAGAAGATCAGCATAAATTGAATTTAAACAGTACGTTTTGTACTCGGTCGTCTCACTGACAGCAATCGGCATACAATTTGAATTTAGTCCAGTGAGTGGATCGATCGATTTGTTTTCCTTCATATCGATTAGTAATCCAAAATTCATAATAAAATCGGCACCAATGATTGGAGTTGTTACATCTGCGATTAAAAACGTCCACACGAAGTCACGTCGCAATCCGATGTTTATCTTCAGTGTCGTTGTGCCCTATGTTTTAATTTCGGTGCCGTTGGCTGCGAACAATTTCATTTCTGATGATTTGCAGTTGCCTGTGGATCGATTGAATGGGATGACTGATACGTCGGCACCCGTATCAATTAAAACTCCGATGTTCGTTGATTTGTCGTGTATTTTCAGTCGATTGATGGATTTGTATATAGGCTGTTCGCGACCTAAATCCAACACGGGCAGCTGGCTCTAGTCGCTTTTCGTTGGGGCGCACGTGTCCCCAAATTTGCACCGCTTGCGGCAATGTTTCGCTTCGGTGCCAAATTTCCAATGATACCATCGATTTGCATGTGTACTACGAGACTTTGAGCGGTTACGAGAGCGGCTGGCGTCACGTGATCGGCTGCGGTTGTTGTCGACGCTCGATGATGCAAACTTTCGTTCCAGCTTCGCGATTTGGTTGCTCAATTTCTCGAGTAAATTGATCTCGGCTGGAGGTGTCGTTGGTGATGTTTTTCCTTAGCTGCTGTTGCCAGTGGCTGCGAAGTAGCTTGGCGAATACCGCGCTCGCCGATAGCATGCAATCGAATTGATTCAACGAGTGTATCAGCTGCGACGAGTCGGTCTTTGATAGGCGATTCCTTCATTTGAATGACGGCGGCATGCGCCATTTCTGGTAAACGTGCGGCCCAGAGATCGATGAGTGCAGTGTCAGTCAGGGAATCGGAAGCTAAATTCTTTAATTTCTGGTAAAATTGACTAGGTTTCATGTCACCGAGTTGACTTTTTTGTTTGTTTTATACAAAGTTTTTATTTTATTTTTGTTTAGACAGTCACATTTGTGTTACAGATCTGCCGTCGACTGCCGAAGATTATTCTCGTTCATTATTTCGCGTTGTTTCGTATTCCTTGTTGGGCCGTTCGTTAAGTTGAATCGCCTGTTTTCCTTTTCTAACGAGTGGATGTATGTAGATGGTGGTTGTTATGTGACATCAGTTTTTTTTCGACTGTGTCGGCTACATGGCTGCTTCGAAAATGTATGCGAATACCTCCAACACATCCCCCAATCCCTTGGGAAGTGTATATATGTTATTTTTGGTAAAGAAAACGCTTCCAAAAGATGTACCGTTTTCTTCTAAAAAATATATTTTTTAGTAAGTCCTTTAACTAATTCTTATTCGTAATAAGCGTCATGTTGCATAAATTACTTTCAGAAATTTCGTCACTGTGGAGCTAGCAATGGCGCAAATTTATAGCCGCTTAAAGTAGCCTTTAAAATTATTTTATCACGTACTAACACGTTTTGATAATTTTATTCGTCAAAACTGTCACTTTTTAGGTGAGTTTAACTTAGAGTTCTTAGAGGTACGTTCGTTAGGGTACACTAATTAGCACCACGAAAAAAAAATTTCTATTGATGAAAATAAGTTAAAGCTAGCTTTTAATTTAAAGTAGATGTTAACTAGTCTGCAGTTAAACCCTTAAACATCGATTGACTATAAATTTGCGCGAATACATTTAAGAACTTCAAATTGTCCGCAAGGCACGGTTTAAAATCACAATTGTCGTAAAAGAAAGATAAGACTGATAGATAAGATTAGCATTCAAGTATCGATTACGCTAAATAGACTATAAAATACGCAATATTTTTTTATTCCACTCATTAAATTAAACTAAAAATTTATCAATTTTTTTTGATCGTCGCTATCAATTATTTAAAAAATAATTCAACAATAAAAACTCCGAAAATCCCTATGGAAATCAACCAACTTCTGATAGTACACACATAGCTGAGTGACAAATGAGACGAAAAACATTAAAATTTAGCATTGCCAGATAAGAAATTAAGACAATATATTTCCAAAAAATGTAAAAACAAATTGTTAACAATGATTATTTTTTCTTTATATTCATGTTTCGGAACTAAAAATCCAAAATACTGAACATACCACCCTGCTTGGGCTCACTGTAGGATTTGGTTTGAGTGCGAGTTTGGGTAAGTGCAAAATATCTTTATATTCATGTTTCGGAACTTCATATCCAAAATACTTAAAAGTTTTTTTTAATTTTTTCTGTTCAAATATTTTTATTTCGAATTTTTTTTTCAACATGGCTAAACACAATTTGTATGAAATTATAACCAAAAAAGTGTCATTTTATTTTATCAATAACTTTTAAACTAAAAGTGAGCGACAATTTTTAAAGACGAAAAAATAATCAGCGCGCGGAGAAGAAAGTGCAAAAAGTGAAGGCATGAATTTACTCTAGCTTTTTTTGAATTTACTTTTTGCACTTTTTTTGTTTAGTTGATTCTTAGTTAACTGATTGGATAACTTTGCATAGTGGCCGGCTAGTTGAACAGGTGGAGCAAAACTTAGAGGTAGCAAAGGGATTGTGCTCCAAAACAGAGTCGAAAAAAATGGGTTGATATTGCTAAAGGCCTGAACATTTTAGGCCCACCGTCACGTGAATGGGACAAATGGCAAAGGGTAAATTTATTTTTACTATTTTTTTAAAGCATTTGAATATTATTGTGATAACTTCGAAGTTTGGATCGATTTAAAGTGCAAAACAAAAAGAAAGAAGACAGGAAACCAAATTGAAATTTCGACAACTGGCAGTGGACCGAATAAATTGCAACGTTCTAAAAACTTGGAAGAATCCGTTATAAGTATGCTAGAAATGGAAATCTGCGTCAATCCACTGGCAGAAAATTTGGGAAAGAAAAAGACAATTTGAACGAAGAGGCTACTGTTTCAAATGCCATAGAACCAGTCTTGGAAACCTCAACGGAGGATCATTTTGCCCAGAAGTATCCCAAAAAACATCGCGCGTTGAAGTACTGCAAACGGAACGCAAAACTCTTTTAGAAGCTCAGACTTCTGCACAGAAAGAGTTCTATGAAAAGATGACAAGTTTTATGGCTGACATAAGAAGAAGCATGAAGAATTGTTCGAAGAAAAGTGTGAAGCAAAAAGACGAAATAATAGAAATCAAGAGGGAAAAACTAAAAGCGTTAAAGGAAAACAAAGACAATAAAGACAGAGACTGAATAGCTATGTTAAAACTAAAAATAAAAATCCTACGGATAAAAAAGAGGAACAAGATATGGATTTCTAGATAAAAAAAAAACATTTCTCTTTAATCTATTATTATTACTATGTAATTAGCAACACGTGTGCAACAAAAATGATATGAGGTACAAATATGAATAAAAAGACTCAAAACTATATCAAGACCTATGTATAGAATACAAATAAATAAAAAACGACCAATCTGTTTTTTTTTCAAGTTTTTTTTTTTAATTTCAAATTCAAGGCTACAAAGTTCTTAGTATTTGGTTTCGCACAGCCGCAGCTCTTTCATTTTCAGGATATTGATGCAATTCTTCTGATTCGGTAAAATGTGCTTCGTTCGTCTCATCATCTACGTTAATGCCATCATAAACATCTACCTCGAGCTCAGAGCAAGCATCTATATCGGTTTTTTAAAACGACTATTGTACGTTCAACAACATTCCTGGCTTTAGCATGATTTTTGTTAAACAAACTCTTTAATGAATCCTGCTCTGGGTTACGGTATGGTGTCATTAAATAGGGCTGCAGAGCATATCCTGCATCACCTGGGAATCAATAAGTAAAAATACATTAATATAATTGCTTAATAAATAGTAGCTAATACCTTACCCAATAACCAAGTATTTGTATTTCCACTATTTTCATTGTATCATCACATACCTGAAATTTCTATTTCAGAACATCGACAAATGGGTGATTGATTTTTATAAAGTTATAATCATAGCATTTAAACTATAGAAACCTTTTGTATTGTTATACACGTGCTGCAGATGTTTTTTAGGTGACACAATTTTGATATGCGTTCCATCTACACAACCAATTATGCCAGGGCTTCCATTCCTTTCAAAAAAATACGTTTTTCCCGACGTTTTTCTGCTTCGGTATATGCAAATTTGATCCATTTTGGACAAATACATTCTTCCAGGGCGTTAAAATAAATTCACAATGTGGATTTTGCTAAGCGCAAGGAAACGTAGTGCTGCGCACAATTTTATAATGTTAGGAACTGATGTGCATCTTATTGGTGTTTTCATCTTTGCTTATTTGTTTTAAAATTTCAAACAAAATATCAAAAACAAACATAATATTCAAAACAAACGTTAAGAAACCGTATTTTGTTCACAACAGTCAATTTTAATTCACAATAGTGACAACCTCTATCGGAACAAATTTACTTTAGCCCAAACTCACTTTTTCACTTATTTTCCATTCACTATTTTATGCTGATAATTAAGCAATTTTTTAAAAATCGTTGCTCTCAATTAGTTTAGAAGTTATTAAACATTAAAATTTAAAAAAATCCCCATACAAATCAACCATTTTTTGACATTTCACACATAGCTGAATGATAAATAAGAAGAACATTCCAATGCAGCACTGCCAGATAAAAAAATTCAAATTCCGAAAACGGGAAAAAAAATTTAAAACACGAGTAGTTAAGTCGTCAGGCAGGCGCCTTATTCAACAGTTTTTCTTGTTAACGGTGGGTGGCCCGCATCGCGGGAAAAGGGGATTTTAAATTTCTCAACCAACTTGTGACATTTGGAACTTAGCTGAGTGAGAAATAAAAAGAAGAACATTCCAACGCAGCATTCACTGAGAAGTATATAAAATAATGCTTATTTCCCAAAAAAAACGGAAAAATGTAAATAAAAAATAAATCAAAACGGCGGCAAACTATATGATGGGACACTGTTCTATGAACCAATTGATGAATTAAGTTCTGATGATTCCAATGATTGATCAAATAATAATAATTTAACAATTAAAAACAATAAAATGTTTTTTCTTTAACACAGTTTTTTAAGTTATAATATATTTACTTTACATGATTTTTTTTTTCAAAATGGCAGTGCCGCGTTATCCACTGAGGTAAACAAAAAAAAACGAAATGTAAAAATACACATAATTTGTATGGAAATTTAACCCAAAATAAGAAAAATTGATTTAATCATAACTACCTACTAAGGTAAATGTGAGCGACGATTTTTCAAAACGGATAAACGTTAAGCACGCGAAGACGAATCGTTTAAGCAAAAAAAGTGAAAAAGTGAGTTTGTGCTAAAGTAAATATATGCCCCCTTATCAACTAAGTTACACAATGCAAAAGTATCAATTGATTGAAACTTTTAATAAACTATCAATTAGTTGCTGATTGACAACCGCAATAACGGTGATTGCGTGTAGTTTAACACTTCTTTTTGTTTTTCTGCCGTGGTGCAGGGAGCAATGCCATGTTGAAAAAAAACGTACTTAATAAAAATATATAAAAAAAGCGGAACATTGTTATTTTAGCTTCCAATCACTTTTTTCACTTTTTTTTTTGTTCCACTCACTAAAATGAGCTAAAAATTTAGCAATTTTTTTTTTTGTCGCTCTCAATTAGCTAAAAAGTTATTAAACAATGAAATTTCCAAAAATCCCTATAGAAATCAACCAACTTTTGACAGTTCACACATAGCTGACTGATAAATATGAAGAAAAACATTCCAATGGAGCATTGCCAGATAGGAAAAAAAAATATTACATATTTCCCAAAATGTAAAGAAATGTAAAAATGTAAAAAATTGTAAAAAAAAATGTTTTATACAATGATTAATTAATAATAAAAAATGACTAAACAAAATATCTTTACCATTATTATTATTATTACATTATTATGTTATTATCATTTTATTATATTGTAGTATTTCAGATATCCAGGAGCATTATAAATTCTAGTATAATATAAAACTTATATTATAATACCTCTTCATATAAAGGTAATAATTTAAACATGGTAACGATGTCGTATATTTTAACGGGACTTTTCCATCAAAGCACCGGTACAAGGTACGAATGGAATTCCGATGCCATTCGATTGCAGCTTGCAAACTAAAAAGTGCGTTTTGGGTTTAGTTGAAAAAAAAGTGAATAATAAATTAAAAAGTGAATAAGAAATTAAAAAACATGAATCAAGTCAAAATTTATAAACTTTTTCATGCAAAAGAAGGAGCTGTTACCCAAGAAGCTTTAACTACGCTACAAAGCTGGGGCGTTATAGCTCAAAATGGCGAAGTGAAGTGCAAAAACAATCATATCATGTTGCTGCGCCCCCAAAAAAATTTTGTAGATGGATACGGTTGGAGTTGTGACTGCTACTTTAAAAACATGTATAAAAAAAGGGTGAGATGCAAATCGGTGAAGTCAATAAGACATAATACGTTTTTTCACAATTCGCATCTCACATTGTATCAAGTTATAATGTTTACGCATTTGTGGACAAAAAACATAAAATGTTCATTTATAATTAGCGAACTTGAAATAACACCAAAGACTGCAACAGACTGGGCATCATTCCACAGAGAAGTGGTATACGATGCTATGATAAAATGCCATAGTACCATAGGTAAGAATGTTTTATAAGTATAATAAAAAGTTACTAATAGTATATATGTATTAACAGGTGGTATAGGAAAAATTGTGGAGATAGACGAGTCGAAGTTTGGGAAAAGGAAGTACCATAGGGGGCACCACGTTGAAGGACAGTGGATCTTCGGTGGAGTGGAAAGAGGTTCGGGTAAAACACTGCTCAAAATTATAAAAGAGTGGATTGAACCTGGAACCACTATCATCAGTGATTGTTGGAAGGTACTCTGTTCACTTTAAAGATCCTGATACTGGTGCCCACACCAACAATGTCGAAAGTATGTGGCGACATATAAAAGCCTCACTGTCCCAATACAGTCGGAAAAAAACATTCTTCGGGGGATACATGGCCAAATTTATGTTCTTAAGAAAATGCCGTAACGAAAATTTAGACCCCCTCGAAGAATTTTTTAAATGTGCCGGCAAACTGTACAACGGGCAAGAAGCAATTCCAGAACCATGTTCTAATGATTCTGACGATTCATCATAAATTATTATAATATAAAAAATAAATTAAATCTTAAGTCAACAGTTTTTCTATTAACCGGTACTCTGCGTGGCCCGCTTGGCGGGAACAAAGGATTTCAACTCTCTTTCTGTGGACAGTCCACGCTCACGCAACTTCGTTGCTCCGCTCAGGGTATTTAAAGTCGTCAGGCAGGCGCCTAAGTCAACAGTTTTTCTATTAAGCGGTACTCTGCGTGGCCCGCTTCGCGGGAACAAAGGATTTCAACTCTCTTTCTGTGGACAGTCCACGCTCACGCAACTTCGTTGCTCCGCTCAGGGTATTTAAAGTCGTCAGGCAGGCGCCTAAGTCAACAGTTTTTCTATTAAGCGGTACTCTGCGTGGCCCGCTTCGCGGGAACAAAGGATTTCAACTCTCTTTCTGTGGACAGTCCACGCTCACGCAACTTCGTTGCTCCGCTCAGGGTATTTAAAGTCGTCAGGCAGGCGCCTTAGTCAACATTTCTTTTTGTTAAAATATTTTTATTTCGTATGTTTTTTTCAACATGGAAATGCTGCGTACACCGCAGCAGAAAAAAAATAAATGAAGTGTCAAACTACAAACAATTTGTGTGGGATTATAACCCAAAAAGTGCAATTTTATTTTATTAATAACTTCTAAACTAAACGTGAGCGACAATTTTTTAAAGCATATAAATGATCAGTGCGCAGAGACGAATCGATTAATAAAAAAAAGTGCAAAAAGTGAAAGGCAGCTAAAGTAGGTATAGTTATGCCAAAAAAGCTTTTAAGTATTTTTGATTTGAAGAACCGAAACATGAATATAAGAAAATTTTGCATTTACCCAAACTCGCACTCAAACCAAATCCTACCGTGAGCCCAAGCAGGGGGGTTGAAGGGGAGCAGCATGTGTGTACTGTCAAAAGTTGGTTGATTTCCATAGGGATTTTCGGAATTTTTTATTGTTGAATAACTTTTTAAATAATTGAAACGCGACGATTAAAAAAAATGGCTAAATTTTTAGTTTAATTTAATGAGTGGAATAAAAAGAAGTGCAAAAAGTGAAAGGCAGCTAAAGTAAATTTGTTAATAAGTGAGTGGCAGCTAAAGTAAATATATGCCTGGATTTTTAATAGCGATAACGAAGACCACGCACCAACAGTTACTTTATCCATAATTTAATTAAGTAAAGTTTTTTTTGAACCCTAAAACTTCGTCGAACCGACGGCGGTCGTTCAGATTTCATGGGTTTTCCTTCTTACCTTGGTTTGATTTCCAAAGTTTTTAGTAGATAGAATTTAAAAGTAAATGTAAAAGTGTTGAAGAAATATGTGTCAATTGTTGTTTTGAAAATTTTTTTATTTTAAAAATGATATAAATGTAAATCATTGCCCTGTGTATTTAAGAAAAATAAAAACTGCTAAAGAGTGAACTGATTCTTAGCAATCAAGTAATATAAAATGTGTGTATTTGACTATACTATACAACAATTTTAATCAATTACAATGTATGATGGATAGTGAAGATATTGATATAGAAGTATTAGCTGAAACACATATAACTGACGCATTTGATCTTAAGGATGGTCGGCATAAATTTACTTTAGCTGCCATTAAATTTTTGCACTTTTTTTTAATCGATTCTTCTCCGCGTGCTGATCATTTATTCGTTTTTAAAAATTGTCGCTCACTTTTATTTTAAAAGTTATTGATAAAATAAAATTGCACTTTATTGGTTATAATTTCATACAAATTGTGTGTAGTTTGACACTTCTTTTTTTCTGTGGTGCACGCAGCACTGCCATGTTGAAAAAAAAACTTTTAAGCATTTTGGATTTAAAGTTCCGAAACATGAATATAAAGAAATTTTGCACTTACCCAAACTCGCACTCAAACCAAATCCTACATTGAGCCCAATCAAGGGGGTTGCATACGCATTGCACTGTTAAGTATTTTGGATTTTTAGTTTCGAAACATGAATATAAAGAAAAAATAATCATTGTTTACAATTTGTTTTTACATTTTTTGGGAAATATGTTGCATTTGGTAGTGCTAAATTTTAATGTTTTTCTTCTCATTTATCACTCAGCTATGTGTGTACTGTCAAATGTTGGTTGATTTCCATAGGGATTTTCGAAATTTTTATTGTCGAAAAAATTTTTAAATAATTGAGAGTGACGATTAAAGAAAATTGCTAAATTTTTAGTTTAATTTAATGAGTGGAATAAAGGTGATTTAAATGGTTACTATATGTCCCATTGCAAAAGTCAGTCAAGTCATACCGTGTTGTTTCATATGTCAAAAATATCCTTAAGTGCAGTCTCGTTAAAGAATTGGGCATAAATATACTTTAGCTGCCTTTCACTTTTTGATCTTTTTTTTATTAATCAATTCGTCTCTGCTTTTAAAAATTGTCGCTCACATTTAGTTTAAAAGTTATTGATAAAATAAACTTGCACTTTTTGGGTTATAATCCCATACAAATTGTTTGTAGTTTGACACTTCATTTATTTTTTTTTCTGCTGCGGTGTACGCAGGATTGCCATGTTGAAAAAAACATACCAACTCAAAATATTTTAACAAAAAGAAATGTTGACTAAGGCGCCTGCCTGACGACTTTAAATACCCTGAGCGGAGCAACGAAGTTGCGTGAGCGTGGACTGTCCACAGAAAGATAGTTGAAATCCTTTGTTCCCCCGAAGCGGGCCACGCAGAGTACCGGTTAATAGAAAAACTGTTGACTTAGGCGCCTGCCTGACGACTTTAAATACCCTGAGCGGAGCAACGAAGTTGCGTGAGCGTGGACTGTCCACAGAAAGAGAGTTGAAATCCTTTGTTCCCGCGAAGCGGGCCACGCAGAGTACCGGTTAATAGAAAAACTGTTGACTTAGGCGCCTGCCTGACGACTTTAAATACCCTGAGCGGAGCAACGAAGTTGCGTGAGCGTGGACTGTCCACAGAAAGAGAGTTGAAATCCTTTGTTCCCGCGAAGCGGGCCACGCAGAGTACCGGTTAATAGAAAAACAGTTGACTTAGGATTTAATTTAATTATGATGAATCGTCAGAATCATTAGAACATGGTTCTGGAATTGCTTCTTGCCCGTTGTATAGTTTGCCGGCACATTTAAAAAATTCTTCGAGGGGGTCTAAATTTTCGTTACGGCATTTTTTTAAGATATTTTGTTTAGTCATTTTTTATTATTAATTAATCATTGTTAATCATTCTTTTACAATTTTTTACATTTTTTTACATATCTTTACATTTTGGGAAATATGTAATATTTTTTTTCTATCTGGCAATGCTCCATTGGAATGTTTTTCTTCATATTTATCACTCAGCTATGTGTGAACTGTCAAAAAGTGGTTGATTTCTATAGGGATTTTTGGAAATTTCATTGTTTAATAACTTTTAAGCTAATTGAGAGCGACAAAAAAAATTGCTAAATTTTCAGCTTAATTTAGTGAGTGGAACAAAAAAAAAAGTCAAAAAAGTGATTGGAAGCTAAAGTAAAAATGTTCCAAGAATTGTTTGTCAGTATGCAATATTGGTTGTTAGTAAAAATAGTGCGATATGAAAACCGCCCTGATATATATTTAAGTGCAATATAAAGATCACATCTATCTTCTATAAGGGTATTTTGTGACGAAATGGACAATCTAATAGATTTTTTACTTCAGTGCAATAATTACTTTATAATATTGGGCGACTTCAATATAAATAGGTTTGATATCACAGATACATATAGACAAAGAATTTCAAATATGATTAACGACAACAGCATACATTTGATAAATACAAAGCCAACAAGAATAACAGCAACATCTGTAACATTAGTTGACTATGCACTGACAAATTGCAAAGATATATTAAGTGCTAAAATAAATACCAATTTAAAAGTAAGTGATCATGAAACAATAGAAGTAGTTATAAAAAGTCCGAAGTTGTGCAATAATACAAAACATATAAAATACTTTGTATAAATAATAGAAATTATTTTATAGCAAATCTCTGTGATAGTTCTGTGTTTATGCTTTTTGACGAAAATAAAATATATAACTTAAATAATTTTTCCAAACTGATATTAAGAGAGCAGTTAACATAACGTTTAAAGAAAAAATCATTGCATACAAAAATGAGGAATGGTTTAAACGTCAGTATTTGAAGTACTAAGGCGTGATAAAATAAATGTTTACATAAAAGCTAACCTTTCAAATGATATCGATGATTGGTGATTGTGTTTATGCTTTTTGACGAAAATAAAATATATAACTTAAATAATTTTTCCAAAGTGATATTAAGAGAGCACTTAACATAACGTTTAAAGAAAAAATCATTGCATACAAAAATGCGGAATGGTTTAATCGTCAGTATTTCAAGTACTAAGGCGTGCAAAAATAAATGTTTACAAAAAAGCTAACCTTTCAAATGATATCGATGATTGGTGAGCATATCGTATTAATAGAAATCAATTTAAAAAATGTATTATTACAGCCAAATCAATATTTATAAGAAGAAAAATAAATTCATCAAGAAACCAAAAAGATATGTAAAACAAATTAAAAAAATATGTACCAAATCAAAGAACTATGTTATAAATAATTGGAAAAGTAAAATCGATAAACAAAATGTGATAGTTGCAGTATTTATAGACCTGAAAAGAGCATTTGAAATTGTAAATCATGAAATACGAGTAGTAAAGTCATCAGGCAGGCGCCTTATTCAACAGTTTTTCTTGTTAACGGTACCCTGGGTGGCCCGCATCGCGGGAAAAGGGGATTTTAAATTTCTCAACCAACTTGTGACATTTGGAACTTAGCTGAGTGAGAAATTAAAAGAAGAACATTCCAATGCAGCATTCACTGAGAAGTATATAAAATAATACTTATTTCCCAAAAAACGGAAAAATGTAAATAATAAATAAATAAAAACGGCGGCAAACTATATGATGGGACACTGATCTATGAACCAATTGATGAATTAAGTTCTGATGATTCCAATGATTGATCAAATAATAATAATTTAATAATTAAAAACAATAAAATGTTTTTTCTTTAACACAGTTTTTTAAGTAATAATATTTTTATTTTACATGATTTTTTTTCAAAATGGCAGTGCCGCGTTATCCACTGAGGTAAACAAAAAAAAACGAAATTTAAAAATACACATAATTTGTATGGAAATTTAACCCAAAATAAGAAAAATTGATTTAATCATAACTTCTAAGGCAAATGTGAGCGACGATTTTTCAAAACGGATAAACGTTAAGCACGCGAAGACGAATCGTTTAAGCAAAAAAAGTGAAAAAGTGAGTTTGTACTAAAGTAAAAGTATGCCCCCTTATCAACTTAGTTACACAATGCAAAAGTATCAATTGATTGAAACTTTTAATAAACTATCAATTAGTTGCTGATTGACAACCGCATTAACGGTGATTGTGTGTAGTTTAACACTTCTTTTTGTTTTTCTGCTGTGGTGCAGGGAGCAATGCCATGTTAAAAAAAACGTACTTAATAAAAATATATAAAAAAAAGCTTTTAAGTTTTTTTGATTTGAAGAACCGAAACATGAATATAAAAAAATTTTGCATTTACCCAAACTCGCACTCAAACCAAATCCTACCGTGAGCCCAAGCAGGGGGGTTGAAGGGGAGCAGCAATCCATAGGGATTTTCGAAATTTTTTATTGTTGAATAACTTTTTAAATAATTGAAACGCGACGATTAAAAAAAATGGCTAAGTTTTTAGTTTAATTTAATGAGTGGAATAAAAAAAAAGTGCAAAAAGTGAAAGGCAGCTTAAGTAAATTTGTAAATAAGTGAGTGGCAGCTAAAATAAATATATGCGATAACGAAGAGCACGGTACAACAGTTAGTTTATCCATAATTTTAGTTAAGTAAAGTTTTTTTTGAACCCTAAAACTGTATGCTTCGTCGAACCGACAGCGGTCGTTCAGATTTCATGGGTTTTCCTTCTTACCTTGGTTTGATCTCCAAAGTGTTTGGTAGATAGAATTTAAAAGTAAATGTAAAAGTGTTGAAGAAATATGTGTCAATTGTTGTTTTGATTTTTATTTTAAAAATGATATAAATGTACACTCTTTAAACTTCCTCTTCATTCCGGTCCGTCAAAGAACGGTTTTGTTATACCAGCTAGATGTGAAACCTATCGTTGTTTTCAAATTAAAAATTACTCGAAACCCTTGATTGTCGAATCACAAGAGTTAGCTGATGGTGTCATCGTTGCTAGAGGCATCGTTGACGCAGCCAAACCTACTTTGCGTGTTATAAATGTAAACAACAAACCAATAACAGTTCGAAATGATACCTTAATAACAGACGATTTGGATAATTACTTTACATACAGTATAAATAAAACAAATAATACCGACCAAAGAACACAAAACGTTCTCGATACGTTAAAAAATAAAATGCCAGTCCATATACAACCCAAATTATTAGATTTGTGTAGTCAATATTCATCAATTTTTGCCCTTGAAACCGACAAATGACAGTGAACAACTTTTATGAACAGAAACTGCGCAGAAATGATCAAAACCCAGTGTATGTTAAAAAATTACCGTTTACCTCACTCTCAGAAATCTGAAATCAACTCACAAGTAGATAAATTATTAAAAAATGATCTTATTGAGGGAAGCCGATCGAACTATAGTTCGCCTATAATTTTAGTTCCAAAAAAAGGTGATACTAAGCGAATGAGATTGTGCATTGGTTACAGACTAGTAAACAAAAAGTTAATCGCAGATAAATTTCCACTACCACGCATAGACACAATCTTGGACGCTCTTGGCCGAGCTAAGTACTTTTCAACACTTGACTTATTTTCCGGGTTCTGGAAAATCCCTTTGCATAAATTATTTTAAATGGTTCAAACGACAAAGTTAAAAATATAAATAAAAACAAAACGAAAGCCATTGTCAATTCTGAGAAGTTTAATATGAGCGTAGACGTTGTTTCGGGTCAATGTCCGCAAACAGCTTCTAGCTCTTCTGCTGCTAATAACAACAATAACTTTTCAAGCGCCGCAGCCGCGGCCTCTGATGCTGATTGTGAAAATAACAACAATGCACCGTCTGCCGCTAATGCCGTAGTGAAGAAGAACAACAACAATGTAATTGCATTTTCTCGTGGAAACAACAACAATGCTGATAATAATGGATGGATTGTGCAACGACAAAAAAATCATATGTCCCGTCGCCGTCCAAAAGTTATTGGTAGTGACTCTTCTTGCACAACATTAGAAATAGTTCCAACCATGAAATGTTTGCATCTGTCTCGCTTCGCTAACAATACATCGGAAGAGACAATTACATCTTACGTTGCAAATAAATTAGAAATTGCACCAACACTCATAAAATGTAAAAAGCTCATAAAGAAAGACATAGACGTAACTGCACTTTCATATATAAATTTTAAAGTTGCTATTCCTGCAAATATAATACCTAATGCACTCAATTCATCAATTTGGCCGATGGGAGTTCAAGTAAGAGAATTCGTTTACACTCCAAAAAACGAAGTAACCAGGAGAACGTCGTTATCAACTTAGATGACGTACAATTAAATAATGTAAACAACACAAGTCCATTTGCTCCAGCTGTTTTTCCTACTGATGTTGATGCTATTTCAATAAACAATGCAACTACTGTGCTGCCTGAAGAAAATGCACCGCTCTCCGTCTATTATCAAAACGTCGGAGGAATGAGAACGAAAACAAACGAATTTTATTCTGTCGTCTCTGACTGTTCATATGCTGTTATCACTCTCACTGAGACCTGGTTGAATGATACAATTATGACAACTGAACTCTTTGGAAACCAATTCAACGTGTATAGATGTGATCGATGTTCGAGTTCTACTGGGCTAACTAGAGGAGGTGGAGTACTGATTGCTGTTCGATCGCAGTTTGTGAGTAGGCAAATAACTCTAACAAATTCTTCAGGTTTAATTGAACAAATTTGTGTACATTTAGTTTTGCCAATATGTAATAATGCAAATCAATCAAATGACATAAACATTTATTTTTTCGTTTCGTATATTCCTCCGAATTCCGAATTCGATATTTACAATCAGCATATAAGCAATATTCAAATGTTTGCAACTGAATTAGATAATAATTCATATGTTATGGTATTAGGAGATTTTAATCTTAGTAATGTTAAATGGCTTTTTTCTGAGGATGATAAAAAATTACTTCCATTCAATGTTGCTAAAGATAATGAAATGATTGTATTGGACACTATGTCGGCACTAAATTTAATACAACAGAATAATGTAGTAAACTCAATTGGTAGAATATTAGATTTGGTTTTTGTAAATGAAGATTTAGATGTGGTTATATCGGAAGAAGAATTCCCACTTTTAAGTAATAGCATACATCATAAGGCATTAGGTATATTAATTAATTGTAATATGTTTGATATAATTAATAGTAATTGTTCTTTTGTGAATTATAGTTATGATTTTATTAAGGCCGATTACAATTTCATCAATAACTATTTATGCTCAATAGATTGGGATGTACTTTTAAGTCATACCGATTTATTATCAAATTATTGTTCATTTAAAAGCAAAATAGAAGACATATTTTCAAAATTTGTTCCTTTAAAGCGGGTAAAGCAAAATAACAAACCAGTTTGGTTCACCAAAAGTCTATCGCGCTTAAAAACTGCAATGACCAGATTAGGTGGTAAGAGCAAGGTTGATTCAACTTATCGTAGTGAATATTGTCGTTTACGAAAAGAATATGTATATTTAAAAAACTTTACGCATAAGCAATATCTATGGTCATTGGAATCTAGAATTAAAAATGATGCAAAGGCCTTTTGGCAGCATATAAATGTTAAAAGGAAATCATTTGGGATTCCTGCTAATATGTCGTATAAAACTAAAGTTAGTAGCGATCTTTCTAATATATGTAACATGGTTGCATCGTCTTTTCAATCAAACTTTACTTTGGATTCTTTGAAGTCGATAAATGCATTGAATGTCTCTAAAATTGTTGACATTGGTTCATTAAGATTAACAAAAGATGAAATTCTCAATGAACTAGGTAACTTAGATACCAATCTTAGCATTGCACCGGATAACATTCCAGCAATGTTCGTAAAGATGTGTAGGTTTAATCTATTAAAACCTCTTGAACAAATTTTTAATGCGTCTCTAGATTCTGGGATATTTTTAGATTGTTGGAAGTTTTCATTCATAACGCCCATACATAAATCAGGATCCAAGCAATGTATAGAAAACTACAGACCCATTGCCAAACTACAATTGATCCCAAAGGTCTTTGAATCACTTGTCAAAAAAAGATTATATATTATGGTTCGAAATCACATTTCAATATTTCAGCATGGGTTTATGAGTGGAAGATCCACTTCCACAAATCTATCCCTGTTGACAAATTTTTGCACTAATAGCATGGAAAAAATGAAACAAGTAGATGTTATATTTGCGGATTTTTCAAAAGCTTTTGACAGAGTAAACCACTAAATTTTAGTTCAAAAACTTAAAATGCTAGGTTTTCATTCTAATTTATTAAAGTGGATTGAATGTTACTTAACAAATAGAGTTTAGTTTGTTAAAATTGGTTCAAGCAAATCTAGAAAAATATTTAATTTTTCTGGTGTACCTCAAGGTAGCCACCTGTGACCTCTCTTATTTCTTCTTTTTATAAATGACTTGCCCTCACAAATAACTTCTTCAAAGTGTCTAATGTTTGCCGACGATGTTAAAATATATAAAATGGTAAATTCCTTGTCGGATTGTATCGCCATACAAAAAGATATTAGTAACTTATCAATTTGGTGTGATATAAACAAATTGCCATTTAATATATCTAAGTGTTCTGTCCTTACGTTCACAAGGTGTCATTGTCCTATTATCTTTGATTACACGATCTTAAACACTGCTCTTAAAAGAGTTTTTAATCAAACAGATTTAGGAGTAATTTTAGATTCAAAATTAGATTTTAAAATGCATTTTGATTACATTATTTCCAAAGGAAATTCTATGCTTGGGTTCCTTTTTCGAAATTCAAATGATTTTCGCTGCCCATACACATTGAAATCGCTTTTTATTAGTTGGTTGCAGCGAAAAACACCATCTCAACAACCTCAAAAGCGTATTCGATGTTTGCCTCCAATTCAATTTAAAGCTTAACCCACAAAAATGTAATTTTTTCAAAACAGAGGTAACATTTCTTGGTCACAAATGCACAGCAGATGGTCTTTTACCAGATGAATGTAAAGCGGAAGTGATAAAAAAATACCCCAGACCAACTGATAAAGATTCAGCAAGACGCTTCGTGGCTTTTATGAATTACTATAGACGATTGATACAGAATTTTGCCATCTTGGCGGCACCAATTAATAAATTAGGTAGAAAACAGGTAGAATTCATTTGGGATGAATCTTGTGAATTATCTTTCCAACGGCTCAAATTAGAATTATTAAAACCTAAAATCCTACAATATCCAGATTTTAAAAAAGAATTCGTTGTGACGGCGGATGCATCAAAACTAGGATGCGGCGCAGTCCTTAGTCAGGTACACAAAGGAAACGACCTTCCAATCCACTTTTTCTCCCGAGCCTTTACAAAAGCTGAACAGAACAAGCCTATTATTGAATTGGAACTACTAGGAATTTATTATGCAATTAAACACTTTCGTCCGTATATCTACGGCACCCACTTCACTGTTTTTCAGACCATAGACCCCTTGTGCATCTATTTAGTATGAAAGATCCATCATCCAAACTAACTAGAATACGTTTGGAGTTGGAAGAATATAATTTTACAATAGAGTACATTCGCGGTAAATCAAATGTTTCTGCCGATGCATTATCACGTATTACAATAGACGAATTAAAAGAAATAACATTACAAGCACCAAAAGTGTTAATAACAACTAGATCAAAGACTAGACGCCAACAACATGAAAACAAAGCATGTAAAGCTTCTGACGAAATGAAAAATAAAGATGTATTTATTTACGAAGATTTTGAAACTGGATTTACAAAAAAAATTCCAAGAATTAGGACGAAAAGTAGCGCGCAGAAAAACGAGATTGAAATTATAATTTATATATATATTTCAAAAAAATATTTAGTTTCAGGATTCCGAATATGGTGGTTAACGAAAAGTACATTGAGGGTATTCTTTCGAGGCTACAAAAAGAAGCCAACGACCGATCGATTCTTAAACTACAATGGCCATTGAATGACACGTTTTTCAAATATTTTACGGTTAACCAATTGAAAGAAGTAGGCGCTAGAATTCTTAAGAATTTACATGTGACTCTCATTAATCAACCAAAGAAAATTGTAAATGATGAGGAAAAGCTAACATTGCTACAACAATTTCATGATAATCCACTGATAGGAGGACATTGCGGCCAAAAGAAGCTATACGCTAATTGGAAAAATATGACGCGAGACGTCGCGGCGTATGTAAAAAAATGTAAAGTCTGTCATCTATCAAAGGTAAAACCAAGTACAGTCGAAGATATGTTTCTCACTCCTACGCCACAAAAATCAATGGATATTGTTATCATAGATACAATTGGTCCACTTCAAACTTCTGCCCAAGGTAATAAGTATGCTGTTACTTTAATGTGCGATCTAACCAAATACCTTACCACTATACCAATTCCTGACAAATCAGCCCGTACAGTAGCAACAGCTATATTTGATAAATTAATTTTGATAGAACTTCGTGCTGATATGGGTACTGAATACAAAAATGAAATTCTTACAGAAATGTGTATGTTACTAAAAATAAATCTGAAATTCTCGACAAGCTACCACCACCAATCTCTAGGAACAATAGAACGTAACCATCGCGTATTTAACGAATATTTACGAGCTTACGTCAATGACATTACAGAATGGGAAACTCATTTAAAATATTTCACTTTCTGTTATAACATAAGCCCTAACTCTGGCTTTAATGAAAAATATACTCCATTTGAACTTATTTTTGGGAAAAATACATCCATAGATAACTTTATGAAAACCGATATAGAACCCTTATATAACATTGATAATTATTCAGATGAAATTAAATATAGATTAAAAACTACTCTATTAGTAAAGGTTATGAAACAAAATAAAAAAAACATATGATAAAAACATAAGACCAATAGAAATTAAAATAGGAGATAACGTTTTACTAAAAAACGAACCTTATGATAAGCATAAACTTATTTACAGTGGTCCATTTAAAATTGTAAATATTACTGGAGTAAATGTTGAAATAAAACTTACAAATAAAAATGTAATAGTTCATAAAAATAGAATTGTTAAATGCTAGGTACTTATATTCTTACATATATTATTAAGTATGCCATAATCTAATTATCAATGTAAATGAAATGAAACTAAATAAAATTACTTACACGATTGTACATGTACATACCAATTACTTACATACTTAAATTTTTTTTTGATTTTTATTTTGTATTATTATATAAATTATCTATAAGAGACTGTAAAACTCTGTTTGATAAAATAAACCAAACTAAATAAATGAAAAAAAGGTATCTATGTATATGTAGAAAAAAAATTATGTGTGAAAAAAAGCAAAGTCTTACACGATTTTTTTTTTCATGTGGGAATGATCACCCTTCTATCTTATATCAAAAATTCGTTTAAGACTTCACTTTTATATATATAGCTGACTAAGAATTATTTTGTAACGTATGAATAAATTTATTTAATAAAAGTCAGTCTGATTTAGACCACACTACAAGACGCATCGTTTCTATTATTACATCATTGCCCTGTGTATTTAAGAAAAGTAAAAACTGCTAAAGAGTGAACTGATTCTTAGCAATCAAGTAATATAAAATGTGTGTATTTGACTATACTATACAACAATTTTAATCAATTACAATGTATGATGGATAGTGAAGATATTGATATACTAGTATTAACTGAAACACATATAACTGACGCATTTGATCTGAAGGATGGTCGGCATAAATTTACTTTAGCTGCCATTAAATTTTTGCACTTTTTTTAATCGATTCTTCTCCGCTTGCTGATCATTTATTCGTTTTTAAAAATTGTCGCTCACTTTTATTTTAAAAGTTATTGATAAAATAAAATTGCACTTTATTGGTTATAATTTCATACAGATTGTGTGTAGTTTGACACTTCTTTTTTTCTGTGGTGCACACAGCACTGCCATGTTGAAAAAAAAACTTTTAAGCATTTTGGATTTAAAGTTCCGAAACATGAATATAAAGAAATTTTGCACTTACCCAAACTCGCACTCAAACCAAATCCTACATTGAACCCAAGCAAGGGGGTTGCATACGCATTGCACTGTTAATTATTTTGGATTTTTAGTTTCGAAACAAGAATATAAAGAAGAAATAATCATTGTTTACAATTTGTTTTTACATTTTTTGGGAAATATGTTGCATTTGGTAGTGCTACATTTTAATGTTTTTCTTCTCATTTATCACTCAGCTATGTGTGTACTGTCAAAAATTGGTTAATTTCCATAGGGACTTTCGAAATTTTTATTGTCGAACTACTTTTTAAATAATTGAGAGTGACGATTAAAGAAAATTGCTTAATTTTTAGTTTAATTTAATGAGTGGAAAAAAGGTGAAACGCAGCTAAAGTAAATTTGTTCCGGATGTTCATTTAAATGGTTACTATATGTCCCATTGCAAAAGTCAGTCAAGTCATACCGTGTTGTTTCATATGTCAAAAATATCCTTAAGAATTGTTTGTCAGTATGTGTTTACGATATTAAACAAAGATGACGTCACACCAAAATAACTAAAAGTGCGGAATGCAACCACTTTTAAAATATCCCATTCATGGGAAATTTGATAAATTCCTTTTTTTTTTTTGTTAAATGTCAAAATGTTTGCGAAATACAATAAAATTCATTATTCAGTTTTGTAACGTTTAAAAGAGCGGTTTTGTTTTAATCCAGTAACTTGACAAATAAACGTTAATACGGAATTTTTCATTTGTTTAAGAACCGCAATTAAATTCTTTGTTAATAGCTGAACATTTGGTCCTCGAGCGGATAATAAAAGAAAAGTTTTTTTTCAATGTGTGTGCAATTTTATGCAATTATTGCGCTGATTTGACCCTGGATTTGTGGAGTTTCTGGATTTTTCATCTGTGCTGTATCATCTGTTTGCTGTATCATCTGTTGGCTGCATCATCTGTTTGCTGTATCACCTGTTTGCTGTATCATCTGTTCGCTGTTTTTTGTGTTGTGTTCTGTGCTGTGCGCTGTACCTACATCATCATCTGACGAAACAAAGGAACTGGACTAAGAGCTGCAGAGACTTGCAAGTAAGTGCATTCACATCTACTATTTTTTGTGTGTTTCTAAAAATAAAAGCAAATTTAAATTAAAATGAAACAAAATAAGCTTACACGAGCATTCACTCAATTGGAAAAAGATGTTTTAAACTTTGCAAAAAGAGGGTCAACTAGTCGTACTGCAAATTATTTGTCGGGTCGTTTGACGTTATTGGAGAAGTCGATGGAGTCAGCGAACAGTGTGTACGAGGGGTATATAGGTGCACTGTCTGATAGTGAAGAGGACAAATATGCCGAAATAGAGGAGACTTTTGAGAAGTTTCGCGAATTATATTTCAATTATCGCGGTGATATTTTGGATGCAATAGACAAGGCTAAGGTTGAAGAAACAAAGTCTGTAACAGCCGAAGCAGGTACAAAGGTCACTCAATCCTCTCACAACGCAGATATTAGGTTAAAACACATTCCTGTCCCTGATTTTTCAGGAAATTACGAATCTTGGAGAGGTTTTCATGATTTTTTTGTGTCCCTAATACATCACAATTCGTCTTTGTCGGAAATACAAAAGATGCATTATTTAAAAACCAGTATCTCAGGTGAGGCAGAAAAGATATTATCGCATTTACCCATTTCAAACGGCAATTATGCAAAGGCATGGGCTATTTTACAAGATAGGTATAATCATCGGCGTTTTCTGGTCAATACTCAACTGAAGTGCTTTTTTAACCAAACCACTTTAATCCAGGAACGATCTGAGGCCATAAAAAATTTACTAGATACGTCAACGGAAATAGTACATAGCCTTGCCAATTTGAAAGTACCGGTCGAACATTGGGATGTGATGATAATTTACATCCTACTGCAAAAACTACCTTCAAAAACGCAGCAGCTCTGGGAGGAGATACTGGGTTTCAAAGAAAACTCCAATGAACTACCGACATTTGTGGAATTTAAACAATTTCTCGAAACGCGATTCCGTACTTTGGAGGCAGTGAGTTTCCCGCAGGAGAAGATGCCATCGGAGCTGGCCAAAAGGGGTCAGCAGCGAAATTCGTTTCACTCGCAAGCCAACACGTCAAATTATTCGTGTAAAGTCTGTAGCAAAGGTCAACATGCTATAAAAAAAATGCAACAAATTTTTGAAAATGAGCATGTCCGATAAAATTCAAAGTGTTAACAAGTTAGGTTTGTGTACTAATTGTTTAGCCTATAGTCATTTATCTCAACAATGTCCAAGTGCACGTAGGTGCTATTACTGCCAACAGCCACATCACTCACTTTTGCATAATAGCCCAAGTCCCACTCATTTACAGAATGCAATTTCGCATCATAACCCTGCCAACAACGCCTCTTCTACTCGCTATAACCCAAACTATTCTCACCCTCTCTAGATAGATATAGATAGATATTTATTTCGTATATAAATTTACAATAGGTTAGTTACCACACATTTTACAATACAGAGATATGATAATATGTATCTTTCTTCTGAAACATGATTTTAAACATAATTGAGCAATTAACATCGAGGAAAATATAATAATACTGAAGGAAAATACGAAAAAAACCTTCAATTTGAATATATATAATAATATAAATAATAATAAATATAACTAATAATAATATAGCGATACTATTGACTAGATAAATAAATAAAAAAATAAATAAATAAATAACTTAATAATAATAATAAGGTACGTAGTGATATTTATTGATATATGGAAATATGTAGATAAATAAATAAACATATAAATAATTTAACAGTTAAACGAATAAATAGATTAACAAAAATTGAACGAATAAATAAATTAATAACAATTAAACAAGTAAATAAATTAATAACAATTCAAACGAATAAATAAGTTAATAACATAAAGTATAATTTAATAAATAATAAGATAAATAAATAAATAATCATAATTGCTCAAGGAGGGAGAGTTTATTAAATGGTTCTTGACTATTTATCTAAATTAATTCATAATTAAGTTTTGTATAAGAGGGTTATCAGAAAAATTACAGCGGTCCAAAAAACGAAGATTTAACTTCTGGATTCTGTCAACGACCAATTCAACATTCGCTCTATTATGAAGATTCAAAGTTGAGTGATGCCACGGTAAGTTGAGCATCATTTTTAATAATTTGTTTTGGGATATTTGTAATTTTTTAATATGGCACATTGCAATATTTCCCCATACTTGGCAACCATAGAGAAGAATAGCCTGGAAGATCACTTTATGGATAATTATTTTGTTTTCATTTGAGAGCATTGACTTCCGATTTATAAAAGGGTATAGTATTTTGATAGCAATGGCAATTTTCTTTAACGTGTTGGCAACATGAGTGCTAAAAGTTAATTTGGTGTCTAAATATATTCCTAAATATTTGACAGACGCTTCCCAATTTATGTTCATGCCATTTATCTGCAATTGTCTATTGGGAAGATAACAAGCTTTTCTTTTTCGGGAGAAAAAGATGGCTTGTATTTTTTCCTCATTTAATTTGATTTTCCATTTGTTGAAATAGTTTTCTAATATTTTCATCGCATTGATTAAGTTACTCTCAATGTCAAGAGCAAAAACATCTGATGAAAAAATTGCTGTGTCGTCAGCAAAAATAGCTGCTTCACAATTAGGTAAAGCAGGAAAATCGGACGTATAAAGGTTATACAGAATAGGCCCAAGGACTGACCCTTGAGGGGTTTGAGACACCACTATTAACGTGCACTTTAAAACAACGACCAGACAGGAAACTGTGGACAATTTTACAAATATAAATAGGAAAGTTGAAATTAATCATTTTATAGATAAGTCCGTCATGCCAAACGGTATCAAAAGCCTTTTCGATATCTAGTAAGATCATTCCAGTGGATTTGCCCATCGAACGATGCATTTTTATATGGTTATATATCCTAAGCACTTGATGCGACGTACTGTGAAAACGTCTAAAACCAAACTGCTCCTTAGGGTAAAGATTGTTGTCCGAAATAAACTTTAATAATTTCTCTTTTAGATTTTTTTCATAAATTTTGCTAAGGCTGCTTAGCAAACTAATTGGTCTATAACTTTCAACTTTCTCAGGAGGCTTACCAGCTTTTATTATTGGTATTACCTTAGCAATTTTCTATTTATTAGGAAAGTAATGCATTTTAATACATGAATTCATAATGAATGTTATAAATTTAACTCCTGATTTTGGCAGTTGCTTGATATATATATTTTGTATAAGGTCGATACCTCCAGCTTTTCGAATTTTTAGATCCTTTATTATAAATTCTATATCGTCGATAGTTATATATACATCTGAATAGGGCGTACTGTTGTTGTTTAGTAACAAATTTTGAACGGCACTATTAACTAAAACATTTGTATTCACATCTCCTAAGTTAGATGAAATAGCATGATTTTTAGTGAAGTTGGATGCAAGTGCATTTGCTTTGTCTTGGTCTGAGCAAAAGATATTGGTGGAATCCTTCAGAAATGGCAGTTGCCTATTTTTGTTTTTTACTACCTTCATTATGTTCCAAAATGGTTTCGAGTTTTTATCGAGAGAACTTAGTTTCTTATTCCAATCTTTGTTTCTGTGCTCGTTTATAAGTTTTGATATGAGATGGTTTAGAAGAGAAACTTGATATTTAAAAAAAAACTGACGATATCTCTGCCAATATCTTCGATAAGCATTTCTTTTTTTTATAAGTTCTAACACGTGTGAAGGCAGCTTAGCAACAAAAACATTTTTGTGAACCTTTGGAACACTTTTCTCAACAGCACCTAAAATTTGTTCTGAAAAAGTGTTTACAATTGAATCGACATCTTCTTTACATGTAATATTTTCTAAATTATTTGGAATGTTTCGAAGCTTAGAATTTATTTCAGACCGAAAAAGATTCCAATTAGAATTTTTTAAATCATGTACATATTCTACTTTTCTAAGCCCTGACTTAAAATGTTGGCAAAAAACTGGGTTATGATCTGAGCTCAATTCATTGAAGGTAATTGGCTGGGTACAAAAACTAGGTACATTTGTTATGAACAGGTCAAGAACAGAAGGACAATTGCGAGAACTGGAATAATATGTCGGACTAGATGGGTACAAAACAGAAATAGGTAAGGTAATAGACAAACTAGACATAATGTTACCCCATGCATTAGCTCTTATGCAACCCCAATCTCTATGTTTACAATTAAAATCACCGCCAATTATAAAATCCCCATTTAGTGTAATTAATTTACGGAGATCATTTTTAAGACCCATTCTTTTGTCCGTGGTTATTTTGCCACCAGGAAAATAAACACAATAAATCTTTAATTCTCTTTGATGACTTAACTTTAAATTTATTCCCAGATTTTCAATGTAGCGAGTATTCACTACAGGTAAGAGCGAATGTTGAATTGATCTTCTTATAAGAATCGCGACACCACCACCGACTCTACCGATTCGATCACAACGATAGCATTTAAATTCGGGTGTGGATAGACGAACATCTTTCTTAAGCCACGATTCTGTTATTAACGCAATGTCTACTTTTCGGGTATTTAAAAAATGCATAAACTCTGTAATTTTGTTTCGTATACCTCTTGCATTCCAGGTTATAATATTTATATGTGTATCTACAATCATATTATTTAACATCATTATACAAAAACTTAGTTGCTAAATGTGTGATAACATTAAATTGTTCAATTTTAGTCTTACAGACAGATAATTTCATTATCATTTCCATTGCTAACGAATTGAGCTCATCAGCTGTAAACAGTGTGCTGATATTGGTGTTGATTTGAATGTTGCTTGATGAATTGCTGGAAATGTTGCCAGTGGTTAATGGAGTGTTATTGGAAACACCGCTGTTGACGTTTGATGTATGTGCAAATTCATCCCATGTACTTTGTAACCGAGAATTTATACGATTTGTGTTATGCATTGTCTGAGCATTCGGTAGCACTTGATTAGAGCGGGGCAGCGGCAGTGAAGGGAAATCTTGCAGAGAGTTGATTGAAACCTGTTTCTGCACAGTGCCAGTGGTAGGTAAAAGAGAGCCCTGTCTGAAAGAAGCTTTCGGATGAGTTTGTTGTTTTTGTTTAGCGGATTTTTCCTTGAGCTCCAAGTACATTGATCTGCTAACACATGTGGGGTCAGTAGATTTATGAGACCCCTTGCAATTTGCGCATTTTGACGACGACACATTATCGCATTCTATAGTCTTGTGAGAACCAGCGCAGTTAGCACAATATGTTTTAATGTGACAATTTTTTTGCCCTTCAAGGAAAATCTCACCCTCTCTCTTCTAATACAAACAACACAAATCAATTTTCGCTTTCATACCCAAGCAATACTCATACTCAAAACTTTCAACCACCAAATCAGACACAAACATATATTACCTCCACATTTAACAGCGAAGCTCCAATCTTTCATCATCCCAACGAAGAACAACCCTCAACCAGGTCCGGCGTAGTGAATCATCATTCAATCCAAAACACCAAGACACAAGTTTTGCTAGCGACAGCCATTGTTAAGGTGAAGACAACATCGGGATACAGTTTACCACTCCGAGCATTACTGGATTCAGGATCCGAGGCTTCGTTCATCACGGAGTCTGCAGTTCAGTTGCTTCACCTGAAACCGAAATCAACTGATGTCGAGGTGTCCGGGTTAGGGTTAGTCAGCAGTGGCACTTGCAAAAAGGCTGTAAATATTACGATTGGTTCGTACTATACAGCTTTCGAAACAACCACACAGGCCTTAATATTTCAGTCGCTGTCTGGCCATCTCCCGGCCCGAATCCTTTCCATTGGCGATTGGAAACACCTCACCGGCTTATAACTAGCAGACGCATCGTTTCACAAGCCAGCTAAGATCGATCTTCTGTTGGGTAGCGATATATTGGCCGACATAATGTTGCCAGAGTTGGTACGTCACCAGGATAAAGACATTCCCGTTGCGCAGAAGACTAAGTTGGGATGGATTCTGTTCGGCAGATCATCAATCGAACCTCAATCCGTCAGGACCTTCTTCCAAACATCAGACGTCGATGCACAGCTGAAAAGATTCTGGGAACTTGAAGAAACTCCGTTCGAGCCTTGTGAAACAACCGAAGACACCGCTTGTGAAGAACATTTTATCAAAAATGTTAGGCGTATGGCAGATGGACGCTACCAAGTAGCACTGCCCTTCAAGGAAAATCTTCACCCGGTAGTAGGTAGGTCACGTGAAGGGGCTCTTCAACGTTTCAGGTCATTGGAGAGGCGTCTTGAAGCGGATCAACAACTGCAGGACCAATACACTTCATGCATCGAAGATTATCTGCTCCAAGGTCACATGAGTGAAGTCGATGAAGAAGACGTATCCTGCATAATTCACTATTTTCTTCCACATCATGCCGTCTTAAAGGAAACCAGTTCTACAACAAAACTGAGGGTGGTGTTTGATGCTTCATATAGGACATCCGACGGATCTTCCTTAAATGATCACCTTATGACTGGCCCTTCTTTGCAACACAATGTCACTGATGTTACGCTTCGTTGGAGGCTATACCGGTTTTCTTTTTTAGCGGACATCGAAAAAATGTACCGGCAAATATGGGTAACGGAGTTGGACTCGAACTACCAACTCATCTTTTGGCGCAAACATCCATCGGATAAATTGAAGATTTTCAGGCTCAAAACGGTGACGTTCGGAACGGCTTCGGCTCCATACTTAGCTATTCGGACACTAAAGGAAACAGCAAAAGCGGCAGAAACACAACATCCAAGAGCTGCAAAGATGATCCGTACGGAAATGTACGTCGACGACCTGTTTTCCGGTGCCGACACCATTGAAGAAGCTCCAAGCAAATGAATGGAGGTTAAGGGGGTCTTAGAAAGGGCAGGTTTTAACTTACGCAAATGGACGTCATATGCGGAAGAGCTCCTCAAGGAAATTCCAGTCCAGGATCGAGAGACATCGGTTGCAGTGCCATCGGAAGGTTCAGACCGAATAAAAACCTTGGGAATTCATTGGCTGTCAAACACTGACAACTTTTGTTTTCGATTCACGCCCCTAGATAGACTCCAGCCAACAAAACGTTTCGTGTTGTCAACGATAGCGCGTCTGTTTGACCCCATGGGCTGGATATCACCGTGTATCTTAAAAGCAAAACTCGTCATGCAGCTTCTATGGCTTCGGAAATTCTCTTGGGACGAGGCAATCGAGAAAAAGGTGCTTGATGTATGGATCAGCCTGTATGACGATTTGCCAGCCATTAACAATATTCGGATTCCAAGGTCGGTTCAAACAGTCGGCACCAGAGGTCGTTTGGAATTACACGGTTTCAGCGACGCGTCAGAGAAAGCATACGGTGCAACGGTCTATCTTCGGGCAGAAGACAGCCAGATTAGAGTGCATATGCATTTCTTGATGTCCAAGTCAAAGGTCGCACCTGTACAGCCTATAAGTCTTCCTCGACTGGAACTCTGCGGAGCAGTTACGCTAGCTAAACTGCTACACTACGTTTCGAGCACTCTTCAGCTAAAAGATAGCACGATGCATGCATGGACGGACTCTACCATCACACTGGCATGGATTCAGGCACCGGCTTCGCGTTGGGAAACATTCATCAGAAATCGAGTAGGGGAGTCCAACGACTGACGGACGCTCATATCTGGAAACATGTCCCAACACAACTCAACCATGCAGATCTAGCATCCAGAGGTATGCTACCATCGAAGTTAGTTAGTGAGACACTGTGGTGGAACGGCCCCGAATCGCTGCGATCAACTTGGATCTTCGATTTGCCAGCGCAGCCAACAAGTATTTCTACAGAGGAGGGCAAAAGAAAGGTTCAAGTTCATTGTTCGTCACTGGTAGAAAATGTACTCACCCAACTGCTTCAGCGATCGTCGAATTTGACTCGACTTATCCGAGTAGTAGCCAGGTGCAAGCAACGCAAGGACTAATCCATCTCAGCGTCACTTCGGATGTCTCTCACCCAGCGAACTGGACAACGCCACAAAATTAGTTGCGCACTCTGCCCAGCAGGAGATGTTTGCCGCAGGTACAAAGTCCAAGGGTATGGGATGTTTAAACCCATTCGTAGACGGAGATGGAATTCTTCGTGTAGGCGGAAGGTTAAGCCATACAACATTCCGTACAACCAGCAGCACCCCATCATTTTGGAACCCAGACACCACTTCGCAAACCTTATCATTCGTGATGCTCATGAAAGGTCATTGCACGGAGGAATCCAGCTAATGATGGTGCATATACGACGTAAGTATTGGATATTCCAAATCAAAAGAGCTGTAAAGAAACACATTAACAGTTGTACGACATGCTACAGGTTCCGAACTAAAACAGCGCAACAATTAATGGGAGAATTACCTGCGCCACGAGTAACGGTATCAAGACCTTTTTCCCATACAGGTATTGATTACGCTGGACCAATCAATATCCGAGCATGGAAGGGTCGCGGTGCTAAATGTCACAAAGGATACTTGGCTATTTTCATCTGCTTGGCCACCAAGACAATTCACTTGGAAGCAGTGAGCGACTTAACGACCCAAGCATTTTTAGCCGCTTTTAGAAGGTTTTCAGCAAGGAGAGGAGTCTGCGGTCAAATATATAGCGACTGCGGAACGAATTTTTTAGGAGCCGATGCAGAACTGCGTCGCCTAATGAAAAACGCTATTCATGACTAGAAGGAGGTTGCGGAAGTCACAGCAGCACAAGGAAATAAAAGGAACTTCATTCCGCCGGCTTCTCCCCAATTCGGAGGATTATGGGAAGCAGGAGTGAAGAGTGTAAAGTACCACTTAAAACGGATTGTGGGAAACGGGACACTTACCTTTGAGGAACTCGCCACGCTTTTAACACAGATCGAAGCGTGTTTAAATTCGAGGCCACTGTGTCCTCTGTCTGAAAATCCCGACGATTTCCAACCGCTTACTCCAGCACACTTCCTAATAGGAGCGACTCTTTTCACCATTCCTGAGCCAGACATCTCAATAGGCAAACAAAACAACACAGACAGATGGAAGGCAGTTCAGGTGCACCTACAAACATTCTGGAAACAGTAGCAAGGAGAATATTCGACACGACTACAACAACGCCCAAAATGGTTGACCTCGCAAGCTCAGCTGAAAGTAGGAGACTTAGTGCTGTTGAAGGACGAACGACTTCCTCCCGCAAAATGGAGTTTAGGACGCATACAAGAAACATTCCCTGGAAAAGACAATATTACACGCGTCGTAAAAATAAAAACACAACAAGGACTTTTGAAACGACCAATAACAAAACTTTGCCCTCTACCAACGAACATTTAACAAACACAACAATCTAAACTAACGTAAAACTTCAACAATACAACACTAATTAATACAACACAACACACAATAACAATAATAAAAAAATAGCACAATATTTATATTTATATCAATCGGTAAAAAACTCTTACACACCACTGTTATCATACCGATTGATTTTTACACACATTAACTGAATTCACTCAATCATCATGGACGTACACTCATACACACTTTAAGTCCACACACACAACACACACTCCTCAAATATACAGTTCACTTTTCTGAACACAATTCACAAGTTGCAACTGCCCCAACATACCTTAGTAAAAGTTGCAAACACACACACACACATCTACCAACGAGGGACACGTAGAAAACAAACAAATTAAATTACAATTAAATATAAATCGACACATTAATAATATTCGTAAAATAATACTCACCATAATCATAACCCAACACAACACAAATTATTACTAACTAAATTATAATAATCAAAACAATTTAATTCACGCACCACATCTCACTGCAAGCACTTGCAATACAATATTATATCAACTGATGCATTTTGGATTTTTAGTTTCGAAGCATGAATATAAAGAAAAAATAATCATTGTTTACAATTTGTTTTTACATTTTTTGGGAAATATGTTGCATTTGGTAGTGCTACATTTTAATGTTTTTCTTCTCATTTATCACTCAGCTATGTGTATACTGTCAAAAGTTGGTTGATTTCCATAGGGATTTTCGAAATTTTTATTGTCGAAATACTTTTTAAATAATTGAGAGTGACGATTAAAGAAAATTGCTAAATTTTTAGTTTAATTTAATGAGTGGAATAAAGGTGAAAGGCAGCTAGTAAATTTGTTCCTGATGTTCATTTAAATGGTTACTATATGTCCCATTGCAAAAGTGAGTCAATTCATACGTGTTGTTTCATATGTCAAAAATATCCTTAAGTGCAGTCTCGTTAAAGAATTGTTTGTCAGTATGCAATATTGGTTTTTAGTAAAAATAGTGCGATATGAAAACCGCCCTGTTATATATTTAAGTGCAATATAAAGATCACACCTATCTTCTATAAGGGTATTTTGTGACGAAATGGACAATCTAATCGATTTTTTATTTCAGTGCAATAATTACTTTATAATATTGGGCGACTTCAATATAAATAGGTTTGATATCACAGACACATATAGACAAAGAATTTCAAATATGATTAACGACAACAGCATCATATCATATGTAGATAAATACAAAGCCAACAAGAATAACAGCAACATCTGTAACATTAGTTGACTATGCACTGACAAATTGCAAAGATATATTAGGTGCTAAAATAAATACCAATTTAAAAGTAAGTGATCATGAAACAATAGAAGTAATTATAAAAAGTCCGAAGTTGTGCAATAATACAAAACATATAAAATACTTTGTATAAATAATAGAAATTATTTTATAGCAAGTCTCTGTGATAGTTCTGTGTTTATGTTTTTGACGAAAATAAAATATATAACTTAAATAATTTTTCCAAACTGATATTAAGAGAGCAGTTAACATAACGTTTAAAGAAAAAATCATTGCATACAAAAATGCGGAATGGTTTAATCTTCAGTATTTCAAGTACTAAGGCGTGCAAAAATAAATGTTTACAAAAAAGCTAACCTTTCAAATGATATCGATGATTGGTGAGCATATCGTATTAATAGAAATCAATTTAAAAAATGTAATATTACAGCCAAATCAATATTTATAAGAAGAAAAATAAATTCATCAAGAAACCAAAAAGATATGTAAAACAAATTAAAAAATATGTACCAAATCAAAGAACTATGTTATAAATAATTGGAAAAGTGAAATAAACAAAATGTGATAGTTGCAGTATTTATAGACCTAAAAAGAGCATTTGAAACTGTAAATCATGAAATTTTAATAAAAAAAAATAAAAAAGTATGATATAAAATCAACCGAACTGAATTGGTTCAAATCCTTTATAACGGGACGAACCCAAAAGACCTTAATAAATAATTCCGTATCACATGAAATTGAAATTAATGATGGAATACCACAGGTCTCCATTTTGGGAGTTTTATCATTTCTTCTTTATGTACATGATATGGCAAAAGTAGTCAAATGTTCAAAATTAATGCTATTCGCTGATGATGGCCATCTTTATTGTACTGGAAGTGATATAAAAACATGTGTAAATAACATAAATAATGACCTTAAAAATAAAAATATATGGTTAAAAATGAATAGGCTTTTGTTAAATGTGAGTAAAACTAAATGTATTATTTTCAACGTACCCAATAATGTCCGAGTAATTACAAACTTAAAAATAGGCACAGAAGAAATAGAAATTGTTTAACAAATAAAATACCACGGGTTCATTATAGACGAAAAATTTAATTTGAATGATCATACCAATTATATTTGTAAAAAAGTGTCCAAGAAACTTGGGGTAATATGTCTTTGATTTCAGCTAAAAATGTTTATGATGTGTTTATTAGGCCTCATTTTGATTATTGTGCAAGTTTTATGTATTTATGTTCGGAAAATCAAAAACAAAGACTGCAATTATTACAAAATAATGCGAATTATAATTAAGTGCAATAGATATACATCAATAAATTATATGTTAAGTACTTTAAGGTGAATAAACGTAAACAAAAGAAAGCATATTATAGCAATGTTATTTATACATAAATTAAAAAACAACATGCTTCCAAGTTATTTATTATCTGATAATATAACTGATCATAGTAGTACAAATTATTTACTAAGAAATGCTGCAGATTTCAACATACGAAAAATGAAAATAACCAGAGGACAACATACTATATCGTAGATGGGATTACAAGAATTAAATAATCTACCTCATGACACTAAAAACTTAACAAATATGAACGAATTTAAAAAAAAAGTTACTGAACACATTAAATAAAATGTATATTAGCTAAATTTATAAATTTAAAAAATGTAAATATAATATAGATTAATGTTTAGAATATAAGAAATTAAAAATTTACAACATATGTAAATAAACCTCAATGGCTTGAACAAGCCAAATAAACAAATCAATCAATCAATCAAAAGATAGTACGTATGACCATTTTGAATAGCGCCGTCGTCGATTCGACGAAGCATGCCCTAAACGTATCAAAAAATGAGCATGTATAGTGCGTATATAACACTACCTATAATAAAATTGTCTATCCCTGTATAGTGCGTACCAAAACAGTTGGCCATTCTACTGCGCAGGTCTCTTAAAAGATTAAGCAAAACATTGCACATGAATTGATTGTGTGACTGTGTCTGTATGAAGGTGTACGGTTTTAGATTTAAACCCTATTTGCTCATTATGCTTTCGTTGATCATTATTAATTGTGTCGTGCATATTGATCATGTAGGTACTGATATTGGCACGCAAAGTAAAGTAAATTGCAGTGTCACACCAAATTTTTTTTGTTTATATCATTGAATTTGGGCGAGGTAGGTAAATTTAATAAAAAAAATTACAATTTGGGAATTTTTAGGAAACGTAAACGATTTTATACCCAATAACAATAGGCACGATTTTCTGTAACCAAATGCAAACACTAATCATGTCGTAAAACTTTTAAACTTAAGTCAAACAGGTAAAATCAAACATCATAAAATTAATGCTAACCAAGCACACCACCCATACAGGTACCTAGCGCTAAACCACGAAATGTTCAACCATAAAAAGGGTTGGGAACCCTTTCAAATACAATACATGAATGCAACGAACTACAGACACATAACAGCACTGGCGACTGAGGCCATCGGCTCATAATAATTTATTTAAACACACTCTTATTTCTAGAATGATATTATTCACAAATTCTCTTTTGTCACTCTTTTAAATCGAACTCCTGTTAATGCTGATTTAAAGGCTCTTACATTGATTTCATGTGTATGTTAGGAAGAAGGGCTCGGTCACTTGGATCGCAGCCACAGACAGGGTAACAAATAAATCGTTTCACTCACTTGTAAGGAAAAAAAGGTTATTTTCGTTTTATGCTTTGGAAATCAACTCTTCACCAACATCGTTTGTGATCAGTTGTTGCTGTGAAAATTAATAAACAATCACTTTCCAAAATTCACTTAAGTAATTCACTTCCTTATCACTATTCAAAACACGTTCAGGTCAGAATTTAAAACTAACTCTATGGTAGTCGCTTCATCTCTATTTCTACCATTCCACATACAGATGGCATTTTCTCGGAGATTCACGCAGTTACTGGATGTTTCGAGAAGTGGTTTTGACAGATACCCTTATTAAAGTCATTCATTCATTCCAATGTACACTAAATGGATCTGTTCGATTTTCACACATCAGGGCAGTACACTAAAATCCGAAACTATCATATTGCCCTCCTCCTAAACTTGACCGTCCCGAACAAGCCTATCCTCAGTTTCACCTTCATAACGATGTAACCGAACCAGATGCACTACCACTAAATTGCTTCGAAGTTATATCTGTGTTCGGTAGACGAAGGCCTTTATACGCTTCACAATTTTGTTGGGTCGGCTCTACCGTTGGGGATATAAACATTACTTCACTAGGCAACCTTAATGCTCGGCCAAATAAGGCCATGGCGAGTGTCCATTCGTGCTATGGACCGCGCTTCGGTACGCCATTAGCAACAACGGAATGCAACGATCCCAGTTTCGTTGATTGTCGTCTACTACCTTGGAGAGGTGTTCTCTCAAGGTTCGATTGAATCGTTCCACCATTCTGTCTGATGTGGATGCAACGTAGTCATTCTGGTCTTCTTAATACCTAACCGCTGGCAATTATCCTGGAATAGTCCGGACTCAAAGTTTCTAACTTGATCAGAGTGTAGTTCCAACGGTGCCCCGAATCTACATACCCAGTTGTCCACGATCTGTTCCACTACGGTTTTCGTTTCCTGGTTAGGCAGGCGAACGCTTCTTATCATTTGATGAAGTAGTCCATAACAAGTTATATGTAACGGTTTCCGCTGTTCGTTTCTGGAAACGGGTCAGCAATATCTATAGCTATTCTTTCGAACGGTGCCCATGTGCTCCCTCCAGGTAAGAATCGGTTCAATGCCAGGGTCTTCCATCCGCGCTTCTCTGATGTTTTCGGTCGCCCAACCATTGTTGGGCTCGGCTCTTATTAGTCGGGTGGTGATGAGCTCCTTCTCTTCTTGGCGGGTGCAGTGCTTGCATTTCATTCCACATGGTCGACAAGACAGTGCGTCAGCGTTAGTGTGCAGGGTGCCCTTACGATGCTGAATGTCAAAATCGTAGCTCTATCAACTTCACACTCTGGATTTTTAAATTAAAGCAACCGCTTTAGAGCAGAATGGTGTGTACGAACAAGGAACCTCCTGCTAAGAGCTCCAACTCCAAAATTACTTTCGTCGGCATCGACAATGAAGGTCTTTCCACCGTCGGGATATGCTAGTATCGGCGCTTGACATAGCTGGTGTTTAAGTCTTTGAAAAGCATTATAACACTCACTTGACCATTTAAATTGTTTTCCTTTCTCCTTGAGTTGATGTAAGCTCTTAGAAATGCCAGCAAAGTCCCTTACAAACCGGCGGTAGTACGTCGCAAGTCCTAGGAATCTCCGTAGTTGCTGTTTGTCATTGGGGCCCGACCAATTTTTCCATGATTCAATCTTTTCGGGATCGGTCCTCACTCCACTAGCCGTGATGATGTGTCCCAGGAATCTAACTTAAGATCTGAAGAGTGCACACTTCTATGGATTAAGCTTCGAATGGTCACACCGAAGTCTTAGGAATACCTGGCGCAAGTTCTTTTGGTGTTCTTCAAATGATTTTCCCACGATAATTACATCATCTAGTTACACCACAAAGATTTTTTAAGTTAATCCTCGCAAAACGCATTCCATCAGTGGCTCAAAAGTTGAATGAGCGTTGTACAAACCAAACGGCATCACGTTGAACTGCCTGTGTTGAAGGCAGTCTTCTCCCTGTCCTTTTTGTGAATCTGCACCTTCCAGTAGCCGCTCTTCAGATCCCTTTAGAGTATCGAGTGTGTCATCAATCCTAGGTAGAGGATAACTGTCCTTCTTGGTGACATCGTTGAGCCGCCGATAGTCAAAGCAAAACCGGGTGCTGCCATCTTTCTTCTTAACCAGTACTACTGGTGATATCATGGGACTATTGGAGTTTTCTATCAATCCGTCAATTTTCATCGTCGCTACCTTTTCTGCAACTTCAGCCTGCTTGGCTGATATGAGATATGAGAAATGTGTTAGGCGTTCAATATCTACTTGCCGTTGTTGAAGAGTTTCGCCGCTCTTCTGGACTCTGCTGCACAGCTGCACTCGATACATTTCTAACGTACGGTTATCACTAAACCACATCACGATTGCTTTCACGATAGCGTTGTTGTTGTGTTGATTGTCAACGCAGACGGTTTTCAAAAGCTCCACAGCTTCCTCGTCCTCACAGCAGTTGGTCATGGCAGAAGCTTCAAACTGTTTCTTATAAATTGACCATTGCATATGCCCGTCGCAAGTTGGAAGCTTCATTTCCCTCCTTCGTGGACAATCTCCAGAAATTTCGCGAAACTTTAGTTTCTTAACAACTATAAACTCCGAATTTAGCCTCCAGAAACATCATCATTTATGTAATGCCAAAGGCTGCACTTACTTGCTGCTCTTCGACATCGAAGAAAATCGAATTAGGATCTTCAACACTTTGCTTTATTGCGTCATGAAGTTTAGCTTTCAGCTCCGCAGTAGTGAGCTGATCTAATGATTTGCTAACCATTTTTTTTTAATGACACTCTTTTTTTACACACACACACTTAATCGTAAACCAAATTAATCTTCGCTATTCTCGAATTTTCACGATTCACTATATTCACTTCAACTGTTACGCTTTACTATGTGCACCTCACTATGTTCCTTAACCGTTTCACCACAGTTCACAATTATCTGGAAATTTCTCATCCAGAAAAGATTTTATCCCACTTCTGACACCAATAACGAACGAAACCGGGCTTCGAATGATAAAACACGGTTCTCTTTCATGTTTAACAGTTATTTATTTAAACACACTCTTATTTCTAGAATTATATTATATACAAAACGGTTTGTCGATTAACAATTCAATCACTTTAATTCACTTATTTGAAATTCAATACCAACGATTAAATTCGCGTTCTATTATCACTTCCCAAAATTCACTATAGGTTTTTCGCTCATTTAACACTATTCAAATCACGTTCAGGTCACAAAACTAACTCTCTGATTGTCGCTTTATCTCTATTTATACAATTCCACATACAGATGGCATATCCTCGGAGATTCTCGCATTTTCAAGATGGTTCGAGAACAGATTCATTCCAGGACAGATTCATTCCAGGGGGCATTTATATATTCCAGCGGGTATTCATTCATCCCAATCGACACTAGATGGCTCTGTTTGATTTTCAGACATCTGGGTAGGTTCGTACACTACAATCCGAAATTATAACAATATGATAAGAAAATAATACTGTATATGTAAACATCAACAGTTATTCGAGATTGGCTTGTTGATCGACTGTGGCAAAGTTAATGAAGTTCACATGCATGAAACGCCGCGTCGACTTTAAAAGTGTCGACATTTTGATCATTCGATATTTTTACCAAACGACTTTCCGAAAGTTATTATTATGACGTTCGTTTTTTTATCGACATTTTGAAAGTCGTCAAATTGTACTTAGTATTTAATATATTTAAAATGCAAATTAAACGAAATCAAGATTAGAGGTCAGACTTTCGTTTTTACATGCTCTCCAAACAAAAATCTACTTGTTCATCAGATGTTACTGCGTTCTTGAATGATGAGCTAAAAGAAAAGATGTGCATAGAATATATAATTCTCTCAATGACAACAGATCTGAGAATGTTTTGAAATTAGAAGTCTCTTTATTGACTTAAATGATCCAGTTTAGTGTGGAGTGAGGAACTCAATCAAGCTCGATTAAAACTGAGTTTTAAGCTAATTCAATTTAATACATATGTTATCAAATTTATGGAACACATAAGCTTGTAAACGCCATTTGTGTGATAAAGATACCAAGATTCTTAAAAACAAAACTTTTCCTGGTTAAGAAATAAAGATATGTACTTATTTAAAATTACCTATTAGATAATAGGCCGAAAGGCATTAGAATTAAGTTGTTAGCGTTTAATCTAGGCGCCTGCATAGGACAAGTAAGTTAGTTAAGTGGTTGATAAGTAGGCTAGTTTTTCATGAATTTTTGTCTAGCATATGTAAGTTAGTTTTAAGATGAACTCAAATAAAAATGAATTACAAACAAAAATGTATGTGCTGATTTTTACTATGACAAACATGACAGAGAAGTTTTCAACGTCTTCTGTAAACACAACCATCCAATTTAAAGTGATGATCCACTGTTTTCACTAAGGTTTTGTTCATTTTTCTGGGTTAAAGTTGAAGCCAATGGACAAAAATGTCATTTTCGAGCTGAAGAGCTGCCCGAAGAGGTTTAAGAGCTATAATAAGATATAGACAGATTTAATTCGTGGGGTTTATAGGTCTGATAAAAAAAATGATAAAAAAAAACATGAGTCGCCATCTCCAAATCGCCGTGAACGAAGTACTTCGGTTTTGAATGCCAGGCGGATGTTGTTGGACGAATGTTGCTCATGGCATTTCGGAGGTCGATGACTGTTTGTGCCGCTGTCTTGTTTGTTGAACACTCGTCGAAGAATTCGCCAGGTATACGGAGAGTGGTACCATACACAAGTTCGGCCGGCGATGCTTTCAAATCTTCCTTGTACGTTGAGCGAAGGCCAAGTAGAATCATGGGCAAATGTGCGGCCCATTTTTCGGTGTTGTGACAGAGAATCGCTGATTTTAGCGTACGATGCCATCGCTCGATTAGTCCGTTGGACTGCGGATGGTACGCAGTCGTTCTGAAATGACGAGTTCCTAAGGTTCGCATAAGTTCTTCGAAAAGTGCTTAGTCGAATTGGGCGCCTTGATCAGATGTAATTTTCTTTGGCATACCATATTTCGAAATCCAACCGGAGATGAGTGCGTTTGCGACCGTCGGTTCTGTCATGTTTCGAATCGGTATGGCCTCCGGCCAGCGGGTGAACCGATCAACGATGGTTAAACAGTAGCGGTTTTCATCAGACGGCGGAAATGGTCCAACCAAATCGATGTAAATGTGTGAAAATCGTTCGGATGGGGCGTCGAATTTTTCCAGTGGCGAATATGTATGACGACCAATTTGAGCACGTTGACATTTCAGGTAGCTTCGAACGAATTAAGCAACGTCGGATTGAATGCCGGGCCAAACGAATCGTTTGGTCATCAGTTTAGCCGTGGCACGTTTTCCAGGTCGCGATATGTCATGAATTGCTCGAATGAATTGGTTTCGGAACTTTTTCGTTATGAAAGGTCGGATGACACTGGTGGAGTAATCGCAAAAAATTTGCTTGGCACTGCCTGGAACGATAAAAAGTTTTAGTTTGATCGAGTTATTGTCATTACCTTGGGACAAAATTTGCTGCAGTTCCTCATCAGTTTTTTGATCGTGTGCCAAGGCCTCGTAGTCGATTTCAGCGGTTGAATGCAGGCTTTCGATCCGTGACAGCAGATCTGCTGCTACATTGTCGGCTCCTTTCACATGTCGAATGTCGGTGGTGGTTTGACCGATGTAATCGAGCTGTCGTGCTTGTAGATCATTTGCCTTCTCAAGCTTTTGAGTAAAGGCGAAAGTGAGCGGCTTATGATCGGTGTAGATGTGGCATCGTCTTCCTTGCAGCATGAATTTGAAATGCTTAGCGGCCAAATACATCGCTGTAAGTTTGCGATCATAAGTACTGTAGCGAAGTTGGGCCTTGTCGAACTTTATTGCTTAAGTCGCTCAAAAATGGTTGGGAGGTGTTGGTGGTGCTCTTCTGGTGTTGTTGAAGCGATGCACAAGTCATCAATATAAGCGAACACAAAATCGAGGCCGCGACAAACTTCATGTATTAGGCGCTGAAAAGTTTGCGCGGCGTTGCAAAGGCCAAACGTCATAAGTTTAAATTCAAACAACCCAAATGGAGTTGTAATTGCTATTTTTTCGATGTCTTCCTCGGCGACTGGAACTTGATGAAAGGCTTTCTGCAAGTCGATCTTAAAAAAAATGGTCTTACCTTGCAAATTGCCAGCGAAGTCGTTCAAATATGGAATTGGATAGCGATCCGGCAGTGTGATGGCGTTCAACGCGCGATAATCGCCGCACATGCGCCATGAACCATCTGGCTTCTTGACCATATGTAGAGGGCTTGCCCAACAACTGCTTGAAGGTCGACAAATTCCGGCTTTTATCAGAATTTCAAATTCCTTTCGGGCTGCATTGAATTTTTCGGGATCCAATCGTCGAGGTCGAGTGTAAACTGGCTGTCCTGTAGTAATAATTCGATGCACGATGGTGGTAGGAATTTCACTTCCTGGCGGTGGCAACTTCGTAATCAGTTTGTATTCTTCAAGAAGATCAGCATAAATTGAATTTAAACAGTATGTTTTGTACTCGGTCGTCTCACTGACAGCAATCGGCATACAATTTGAATTTAGTCCAGTGAGTGGATCGATCGATTTGTTTTCCTTCATATCGATTAGTAATCCAAAATTCATAATAAAATCGGCACCAATGATTGGAGTTGTTACATCTGCGATTAAAAACTTCCACACGAAGTCACGTGGCAATCCGATGTTTATCTTCAGTGTCGTTGTGCCGTATGTTTTAATTTCGGTGCCGTTGGCTGCGAACAATTTCATTTCTGATGATTTGCAGTTGCCTGTGGATCGATTGAATGGGATGACTGATACGTCGGCACCCGTATCAATTAAAAATCCGATGTTTGTTGATTTGTCGTGTATTTTCAGTCGATTGATGGATTTGTATATAGGCTGTTCGCGACCTAAATCCAACACGGGCAGCTGGCTCTAGTCGCGTTTCGTTGGGGCGCACGTGTCCCCAAATTTGCACGGCTTGCGGCAATGTTTCGCTTCGGTGCCAAATTTCCAATGATACCAACGATTTGCATGTGTACTACGAGACTTTGAGCGGTTACGAGAGCGGCTGGCGTCACGTGATCGGCTGCGGTTGTTGTCGACGCTCGATGATGCAAACTTTCGTTCCAGCTCCGCGATTTGGTTGCTCAATTTCTCGAGTAAATTGATCTCGGCTGGAGGTGTCGTTGGTGATGTTTTTACCTTAGCTGCTGTTGCCAGTGGCTGCGAAGTCGCTTGGCGAATACCGCGCTCGCCGATAGCACGCAATCGAATTGATTCAACGAGTGCATCAGCTGCGCCGAGTCGGTCTTTGATAGGCGATTCCTTCATTTGAATGACGGCGGCATGCGCCATTTCTGGTAAACGTGCGGCCCAGAGATCGATGAGTGCAGTGTCAGTCAGGGAATCGGAAGCTAAATTCTTTAATTTCTGGTAAAATTGACTAGGTTTCACGTCGCCGAGTTGCATTTCGTTTATGGCTTCACGAAATCTCTTTTGCTGTGAGTCGGAATAAAAGGCGATAATTATTGCTTTGACTAGAAGATATTTAACTGGCGCTGGAACTGTGCCGATTTCTGCTTGGATTGTGGCGAGGTCATTTAGAGGAAGCTGTGCCATTACAGAGCAGTATTTCTTGTAGTCACTGGTCACAGTGCTCGCCTCAAACCAAAATTCCAAACTGGCGAAATAAAGTTCTGCGTTGTGTAAATTTTCGATGAGTTTTGGCATTGGCATACGGGGAATGGTTGCATATGCATTAATTTCCACATTTTTCTCATCACCGACAATCTGTCCGCGGCCGTCACCATTATCATCACCGTTCACGTTCACGTTCATTGCTTTTAAATCGATTTATTTTATGCGCACGATAGCTACTTTTATTTAATTTTACTGAAATTTATTTTTTTTAAAAATTTCACGAATGCAGATGGCGCCGAAAATGCCACAATGGCGATCGAGAGTCGATATTTTGAAATTTTCGAGAGTCGAGACACTTAACGTTCAAATTTATTGTTGGCGTTGTTCTCTCAAATTTGCAACTTATGGCCTCTTGTGCGTCGTAAAGAATAACCAAAAAAATTATATTGAACGATGTTACCAATTTTTTATCGGCGATTTCAACAAAATGTAGTTTTGGTTGCACGAAATGACTTTGCCGATTTGAGGCACTTAATTTCGAAATCACGTCGGGGTCACCACTTTTTAGTGCTCTTGCCGTAAAAGACTTTTTTGTTGGTTTTATACAAAGTTTTTATTTTATTTTTGTTTAGACAGTCACATTTGTGTTACAGATCAAAGCAGTTCTTGTTGAACATCTGCCGTCGACTGCCGAAGATTATTCTCGTTCATTATTTCGCGTTGTTTCGTATTCCTTGTTGGGCCGTTCGTTAAGTTGAATCACCTGTTTTCCTTTTCTAACGAGTGGATGTATGTAGATGGTGGTTGTTATGTGACATCAGTTTTTTTTCGACTGTGTCGGCTACATGGCTGCTTCGAAAATGTATGCGAATACCTCCAACACATCCCCCAATCCCTTGGGAAGTGTATATATGTTATTTTTGGTAAAGAAAACGCTTCCAAAAGATGTACCGTTTTCTTCTAAAAAATATATTTTTTAGTAAGTCCTTTAACTAATTCTTATTCGTAATAAGCGTCATGTTGCATAAATTACTTTCAGAAATTTCGTCACTGTGGAGCTAGCAATGGCGCAAATTTATAGCCGCTTAAAGTAGCCTTTAAAATTATTTTATCACGTACTAACACGTTTTGATAATTTTATTCGTCAAAACTGTCACTTTTTAGGTGAGTTTAACTTAGAGTTCTTAGAGGTACGTTCGTTAGGGTACACTAATTAGCACCACAAAAAAAAAATTCTATTGATGAAAATAAGTTAAAGCTAGCTTTTAATTTAAAGTAGATGTTAACTAGTCTGCAGTTAAACCCTTAAACATCGATTGACTATAAATTTGCGCGAATACATTTAAGAACTTCAAATTGTCCGCAAGGCACGGTTTAAAATCACAATTGTCGTAAAAGAAAGATAAGACTGATAGATAAGATTAGCATTCAAGTATCGATTACGCTAAATAGACTATAAAATACGCAATATTTTTTTATTCCACTCATTAAATTAAACTAAAAATTTATCAATTTTTTTTGATCGTCGCTATCAATTATTTAAAAAATAATTCAACAATAAAAACTCCGAAAATCCCTATGGAAATCAACCAACTTCTGATAGTACACACATAGCTGAGTGACAAATGAGACGAAAAACATTAAAATTTAGCATTGACAGATAAGAAATTAAGACAAAATATTTCCAAAAAATGTTAAAAACAAATTGTTAACAATGATTATTTTTTCTTTATATTCATGTTTCGGAACTAAAAATCCAAAATACTGAACATACCCCCCTGCTTGGGCTCACTGTAGGATTTGGTTTGAGTGCGATTTTGGGTAAGTGCAAAATATCTTTATATTCATGTTTCGGAACTTCATATCCAAAATACTTAAACGTTTTTTTTAATTTTTTCTGTTCAAATATTTTTATTTCGAATTTTTTTTTCAACATGGCAATGCAACACCACAGAAAAAAAAGTGTCAAGCTAAACACAATTTGTATGAAATTATAACCAAAAAAGTGTCATTTTATTTTATCAATAACTTTTAAACTAAAAGTGAGCGACAATTTTTAAAAACGAAAAAATAATCAGCACGTGGAGAAGAAAGTGCAAAAAGTGAAGGCATGAATTTACTCTAGCTTTTTTTGAATATACTTTTTGCACTTTTTTTGTTTAGTTGATTCTTAGTTAACTGATTGGATAACTTTGCATAGTGGCCGGCTAGTTGAACAGATGGAGCAAAACTTAGAGGTAGCAAAGGGATTGTGCTCCAAAACAGAGTCGAAAAAATGGGTTGATATTGCTAAAGACCTGAACATTTTAGGCCCACCGTCACGTGAATGGGACAAATGGCAAAGGGTTAATTTATTTTTACTATTTTTTTTAAAGCATTTGTATATTATTGTGATAACTTCGAAGTTTGGATCGATTTAAAGTGCAAAACAAAAAGAAAGAAGACAGGAAACCAAATTGAAATTTCGGCAACTGGCAGTGGACCGAATAAATTGCAACGTTTTAAAAACTTGGAAGAATCCGTTATAAGTATGCTAGAAATGGAAATCTGCGTCAATCCACTGGCAGAAAATTTGGGAAAGAAAAAGACAATTTGAACGAAGAGGCTACTGTTTCAAATGCCATAGAACCAGTCTTGGAAACCTCAACGGAGGATGATTTTGCCCAGAAGTATCCCAAAAAACATCGCGCGTTGAAGTACTGCAAACGGAACGCAAAACTCTTTTAGAAGCTCAGACTACTGCACAGAAAGAGTTCTATGAAAAGATGACAAGTTTTATGGCTGACATAAGAAGAAGCATGAAGAATTGTTCGAAGAAAAGTGTGAAGCAAAAAGACGAAATAATAGAAATCAAGAGGGAAAAACTAAAAGCGTTAAAGGAAAACAAAGACAATAAAGACAGAGACTGAATAGCTATGTTAAAACTAAAAATAAAAATCCTACGGATAAAAAAGAGGAACAAGAAATGGATTTCTAGATAAAAAAACATTTCTCTTTTATCTATTATTATTACTATGTAATTAGCAACATGTGTGCAACAAAAATGATATTTATGATATGATAAAGTATTAATTGATTGAAACTTTTAATAAACTATCAATTAGTTGCTGATTGACAACCGCAATAACGGTGATTGCGTGTAGTTTAACACTTCTTTTTGTTTTTCTGCCGTGGTGCAGGGAGCAATGCCATGTTGAAAAAAAACGTACTTAATAAAAATATATAAAAAAAAGCTTTTAAGTATTTTTGATTTGAAGAACCGAAACATGAATATAAGAAAATTTAGCATTTACCCAAACTCGCACTCAAACCAAATCCTACCGTGAGCCCAAGCAGGGGGGTTGAAGGGGAGCAGCATGCCCCCCCCCATAGGCATTGCACTTTTAAGTATTTTGGATATTTAGTTCCGAAACATGAATATAAAGAAAATATAATCATTGTTAACAATTTGTTTTTATATTTTTTGGGAAATATGTTGTCTTATTTTTTTATCTGGCAATGCTACATTTAAATGTTTTTCTTCTCATTTATCACTTAGCTATGTGTGTACTGTCAAAAGTTGGTTGATTTCCATAGGGATTTTCGGAATTTTTTTATTGTTGAATAACTTTTTAAATAATTGAAACGCGACGATTAAAAAAAACGCCTAAATTTTTAGTTTAATTAAATGAGTGGAATAAAAAAAACGTGCAAAAAGTGAAAGGCAGCTAAAGTAAATTTGTAAATAAGTGAGTGGCAGCTAAAATAAATATATGCCTGGATTTTTAATAGCGATAACGAAGAGCACGGTACAACAGTTACTTTATCCATAATTTTAGTTAAGTAAAGTTTTTTTTGAACCCTAAAACTGTATGCTTCGTCGAACCGACGGCGGTCGTTCAGATTTCATGGGTTTTCCTTCTTACCTTGGTTTGATTTCCAAAGTGTTTGGTAGATAGAATTTAAAAGTAAATGTAAAAGTGTTGAAGAAATATGTGTCAATTGTTGTTTTGAAAAATGTTTTATTTCATAAATGATATAAATGTAAATCATTGCCCTGTGTATTTAAGAAAAATAAAAACTGCTAAAGAGTGAACTGATTCTTAGCAATCAAGTAATATAAAATGTGTGTATTTGACTATACTATACAACAATTTTAATCAATTACAATGTATGATGGATAGTGAAGATATTGATATACTAGTATTAACTGAAACACATATAACTGACGCATTTGATCTAAAGGATGGTCGGCATAAATTTACTTTAGCTGCCATTCAATTTTTGCACTTTTTTTTAATCGATTCTTCTCCGCGTGCTGATCATTTATTCGTTTTTAAAAATTGTCGCTCACTTTTATTTTAAAAGTTATTGATAAAATAAAATTGCACTTTATTGGTTATAATTTCATACAAATTGTGTGTAGTTTGACACGTCTTTTTTCTGTGGTGCACGCAGCACTGCCATGTTGAAAAAAAAACTTTTAAGCATTTTGGATTTAAAGTTCCGAAACATGAATATAAAGAAATTTTGCACTTACCCAAACTCACACTCAAACCAAATCCTACATTGAGCTAAAGCAAGGGGGTTGCATACGCATTGCACTGTTAAGTATTTTGGATTTTTAGTTTCGAAACATGAATATAAAGAAAAAATAATCATTGTTTACAATTTGTTTTTACATTTTTTGGGAAATATGTTGCATTTGGTAGTGCTACATTTTAATGTTTTTCTTCTCATTTATCACTCAGCTATGTGTGTACTGTCAAATGTTGGTTGATTTCCATAGGGATTTTCGAAATTTCTATTGTCGAAATACTTTTTAAATAATTGAGAGTGACGATTAAAGAAAATTGCTAAATTTTTAGTTTAATTTAATGAGTGGAATAAAGGTGATTTAAATGGTTACTATATGTCCCATTGCAAAAGTCAGTCAAGTCATACCGTGTTGTTTCATATGTCAAAAATATCCTTAAGTGCAGTCTCGTTAAAGAATTGGGCATAAATATACTTTAGCTGCCTTTCACTTTTTGCACTTTTTTTTTATTAATTCGTCTCTGCGCACTGAGCATTTATATGCTTTTAAAAAGCAACGAAGTTTCGTGAGCGTGGACTGTCCACAGAAAGAGAGTTGAAATCCTTTGTTCCCGCGAAGCGGGCCACGCAGAGTACCGGTTAATAGAAAAACTGTTGACTTAGGCGCCTGCCTGACGACTTTAAATACCCTGAGCGGAGCAACGAAGTTGCGTGAGCGTGGACTGTCCACAGAAAGAGAGTTGAAATCCTTTGTTCCCGCGAAGCGGGCCACGCAGAGTACCGGTTAATAGAAAAACAGTTAACTTAGGATTTAATTTATTTATTATATTATACTAATTTATGATGAATCGTCAGAATCATTAGAACATGGTTCTGGAATTGCTTCTTGCCCGTTGTATAGTTTGCCGGCACATTTAAAAAATTCTTCGAGGGGGTCTAAATTTTCGTTACGGCATTTTTTTAAGATATTTTTTTTAGTCATTTTTTATTATTAATTAATCATTGTTAATCATTCTTTTACAATTTTTTACATTTTTTACATATCTTTACATTTTGGGAAATATGTAATATTTTTTTTCTATCTGGCAATGCTCCATTGGAATGTTTTTCTTCATATTTATCACTCAGCTATGTGTGAACTGTCAAAAGTTGGTTGATTTCTATAGGGATTTTTGGAAATTTCATTGTTTAATAACTTTTAAACTAATTGAGAGCGACAAAAAAAATTGCTAAATTTTCAGCTTAATTTAGTGAGTGGAACAAAAAAAAAAGTGAAAAAAGTGATTGGAAGCTAAAGTAAAAATGTTCCAAGAATTGTTTGTCAGTATGCAATATTGGTTGTTAGTAAAAATAGTGCGATATGAAAACCGCCCTGATATATATTTAAGTGCAATATAAAGATCACACCTATCTTCTATAAGGGTATTTTGTGACGAAATGGACAATCTAATAGATTTTTTACTTCAGTGCAATAATTACTTTATAATATTGGGCGACTTAAATATAAATAGGTTTGATATCACAGATACATATAGACAAAGAATTTCAAATATGATTAACGACAACAGCATACATTTGATAAATACAAAGCCAACAAGAATAACAGCAACATCTGTAACATTAGTTGACTATGCACTGACAAATTGCAAAGATATATTAAGTGCTAAAATAAATACCAATTTAAAAGTAAGTGATCATGAAACAATAGAAGTAGTTATAAAAAGTCCGAAGTTGTGCAATAATACAAAACATATAAAATACTTTGTATAAATAATAGAAATTATTTTATAGCAAATCTCTGTGATAGTTCTGTGTTTATGCTTTTTGACGAAAATAAAATATATAACTTAAATCATTTTTCCAAACTGATATTAAGAGAGCAGTTAACATAACGTTTAAAGAAAAAATCATTGCATACAAAAATGAGGAATGGTTTAAACGTCAGTATTTGAAGTACTAAGGCGTGATAAAATAAATGTTTACATAAAAGCTAACCTTTCAAATGATATCGATGATTGGTGATTGTGTTTATGCTTTTTGACGAAAATAAAATATATAACTTAAATAATTTTTCCAAACTGATATTAAGAGAGCACTTAACATAACGTTTAAAGAAAAAATCATTGCATACAAAAATGCGGAATGGTTTAATCGTCAGTATTTCAAGTACTAAGGCGTGCAAAAATAAATGTTTACAAAAAAGCTAACCTTTCAAATGATATCGATGATTGGTGAGCATATCGTATTAATAGAAATCAATTTAAAAAATGTATTATTACAGCCAAATCAATATTTATAAGAAGAAAAATAAATTCATCAAGAAACCAAAAAGATATGTAAAACAAATTAAAAAAATATGTACCAAATCAATGAACTATGTTATAAATAATTGGAAAAGTAAAATCGATAAACAAAATGTGATAGTTGCAGTATTTATAGACCTGAAAAGAGCATTTGAAATTGTAAATCATGAAATACGAGTAGTAAAGTCATCAGGCAGGCGCCTTATTCAACAGTTTTTCTTGTTAACGGTACCCTGGGTGGCCCGCATCGCGGGAAAAGGGGATTTTAAATTTCTCAACCAACTTGTGACATTTGGAACTTAGCTGAGTGAGAAATTAAAAGAAGAACATTCCAATGCAGCATTCACTGAGAAGTATGTAAAATAATACTTATTTCCCAAAAAACGGAAAAATGTAAATAATAAATAAATAAAAACGGCGGCAAACTATATGATAAGACACTGATCTATGAACCAATTGATGAATTAAGTTCTGATGATTCCAATGATTGATCAAATAATAATAATTTAATAATTAAAAACAATAAAATGTTTTTTCTTTAACACAGTTTTTTAAGTAATAATATTTTTATTTTACATGATTTTTTTTCAAAATGGCAGTGCCGCGTTATCCACTGAGGTAAACAAAAAAAACGAAATTTAAAAATACACATAATTTGTATGGAAATTTAACCCAAAATAAGAAAAATTGATTTAATCATAACTTCTAAGGCAAATGTGAGCGACGATTTTTCAAAACGGATAAACGTTAAGCACGCGAAGACGAATCGTTTAAGCAAAAAAAGTGAAAAAGTGAGTTTGTACTAAAGTAAAAGTATGCCCCCTTATCAACTAAGTTACACAATGCAAAAGTATCAATTGATTGAAACTTTTAATAAACTATCAATTAGTTGCTGATTGACAACTGCATTAACGGTGATTGTGTGTAGTTTAACACTTCTTTTTGTTTTTCTGCTGTGGTGCAGGGAGCAATGCCATGTTGAAAAAAAAACGTACTTAATGAAAATATATAAAAAAAAGCTTTTAAGTATTTTTGATTTGAAGAACCGAAACATGAATATAAAAAAATTTTGCATTTACCCAAACTCGCACTCAAACCAAATCCTACCGTGAGCCCAAGCAGGGGGGTTGAATTTTTTCAAAACAGAGGTAACATTTCTTGGTCACAAATGCACAGCAGATGGTCTTTTACCAGATGAATGTAAAGCGGAAGTGATAAAAAAATACCCCAGACCAACTGATAAAGATTCAGCAAGACGCTTCGTGGCTTTTATGAATTACTATAGACGATTCATACAGAATTTTGCCATCTTGGCGGCACCAATTAATAAATTAAGTAGAAAACAGGTAGAATTCATTTGGGATGAATCTTGTGAATTATCTTTCCAACGGCTCAAATTAGAATTATTAAAACCTAAAATCCTACAATATCCAGATTTTAAAAAAGAATTCGTTGTGATGGCGGATGCATCAAAACTAGGATGCGGTGCAGTCCTTAGTCAGGTACACAAAGGAAACGACCTTCCAATCCACTTTTTCTCCCGAGCCTTTACAAAAGCTGAACAGAACAAGCCCATTATTGAATTGGAACTACTAGGAATTTTGTATGCAATTAAACACTTTCGTCCGTATATCTACCGCACCCACTTCACTGTTTTTTCAGACCATAGACCCCTTGTGCATCTATTTAGTATGAAAGATCCATCATCCAAACTAACTAGAATACGTTTGGAGTTGGAAGAATATAATTTTACAATAGAGTACATTCGCGGTAAATCAAATGTTTCTGCCGATGCATTATCACGTATTACAATAGACGAATTAAAAGAAATAACATTACAAGCACCAAAAGTGTTAATAACAACTAGATCAAAGACTAGACGCCAACAACATGAAAACAAAGCATGTAAAGCTTCTGACGAAATGAAAAATAAAGATGTATTTATTTACGAAGATTTTGAAACTGGATTTACAAAAAAAATTCCAAGAATTAGGACGAAAAGTAGCGCGCAGAAAAACGAGATTGAAATTATAAGTAATTTCAAAAAAATTATTTAGTTTCAGGATTCCGAATATGGTGGTTAACGAAAAGTACATTGAGGGTATTCTTTCGAGGCTACAAAAAGAAGCCAACGACCGATCGATTCTTAAACTACAATGGCTATTGAATGACACGTTTTTCAAATATTTTACGGTTAACCAATTGAAAGAAGTAGGCGCTAGAATTCTTAAGAATTTACATGTGACTCTCATTAATCAACCAAAGAAAATTGTAAATGATGAGGAAAGGCTAACATTGCTACAACAATTTCATGATAATCCACTGATAGGAGGACATTGCGGCCAAAAGAAGCTATACGCTAAGCTGCGTAAAGCATTCTATTGGAAAAATATGACGCGAGACGTCGCGGCGTATGTAAAAAAATGTAAAGTCTGTCATCTATCAAAGGTAAAACCAAGTACAGTCGAAGAAATGTTTCTCACTCCTACGCCACAAAAATCAATGGATATTGTTATCATAGATACAATTGGTCCACTTCAAACTTCTGCCCAAGGTAATAAGTATGCTGTTACTTTAATGTGTGATCTAACCAAATACCTTACCACTATACCAATTCCTGACAAATCAGCCCGTACAGTAGCAGCAGCTATATTTGATAAATTCATTTTGATATATGGCCCAATGCGAGAACTTCGTGCTGATATGGGTACTGAATACAAAAATGAAATTCTTACAGAAATGTGTAAGTTACTAAAAATAAACCTGAAATTCTCGACAAGCTACCACCACCAATCTCTAGGAACAATAGAACGTAACCATCGCGTATTTAACGAATATTTACGAGCTTACGTCAATGACATTACAGAATGGGAAACTCATTTAAAATATTTCACTTACTGTTATAACATAAGCCCTAACTCTGGCTTTAATGAAAAATATACTCCATTTGAACTTATTTTTGGAAAAAATACATCCATAGATAACTTTATGAAAACCGATATAGAACCCTTATATAACATTGATAATTATTCAGATGAAATTAAATATAGATTAAAAACTACTCACTTAATTGCACAAAATCTATTAGAAAAGGTTAAAAACAAAATAAAAAAACATATGATAAAAACATAAGACCAATAGAAATTAAAATAGGAGATAACGTTTTACTAAAAAACGAACCTTATGATAAGCATAAACTTATTTACAGTGGTCCATTGAAAATTGTAAATATTACTGGAGTAAATGTTGAAATAAAACTTCCAAATAAAAATGTAATAGTTCATAAAAATAGAATTGTTAAATACTAGGTACTTATATTCTTACATATATTATTAAGTATGCCATAATCTAATTATCACTGTAAATGAAATGAAACTAAATAAAATTACTTACACAATTGTACATGTACATACAGATTTACTTATATACTTAAAATTTTTTTTTGTATTATTATATAAATTATCTATAAGAGACTGTAAAACTCTGTTTGATAAAATAAACCAAACTAAATATATGAAAAAAAGGTATCTATGTATATGTAGAAAAAAAATTATGTGTGAAAAAAAGCAAAGTCTTACACGAATTTTTTTTTTCATGTGGGAATGATCGCCCTTCTATCTTATATCAAAAATTCGTTTAAGACTTCACTTTTAAAAAGGGTAAAGGTGTAATGCCAGACATGCAATTATGCAAATACCTGTCTGCACGAGTAAGGTAATTTAAGTATATTATAGGAATCTAAATATCGAATATAAATATGATAAGATAGCTGACTAAGAATTATTTTTTAACGTATGAATAAATTTATTTAATAAAAGTCAGTCTGATTTAGACCACACTACAAGACGCATCGTTTCTATTATTACATCATTGCCCTGTGTATTTAAGAAAAATAAAAACTGCTAAAGAGTGAACTGATTCTTAGCAATCAAGTAATATAAAATGTGTGTATTTGACTATACTATACAACAATTTTAATCAATTACAATCTATGATCGATAGTGAAGATATTGATATACTAGTATTAACTGAAACACATATAACTGACGCATTTGATCTGAAGGATGGTCGGCATAAATTTACTTTAGCTGCCATTAAATTTTTGCACTTTTTTTAATCGATTCTTCTCCGCTTGCTGATCATTTATTCGTTTTTAAAAATTGTCGATCACTTTTATTTTAAAAGTTATTGATAAAATAAAATTGCACTTTATTGGTTATAATTTCATGCAAATTGTGTGTAGTTTGACACTTCTTTTTTTCTGTGGTGCACGCAGCACTGCCATGTTGAAAAAAAAACGTTTAAGCATTTTGGATTTAAAGTTCCGAAACATGAATATAAAGAAATGTTGCACTTACCCAAACTCGCACTCAAACCAAATCCTACATTGAGCCCAAGCAAGGTGGTTGCATACGCATTGCACTGTTAATTATTTTGGATTTTTAGTTTCGAAACAAGAATATAAAGATGAAATAATCATTGTTTACGATTTGTTTTTACATTTTTTGGGAAATATGTTGCATTTGGTAGTGCTACATTTTAATGTTTTTCTTCTCATTTATCACTCAGCTATGTGTGTACTGTCAAAAATTGGTTGATTTCCATAGGGACTTTCGAAATTTTTATTGTCGAACTACTTTTTAAATAATTGAGAGTAACGATTAAAGAAAATTGCTTAATTTTTAGTTTAATTTAATGAGTGGAATAAAGGTGAAACGCAGCTAAAGTAACTTTGTTCCGGATGTTCATTTAAATGGTTACTATATGTCCCATTGCAAAAGTCAGTCAAGTCATACCGTGTTGTTTCATATGTCAAAAATATCCTTAAGTGCAGTCTCGTTAAAGAATTGTTTGTCAGTATGCAATATTGGTTTTTGGTAAAAATAGTGCGATATGAAAACCGCCCTGTTATATATTTAAGTGCAATATAAAGATCACACCTATCTTCTATAAGGGTATTTTGTGACGAAATGGACAATCTAATCGATTTTTTACTTCAGTGCAATAATTACTTTATAATATTGGGCGACTTCAATATAAATAGGTTTGATATCACAGATACATATAGACAAAGAATTTCAAATATGATTAACGACAACAGCATCATATCATATGTAGATAAATACAAAGCCAACAAGAATAACAGCAACATCAGTAAAATTAGTTGACTATGCACTGACAAATTGCAAAGATATATTAGGTGCTAAAATAAATACCAATTTAAAAGTAAGTGATCATGAAACAATAGATGTAATTATAAAAAGTCCGAAGTTGTGCAATAATACAAAACATATAAAATACTTTGTATAAATAATAGAAATTATTTTATAGCAAGTCTCTGTGATAGTTCTGTGTTTATGCTTTTTGACGAAAATAAAATATATAACTTAAATAATTTTTCCAAACTTTAAGAGAGCAGTTAACATAACGTTTAAAGAAAAAATCATTGCATACAAAAATGCGGAATGGTTTAATCTTCAGTATTTCAAGTACTAAGGCGTGCAAAAATAAATGTTTACAAAAAAGCTAACCTTTCAAATGATATCGATGATAGGTGAGCATATCGTATTAATAGAAATCAATTTAAAAAATGTAATATTACAGCCATATCAATATTTATAAGAAGAAAAATAAATTCATCAAGAAACCAAAAAGATATGTAAAACAAATTAAAAAATATGTACCAAATCAAAGAACTATGTTATAAATAATTGAAAAAGTGAAATCGATAAACAAAATGTGATAGTTGCAGTATTTATAGACCTAAAAAGAGCATTTGAAACTGTAAATCATGAAATTTTAATAAAAAAAATAAAAAAGTATGATATAAAATCAACCGAACTGAATTGGTTCAAATCCTTTATAACGGGACGAACCCAAAAGACCTTAATAAATAATTCCGTATCACATGAAATTGAAATTAATGATGGAATACCACAGGTCTCCATTTTGGGAGTTTTATCATTTCTTCTTTATGTACATGATATGGCAAAAGTGGTCAAATGTTCAAAATTAATGCTATTCGCTGATGATGGCCATCTTTATTGTACTGGAAGTGATATAAAAACATGTGTAAATAACATAAATAATGACCTTAAAAATAAAAATATATGGTTAAAAATGAATAGGCTTTTGTTAAATGTGAGTAAAACTAAATGTATTATTTTCAACGTACCCAATAATGTCCGAGTAATTACAAACTTAAAAATAGGCACAGAAGAAATAGAAATTGTTTAACAAATAAAATACCACGGGTTCATTATAGACGAAAAATTTAATTTGAATGATCATACCAATTATATTTGTAAAAAAGTGTCCAAGAAACTTGGGGTAATATGTCTTTGATTTCAGCTAAAAATGTTTATGATGTGTTTATTAGGCCTCATTTTGATTATTGTGCAAGTTTTATGTATTTATGTTCGGAAAATCAAAAACAAAGACTGCAATTATTACAAAATAATGCGAATTATAATTAAGTGCAATAGATATACATCAATAAATTATATGTTAAGTACTTTAAGGTGAATAAACGTAAACAAAAGAAAGCATATTATAGCAATGTTATTTATACATAAATTAAAAAACAACATGCTTCCAAGTTATTTATTATCTGATAATATAACTGATCATAGTAGTACAAATTATTTACTAAGAAATGCTGCAGATTTCAACATACGAAAAATGAAAATAACCAGAGGACAACATACTATATCGTAGATGGGATTACAAGAATTAAATAATCTACCTCATGACACTAAAAACTTAACAAATATGAACGAATTTAAAAAAAAAGTTACTGAACACATTAAATAAAATGTATATTAGCTAAATTTATAAATTTAAAAAATGTAAATATAATATAGATTAATGTTTAGAATATAAGAAATTAAAAATTTACAACATATGTAAATAAACCTCAATGGCTTGAACAAGCCAAATAAACAAATCAATCAATCAATCAAAAGATAGTCCGTATGACCATTTTGAATAGTGCCGTCGTCGATTCGACGAAGCATGCCCTAAACGTATAAAAAAATAAGCATGTATAGTGCGTATAGTGCGTACCAAAACAGTTGGCCAACGGTCGATTGCGCAGAGAGAGGATTTAAGAGAACAAAAATGACGCGAAAGAGATTTAATCACTAAGCGTTTTTGGCTGTAATTTACAATGCGTAACCCAACTTTACAGTGCTTAGAACTAAAATGCTGTTGAATATCTAAATAAACTTATTTTTTTATTATGAGGTCGACTTTTATACATTTCTACCTAGAAGTCCGATTGTATTTGAAAGGGTTCCCAACCCTTTTTATGGTTGAACATTTCGTGGTTTAGCGCTACCTATAATAAAATTATCTATCCCTGTATAGTGCGTACCAAAACAGTTGGCCATTCTACTGCGCAGGTCTCTTAAAATGTGTTTTACAATCTCTTAAAATTGCAAAAACAAGCATAAAGAGACGAAATTAGGCGGAGTGTTCAAGATCGCTGTCGCGATCTCACTGAGGGTGGTTTCTTCATTTTCCTTCGTTTATACTGAAATTAGGAGCGGAGGAAAAATATAGACCATTATATGTCAACTTTACTTGGAGGAAAATATATTGCTTCGTTTTTTGTCTTGTCGGTTCTTTGTAGGAGTATGATGTGATCACGGTCAGATAGATTAAGCAAAATATTGCACATGAATTGATTGTGTGACTGTGTCTGTATGAAGGTGTACGGTTTTAGATTTAAACCCTATTTGCTCATTATGCTTTCGTTGATCATTATTAATTGTGTCGTGCATATTGATCATGTAGGTACAGATATTGGCACGCAAAGTAAAGTAAATTGCAGTGTCACACCATAAACCATAAAAAGGGTTGGGTACCCTTTCAAATACAATCGGACTTCTAGGTAGAAATGTATAAAAGTCGACCTCATAATAAAAAATTAAGTTTATTTAGATATTCAACAGCATTTTAGTTCTAAGCACTGTAAAGTTGGGTTACGCATTGTAAATTACAGGCAAAAACGCTTAGTGATTAAATCTCTTTCGCGTCATTTTTGTTCTCTTAAATCCTCTCTCTGCGCAATCGACCGTTGGCCAACTGTTTTGGTACGCACTAGTGCGTACTTTACAGTGCTTAGTGCTTACAACTTTACAGTGCTTAGAACTAAAATGCTGTTGAATATCTAAATAAACTTAATTTTTTATTATGAGGTCGACTTTTATACACTTCTACCTAGAAGTCGGATTGTATTTGAAAGGGTTCCCAACCCTTTTTATGGTTGAACATTTCGTGGTTTAGCGCTACCTATAATAAAATTATCTATCCCTGTATAGTGCGTACCAAAACAGTTGGCCATTCTACTGCGCAGGTCTCTTAAAATGTGTTTTACAATCTCTTAAAATTGCAAAAACAAGCATAAAGAGACGAAATTGGGCGGAGTGTTCAAGATCGCTGTCGCGATCTCACTGAGGGTGGTTTCTTCATTTTCCTTCGTTTATACTGAAATTAGGAGCGGAGGAAAAATATAGACCATTACCAAAACAGTTGGCCATTCTACTGCGCAGGTCTCTTAAAATGTGTTTTACAATCTCTTAAAATTGCAAAAACAAGCATAAAGAGACGAAAATGGGTGGAAAACGACGTATACCCTGCCTTGTGTTCAAGATCGCTGTCGCGATCTCACTGAGGGTGGTTTCTTCATTTTCCTTCGTTTATACTGAAATTAGGAGCGGAGGAAAAATATAGACCATTACCAAAACAGTTGGCCATTCTACTGCGCAGGTCTCTTAAAATGTGTTTTACAATCTCTTAAAATTGCAAAAACAAGCATAAAGAGACGAAATTGGGCGGAGTGTTCAAGATCGCTGTCGCGATCTCACTGAGGGTGGTTTCTTCATTTTCCTTCGTTTATACTGAAATTAGGAGCGGAGGAAAAATATAGACCATTATATGTCAACTTTACTTGGAGGAAAATATATTGTTTCGTTTTTTGTCTTGTCGGTTCTTTGTAGGAGTATGATGTGATCACGGTCGGATAGATTAAGCAAAACATTGCACATGAATTGATTGTGTGACTGTGTCTGTATGTACGGTTTTAGATTTAAACCCTATTTGCTCATTATGCTTTCGTTGATCATTATTAATTGTGTCGTGCATATTGATCATGTAGGTACTGATATTGGCACGCAAAGTAAAGTAAATTGCAGTGTCACACCAAATTTGTTTTGTTTATATCATTGAATTTGGGCGAGGTAGGTAAATTTAATAAAAAAAATTACAATTTGGGAATTTTTTGGAAACGTAAACGATTTTATACCCAATAACAATAGGCACGATTTTCTGTAACCAAATGCAAACACTAATCATGTCGTAAAACTTTTAAACTTAAGTCAAACAGGTAAAATCAAACATCATAAAATTAATGCTAACCAAGCACACCACCCATACAGGTACCTAGCGCTAAACCACGAAATGTTCAACCATAAAAAGGGTTGGGAACCCTTTCAAATACAATACATGAATGCAACGAACTACAGACACATAACAGCACTGGCGACTGAGGCCATCGGCTCATAATAATTTATTTAAACACACTCTTATTTCTAGAATGATATTATTCACAAATTCTCTTTTGTCACTCTTTTAAATAGAACTCCTGTTAATGCTGATTTAAAGGCTCTTACATTGATTTCATGTGTATGTTAGGAAGAAGGGCTCGGTCACTTGGATCGCAGCCACAGACAGGGTAACAAATAAATCGTTTCACTCACTTGTAAGGAAAAAAAAGGTTATTTTCGTTTTATGCTTTGGAAATCAACTCTTCACCAACATCGTTTGTGATCAGTTGTTGCTGTGAAAATTAATAAACAATCACTTTCCAAAATTCACTTAAGTAATTCACTTCCTTATCACTATTCAAAACACGTTCAGGTCAGAATTTAAAACTAACTCTATGGTAGTCGCTTCATCTCTATTTCTACCATTCCACATACAGATGGCATTTTCTCGGAGATTCACGCAGTTACTGAATGGTTCGAGAAGTGGTTTTGACAGATACCCTTATTAAAGTCATTCATTCATTCCAATCGACACTAAATGGATCTGTTCGATTTTCACACATCAGGGCAGTACACTAAAATCCGAAACTATCATATTGCCCTCCTCCTAAACTTGCCCGTCCCGAACAAGCCTATCCTCAGTTTCACCTTCATAACGATGTAACCGAACCAGATGCACTACCACTAAATTGCTTCGAAGTTATATCTGTGTTCGGTAGACGAAGGCCTTTATACGCTTCACAATTTTGTTGGGGCCTTCCGGTTTCGGCAGTAGCTTCCGCGATATTCCTTGTTTACGTTGGGAACTATACAGCCACACCAAATCTACTTCCCGAAATATAGTTCCTGTTGCTCTGATATCATACCTGGTTTTCATACGATCGCTTGCCAGTCTTATTCTTATCCTGGTAATTTCGTGGATATCGCGGGGTCATTCGTGTATCAATGTAATCATCTTCAGTGGTCGGCTCTACCGTTGGGGATATAAACATTACTTCACTAGACAACCTTAATGCTCGGCCAAATAAGGCCATGGCGAGTGTCCATTCGTGCTATGGACCGCGCTTCGGTACGCCAGTTTCGTTGATTGTCGTCTACTACCTTGGGGAGGTGTTCTCTCAAGGATTGATTGAATCGTTCCACCATTCTGTCTGATGTGGATGCAACGTAGTCATTCTGGTCTTCTTAATACCTAACCGCTGGCAATTATCCTGGAATAGTCCGGACTCAAAGTTTCTAACTTGATCAGAGTGTAGTTCCAACGGTGCCCCGAATCTACATACCCAGTTGTCCACGATCTGTTCCACTACGGTTTTCGTTTCCTGGTAGGGCAGGCGAACGCTTCTTGTCATTTGATGAAGTAGTCCATAACAAGTTATATGTAACGGTTTCCGCTGTTCGTTTCTGGAAACGGGTCAGCAATATCTATAGCTATTCTTTCGAACGGTGCCCATGTGCTCCCTCCAGGTAAGAATCGGTTCAATGCCAGGGTCTTCCATCCGCGCTTCTCTGATGTTTTCGGTCGCCCAACCAATGTTGGGCTCGGCTCTTATTAGTCGGGTGGTGATGAGCTCCTTCTCTTCTTGGCGAGTGCAGTGCTTGCATTTCATTCCACATGGTCGACAAGACAGTGCGTCAGCGTTAGTGTGCAGGGTGCCCTTACGATGCTGAATGTCAAAATCGTAGCTCTATCAACTTCACACTCTGGATTTTTAAATTAAAGCAACCGCTTTAGAGCAGAATGGTGTGTACGAACAAGGAACCTCCTGCTAAGAGCTCCAACTCCAAAATTACTTTCGTCGGCATCGACAATGAAGGTCTTTCCACCGTCGGGATATGCTAGTATCGGCGCTTGACATAGCTGGTGTTTAAGTCTTTGAAAAGCATTATAACACTCACTTGACCATTTAAATTGTTTTTCTTTCTCCTTGAATTGATGTAAGCTCTTAGAAATGCCAGCAAAGTCCCTTACAAACCGTCGGTAGTACGTCGCAAGTCCCAGGAATCTCCGTAGTTGCTGTTTGTTATTGGGGACCGGCCAATTTTTCCATGATTCAATCTTTTCGGGATCGGTCCTCACTCCACTAGCCGTGATGATGTGTCCCAGGAATCTAACTTAAGATCTGAAGAGTGCACACTTCTATGGATTAAGCTTCAAATGGTCACACCGAAGTCTTAGGAATACCTAGCGCAAGTTCTTTTGGTGTTCTTCAAATGATTTTCCCACGATAATTACATCATCTAGTTACACCACAAAGATTTTTTAAGTTAATCCTCGCAAAACGCATTCCATCAGTCGCTCAAAAGTTAAATGAGCGTTGTACAAACCAAAAGGCATCACGTTGAACTGCCTGTGTTGAAGGCAGTCTTCTCCCTGTCCTTTTTGTGAATCTGCACCTTCCAGTAGCCGCTCTTCAGATCCCTTTAGAGTATCGAGTGTGTCATCAATCCTAGGTAGAGGATAACTGTCCTTCTTGGTGACATCGTTGAGCCGCCGATAGTCAAAGCAAAACCGGGTGCTGCCATCTTTCTTCTTAACCAGTACTACTGGTGATATCATGGGACTATTGGAGTTTTCTATCAATCCGTCAATTTTCATCGTCGCTACCTTTTCTGCAACTTCAGCCTGCTTGGCTGATATGAGATATGAGAAATGTGTTAGGCGTTCAATATCTGCTTGCCGTTGTTGAAGAGTTTCGCCGCTCTTCTGGACTCTGCTGCATAGCTGCACTCGATACACTTCTAACGTACGGTCATCACTAAACCACTTCACGATTGCTTTCACGATAGCGTTGTTGTTGCGTTGATTGTCAACGCAGATGGTTTTCAAAAGCTCCGCAGCTTTCTCGTCCTCAAACTGTTTCTTATAAATTGACCATTGCATATGCCCGTCGCAAGTTGGAGGCTTCATTTCCCTCCTTCGTGGATAATCTCCAGAAATTTCGCGAAACTTTAGTTTCCTAACAACTATAAACTCCGAATTTAGCCTCCAGAAACATCATCATTTATGTAATGCCAAAGGCTGCACTTACTTGCTGCTCTTCGACATCGAAGAAAATCGAATTAGGATCTTCAACACTTTGCTTTATTTCGTCATGAAGTTTAGCTTTCAGCTCCGCAGTAGTGAGCTGATCTAATGATTTGCTAACCATTTTTTTTTAATGACACTCTTTTTTTACACACACACACTTAATCGTAAACCAAATTACTCTTCGCTATTCTCGAATTTTCACGATTCACTATATTCACTTCAACTGTTACGCTTTACTTTGTGCACCTCACTATGTTCCTTAACCGTTTCACCACAGTTCACAGTTATCTAGAAATTTCTCATCCAGAAAAGATTTTATCCCACTTCTGACACCAATAACGAACGAAACCGGGCTTTGAATGATAAAACACGGTTCTCTTTCATTTTTAACAGTTATTTATTTAAACACACTCTTATTTCTAGAATTATATTATATACAAAACGGTTTGTCGATTAACAATTCAATCACTTTAATTCACTTATTTGAAATTCAATACCAACGATTAAATTCGCGTTCTATTATCACTTCCCAAAATTCACTATAGGTTTTTCGCTCAGTTAACACTATTCAAATCACGTTCAGGTCACAAAACTAACTCTCTGATTGTCGCTTCATCTCTATTTATACCATTCCACATACAGATGGCATATCCTCGGAGATTCTCGCATTTACAAGATGGTTCGAGAACAGATTCATTCCAGGACAGATTCATTCCAGGGGGCATTTATATATTCCAGCGGGTATTCATTCATCCCAATCGACACTAGATGGCTCTGTTTGATTTTGACACATCAGGGTAGGTTCGTACACTACAATCCGAAATTATAACAATATGATAAGAAAATAATACTGTATATGTAAACATCAACAGTTATTCGAGATTGGCTTGTTGATCGACTGTGGCAAAGTGAATGAAGTTCACATGCATGAAACGCCGCGTCGACTTTAAAAGTGTCGACATTTTGATCATTCGATATTTTTACCAAACGACTTTCCGAAAGTTATTATTATGACGTTCGTTTTTTTATCGACATTTTGAAAGTCGTCAAATTGTACTTAGTATTTAATATATTTAATATGCAAATTAAACGAAATCAAGATTAGAGGTCAGACTTTCGTTTTTACATGCTCTCCAAACAAAAATCTACTTGTTCATCAGATGTTACTGCGTTCTTGAATGATGAGCTAAAAGAAAAGATGTGCATAGAATATATAATTCTAAATCTCAATAACAACAGATCTGAGAATGTTTTGAAATTAGAAGTCTCTTTATTGACTTAAATGATCCAGTTGAGTGTGGAGTGAGGAACTCAATCAAGCTCGATTAAAACTGAGTTTTAAGCTAATTCAATTTAATACATATGTTATCAATTTTATGGAACACATAAGCTTGTAAACGCCATTTTTGTGATAAAGATTCCAAGATTCTTAAAAACAAAACTTTTCCTGGTTAAGAAATAAAGATATGTACTTATTTAAAATTACCTATTAGATAATAGGCCGAAAGGCATTAGAATTAAGTTGTTAGCGTTTAATCTAGGCGCCTGCATAGGACAAGTAAGTTAGTTAAGTGGTTGATAAGTAGGCTAGTTTTTCATGAATTTTTGTCTAGCATATGTAAGTTAGTTTTAAGATGAACTCAAATAAAAATGAATTACAAACAATAATGTATGTGCTAATTTTTACTATGACAAACATGACAGAGAAGTTTTCAACGTCTTCTGTAAACACAACCATCCAATTTAAAGTGATGATCCACTGTTTTCACTAAGGTTTTGTTCATTTTTCTGGGTTAAAGTTGAAGCCAATGGACAAAAACGTCATTTTCGAGCTGAAGAGCTGCCCGAAGAGGTTTAAGAGCTATAATAATACATAGACAGATTTAATTCGTGGGGTTTATAGGTCTGATAAAAAAAATCGGTCCATATTTTTCGGAAACTGTGGTCGGTGAAAATTAATAGCGGCCATAATAACGGAGTATCTGCTGCCTGTAATAGAAGCCCGTGATCTCGATGATATTTAGTTCTAAGAATACGTAGTGGCTGTATCGCCACTTAAGAAATAATATCTGATGTGCTGACTGAAGAGAGAGAAATAGATTCCACAAATGGGAAGCGTTCAAATAGTCGACAAATATAAATTCATCGAATGTTAAGATGTCGACTGAAGTTTGATCGACAAAAAAAATGTTTACAGTTTAAAATCCAGGCGATTTAACTAACGATTGAAAAGCTGTCGGTCAAAATGTCGGTTTTTATCCAAAATAAACAGGAATTGCAGGTTAATATGGAAAAAAATATAAAAAAATACTGTGAATGTAAACATTAGGAGTTATTCGAGAATGGCTTGCTGTTCTTTAGTGGTAAAGTGATGTTCAGATGCATGCGGCGCCGCGTCGACTTCAAAAGAGTCGACATTTTGAGCATTCGTTATTTTTACCAATCGACTTTCCGAAAGTCGACATTATGATGGTCAATTTCTTAAATCGACATTTTAAAAATCGGCAAATCGTACCCAATCCATTCCAAATAGATTTAGAATGGATATTAAACGAAATTAAGCATAGGGTTTAGACTTTTGTTATCAGACAGGGATTGACTATACTAAAATATTTTCTCCAGTAGTAGGATAAACATACATTAGATTTTTACATGCTGTCGAGGCCAAACAAAACTTCCTTGTTCTTCAGATGTTACCGCGTTCTTGAGTGATGAGCTAAAAGAAAAAGTGTACATAGAAAAAAATAAATATCAATGACAACAGATCTGAGAATGTCTTGAAATTAGAAGTCGCTTTATTGACTTAAATGATCCAGTTGAGTGTGGAATGAGGAACTCATTCGAGCTCGATTAAAACTGAGTTTTAAGCTGAGTCTCGTAGATTCATTCATATATTATCAATTTTATGGAACACATAAGCTAATAAACGCCATTTATGTGCTGATTTTCCCGATGACAAACAGTACAGAGAAGTTGTGAACATCTTCTATAAACAAAACAATCCCACTTAAAGTGATCATCTCCTTTTTTAACTACTATTTGGTTCACTTTTCTGGTTTATAGTTGAAGCCAATAGAAAAAGTCATCATTTTCGGGCTGAAAAGCAACCCGAAGAGATTAAAGAATTATAATAATTATATAATATATAATATAATTATATATAATTATATATATATATATATATAATTATAATTATTAAATTACAGATGAAATTCCTTTGGTTTTTAGGTCGGATTAAAAAAATCGGTCCATATTTTTTTCGGAAAATGCGTTCGGCGAAAATTAATAGCGGCCATAATAACGGAATATCTTCTCCATGTAATAAAAGCCCGTGCTCTCGATGATATTCAGTTCTAAAAAGACGTAGCTTCGTTTTGAGTAAACGGAAGGAAGAGAAATCATTCTATAAGTGTTCAAAATCGTTAGTTCACTTAAAACGCGCTTTCAAACAATGAAAAAAAACATAAATAAAAAAGAACTGCCTAACAGAGCTGAAAGAACAGATATATAGCATATACCACCAGCAGAAACGTCAATGGATAGCTGGCTCAACCAATAAAGCAGCAATATGGAAATGCATCAGAGAGGAAGTCAATGGCAAAGAGAAGGCATTTGAGATAGGATGGAGAAAAAAAGTACGAATGGCTTTAGTGCTCTTGCCGTAAAAGACATTTTTAGTTTTTATTTTATTTTTTTTTAGACAGTCACATTTGTGTTACAGATCAAAGCAGTTCTTGACTGCATTAGAAGCAATGTCGTACTAAATATTTTTGTTGAACATCTGCCGTCGATTGCCGAAGATTATTCTCGTTCATTATTTCGCGTTGTTTCGTATTCCTTGTTGGACCGTTCGTTAAGTTGAATCGTCTGTTTTCCTTTTCTAACGAGTGGATGTATGTAGATGGTGGTTGTTATGTGACGTCAGTTTTTTTTCGACTGTGTCGGCTACATTACCCCCCGCCTAGACGAAAGTTGGAGTTCAGCGAAATTTATCCGGGAATCGTACATTTCGTCCAGATCGAGTGACTTTCGTCAATGGTTGCACTGTCGTAGAAGTAGCCGGTTCGTTTGATGTTTGTTTTGGCTCTGCTGTCTCCCTTGGTTGTGGTTTCTCATTCTGTGTGACACTTGGTTGTTTTGGTGTTGTTTCTGTAGTTGTTCCGTCGTATGCTGGTAGATATGCAGGCTTCAGGCGGTCGATGGAAACGTTTGACGAGCGCTTCGGTAATTGCAAGCGGAAGTATTTTGGTTTTCGCTCGAGCACTTCAAATGGTCCACTATATGGATGTGTAAGACTCGGGCGGATAGAATCGTCGCGAAGAAATACATGAGTCGCCGTCTCCAAATCGCCGTGAACGAAGTACTTCGGTTTTGAATGCCAGGCGGATGTTGTTGGACAAATGTTGCTCATGGCATTTCGGAGGTCGATGACTGTTTGTGCCGCTGTCTTGTTTGTTGAACACTCGTCGAAGAATTCGCCAGGTATACGGAGAGTGGTACCATACACAAGTTCGGCCGGCGATGCTTTCAAATCTTCCTTGTACGTTGAGCGAAGGCCAAGTAGAATCATGGGCAAATCTGCGGCCCATTTTTCGGTGTTGTGACAGAGAATCGCTGATTTTAGCGTACGATGCGTATGGCCTCCGGCCAGCGGGTGAACCGATCAACGATGGTTAAACAGTAGCGGTTTTCATCAGACGGCGGAAATGGTCCAACCAAATCGATGTTAATGTGTGAAAATCGTTCGGATGGGGCGTCGAATTTTTCCAGTGGCGAATATGTATGACGACCAATTTGAGCACGTTGACATTTCAGGTAGCTTCGAACGAATTAAGCAACGTCGGATTGAATGCCGGGCCAAACGAATCGTTTGGTCATCAGTTTAGCCGTGGCACGTTTTCCAGGGTGCGATATGTCATGAATTGCTCGAATGAATTGGTTTCGGAACTTTTTCGTTATGAAAGGTCGGATGACACTGGTGGAGTAATCGCAAAAAATTTGCTTGGCACTGCCTGGAACGATAAAAAGTTTTAGTTTGATCGAGTTATTATCATTACCTTTGGACAAAATTTGCTGCAGTTCCTCATCAGTTTTTTGATCGTCTGCCAAGGCCTCGTAGTCGATTTCAGCGGTTGAATGCAGGATTTCAATCCGTGACAGCAGATCTGCTGCTACATTGTCGGCTCCTTTCACATGTCGAATGTCGGTGGTGGTTTGACCGATGTAATCGAGCTGTCGTGCTTGTCGATCATTTGCCTTCTCAATCTTTTGACCAAAGGCGAAAGTAAGCGGCTTATGATCGGTGTAGATGTGGCATCGTCTCCCTTGCAGCATGAATTTGAAATGCTTAGCGGCCAAATACATCGCTGTAAGTTTGCGATCATAAGTACTGTAGCGAAGTTGGGCCTTGTCGAACTTTTTGGAGAAAAAACCGAGTGGTTGTAAGTCTTTGTCAACGACTTGGTGAAGTACTGCGCCTGCAGCGATGTCCGAAGCTTCGGCGTAAAGAGATAGTTCTGCTCTTTTTGATGCATGGGCAAGTAAAGCAGCATTAGACAAATGGATTTTGCATTTATCAAATGCATTCCTCGTTTCGTCCGTCCATGTCAGCAGTCGTTGGTCATTCTTCTTGTTCCCGGGGATCATCTCAAGTACTTTCGCTTGGGTTTCGATGGCGTTTGGCAGGAACTTGCGGTAGAAATTTAGTGTTGCCAATAAACTTTTAAGTTGTTTGACCATCGTTGGAAGCGGAAAGTTGTTAAGGGCTTCGATTTTGTCGGGCAGCGGCAAAAGCCCATCAGGTGACACGTTATGTCCAAGTAACTGGATCTCTCGCTTGCCAAACTCGCACTTTGCAACGTTTATCGTCAAACTGTATTGCTTAAGTCGCTCAAAAATGGTTCGGAGGTGTTGGTGGTGCTCTTCTGGTGTTGATGAAGCGATGCACAAGTCATCAATATAAGCGAACACAAAATCGAGGCCGCGACAAACTTCATGTATTAGGCGCTGAAAAGTTTTCGCGGCGTTGCAAAGGCCAAACGTCATAAGTTTAAATTCAAACAACCCAAATGGAGTTGTAATTGCTATTTTTTCGATGTCTTCCTCGGCGACTGGAACTTGATGAAAGGCTTTCTGCAAGTCGATCTTAGAAAAAATGGTCTTACCTTGCAAATTGCCAGCGAAGTCGTTCAAATATGGAATTGGATAGCGATCCGGCAGTGTGATGGCGTTCAACGCGCGATAATCGCCGCACATGCGCCATGAACCATCTGGCTTCTTGACCATATGTAGATTGCTTGCCCAACAACTGCTTGAAGGTCGACAAATTCCGGCTTTTATCAGAATTTCAAATTCCTTTCGGGCTGCATTGAATTTTTCGGGATCCAATCGTCGAGGTCGAGTGTAAACTGGCTGTCCTGTAGTAATAATTCGATGCACGATGGTGGTAGGAATTTCACTTCCTGGCGGTGGCAACTTCGTAATCAGTTTGTATTCTTCAAGAAGATCAGCATAAATTGAATCGTCGAGGTCGAGTGTAAACTGGCTGTCCTGTAGTAATAATTCGATGCACGATGGTGGTAGGAATTTCACTTCCTGGCGGTGGCAACTTCGTAATCAGTTTGTATTCTTCAAGAAGATCAGCATAAATTGAATTTAAACAGTACGTTTTGTACTCGGTCGTCTCACTGACAGCAATCGGCATACAATTTGAATTTAGTCCAGTGAGTGGATCGATCGATTTGTTTTCCTTCATATCGATTAGTAATCCAAAATTCATAATAAAATCGGCACCAATGATTGGAGTTGTTACATCTGCGATTAAAAACGTCCACACGAAGTCACGTCGCAATCCGATGTTTATCTTCAGTGTCGTTGTGCCCTATGTTTTAATTTCGGTGCCGTTGGCTGCGAACAATTTCATTTCTGATGATTTGCAGTTGCCTGTGGATCGATTGAATGGGATGACTGATACGTCGGCACCCGTATCAATTAAAACTCCGATGTTCGTTGATTTGTCGTGTATTTTCAGTCGATTGATGGATTTGTATATAGGCTGTTCGCGACCTAAATCCAACACGGGCAGCTGGCTCTAGTCGCTTTTCGTTGGGGCGCACGTGTCCCCAAATTTGCACCGCTTGCGGCAATGTTTCGCTTCGGTGCCAAATTTCCAATGATACCATCGATTTGCATGTGTACTACGAGACTTTGAGCGGTTACGAGAGCGGCTGGCGTCACGTGATCGGCTGCGGTTGTTGTCGACGCTCGATGATGCAAACTTTCGTTCCAGCTTCGCGATTTGGTTGCTCAATTTCTCGAGTAAATTGATCTCGGCTGGAGGTGTCGTTGGTGATGTTTTTCCTTAGCTGCTGTTGCCAGTGGCTGCGAAGTAGCTTGGCGAATACCGCGCTCGCCGATAGCATGCAATCGAATTGATTCAACGAGTGTATCAGCTGCGACGAGTCGGTCTTTGATAGGCGATTCCTTCATTTGAATGACGGCGGCATGCGCCATTTCTGGTAAACGTGCGGCCCAGAGATCGATGAGTGCAGTGTCAGTCAGGGAATCGGAAGCTAAATTCTTTAATTTCTGGTAAAATTGACTAGGTTTCATGTCACCGAGTTGACTTTTTTGTTTGTTTTATACAAAGTTTTTATTTTATTTTTGTTTAGACAGTCACATTTGTGTTACAGATCAAAGCAGTTCTTGTTGAACATCTGCCGTCGACTGCCGAAGATTATTCTCGTTCATTATTTCGCGTTGTTTCGTATTCCTTGTTGGGCCGTTCGTTAAGTTGAATCGCCTGTTTTCCTTTTCTAACGAGTGGATGTATGTAGATGGTGGTTGTTATGTGACATCAGTTTTTTTTCGACTGTGTCGGCTACATGGCTGCTTCGAAAATGTATGCGAATACCTCCAACACATCCCCCAATCCCTTGGGAAGTGTATATATGTTATTTTTGGTAAAGAAAACGCTTCCAAAAGATGTACCGTTTTCTTCTAAAAAATATATTTTTTAGTAAGTCCTTTAACTAATTCTTATTCGTAATAAGCGTCATGTTGCATAAATTACTTTCAGAAATTTCGTCACTGTGGAGCTAGCAATGGCGCAAATTTATAGCCGCTTAAAGTAGCCTTTAAAATTATTTTATCACGTACTAACACGTTTTGATAATTTTATTCGTCAAAACTGTCACTTTTTAGGTGAGTTTAACTTAGAGTTCTTAGAGGTACGTTCGTTAGGGTACACTAATTAGCACCACGAAAAAAAAATTTCTATTGATGAAAATAAGTTAAAGCTAGCTTTTAATTTAAAGTAGATGTTAACTAGTCTGCAGTTAAACCCTTAAACATCGATTGACTATAAATTTGCGCGAATACATTTAAGAACTTCAAATTGTCCGCAAGGCACGGTTTAAAATCACAATTGTCGTAAAAGAAAGATAAGACTGATAGATAAGATTAGCATTCAAGTATCGATTACGCTAAATAGACTATAAAATACGCAATATTTTTTTATTCCACTCATTAAATTAAACTACAAATTTATCAATTTTTTTTTATCGTCGCTATCAATTATTTAAAAAATAATTCAACAATAAAAACTCCGACAATCCCTATGGAAATCAACCAACTTCTGATAGTACACACATAGCTGAGTGACAAATGAGACGAAAAACATTAAAATTTAGCATTGCCAGATAAGAAATTAAGACAATATATTTCCAAAAAATGTAAAAACAAATTGTTAACAATGATTATTTTTTCTTTATATTCATGTTTCGGAACTAAAAATCCAAAATACTGAACATACCACCCTGCTTGGGCTCACTGTAGGATTTGGTTTGAGTGCGAGTTTGGGTAAGTGCAAAATATCTTTATATTCATGTTTCGGAACTTCATATCCAAAATACTTAAAAGTTTTTTTTAATTTTTTCTGTTCAAATATTTTTATTTCGAATTTTTTTTTCAACATGGCTAAACACAATTTGTATGAAATTATAACCAAAAAGTGTCATTTTATTTTATCAATAACTTTTAAACTAAAAGTGAGCGACAATTTTTAAAGACGAAAAAATAATCAGCGCGCGGAGAAGAAAGTGCAAAAAGTGAAGGCATGAATTTACTCTAGCTTTTTTTGAATTTACTTTTTGCACTTTTTTTGTTTAGTTGATTCTTAGTTAACTGATTGGATAACTTTGCATAGTGGCCGGCTAGTTGAACAGGTGGAGCAAAACTTAGAGGTAGCAAAGGGATTGTGCTCCAAAACAGAGTCGAAAAAAATGGGTTGATATTGCTAAAGGCCTGAACATTTTAGGCCCACCGTCACGTGAATGGGACAAATGGCAAAGGGTAAATTTATTTTTACTATTTTTTTAAAGCATTTGAATATTATTGTGATAACTTCGAAGTTTGGATCGATTTAAAGTGCAAAACAAAAAGAAAGAAGACAGGAAACCAAATTGAAATTTCGGCAACTGGCAGTGGACCGAATAAATTGCAACGTTTTAAAAACTTGGAAGAATCCGTTATAAGTATGCTAGAAATGGAAATCTGCGTCAATCCACTGGCAGAAAATTTGGGAAAGAAAAAGACAATTTGAACGAAGAGGCTACTGTTTCAAATGCCATAGAACCAGTCTTGGAAACCTCAACGGAGGATCATTTTGCCCAGAAGTATCCCAAAAAACATCGCGCGTTGAAGTACTGCAAACGGAACGCAAAACTCTTAGAAGCTCAGACTTCTGCACAGAAAGAGTTCTATGAAAAGATGACAAGTTTTATGGCTGACATAAGAAGAAGCATGAAGAATTGTTCGAAGAAAAGTGTGAAGCAAAAAGACGAAATAATAGAAATCAAGAGGGAAAAACTAAAAGCGTTAAAGGAAAACAAAGACAATAAAGACAGAGACTGAATAGCTATGTTAAAACTAAAAATAAAAATCCTACGGATAAAAAAGAGGAACAAGATATGGATTTCTAGATAAAAAAAAAACATTTCTCTTTAATCTATTATTATTACTATGTAATTAGCAACACGTGTGCAACAAAAATGATATGAGGTACAAATATGAATAAAAAGACTCAAAACTATATCAAGACCTATGTATAGAATACAAATAAATAAAAAACGACCAATCTGTTTTTTTTTCAAGTTTTTTTTTTTAATTTCAAATTCAAGGCTACAAAGTTCTTAGTATTTGGTTTCGCACAGCCGCAGCTCTTTCATTTTCAGGATATTGATGCAATTCTTCTGATTCGGTAAAATGTGCTTCGTTCGTCTCATCATCTACGTTAATGCCATCATAAACATCTACCTCGAGCTCAGAGCAAGCATCTATATCGGTTTTTTAAAACGACTATTGTACGTTCAACAACATTCCTGGCTTTAGCATGATTTTTGTTAAACAAACTCTTTAATGAATCCTGCTCTGGGTTACGGTATGGTGTCATTAAATAGGGCTGCAGAGCATATCCTGCATCACCTGGGAATCAATAAGTAAAAATACATTAATATAATTGCTTAATAAATAGTAGCTAATACCTTACCCAATAACCAAGTATTTGTATTTCCACTATTTTCATTGTATCATCACATACCTGAAATTTCTATTTCAGAACATCGACAAATGGGTGATTGATTTTTATAAAGTTATAATCATAGCATTTAAACTATAGAAACCTTTTGTATTGTTATACACGTGCTGCAGATGTTTTTTAGGTGACACAATTTTGATATGCGTTCCATCTACACAACCAATTATGCCAGGGCTTCCATTCCTTTCAAAAAAATACGTTTTTCCCGACGTTTTTCTGCTTCGGTATATGCAAATTTGATCCATTTTGGACAAATACATTCTTCCAGGGCGTTAAAATAAATTCACAATGTGGATTTTGCTAAGCGCAAGGAAACGTAGTGCTGCGCACAATTTTATAATGTTAGGAACTGATGTGCATCTTATTGGTGTTTTCATCTTTGCTTATTTGTTTTAAAATTTCAAACAAAATATCAAAAACAAACATAATATTCAAAACAAACGTTAAGAAACCGTATTTTGTTCACAACAGTCAATTTTAATTCACAATAGTGACAACCTCTATCGGAACAAATTTACTTTAGCCCAAACTCACTTTTTCACTTATTTTCCATTCACTATTTTATGCTGATAATTAAGCAATTTTTTAAAAATCGTTGCTCTCAATTAGTTTAGAAGTTATTAAACATTAAAATTTAAAAAAATCCCCATACAAATCAACCATTTTTTGACATTTCACACATAGCTGAATGATAAATAAGAAGAACATTCCAATGCAGCACTGCCAGATAAAAAAATTCAAATTCCGAAAACGGAAAAAAAAATTTAAAACACGAGTAGTTAAGTCGTCAGGCAGGCGCCTTATTCAACAGTTTTTCTTGTTAACGGTGGGTGGCCCGCATCGCGGGAAAAGGGGATTTTAAATTTCTCAACCAACTTGTGACATTTGGAACTTAGCTGAGTGAGAAATAAAAAGAAGAACATTCCAACGCAGCATTCACTGAGAAGTATATAAAATAATACTTATTTCCCAAAAAAAACGGAAAAATGTAAATAAAAAATAAATCAAAACGGCGGCAAACTATATGATGGGACACTGTTCTATGAACCAATTGATGAATTAAGTTCTGATGATTCCAATGATTGATCAAATAATAATAATTTAACAATTAAAAACAATAAAATGTTTTTTCTTTAACACAGTTTTTTAAGTTATAATATATTTACTTTACATGATTTTTTTTTTCAAAATGGCAGTGCCGCGTTATCCACTGAGGTAAACAAAAAAAAACGAAATGTAAAAATACACATAATTTGTATGGAAATTTAACCCAAAATAAGAAAAATTGATTTAATCATAACTACCTACTAAGGTAAATGTGAGCGACGAAAACGGATAAACGTTAAGCACGCGAAGACGAATCGTTTAAGCAAAAAAAGTGAAAAAGTGAGTTTGTGCTAAAGTAAATATATGCCCCCTTATCAACTAAGTTACACAATGCAAAAGTATCAATTGATTGAAACTTTTAATAAACTATCAATTAGTTGCTGATTGACAACCGCAATAACGGTGATTGCGTGTAGTTTAACACTTCTTTTTGTTTTTCTGCCGTGGTGCAGGGAGCAATGCCATGTTGAAAAAAAACGTACTTAATAAAAATATATAAAAAAAGCGGAACATTGTTATTTTAGCTTCCAATCACTTTTTTCACTTTTTTTTTTGTTCCACTCACTAAAATGAGCTAAAAATTTAGCAATTTTTTTTTTTGTCGCTCTCAATTAGCTAAAAAGTTATTAAACAATGAAATTTCCAAAAATCCCTATAGAAATCAACCAACTTTTGACAGTTCACACATAGCTGACTGATAAATATGAAGAAAAACATTCCAATGGAGCATTGCCAGATAGGAAAAAAAAATATTACATATTTCCCAAAATGTAAAGAAATGTAAAAATGTAAAAAATTGTAAAAAAAAATGTTTTATACAATGATTAATTAATAATAAAAAATGACTAAACAAAATATCTTTACCATTATTATTATTATTACATTATTATGTTATTATCATTTTATTATATTGTAGTATTTCAGATATCCAGGAGCATTATAAATTCTAGTATAATATAAAACTTATATTATAATACCTCTTCATATAAAGGTAATAATTTAAACATGGTAACGATGTCGTATATTTTAACGGGACTTTTCCATCAAAGCACCGGTACAAGGTACGAATGGAATTCCGATGCCATTCGATTGCAGCTTGCAAACTAAAAAGTGCGTTTTGGGTTTAGTTGAAAAAAAAGTGAATAATAAATTAAAAAGTGAATAAGAAATTAAAAAACATGAATCAAGTCAAAATTTATAAACTTTTTCATGCAAAAGAAGGAGCTGTTACCCAAGAAGCTTTAACTACGCTACAAAGCTGGGGCGTTATAGCTCAAAATGGCGAAGTGAAGTGCAAAAACAATCATATCATGTTGCTGCGCCCCCAAAAAAATTTTGTAGATGGATACGGTTGGAGTTGTGACTGCTACTTTAAAAACATGTATAAAAAAAGGGTGAGATGCAAATCGGTGAAGTCAATAAGACATAATACGTTTTTTCACAATTCGCATCTCACATTGTATCAAGTTATAATGTTTACGCATTTGTGGACAAAAAACATAAAATGTTCATTTATAATTAGCGAACTTGAAATAACACCAAAGACTGCAACAGACTGGGCATCATTCCACAGAGAAGTGGTATACGATGCTATGATAAAATGCCATAGTACCATAGGTAAGAATGTTTTATAAGTATAATAAAAAGTTACTAATAGTATATATGTATTAACAGGTGGTATAGGAAAAATTGTGGAGATAGACGAGTCGAAGTTTGGGAAAAGGAAGTACCATAGGGGGCACCACGTTGAAGGACAGTGGATCTTCGGTGGAGTGGAAAGAGGTTCGGGTAAAACACTGCTCAAAATTATAAAAGAGTGGATTGAACCTGGAACCACTATCATCAGTGATTGTTGGAAGGTACTCTGTTCACTTTAAAGATCCTGATACTGGTGCCCACACCAACAATGTCGAAAGTATGTGGCGACATATAAAAGCCTCACTGTCCCAATACAGTCGGAAAAAAACATTCTTCGGGGGATACATGGCCAAATTTATGTTCTTAAGAAAATGCCGTAACGAAAATTTAGACCCCCTCGAAGAATTTTTTAAATGTGCCGGCAAACTGTACAACGGGCAAGAAGCAATTCCAGAACCATGTTCTAATGATTCTGACGATTCATCATAAATTATTATAATATAAAAAATAAATTAAATCTTAAGTCAACAGTTTTTCTATTAACCGGTACTCTGCGTGGCCCGCTTGGCGGGAACAAAGGATTTCAACTCTCTTTCTGTGGACAGTCCACGCTCACGCAACTTCGTTGCTCCGCTCAGGGTATTTAAAGTCGTCAGGCAGGCGCCTAAGTCAACAGTTTTTCTATTAAGCGGTACTCTGCGTGGCCCGCTTCGCGGGAACAAAGGATTTCAACTCTCTTTCTGTGGACAGTCCACGCTCACGCAACTTCGTTGCTCCGCTCAGGGTATTTAAAGTCGTCAGGCAGGCGCCTAAGTCAACAGTTTTTCTATTAAGCGGTACTCTGCGTGGCCCGCTTCGCGGGAACAAAGGATTTCAACTCTCTTTCTGTGGACAGTCCACGCTCACGCAACTTCGTTGCTCCGCTCAGGGTATTTAAAGTCGTCAGGCAGGCGCCTTAGTCAACATTTCTTTTTGTTAAAATATTTTTATTTCGTATGTTTTTTTCAACATGGAAATGCTGCGTACACCGCAGCAGAAAAAAAATAAATGAAGTGTCAAACTACAAACAATTTGTGTGGGATTATAACCCAAAAAGTGCAATTTTATTTTATTAATAACTTCTAAACTAAACGTGAGCGACAATTTTTTAAAGCATATAAATGATCAGTGCGCAGAGACGAATCGATTAATAAAAAAAAGTGCAAAAAGTGAAAGGCAGCTAAAGTAGGTATAGTTATGCCAAAAAAGCTTTTAAGTATTTTTGATTTGAAGAACCGAAACATGAATATAAGAAAATTTTGCATTTACCCAAACTCGCACTCAAACCAAATCCTACCGTGAGCCCAAGCAGGGGGGTTGAAGGGGAGCAGCATGTGTGTACTGTCAAAAGTTGGTTGATTTCCATAGGGATTTTCGGAATTTTTTATTGTTGAATAACTTTTTAAATAATTGAAACGCGACGATTAAAAAAAATGGCTAAATTTTTAGTTTAATTTAATGAGTGGAATAAAAAGAAGTGCAAAAAGTGAAAGGCAGCTAAAGTAAATTTGTTAATAAGTGAGTGGCAGCTAAAGTAAATATATGCCTGGATTTTTAATAGCGATAACGAAGACCACGCACCAACAGTTACTTTATCCATAATTTAATTAAGTAAAGTTTTTTTTGAACCCTAAAACTTCGTCGAACCGACGGCGGTCGTTCAGATTTCATGGGTTTTCCTTCTTACCTTGGTTTGATTTCCAAAGTTTTTAGTAGATAGAATTTAAAAGTAAATGTAAAAGTGTTGAAGAAATATGTGTCAATTGTTGTTTTGAAAATTTTTTTATTTTAAAAATGATATAAATGTAAATCATTGCCCTGTGTATTTAAGAAAAATAAAAACTGCTAAAGAGTGAACTGATTCTTAGCAATCAAGTAATATAAAATGTGTGTATTTGACTATACTATACAACAATTTTAATCAATTACAATGTATGATGGATAGTGAAGATATTGATATAGAAGTATTAGCTGAAACACATATAACTGACGCATTTGATCTTAAGGATGGTCGGCATAAATTTACTTTAGCTGCCATTAAATTTTTGCACTTTTTTTTAATCGATTCTTCTCCGCGTGCTGATCATTTATTCGTTTTTAAAAATTGTCGCTCACTTTTATTTTAAAAGTTATTGATAAAATAAAATTGCACTTTATTGGTTATAATTTCATACAAATTGTGTGTAGTTTGACACTTCTTTTTTTCTGTGGTGCACGCAGCACTGCCATGTTGAAAAAAAAACTTTTAAGCATTTTGGATTTAAAGTTCCGAAACATGAATATAAAGAAATTTTGCACTTACCCAAACTCGCACTCAAACCAAATCCTACATTGAGCCCAATCAAGGGGGTTGCATACGCATTGCACTGTTAAGTATTTTGGATTTTTAGTTTCGAAACATGAATATAAAGAAAAAATAATCATTGTTTACAATTTGTTTTTACATTTTTTGGGAAATATGTTGCATTTGGTAGTGCTAAATTTTAATGTTTTTCTTCTCATTTATCACTCAGCTATGTGTGTACTGTCAAATGTTGGTTGATTTCCATAGGGATTTTCGAAATTTTTATTGTCGAAAAAATTTTTAAATAATTGAGAGTGACGATTAAAGAAAATTGCTAAATTTTTAGTTTAATTTAATGAGTGGAATAAAGGTGATTTAAATGGTTACTATATGTCCCATTGCAAAAGTCAGTCAAGTCATACCGTGTTGTTTCATATGTCAAAAATATCCTTAAGTGCAGTCTCGTTAAAGAATTGGGCATAAATATACTTTAGCTGCCTTTCACTTTTTGATCTTTTTTTTATTAATCAATTCGTCTCTGCTTTTAAAAATTGTCGCTCACATTTAGTTTAAAAGTTATTGATAAAATAAACTTGCACTTTTTGGGTTATAATCCCATACAAATTGTTTGTAGTTTGACACTTCATTTATTTTTTTTTCTGCTGCGGTGTACGCAGGATTGCCATGTTGAAAAAAACATACCAACTCAAAATATTTTAACAAAAAGAAATGTTGACTAAGGCGCCTGCCTGACGACTTTAAATACCCTGAGCGGAGCAACGAAGTTGCGTGAGCGTGGACTGTCCACAGAAAGATAGTTGAAATCCTTTGTTCCCCCGAAGCGGGCCACGCAGAGTACCGGTTAATAGAAAAACTGTTGACTTAGGCGCCTGCCTGACGACTTTAAATACCCTGAGCGGAGCAACGAAGTTGCGTGAGCGTGGACTGTCCACAGAAAGAGAGTTGAAATCCTTTGTTCCCGCGAAGCGGGCCACGCAGAGTACCGGTTAATAGAAAAACTGTTGACTTAGGCGCCTGCCTGACGACTTTAAATACCCTGAGCGGAGCAACGAAGTTGCGTGAGCGTGGACTGTCCACAGAAAGAGAGTTGAAATCCTTTGTTCCCGCGAAGCGGGCCACGCAGAGTACCGGTTAATAGAAAAACAGTTGACTTAGGATTTAATTTAATTATGATGAATCGTCAGAATCATTAGAACATGGTTCTGGAATTGCTTCTTGCCCGTTGTATAGTTTGCCGGCACATTTAAAAAATTCTTCGAGGGGGTCTAAATTTTCGTTACGGCATTTTTTTAAGATATTTTGTTTAGTCATTTTTTATTATTAATTAATCATTGTTAATCATTCTTTTACAATTTTTTACATTTTTTTACATATCTTTACATTTTGGGAAATATGTAATATTTTTTTTCTATCTGGCAATGCTCCATTGGAATGTTTTTCTTCATATTTATCACTCAGCTATGTGTGAACTGTCAAAAAGTGGTTGATTTCTATAGGGATTTTTGGAAATTTCATTGTTTAATAACTTTTAAGCTAATTGAGAGCGACAAAAAAAATTGCTAAATTTTCAGCTTAATTTAGTGAGTGGAACAAAAAAAAAAGTCAAAAAAGTGATTGGAAGCTAAAGTAAAAATGTTCCAAGAATTGTTTGTCAGTATGCAATATTGGTTGTTAGTAAAAATAGTGCGATATGAAAACCGCCCTGATATATATTTAAGTGCAATATAAAGATCACATCTATCTTCTATAAGGGTATTTTGTGACGAAATGGACAATCTAATAGATTTTTTACTTCAGTGCAATAATTACTTTATAATATTGGGCGACTTCAATATAAATAGGTTTGATATCACAGATACATATAGACAAAGAATTTCAAATATGATTAACGACAACAGCATACATTTGATAAATACAAAGCCAACAAGAATAACAGCAACATCTGTAACATTAGTTGACTATGCACTGACAAATTGCAAAGATATATTAAGTGCTAAAATAAATACCAATTTAAAAGTAAGTGATCATGAAACAATAGAAGTAGTTATAAAAAGTCCGAAGTTGTGCAATAATACAAAACATATAAAATACTTTGTATAAATAATAGAAATTATTTTATAGCAAATCTCTGTGATAGTTCTGTGTTTATGCTTTTTGACGAAAATAAAATATATAACTTAAATAATTTTTCCAAACTGATATTAAGAGAGCAGTTAACATAACGTTTAAAGAAAAAATCATTGCATACAAAAATGAGGAATGGTTTAAACGTCAGTATTTGAAGTACTAAGGCGTGATAAAATAAATGTTTACATAAAAGCTAACCTTTCAAATGATATCGATGATTGGTGATTGTGTTTATGCTTTTTGACGAAAATAAAATATATAACTTAAATAATTTTTCCAAAGTGATATTAAGAGAGCACTTAACATAACGTTTAAAGAAAAAATCATTGCATACAAAAATGCGGAATGGTTTAATCGTCAGTATTTCAAGTACTAAGGCGTGCAAAAATAAATGTTTACAAAAAAGCTAACCTTTCAAATGATATCGATGATTGGTGAGCATATCGTATTAATAGAAATCAATTTAAAAAATGTATTATTACAGCCAAATCAATATTTATAAGAAGAAAAATAAATTCATCAAGAAACCAAAAAGATATGTAAAACAAATTAAAAAAATATGTACCAAATCAAAGAACTATGTTATAAATAATTGGAAAAGTAAAATCGATAAACAAAATGTGATAGTTGCAGTATTTATAGACCTGAAAAGAGCATTTGAAATTGTAAATCATGAAATACGAGTAGTAAAGTCATCAGGCAGGCGCCTTATTCAACAGTTTTTCTTGTTAACGGTACCCTGGGTGGCCCGCATCGCGGGAAAAGGGGATTTTAAATTTCTCAACCAACTTGTGACATTTGGAACTTAGCTGAGTGAGAAATTAAAAGAAGAACATTCCAATGCAGCATTCACTGAGAAGTATATAAAATAATACTTATTTCCCAAAAAACGGAAAAATGTAAATAATAAATAAATAAAAACGGCGGCAAACTATATGATGGGACACTGATCTATGAACCAATTGATGAATTAAGTTCTGATGATTCCAATGATTGATCAAATAATAATAATTTAATAATTAAAAACAATAAAATGTTTTTTCTTTAACACAGTTTTTTAAGTAATAATATTTTTATTTTACATGATTTTTTTTCAAAATGGCAGTGCCGCGTTATCCACTGAGGTAAACAAAAAAAAACGAAATTTAAAAATACACATAATTTGTATGGAAATTTAACCCAAAATAAGAAAAATTGATTTAATCATAACTTCTAAGGCAAATGTGAGCGACGATTTTTCAAAACGGATAAACGTTAAGCACGCGAAGACGAATCGTTTAAGCAAAAAAAGTGAAAAAGTGAGTTTGTACTAAAGTAAAAGTATGCCCCCTTATCAACTTAGTTACACAATGCAAAAGTATCAATTGATTGAAACTTTTAATAAACTATCAATTAGTTGCTGATTGACAACCGCATTAACGGTGATTGTGTGTAGTTTAACACTTCTTTTTGTTTTTCTGCTGTGGTGCAGGGAGCAATGCCATGTTAAAAAAAACGTACTTAATAAAAATATATAAAAAAAAGCTTTTAAGTTTTTTTGATTTGAAGAACCGAAACATGAATATAAAAAAATTTTGCATTTACCCAAACTCGCACTCAAACCAAATCCTACCGTGAGCCCAAGCAGGGGGGTTGAAGGGGAGCAGCAATCCATAGGGATTTTCGAAATTTTTTATTGTTGAATAACTTTTTAAATAATTGAAACGCGACGATTAAAAAAAATGGCTAAGTTTTTAGTTTAATTTAATGAGTGGAATAAAAAAAAAGTGCAAAAAGTGAAAGGCAGCTTAAGTAAATTTGTAAATAAGTGAGTGGCAGCTAAAATAAATATATGCGATAACGAAGAGCACGGTACAACAGTTAGTTTATCCATAATTTTAGTTAAGTAAAGTTTTTTTTGAACCCTAAAACTGTATGCTTCGTCGAACCGACAGCGGTCGTTCAGATTTCATGGGTTTTCCTTCTTACCTTGGTTTGATCTCCAAAGTGTTTGGTAGATAGAATTTAAAAGTAAATGTAAAAGTGTTGAAGAAATATGTGTCAATTGTTGTTTTGATTTTTATTTTAAAAATGATATAAATGTACACTCTTTAAACTTCCTCTTCATTCCGGTCCGTCAAAGAACGGTTTTGTTATACCAGCTAGATGTGAAACCTATCGTTGTTTTCAAATTAAAAATTACTCGAAACCCTTGATTGTCGAATCACAAGAGTTAGCTGATGGTGTCATCGTTGCTAGAGGCATCGTTGACGCAGCCAAACCTACTTTGCGTGTTATAAATGTAAACAACAAACCAATAACAGTTCGAAATGATACCTTAATAACAGACGATTTGGATAATTACTTTACATACAGTATAAATAAAACAAATAATACCGACCAAAGAACACAAAACGTTCTCGATACGTTAAAAAATAAAATGCCAGTCCATATACAACCCAAATTATTAGATTTGTGTAGTCAATATTCATCAATTTTTGCCCTTGAAACCGACAAATGACAGTGAACAACTTTTATGAACAGAAACTGCGCAGAAATGATCAAAACCCAGTGTATGTTAAAAAATTACCGTTTACCTCACTCTCAGAAATCTGAAATCAACTCACAAGTAGATAAATTATTAAAAAATGATCTTATTGAGGGAAGCCGATCGAACTATAGTTCGCCTATAATTTTAGTTCCAAAAAAAGGTGATACTAAGCGAATGAGATTGTGCATTGGTTACAGACTAGTAAACAAAAAGTTAATCGCAGATAAATTTCCACTACCACGCATAGACACAATCTTGGACGCTCTTGGCCGAGCTAAGTACTTTTCAACACTTGACTTATTTTCCGGGTTCTGGAAAATCCCTTTGCATAAATTATTTTAAATGGTTCAAACGACAAAGTTAAAAATATAAATAAAAACAAAACGAAAGCCATTGTCAATTCTGAGAAGTTTAATATGAGCGTAGACGTTGTTTCGGGTCAATGTCCGCAAACAGCTTCTAGCTCTTCTGCTGCTAATAACAACAATAACTTTTCAAGCGCCGCAGCCGCGGCCTCTGATGCTGATTGTGAAAATAACAACAATGCACCGTCTGCCGCTAATGCCGTAGTGAAGAAGAACAACAACAATGTAATTGCATTTTCTCGTGGAAACAACAACAATGCTGATAATAATGGATGGATTGTGCAACGACAAAAAAATCATATGTCCCGTCGCCGTCCAAAAGTTATTGGTAGTGACTCTTCTTGCACAACATTAGAAATAGTTCCAACCATGAAATGTTTGCATCTGTCTCGCTTCGCTAACAATACATCGGAAGAGACAATTACATCTTACGTTGCAAATAAATTAGAAATTGCACCAACACTCATAAAATGTAAAAAGCTCATAAAGAAAGACATAGACGTAACTGCACTTTCATATATAAATTTTAAAGTTGCTATTCCTGCAAATATAATACCTAATGCACTCAATTCATCAATTTGGCCGATGGGAGTTCAAGTAAGAGAATTCGTTTACACTCCAAAAAACGAAGTAACCAGGAGAACGTCGTTATCAACTTAGATGACGTACAATTAAATAATGTAAACAACACAAGTCCATTTGCTCCAGCTGTTTTTCCTACTGATGTTGATGCTATTTCAATAAACAATGCAACTACTGTGCTGCCTGAAGAAAATGCACCGCTCTCCGTCTATTATCAAAACGTCGGAGGAATGAGAACGAAAACAAACGAATTTTATTCTGTCGTCTCTGACTGTTCATATGCTGTTATCACTCTCACTGAGACCTGGTTGAATGATACAATTATGACAACTGAACTCTTTGGAAACCAATTCAACGTGTATAGATGTGATCGATGTTCGAGTTCTACTGGGCTAACTAGAGGAGGTGGAGTACTGATTGCTGTTCGATCGCAGTTTGTGAGTAGGCAAATAACTCTAACAAATTCTTCAGGTTTAATTGAACAAATTTGTGTACATTTAGTTTTGCCAATATGTAATAATGCAAATCAATCAAATGACATAAACATTTATTTTTTCGTTTCGTATATTCCTCCGAATTCCGAATTCGATATTTACAATCAGCATATAAGCAATATTCAAATGTTTGCAACTGAATTAGATAATAATTCATATGTTATGGTATTAGGAGATTTTAATCTTAGTAATGTTAAATGGCTTTTTTCTGAGGATGATAAAAAATTACTTCCATTCAATGTTGCTAAAGATAATGAAATGATTGTATTGGACACTATGTCGGCACTAAATTTAATACAACAGAATAATGTAGTAAACTCAATTGGTAGAATATTAGATTTGGTTTTTGTAAATGAAGATTTAGATGTGGTTATATCGGAAGAAGAATTCCCACTTTTAAGTAATAGCATACATCATAAGGCATTAGGTATATTAATTAATTGTAATATGTTTGATATAATTAATAGTAATTGTTCTTTTGTGAATTATAGTTATGATTTTATTAAGGCCGATTACAATTTCATCAATAACTATTTATGCTCAATAGATTGGGATGTACTTTTAAGTCATACCGATTTATTATCAAATTATTGTTCATTTAAAAGCAAAATAGAAGACATATTTTCAAAATTTGTTCCTTTAAAGCGGGTAAAGCAAAATAACAAACCAGTTTGGTTCACCAAAAGTCTATCGCGCTTAAAAACTGCAATGACCAGATTAGGTGGTAAGAGCAAGGTTGATTCAACTTATCGTAGTGAATATTGTCGTTTACGAAAAGAATATGTATATTTAAAAAACTTTACGCATAAGCAATATCTATGGTCATTGGAATCTAGAATTAAAAATGATGCAAAGGCCTTTTGGCAGCATATAAATGTTAAAAGGAAATCATTTGGGATTCCTGCTAATATGTCGTATAAAACTAAAGTTAGTAGCGATCTTTCTAATATATGTAACATGGTTGCATCGTTCTTTCAATCAAACTTTACTTTGGATTCTTTGAAGTCGATAAATGCATTGAATGTCTCTAAAATTGTTGACATTGGTTCATTAAGATTAACAAAAGATGAAATTCTCAATGAACTAGGTAACTTAGATACCAATCTTAGCATTGCACCGGATAACATTCCAGCAATGTTCGTAAAGATGTGTAGGTTTAATCTATTAAAACCTCTTGAACAAATTTTTAATGCGTCTCTAGATTCTGGGATATTTTTAGATTGTTGGAAGTTTTCATTCATAACGCCCATACATAAATCAGGATCCAAGCAATGTATAGAAAACTACAGACCCATTGCCAAACTACAATTGATCCCAAAGGTCTTTGAATCACTTGTCAAAAAAAGATTATATATTATGGTTCGAAATCACATTTCAATATTTCAGCATGGGTTTATGAGTGGAAGATCCACTTCCACAAATCTATCCCTGTTGACAAATTTTTGCACTAATAGCATGGAAAAAATGAAACAAGTAGATGTTATATTTGCGGATTTTTCAAAAGCTTTTGACAGAGTAAACCACTAAATTTTAGTTCAAAAACTTAAAATGCTAGGTTTTCATTCTAATTTATTAAAGTGGATTGAATGTTACTTAACAAATAGAGTTTAGTTTGTTAAAATTGGTTCAAGCAAATCTAGAAAAATATTTAATTTTTCTGGTGTACCTCAAGGTAGCCACCTGTGACCTCTCTTATTTCTTCTTTTTATAAATGACTTGCCCTCACAAATAACTTCTTCAAAGTGTCTAATGTTTGCCGACGATGTTAAAATATATAAAATGGTAAATTCCTTGTCGGATTGTATCGCCATACAAAAAGATATTAGTAACTTATCAAATTGGTGTGATATAAACAAATTGCCATTTAATATATCTAAGTGTTCTGTCCTTACGTTCACAAGGTGTCATTGTCCTATTATCTTTGATTACACGATCTTAAACACTGCTCTTAAAAGAGTTTTTAATCAAACAGATTTAGGAGTAATTTTAGATTCAAAATTAGATTTTAAAATGCATTTTGATTACATTATTTCCAAAGGAAATTCTATGCTTGGGTTCCTTTTTCGAAATTCAAATGATTTTCGCTGCCCATACACATTGAAATCGCTTTTTATTAGTTGGTTGCAGCGAAAAACACCATCTCAACAACCTCAAAAGCGTATTCGATGTTTGCCTCCAATTCAATTTAAAGCTTAACCCACAAAAATGTAATTTTTTCAAAACAGAGGTAACATTTCTTGGTCACAAATGCACAGCAGATGGTCTTTTACCAGATGAATGTAAAGCGGAAGTGATAAAAAAATACCCCAGACCAACTGATAAAGATTCAGCAAGACGCTTCGTGGCTTTTATGAATTACTATAGACGATTGATACAGAATTTTGCCATCTTGGCGGCACCAATTAATAAATTAGGTAGAAAACAGGTAGAATTCATTTGGGATGAATCTTGTGAATTATCTTTCCAACGGCTCAAATTAGAATTATTAAAACCTAAAATCCTACAATATCCAGATTTTAAAAAAGAATTCGTTGTGACGGCGGATGCATCAAAACTAGGATGCGGCGCAGTCCTTAGTCAGGTACACAAAGGAAACGACCTTCCAATCCACTTTTTCTCCCGAGCCTTTACAAAAGCTGAACAGAACAAGCCTATTATTGAATTGGAACTACTAGGAATTTATTATGCAATTAAACACTTTCGTCCGTATATCTACGGCACCCACTTCACTGTTTTTCAGACCATAGACCCCTTGTGCATCTATTTAGTATGAAAGATCCATCATCCAAACTAACTAGAATACGTTTGGAGTTGGAAGAATATAATTTTACAATAGAGTACATTCGCGGTAAATCAAATGTTTCTGCCGATGCATTATCACGTATTACAATAGACGAATTAAAAGAAATAACATTACAAGCACCAAAAGTGTTAATAACAACTAGATCAAAGACTAGACGCCAACAGCATGAAAACAAAGCATGTAAAGCTTCTGACGAAATGAAAAATAAAGATGTATTTATTTACGAAGATTTTGAAACTGGATTTACAAAAAAAATTCCAAGAATTAGGACGAAAAGTAGCGCGCAGAAAAACGAGATTGAAATTATAATTTATATATATATTTCAAAAAAATATTTAGTTTCAGGATTCCGAATATGGTGGTTAACGAAAAGTACATTGAGGGTATTCTTTCGAGGCTACAAAAAGAAGCCAACGACCGATCGATTCTTAAACTACAATGGCCATTGAATGACACGTTTTTCAAATATTTTACGGTTAACCAATTGAAAGAAGTAGGCGCTAGAATTCTTAAGAATTTACATGTGACTCTCATTAATCAACCAAAGAAAATTGTAAATGATGAGGAAAAGCTAACATTGCTACAACAATTTCATGATAATCCACTGATAGGAGGACATTGCGGCCAAAAGAAGCTATACGCTAATTGGAAAAATATGACGCGAGACGTCGCGGCGTATGTAAAAAAATGTAAAGTCTGTCATCTATCAAAGGTAAAACCAAGTACAGTCGAAGAAATGTTTCTCACTCCTACGCCACAAAAATCAATGGATATTGTTATCATAGATACAATTGGTCCACTTCAAACTTCTGCCCAAGGTAATAAGTATGCTGTTACTTTAATGTGCGATCTAACCAAATACCTTACCACTATACCAATTCCTGACAAATCAGCCCGTACAGTAGCAACAGCTATATTTGATAAATTAATTTTGATAGAACTTCGTGCTGATATGGGTACTGAATACAAAAATGAAATTCTTACAGAAATGTGTATGTTACTAAAAATAAATCTGAAATTCTCGACAAGCTACCACCACCAATCTCTAGGAACAATAGAACGTAACCATCGCGTATTTAACGAATATTTACGAGCTTACGTCAATGATATTACAGAATGGGAAACTCATTTAAAATATTTCACTTTCTGTTATAACATAAGCCCTAACTCTGGCTTTAATGAAAAATATACTCCATTTGAACTTATTTTTGGGAAAAATACATCCATAGATAACTTTATGAAAACCGATATAGAACCCTTATATAACATTGATAATTATTCAGATGAAATTAAATATAGATTAAAAACTACTCTATTAGTAAAGGTTATGAAACAAAATAAAAAAAACATATGATAAAAACATAAGACCAATAGAAATGAAAATAGGAGATAACGTTTTACTAAAAAACGAACCTTATGATAAGCATAAACTTATTTACAGTGGTCCATTTAAAATTGTAAATATTACTGGAGTAAATGTTGAAATAAAACTTACAAATAAAAATGTAATAGTTCATAAAAATAGAATTGTTAAATGCTAGGTACTTATATTCTTACATATATTATTAAGTATGCCATAATCTAATTATCAATGTAAATGAAATGAAACTAAATAAAATTACTTACACGATTGTACATGTACATACCAATTACTTACATACTTAAATTTTTTTTTGATTTTTATTTTGTATTATTATATAAATTATCTATAAGAGACTGTAAAACTCTGTTTGATAAAATAAACCAAACTAAATAAATGAAAAAAAGGTATCTATGTATATGTAGAAAAAAAATTATGTGTGAAAAAAAGCAAAGTCTTACACGATTTTTTTTTCATGTGGGAATGATCACCCTTCTATCTTATATCAAAAATTCGTTTAAGACTTCACTTTTATATATATAGCTGACTAAGAATTATTTTGTAACGTATGAATAAATTTATTTAATAAAAGTCAGTCTGATTTAGACCACACTACAAGACGCATCGTTTCTATTATTACATCATTGCCCTGTGTATTTAAGAAAAGTAAAAACTGCTAAAGAGTGAACTGATTCTTAGCAATCAAGTAATATAAAATGTGTGTATTTGACTATACTATACAACAATTTTAATCAATTACAATGTATGATGGATAGTGAAGATATTGATATACTAGTATTAACTGAAACACATATAACTGACGCATTTGATCTGAAGGATGGTCGGCATAAATTTACTTTAGCTGCCATTAAATTTTTGCACTTTTTTTAATCGATTCTTCTCCGCTTGCTGATCATTTATTCGTTTTTAAAAATTGTCGCTCACTTTTATTTTAAAAGTTATTGATAAAATAAAATTGCACTTTATTGGTTATAATTTCATACAGATTGTGTGTAGTTTGACACTTCTTTTTTTCTGTGGTGCACACAGCACTGCCATGTTGAAAAAAAAACTTTTAAGCATTTTGGATTTAAAGTTCCGAAACATGAATATAAAGAAATTTTGCACTTACCCAAACTCGCACTCAAACCAAATCCTACATTGAGCCCAAGCAAGGGGGTTGCATACGCATTGCACTGTTAATTATTTTGGATTTTTAGTTTCGAAACAAGAATATAAAGAAGAAATAATCATTGTTTACAATTTGTTTTTACATTTTTTGGGAAATATGTTGCATTTGGTAGTGCTACATTTTAATGTTTTTCTTCTCATTTATCACTCAGCTATGTGTGTACTGTCAAAAATTGGTTAATTTCCATAGGGACTTTCGAAATTTTTATTGTCGAACTACTTTTTAAATAATTGAGAGTGACGATTAAAGAAAATTGCTTAATTTTTAGTTTAATTTAATGAGTGGAAAAAAGGTGAAACGCAGCTAAAGTAAATTTGTTCCGGATGTTCATTTAAATGGTTACTATATGTCCCATTGCAAAAGTCAGTCAAGTCATACCGTGTTGTTTCATATGTCAAAAATATCCTTAAGAATTGTTTGTCAGTATGTGTTTACGATATTAAACAAAGATGACGTCACACCAAAATAACTAAAAGTGCGGAATGCAACCACTTTTAAAATATCCCATTCATGGGAAATTTGATAAATTCCTTTTTTTTTTTTGTTAAATGTCAAAATGTTTGCGAAATACAATAAAATTCATTATTCAGTTTTGTAACGTTTAAAAGAGCGGTTTTGTTTTAATCCAGTAACTTGACAAATAAACGTTAATACGGAATTTTTCATTTGTTTAAGAACCGCAATTAAATTCTTTGTTAATAGCTGAACATTTGGTCCTCGAGCGGATAATAAAAGAAAAGTTTTTTTTCAATGTGTGTGCAATTTTATGCAATTATTGCGCTGATTTGACCCTGGATTTGTGGAGTTTCTGGATTTTTCATCTGTGCTGTATCATCTGTTTGCTGTATCATCTGTTGGCTGCATCATCTGTTTGCTGTATCACCTGTTTGCTGTATCATCTGTTCGCTGTTTTTTGTGTTGTGTTCTGTGCTGTGCGCTGTACCTACATCATCATCTGACGAAACAAAGGAACTGGACTAAGAGCTGCAGAGACTTGCAAGTAAGTGCATTCACATCTACTATTTTTTGTGTGTTTCTAAAAATAAAAGCAAATTTAAATTAAAATGAAACAAAATAAGCTTACACGAGCATTCACTCAATTGGAAAAAGATGTTTTAAACTTTGCAAAAAGAGGGTCAACTAGTCGTACTGCAAATTATTTGTCGGGTCGTTTGACGTTATTGGAGAAGTCGATGGAGTCAGCGAACAGTGTGTACGAGGGGTATATAGGTGCACTGTCTGATAGTGAAGAGGACAAATATGCCGAAATAGAGGAGACTTTTGAGAAGTTTCGCGAATTATATTTCAATTATCGCGGTGATATTTTGGATGCAATAGACAAGGCTAAGGTTGAAAAAACAAAGTCTGTAACAGCCGAAGCAGGTACAAAGGTCACTCAATCCTCTCACAACGCAGATATTAGGTTAAAACACATTCCTGTCCCTGATTTTTCAGGAAATTACGAATCTTGGAGAGGTTTTCATGATTTTTTTGTGTCCCTAATACATCACAATTCGTCTTTGTCGGAAATACAAAAGATGCATTATTTAAAAACCAGTATCTCAGGTGAGGCAGAAAAGATATTATCGCATTTACCCATTTCGAACGGCAATTATGCAAAGGCATGGGCTATTTTACAAGATAGGTATAATCATCGGCGTTTTCTGGTCAATACTCAACTGAAGTGCTTTTTTAACCAAACCACTTTAATCCAGGAACGATCTGAGGCCATAAAAAATTTACTAGATACGTCAACGGAAATAGTACATAGCCTTGCCAATTTGAAAGTACCGGTCGAACATTGGGATGTGATGATAATTTACATCCTACTGCAAAAACTACCTTCAAAAACGCAGCAGCTCTGGGAGGAGATACTGGGTTTCAAAGAAAACTCCAATGAACTACCGACATTTGTGGAATTTAAACAATTTCTCGAAACGCGATTCCGTACTTTGGAGGCAGTGAGTTTCCCGCAGGAGAAGATGCCATCGGAGCTGGCCAAAAGGGGTCAGCAGCGAAATTCGTTTCACTCGCAAGCCAACACGTCAAATTATTCGTGTAAAGTCTGTAGCAAAGGTCAACATGCTATAAAAAAAATGCAACAAATTTTTGAAAATGAGCATGTCCGATAAAATTCAAAGTGTTAACAAGTTAGGTTTGTGTACTAATTGTTTAGCCTATAGTCATTTATCTCAACAATGTCCAAGTGCACGTAGGTGCTATTACTGCCAACAGCCACATCACTCACTTTTGCATAATAGCCCAAGTCCCACTCATTTACAGAATGCAATTTCGCATCATAACCCTGCCAACAACGCCTCTTCTACTCGCTATAACCCAAACTATTCTCACCCTCTCTAGATAGATATAGATAGATATTTATTTCGTATATAAATTTACAATAGGTTAGTTACCACACATTTTACAATACAGAGATATGATAATATGTATCTTTCTTCTGAAACATGATTTTAAACATAATTGAGCAATTAACATCGAGGAAAATATAATAATACTGAAGGAAAATACGAAAAAAACCTTCAATTTGAATATATATAATAATATAAATAATAATAAATATAACTAATAATAATATAGCGATACTATTGACTAGATAAATAAATAAATAAATAACTTAATAATAATAATAAGGTACGTAGTGATATTTATTGATATATGGAAATATGTAGATAAATAAATAAACATATAAATAATTTAACAGTTAAACGAATAAATAGATTAACAAAAATTGAACGAATAAATAAATTAATAACAATTAAACAAGTAAATAAATTAATAACAATTCAAACGAATAAATAAGTTAATAACATAAAGTATAATTTAATAAATAATAAGATAAATAAATAAATAATCATAATTGCTCAAGGAGGGAGAGTTTATTAAATGGTTCTTGACTATTTATCTAAATTAATTCATAATTAAGTTTTGTATAAGAGGGTTATCAGAAAAATTACAGCGGTCCAAAAAACGAAGATTTAACTTCTGGATTCTGTCAACGACCAATTCAACATTCGCTCTATTATGAAGATTCAAAGTTGAGTGATGCCACGGTAAGTTGAGCATCATTTTTAATAATTTGTTTTGGGATATTTGTAATTTTTTAATATGGCACATTGCAATATTTCCCCATACTTGGCAACCATAGAGAAGAATAGCCTGGAAGATCACTTTATGGATAATTATTTTGTTTTCATTTGAGAGCATTGACTTCCGATTTATAAAAGGGTATAGTATTTTGATAGCAATGGCAATTTTCTTTAACGTGTTGGCAACATGAGTGCTAAAAGTTAATTTGGTGTCTAAATATATTCCTAAATATTTGACAGACGCTTCCCAATTTATGTTCATGCCATTTATCTGCAATTGTCTATTGGGAAGATAACAAGCTTTTCTTTTTCGGGAGAAAAAGATGGCTTGTATTTTTTCCTCATTTAATTTGATTTTCCATTTGTTGAAATAGTTTTCTAATATTTTCATCGCATTGATTAAGTTACTCTCAATGTCAAGAGCAAAAACATCTGATGAAAAAATTGCTGTGTCGTCAGCAAAAATAGCTGCTTCACAATTAGGTAAAGCAGGAAAATCGGACGTATAAAGGTTATACAGAATAGGCCCAAGGACTGACCCTTGAGGGACACCGGAATCAAATAATACTAAGTTTGAGACACCACTATTAACGTGCACTTTAAAACAACGACCAGACAGGAAACTGTGGACAATTTTACAAATATAAATAGGAAAGTTGAAATTAATCATTTTATAGATAAGTCCGTCATGCCAAACGGTATCAAAAGCCTTTTCGATATCTAGTAAGATCATTCCAGTGGATTTGCCCATCGAACGATGCATTTTTATATGGTTATATATCCTAAGCACTTGATGCGACGTACTGTGAAAACGTCTAAAACCAAACTGCTCCTTAGGGTAAAGATTGTTGTCCGAAATAAACTTTAATAATTTCTCTTTTAGATTTTTTTCATAAATTTTGCTAAGGCTGCTTAGCAAACTAATTGGTCTATAACTTTCAACTTTCTCAGGAGGCTTACCAGCTTTTATTATTGGTATTACCTTAGCAATTTTCTATTTATTAGGAAAGTAATGCATTTTAATACATGAATTCATAATGAATGTTATAAATTTAACTCCTGATTTTGGCAGTTGCTTGATATATATATTTTGTATAAGGTCGATACCTCCAGCTTTTCGAATTTTTAGATCCTTTATTATAAATTCTATATCGTCGATAGTTATATATACATCTGAATAGGGCGTACTGTTGTTGTTTAGTAACAAATTTTGAACGGCACTATTAACTAAAACATTTGTATTCACATCTCCTAAGTTAGATGAAATAGCATGATTTTTAGTGAAGTTGGATGCAAGTGCATTTGCTTTGTCTTGGTCTGAGCAAAAGATATTGGTGGAATCCTTCAGAAATGGCAGTTGCCTATTTTTGTTTTTTACTACCTTCATTATGTTCCAAAATGGTTTCGAGTTTTTATCGAGAGAACTTAGTTTCTTATTCCAATCTTTGTTTCTGTGCTCGTTTATAAGTTTTGATATGAGATGGTTTAGAAGAGAAACTTGATATTTAAAAAAAAACTGACGATATCTCTGCCAATATCTTCGATAAGCATTTCTTTTTTTTATAAGTTCTAACACGTGTGAAGGCAGCTTAGCAACAAAAACATTTTTGTGAACCTTTGGAACACTTTTCTCAACAGCACCTAAAATTTGTTCTGAAAAAGTGTTTACAATTGAATCGACATCTTCTTTACATGTAATATTTTCTAAATTATTTGGAATGTTTCGAAGCTTAGAATTTATTTCAGACCGAAAAAGATTCCAATTAGAATTTTTTAAATCATGTACATATTCTACTTTTCTAAGCCCTGACTTAAAATGTTGGCAAAAAACTGGGTTATGATCTGAGCTCAATTCATTGAAGGTAATTGGCTGGGTACAAAAACTAGGTACATTTGTTATGAACAGGTCAAGAACAGAAGGACAATTGCGAGAACTGGAATAATATGTCGGACTAGATGGGTACAAAACAGAAATAGGTAAGGTAATAGACAAACTAGACATAATGTTACCCCATGCATTAGCTCTTATGCAACCCCAATCTCTATGTTTACAATTAAAATCACCGCCAATTATAAAATCCCCATTTAGTGTAATTAATTTACGGAGATCATTTTTAAGACCCATTCTTTTGTCCGTGGTTATTTTGCCACCAGGAAAATAAACACAATAAATCTTTAATTCTCTTTGATGACTTAATTTTAAATTTATTCCCAGATTTTCAATGTAGCGAGTATTCACTACAGGTAAGAGCGAATGTTGAATTGATCTTCTTATAAGAATCGCGACACCACCACCGACTCTACCGATTCGATCACAACGATAGCATTTAAATTCGGGTGTGGATAGACGAACATCTTTCTTAAGCCACGATTCTGTTATTAACGCAATGTCTACTTTTCGGGTATTTAAAAAATGCATAAACTCTGTAATTTTGTTTCGTATACCTCTTGCATTCCAGGTTATAATATTTATATGTGTATCTACAATCATATTATTTAACATCATTATACAAAAACTTAGTTGCTAAATGTGTGATAACATTAAATTGTTCAATTTTAGTCTTACAGACAGATAATTTCATTATCATTTCCATTGCTAACGAATTGAGCTCATCAGCTGTAAACAGTGTGCTGATATTGGTGTTGATTTGAATGTTGCTTGATGAATTGCTGGAAATGTTGCCAGTGGTTAATGGAGTGTTATTGGAAACACCGCTGTTGACGTTTGATGTATGTGCAAATTCATCCCATGTACTTTGTAACCGAGAATTTATACGATTTGTGTTATGCATTGTCTGAGCATTCGGTAGCACTTGATTAGAGCGGGGCAGCGGCAGTGAAGGGAAATCTTGCAGAGAGTTGATTGAAACCTGTTTCTGCACAGTGCCAGTGGTAGGTAAAAGAGAGCCCTGTCTGAAAGAAGCTTTCGGATGAGTTTGTTGTTTTTGTTTAGCGGATTTTTCCTTGAGCTCCAAGTACATTGATCTGCTAACACATGTGGGGTCAGTAGATTTATGAGACCCCTTGCAATTTGCGCATTTTGACGACGACACATTATCGCATTCTATAGTCTTGTGAGAACCAGCGCAGTTAGCACAATATGTTTTAATGTGACAATTTTTTTGCCCTTCAAGGAAAATCTCACCCTCTCTCTTCTAATACAAACAACACAAATCAATTTTCGCTTTCATACCCAAGCAATACTCATACTCAAAACTTTCAACCACCAAATCAGACACAAACATATATTACCTCCACATTTAACAGCGAAGCTCCAATCTTTCATCATCCCAACGAAGAACAACCCTCAACCAGGTCCGGCGTAGTGAATCATCATTCAATCCAAAACACCAAGACACAAGTTTTGCTAGCGACAGCCATTGTTAAGGTGAAGACAACATCGGGATACAGTTTACCACTCCGAGCATTACTGGATTCAGGATCCGAGGCTTCGTTCATCACGGAGTCTGCAGTTCAGTTGCTTCACCTGAAACCGAAATCAACTGATGTCGAGGTGTCCGGGTTAGGGTTAGTCAGCAGTGGCACTTGCAAAAAGGCTGTAAATATTACGATTGGTTCGTACTATACAGCTTTCGAAACAACCACACAGGCCTTAATATTTCAGTCGCTGTCTGGCCATCTCCCGGCCCGAATCCTTTCCATTGGCGATTGGAAACACCTCACCGGCTTATAACTAGCAGACGCATCGTTTCACAAGCCAGCTAAGATCGATCTTCTGTTGGGTAGCGATATATTGGCCGACATAATGTTGCCAGAGTTGGTACGTCACCAGGATAAAGACATTCCCGTTGCGCAGAAGACTAAGTTGGGATGGATTCTGTTCGGCAGATCATCAATCGAACCTCAATCCGTCAGGACCTTCTTCCAAACATCAGACGTCGATGCACAGCTGAAAAGATTCTGGGAACTTGAAGAAACTCCGTTCGAGCCTTGTGAAACAACCGAAGACACCGCTTGTGAAGAACATTTTATCAAAAATGTTAGGCGTATGGCAGATGGACGCTACCAAGTAGCACTGCCCTTCAAGGAAAATCTTCACCCGGTAGTAGGTAGGTCACGTGAAGGGGCTCTTCAACGTTTCAGGTCATTGGAGAGGCGTCTTGAAGCGGATCAACAACTGCAGGACCAATACACTTCATGCATCGAAGATTATCTGCTCCAAGGTCACATGAGTGAAGTCGATGAAGAAGACGTATCCTGCATAATTCACTATTTTCTTCCACATCATGCCGTCTTAAAGGAAACCAGTTCTACAACAAAACTGAGGGTGGTGTTTGATGCTTCATATAGGACATCCGACGGATCTTCCTTAAATGATCACCTTATGACTGGCCCTTCTTTGCAACACAATGTCACTGATGTTACGCTTCGTTGGAGGCTATACCGGTTTTCTTTTTTAGCGGACATCGAAAAAATGTACCGGCAAATATGGGTAACGGAGTTGGACTCGAACTACCAACTCATCTTTTGGCGCAAACATCCATCGGATAAATTGAAGATTTTCAGGCTCAAAACGGTGACGTTCGGAACGGCTTCGGCTCCATACTTAGCTATTCGGACACTAAAGGAAACAGCAAAAGCGGCAGAAACACAACATCCAAGAGCTGCAAAGATGATCCGTACGGAAATGTACGTCGACGACCTGTTTTCCGGTGCCGACACCATTGAAGAAGCTCCAAGCAAATGAATGGAGGTTAAGGGGGTCTTAGAAAGGGCAGGTTTTAACTTACGCAAATGGACGTCATATGCGGAAGAGCTCCTCAAGGAAATTCCAGTCCAGGATCGAGAGACATCGGTTGCAGTGCCATCGGAAGGTTCAGACCGAATAAAAACCTTGGGAATTCATTGGCTGTCAAACACTGACAACTTTTGTTTTCGATTCACGCCCCTAGATAGACTCCAGCCAACAAAACGTTTCGTGTTGTCAACGATAGCGCGTCTGTTTGACCCCATGGGCTGGATATCACCGTGTATCTTAAAAGCAAAACTCGTCATGCAGCTTCTATGGCTTCGGAAATTCTCTTGGGACGAGGCAATCGAGAAAAAGGTGCTTGATGTATGGATCAGCCTGTATGACGATTTGCCAGCCATTAACAATATTCGGATTCCAAGGTCGGTTCAAACAGTCGGCACCAGAGGTCGTTTGGAATTACACGGTTTCAGCGACGCGTCAGAGAAAGCATACGGTGCAACGGTCTATCTTCGGGCAGAAGACAGCCAGATTAGAGTGCATATGCATTTCTTGATGTCCAAGTCAAAGGTCGCACCTGTACAGCCTATAAGTCTTCCTCGACTGGAACTCTGCGGAGCAGTTACGCTAGCTAAACTGCTACACTACGTTTCGAGCACTCTTCAGCTAAAAGATAGCACGATGCATGCATGGACGGACTCTACCATCACACTGGCATGGATTCAGGCACCGGCTTCGCGTTGGGAAACATTCATCAGAAATCGAGTAGGGGAGTCCAACGACTGACGGACGCTCATATCTGGAAACATGTCCCAACACAACTCAACCATGCAGATCTAGCATCCAGAGGTATGCTACCATCGAAGTTAGTTAGTGAGACACTGTGGTGGAACGGCCCCGAATCGCTGCGATCAACTTGGATCTTCGATTTGCCAGCGCAGCCAACAAGTATTTCTACAGAGGAGGGCAAAAGAAAGGTTCAAGTTCATTGTTCGTCACTGGTAGAAAATGTACTCACCCAACTGCTTCAGCGATCGTCGAATTTGACTCGACTTATCCGAGTAGTAGCCAGGTGCAAGCAACGCAAGGACTAATCCATCTCAGCGTCACTTCGGATGTCTCTCACCCAGCGAACTGGACAACGCCACAAAATTAGTTGCGCACTCTGCCCAGCAGGAGATGTTTGCCGCAGGTACAAAGTCCAAGGGTATGGGATGTTTAAACCCATTCGTAGACGGAGATGGAATTCTTCGTGTAGGCGGAAGGTTAAGCCATACAACATTCCGTACAACCAGCAGCACCCCATCATTTTGGAACCCAGACACCACTTCGCAAACCTTATCATTCGTGATGCTCATGAAAGGTCATTGCACGGAGGAATCCAGCTAATGATGGTGCATATACGACGTAAGTATTGGATATTCCAAATCAAAAGAGCTGTAAAGAAACACATTAACAGTTGTACGACATGCTACAGGTTCCGAACTAAAACAGCGCAACAATTAATGGGAGAATTACCTGCGCCACGAGTAACGGTATCAAGACCTTTTTCCCATACAGGTATTGATTACGCTGGACCAATCAATATCCGAGCATGGAAGGGTCGCGGTGCTAAATGTCACAAAGGATACTTGGCTATTTTCATCTGCTTGGCCACCAAGACAATTCACTTGGAAGCAGTGAGCGACTTAACGACCCAAGCATTTTTAGCCGCTTTTAGAAGGTTTTCAGCAAGGAGAGGAGTCTGCGGTCAAATATATAGCGACTGCGGAACGAATTTTTTAGGAGCCGATGCAGAACTGCGTCGCCTAATGAAAAACGCTATTCATGACTAGAAGGAGGTTGCGGAAGTCACAGCAGCACAAGGAAATAAAAGGAACTTCATTCCGCCGGCTTCTCCCCAATTCGGAGGATTATGGGAAGCAGGAGTGAAGAGTGTAAAGTACCACTTAAAACGGATTGTGGGAAACGGGACACTTACCTTTGAGGAACTCGCCACGCTTTTAACACAGATCGAAGCGTGTTTAAATTCGAGGCCACTGTGTCCTCTGTCTGAAAATCCCGACGATTTCCAACCGCTTACTCCAGCACACTTCCTAATAGGAGCGACTCTTTTCACCATTCCTGAGCCAGACATCTCAATAGGCAAACAAAACAACACAGACAGATGGAAGGCAGTTCAGGTGCACCTACAAACATTCTGGAAACAGTAGCAAGGAGAATATTCGACACGACTACAACAACGCCCAAAATGGTTGACCTCGCAAGCTCAGCTGAAAGTAGGAGACTTAGTGCTGTTGAAGGACGAACGACTTCCACCCGCAAAATGGAGTTTAGGACGCATACAAGAAACATTCCCTGGAAAAGACAATATTACACGCGTCGTAAAAATAAAAACACAACAAGGACTTTTGAAACGACCAATAACAAAACTTTGCCCTCTACCAACGAACATTTAACAAACACAACAATCTAAACTAACGTAAAACTTCAACAATACAACACTAATTAATACAACACAACACACAATAACAATAATAAAAAAATAGCACAATATTTATATTTATATCAATCGGTAAAAAACTCTTACACACCACTGTTATCATACCGATTGATTTTTACACACATTAACTGAATTCACTCAATCATCATGGACGTACACTCATACACACTTTAAGTCCACACACACAACACACACTCCTCAAATATACAGTTCACTTTTCTGAACACAATTACACAAGTTGCAACTGCCCCAACATACCTTAGTAAAAGTTGCAAACACACACACACACATCTACCAACGAGGGACACGTAGAAAACAAACAAATTAAATTACAATTAAATATAAATCGACACATTAATAATATTCGTAAAATAATACTCACCATAATCATAACCCAACACAACACAAATTATTACTAACTAAATTATAATAATCAAAACAATTTAATTCACGCACCACATCTCACTGCAAGCACTTGCAATACAATATTATATCAACTGATGCATTTTGGATTTTTAGTTTCGAAGCATGAATATAAAGAAAAAATAATCATTGTTTACAATTTGTTTTTACATTTTTTGGGAAATATGTTGCATTTGGTAGTGCTACATTTTAATGTTTTTCTTCTCATTTATCACTCAGCTATGTGTATACTGTCAAAAGTTGGTTGATTTCCATAGGGATTTTCGAAATTTTTATTGTCGAAATACTTTTTAAATAATTGAGAGTGACGATTAAAGAAAATTGCTAAATTTTTAGTTTAATTTAATGAGTGGAATAAAGGTGAAAGGCAGCTAGTAAATTTGTTCCTGATGTTCATTTAAATGGTTACTATATGTCCCATTGCAAAAGTCAGTCAATTCATACGTGTTGTTTCATATGTCAAAAATATCCTTAAGTGCAGTCTCGTTAAAGAATTGTTTGTCAGTATGCAATATTGGTTTTTAGTAAAAATAGTGCGATATGAAAACCGCCCTGTTATATATTTAAGTGCAATATAAAGATCACACCTATCTTCTATAAGGGTATTTTGTGACGAAATGGACAATCTAATCGATTTTTTATTTCAGTGCAATAATTACTTTATAATATTGGGCGACTTCAATATAAATAGGTTTGATATCACAGACACATATAGACAAAGAATTTCAAATATGATTAACGACAACAGCATCATATCATATGTAGATAAATACAAAGCCAACAAGAATAACAGCAACATCTGTAACATTAGTTGACTATGCACTGACAAATTGCAAAGATATATTAGGTGCTAAAATAAATACCAATTTAAAAGTAAGTGATCATGAAACAATAGAAGTAATTATAAAAAGTCCGAAGTTGTGCAATAATACAAAACATATAAAATACTTTGTATAAATAATAGAAATTATTTTATAGCAAGTCTCTGTGATAGTTCTGTGTTTATGCTTTTTGACGAAAATAAAATATATAACTTAAATAATTTTTCCAAACTGATATTAAGAGAGCAGTTAACATAACGTTTAAAGAAAAAATCATTGCATACAAAAATGCGGAATGGTTTAATCTTCAGTATTTCAAGTACTAAGGCGTGCAAAAATAAATGTTTACAAAAAAGCTAACCTTTCAAATGATATCGATGATTGGTGAGCATATCGTATTAATAGAAATCAATTTAAAAAATGTAATATTACAGCCAAATCAATATTTATAAGAAGAAAAATAAATTCATCAAGAAACCAAAAAGATATGTAAAACAAATTAAAAAATATGTACCAAATCAAAGAACTATGTTATAAATAATTGGAAAAGTGAAATAAACAAAATGTGATAGTTGCAGTATTTATAGACCTAAAAAGAGCATTTGAAACTGTAAATCATGAAATTTTAATAAAAAAAAATAAAAAAGTATGATATAAAATCAACCGAACTGAATTGGTTCAAATCCTTTATAACGGGACGAACCCAAAAGACCTTAATAAATAATTCCGTATCACATGAAATTGAAATTAATGATGGAATACCACAGGTCTCCATTTTGGGAGTTTTATCATTTCTTCTTTATGTACATGATATGGCAAAAGTGGTCAAATGTTCAAAATTAATGCTATTCGCTGATGATGGCCATCTTTATTGTACTGGAAGTGATATAAAAACATGTGTAAATAACATAAATAATGACCTTAAAAATAAAAATATATGGTTAAAAATGAATAGGCTTTTGTTAAATGTGAGTAAAACTAAATGTATTATTTTCAACGTACCCAATAATGTCCGAGTAATTACAAACTTAAAAATAGGCACAGAAGAAATAGAAATTGTTTAACAAATAAAATACCACGGGTTCATTATAGACGAAAAATTTAATTTGAATGATCATACCAATTATATTTGTAAAAAAGTGTCCAAGAAACTTGGGGTAATATGTCTTTGATTTCAGCTAAAAATGTTTATGATGTGTTTATTAGGCCTCATTTTGATTATTGTGCAAGTTTTATGTATTTATGTTCGGAAAATCAAAAACAAAGACTGCAATTATTACAAAATAATGCGAATTATAATTAAGTGCAATAGATATACATCAATAAATTATATGTTAAGTACTTTAAGGTGAATAAACGTAAACAAAAGAAAGCATATTATAGCAATGTTATTTATACATAAATTAAAAAACAACATGCTTCCAAGTTATTTATTATCTGATAATATAACTGATCATAGTAGTACAAATTATTTACTAAGAAATGCTGCAGATTTCAACATACGAAAAATGAAAATAACCAGAGGACAACATACTATATCGTAGATGGGATTACAAGAATTAAATAATCTACCTCATGACACTAAAAACTTAACAAATATGAACGAATTTAAAAAAAAAGTTACTGAACACATTAAATAAAATGTATATTAGCTAAATTTATAAATTAAAAAAATGTAAATATAATATAGATTAATGTTTAGAATATAAGAAATTAAAAATTTACAACATATGTAAATAAACCTCAATGGCTTGAACAAGCCAAATAAACAAATCAATCAATCAATCAAAAGATAGTACGTATGACCATTTTGAATAGCGCCGTCGTCGATTCGACGAAGCATGCCCTAAACGTATCAAAAAATGAGCATGTATAGTGCGTATATAACACTACCTATAATAAAATTGTCTATCCCTGTATAGTGCGTACCAAAACAGTTGGCCATTCTACTGCGCAGGTCTCTTAAAAGATTAAGCAAAACATTGCACATGAATTGATTGTGTGACTGTGTCTGTATGAAGGTGTACGGTTTTAGATTTAAACCCTATTTGCTCATTATGCTTTCGTTGATCATTATTAATTGTGTCGTGCATATTGATCATGTAGGTACTGATATTGGCACGCAAAGTAAAGTAAATTGCAGTGTCACACCAATTTTTTTTTGTTTATATCATTGAATTTGGGCGAGGTAGGTAAATTTAATAAAAAAATTACAATTTGGGAATTTTTTGGAAACGTAAACGATTTTATACCCAATAACAATAGGCACGATTTTCTGTAACCAAATGCAAACACTAATCATGTCGTAAAACTTTTAAACTTAAGTCAAACAGGTAAAATCAAACATCATAAAATTAATGCTAACCAAGCACACCACCCATACAGGTACCTAGCGCTAAACCACGAAATGTTCAACCATAAAAAGGGTTGGGAACCCTTTCAAATACAATACATGAATGCAACGAACTACAGACACATAACAGCACTGGCGACTGAGGCCATCGGCTCATAATAATTTATTTAAACACACTCTTATTTCTAGAATGATATTATTCACAAATTCTCTTTTGTCACTCTTTTAAATCGAACTCCTGTTAATGCTGATTTAAAGGCTCTTACATTGATTTCATGTGTATGTTAGGAAGAAGGGCTCGGTCACTTGGATCGCAGCCACAGACAGGGTAACAAATAAATCGTTTCACTCACTTGTAAGGAAAAAAAGGTTATTTTCGTTTTATGCTTTGGAAATCAACTCTTCACCAACATCGTTTGTGATCAGTTGTTGCTGTGAAAATTAATAAACAATCACTTTCCAAAATTCACTTAAGTAATTCACTTCCTTATCACTATTCAAAACACGTTCAGGTCAGAATTTAAAACTAACTCTATGGTAGTCGCTTCATCTCTATTTCTACCATTCCACATACAGATGGCATTTTCTCGGAGATTCACGCAGTTACTGGATGTTTCGAGAAGTGGTTTTGACAGATACCCTTATTAAAGTCATTCATTCATTCCAATGTACACTAAATGGATCTGTTCGATTTTCACACATCAGGGCAGTACACTAAAATCCGAAACTATCATATTGCCCTCCTCCTAAACTTGCCCGTCCCGAACAAGCCTATCCTCAGTTTCACCTTCATAACGATGTAACCGAACCAGATGCACTACCACTAAATTGCTTCGAAGTTATATCTGTGTTCGGTAGACGAAGGCCTTTATACGCTTCACAATTTTGTTGGGGCCTTCCGGTTTCGGCAGTAGCTTCCGCGATATTCCTTGTTTACGTTGGGAACTATACAGCCACACCAAATCTACTTCCCGAAATATAGTTCCTGTTGCTCTGATATCATACCTGGTTTTCATACGATCGCTTGCCAGTCTTATTCTTATCCTGGTAATTTCGTGGATATCGCGGGGTCATTCGTGTATCAATGTAATCATCTTCAGTGGTCGGCTCTACCGTTGGGGATATAAACATTACTTCACTAGGCAACCTTAATGCTCGGCCAAATAAGGCCATGGCGAGTGTCCATTCGTGCTATGGACCGCGCTTCGGTACGCCATTAGCAACAACGGAATGCAACGATCCCAGTTTCGTTGATTGTCGTCTACTACCTTGGAGAGGTGTTCTCTCAAGGTTCGATTGAATCGTTCCACCATTCTGTCTGATGTGGATGCAACGTAGTCATTCTGGTCTTCTTAATACCTAACCGCTGGCAATTATCCTGGAATAGTCCGGACTCAAAGTTTCTAACTTGATCAGAGTGTAGTTCCAACGGTGCCCCGAATCTACATACCCAGTTGTCCACGATCTGTTCCACTACGGTTTTCGTTTCCTGGTTAGGCAGGCGAACGCTTCTTATCATTTGATGAAGTAGTCCATAACAAGTTATATGTAACGGTTTCCGCTGTTCGTTTCTGGAAACGGGTCAGCAATATCTATAGCTATTCTTTCGAACGGTGCCCATGTGCTCCCTCCAGGTAAGAATCGGTTCAATGCCAGGGTCTTCCATCCGCGCTTCTCTGATGTTTTCGGTCGCCCAACCATTGTTGGGCTCGGCTCTTATTAGTCGGGTGGTGATGAGCTCCTTCTCTTCTTGGCGAGTGCAGTGCTTGCATTTCATTCCACATGGTCGACAAGACAGTGCGTCAGCGTTAGTGTGCAGGGTGCCCTTACGATGCTGAATGTCAAAATCGTAGCTCTATCAACTTCACACTCTGGATTTTTAAATTAAAGCAACCGCTTTAGAGCAGAATGGTGTGTACGAACAAGGAACCTCCTGCTAAGAGCTCCAACTCCAAAATTACTTTCGTCGGCATCGACAATGAAGGTCTTTCCACCGTCGGGATATGCTAGTATCGGCGCTTGACATAGCTGGTGTTTAAGTCTTTGAAAAGCATTATAACACTCACTTGACCATTTAAATTGTTTTCCTTTCTCCTTGAGTTGATGTAAGCTCTTAGAAATGCCAGCAAAGTCCCTTACAAACCGGCGGTAGTACGTCGCAAGTCCTAGGAATCTCCGTAGTTGCTGTTTGTCATTGGGGCCCGACCAATTTTTCCATGATTCAATCTTTTCGGGATCGGTCCTCACTCCACTAGCCGTGATGATGTGTCCCAGGAATCTAACTTAAGATCTGAAGAGTGCACACTTCTATGGATTAAGCTTCGAATGGTCACACCGAAGTCTTAGGAATACCTGGCGCAAGTTCTTTTGGTGTTCTTCAAATGATTTTCCCACGATAATTACATCATCTAGTTACACCACAAAGATTTTTTAAGTTAATCCTCGCAAAACGCATTCCATCAGTGGCTCAAAAGTTGAATGAGCGTTGTACAAACCAAACGGCATCACGTTGAACTGCCTGTGTTGAAGGCAGTCTTCTCCCTGTCCTTTTTGTGAATCTGCACCTTCCAGTAGCCGCTCTTCAGATCCCTTTAGAGTATCGAGTGTGTCATCAATCCTAGGTAGAGGATAACTGTCCTTCTTGGTGACATCGTTGAGCCGCCGATAGTCAAAGCAAAACCGGGTGCTGCCATCTTCCTCTTAACCAGTACTACTGGTGATATCATGGGACTATTGGAGTTTTCTATCAATCCGTCAATTTTCATCGTCGCTACCTTTTCTGCAACTTCAGCCTGCTTGGCTGATATGAGATATGAGAAATGTGTTAGGCGTTCAATATCTACTTGCCGTTGTTGAAGAGTTTCGCCGCTCTTCTGGACTCTGCTGCACAGCTGCACTCGATACATTTCTAACGTACGGTTATCACTAAACCACATCACGATTGCTTTCACGATAGCGTTGTTGTTGTGTTGATTGTCAACGCAGACGGTTTTCAAAAGCTCCACAGCTTTCTCGTCCTCACAGCAGTTGGTCATGGCAGAAGCTTCAAACTGTTTCTTATAAATTGACCATTGCATATGCCCGTCGCAAGTTGGAAGCTTCATTTCCCTCCTTCGTGGACAATCTCCAGAAATTTCGCGAAACTTTAGTTTCTTAACAACTATAAACTCCGAATTTAGCCTCCAGAAACATCATCATTTATGTAATGCCAAAGGCTGCACTTACTTGCTGCTCTTCGACATCGAAGAAAATCGAATTAGGATCTTCAACACTTTGCTTTATTGCGTCATGAAGTTTAGCTTTCAGCTCCGCAGTAGTGAGCTGATCTAATGATTTGCTAACCATTTTTTTTTAATGACACTCTTTTTTTACACACACACACTTAATCGTAAACCAAATTAATCTTCGCTATTCTCGAATTTTCACGATTCACTATATTCACTTCAACTGTTACGCTTTACTATGTGCACCTCACTATGTTCCTTAACCGTTTCACCACAGTTCACAATTATCTGGAAATTTCTCATCCAGAAAAGATTTTATCCCACTTCTGACACCAATAACGAACGAAACCGGGCTTCGAATGATAAAACACGGTTCTCTTTCATGTTTAACAGTTATTTATTTAAACACACTCTTATTTCTAGAATTATATTATATACAAAACGGTTTGTCGATTAACAATTCAATCACTTTAATTCACTTATTTGAAATTCAATACCAACGATTAAATTCGCGTTCTATTATCACTTCCCAAAATTCACTATAGGTTTTTCGCTCATTTAACACTATTCAAATCACGTTCAGGTCACAAAACTAACTCTCTGATTGTCGCTTCATCTCTATTTATACAATTCCACATACAGATGGCATATCCTCGGAGATTCTCGCATTTACAAGATGGTTCGAGAACAGATTCATTCCAGGACAGATTCATTCCAGGGGGCATTTATATATTCCAGCGGGTATTCATTCATCCCAATCGACACTAGATGGCTCTGTTTGATTTTCAGACATCTGGGTAGGTTCGTACACTACAATCCGAAATTATAACAATATGATAAGAAAATAATACTGTATATGTAAACATCAACAGTTATTCGAGATTGGCTTGTTGATCGACTGTGGCAAAGTTAATGAAGTTCACATGCATGAAACGCCGCGTCGACTTTAAAAGTGTCGACATTTTGATCATTCGATATTTTTACCAAACGACTTTCCGAAAGTTATTATTATGACGTTCGTTTTTTTATCGACATTTTGAAAGTCGTCAAATTGTACTTAGTATTTAATATATTTAAAATGCAAATTAAACGAAATCAAGATTAGAGGTCAGACTTTCGTTTTTACATGCTCTCCAAACAAAAATCTACTTGTTCATCAGATGTTACTGCGTTCTTGAATGATGAGCTAAAAGAAAAGATGTGCATAGAATATATAATTCTAAATCTCAATGACAACAGATCTGAGAATGTTTTGAAATTAGAAGTCTCTATATTGACTTAAATGATCCAGTTTAGTGTGGAGCGAGGAACTCAATCAAGCTCGATTAAAACTGAGTTTTAAGCTAATTCAATTTAATACATATGTTATCAATTTTATGGAACACATAAGCTTGTAAACGCCATTTTTATGATAAAGATACCAAGATTCTTAAAAACAAAACTTTTCCTGGTTAAGAAATAAAGATATGTACTTATTTAAAATTACCTATTAGATAATAGGCCGAAAGGCATTAGAATTAAGTTGTTAGCGTTTAATCTATGCGCCTGCATAGGACAAGTAAGTTAGTTAAGTGGTTGATAAGTAGGCTAGTTTTTCATGCATTTTTGTCTAGCATATGTAAGTTAGTTTTAAGATGAACTCAAATAAAAATGAATTACAAACAAAAATGTATGTGCTGATTTTTACTATGACAAACATGACAGAGAAGTTTTCAACGTCTTCTGTAAACACAACCATCCAATTTAAAGTGATGATCCACTGTTTTCACTAAGGTTTTGTTCATTTTTCTGGGTTAAAGTTGAAGCCAATGGACAAAAATGTCATTTTCGAGCTGAAGAGCTGCCCGAAGAGGTTTAAGAGCTATAATAAGATATAGACAGATTTAATTCGTGGGGTTTATAGGTCTGATAAAAAAAATCGGTCCATATTTTTTCGGAAACTGTGGTCGGTGAAAATTAATAGCGGCCATAATAACGGAGTATCTGCTGCCTGTAATAGAAGCCCGTGATCTCGATGATATTTAGTTCTAAGAATACGTAGTGGCTGTATCGCCACTTAAGAAATAATATCTGATGTGCTGACTGAAGAGAGAGAAATAGATTCCACAAATGGGAAGCGTTCAAATAGTCGACAAATATAAATTCATCGAATGTTAAGATGTCGACTGAAGTTTGATCGACAAAAAAAATGTTTACAGTTTAAAATCCAGGCGATTTAACTAACGATTGAAAAGCTGTCGGTTAAAATGACGGTTTTTATCCAAAATAAACAGGAATTGCAGGTTAATATGGAAAAAAATATAAAAAAATACTGTGAATGTAAACATTAGAAGTTATTCGAGAATGGCTTGCTGTTCTTTAGTGGTAAAGAGTCGACTTCAAAAGAGTCGACATTTTGAGCATTCGTTATTTTTACCAATCGACTTTCCGAAAGTCGACATTATGATGGTCAATTTTTTAAATCGACATTTTAAAAATCGGCAAATCGTACCCAATCCATTCCAAATAGATTTAGAATGGATATTAAACGAAATTAAGCATAGGGTTTAGACTTTTGTTATCAGACAGGGATTAACTATACTAAAATATTTTCTCCAGTAGTAGGATAAACATACATTAGATTTTTACATGCTGTCGAGGCCAAACAAAACTTCCTTGTTCTTCAGATGTTACCGCGTTCTTGAGTGATGAGCTAAAAGAAAAAGTGTACATAGAAAAACCTAAATATCAATGACAACAGATCTGAGAATGTCTTGAAATTAGAAGTCGCTTTATTGACTTAAATGATCCAGTTGAGTGTGGAATGAGGAACTCATTCGAGTTCTATTAAAACTGAGTTTTAAGCTGAGTCTCGTAGATTCATTCATATATTATCAATTTTATGGAACACATAAGCTAATAAACGCCATTTATGTGCTGATTTTCCCGATGACAAACAGTACAGAGAAGCTGTCGACATCTTCTATAAACAAAACAATCCCACTTAAAGTGATCATCTCCTTTTTTAACTACTATTTGGTTCACTTTTCTGGTTTATAGTTGAAGCCAATAGAAAAAGTCATCATTTTCGGGCTGAAAAGCAACCCGAAGAGATTAAAGAATTATAATTAGATCCAGACAGATGAAATTCCTTTGGTTTTTAGGTCGGATTAAAAAAATCGGTCCATATTTTTTTCGGAAAATGCGTTCGGCGAAAATTAATAGCGGCCATAATAACGGAATATCTTCTCCATGTAACAAAAGCCCGTGCTCTCGATGATATTCAGTTCTAAAAAGACGTAGCTTCGTTTTGAGTAAACGAAAGGAAGAGAAATCATTCTATAAGTGTTCAAAATCGTTATTTCACTTAAAACGCGCTTTCAAACAATGAAAAAAAAACATAAATAAAAAAGAACTGCCTAACAGAGCTGAAAGAACAGATATATAGCATATACCACCAGCAGAAACGTCAATGGGTAGCTGACTCAACCAATAAAGCAGCAATATGGAAATGCATCAGAGAGGAAGTCAATGGCAAAGAGAAGACATTTGAGATAGGATGGAGAAAAAAAAGTACGAATGGCTGTAGTGCTCTTGCCGTAAAAGACTTTTTTGTTGGTTTTATACAAAGTTTTTATTTTATTTTTTTTAGACAGTCACATTTGTGTTAAAGATCAAAGCAGTTCTTGACTGCATTAGAAGCAATGTCGTACTAAATACTTTTGTTGAACATCTGCCGTCGACTGCCGAAGATTATTCTCGTTCATTATTTCGCGTTGTTTCGTATTCCTTGTTGGACCGTTCGTTAAGTTGAATCGTCTGTTTTCCTTTTCTAACGAGTGGATGTATGTAGATGTTGGTTGTTATGTGACGTCAGTTTTTTTTCGACTGTGTCGGCTACATTACCCCCCGCCTAGACGAAAGTTGGAGTTCAGCGAAATTTATCCGGGAATCGTATATTTCGTCCAGATCGAGTGACTTTCGTCAATGGTTGCACTGTCGTAGAAGTAGCCGGTTCGTTTGATGTTTTTTTTGGCTCTGCTGTCTGCCTTGGTTGTGGTTTCTCATTCTGTGTGACACTTGGTTATTTTGGTGCTGTTTCTGTAGTTGTTCCGTCGTATGCTGGTAGATATGCAGGCTTCAGGCGGTCGATGGAAACGTTTGACGCGCGCTTCGGTAATTGCAAGCGGAAGTATTTTGGTTTTCGCTCGAGCACTTCAAATGGTCCACTATATGGATGTGTAAGACTCGGGCGGATAGAATCGTCGCGAAGAAATACATGAGTCGCCGTCTCCAAATCGCCGTGAACGAAGTACTTCGGTTTTGAATGCCAGGCGGATGTTGTTGGACAAATGTTGCTCATGGCATTTCGGAGGTCGATGACTGTTTGTGCCGCTGTCTTGTTTGTTGTACACTCGTCGAAGAATTCGCCAGGTATACGGAGAGTACACAAGTTCGGCCGGCGATGCTTTCAAATCTTCCTTGTACGTTGAGCGAAGGCCAAGTAGAATCATGGGCAAATGTGCGGCCCATTTTTCGGTGTTGTGACAGAGAATCGCTGATTTTAGCGTACGATGCCATCGCTCGATTAGTCCGTTGGACTGCGGATGGTACGCAGTCGTTCTGAAATGACGAGTTCCTAAGGTTCGCATAAGTTCTTCGAAAAGTGCTTAGTCAAATTGGGCGCCTTGATCAGATGTAATTTTCTTTGGCACGCCATATTTCGAAATCCAACCGGAGATGAGTGCGTTTGCGACCGTCGGTGCTGTCATGTTTCGAATCGGTATGGCCTCCGGCCAGCGGGTGAACCGATCAGGGATGGTTAAACAGTAGCGGTTTTCATCAGACGGCGGAAATGGTCCAACCAAATCGATGTTAATGTGTGAAAATCGTTCGGATGGGGCGTCGAATTTTTCCAGTGGCGAATATGTATGACGACCAATTTGAGCACGTTGACATTTCAGGTAGCTTCGAACGAATTTGAAACGTCGGATTGAATGCCGGGCAAAACGAATCGTTTGGTCATCAGTTTAGCCGTGGCACGTTTTCCAGGGTGCGATATGCCATGAATTGCTCGAATGAATTGGTTTCGGAACTTTTTCGTTATGAAAGGTCGGATGACACTGGTGGAGTAATCGCAAAAACTTTGCTTGGCACTGCCTGGAACGATAAAAAGTTTTAGTTTGATCGAGTTATTGTCATTACCTTTGGACAAAATTTGCTGCAGTTCCTCATCAGTTTTTTTATCGTCTGCCAAGGCCTCGTAGTCGATTTCAGCGGTTGAATGCAGGATTTCGATCCGTGACAGCAGATCTGCTGCTACATTGTCGGCTCCTTTCACATGTCGAATGTCGGTGGTGGTTTGACCGATGTAATCAAGCTGTCGTGCTTGTCGATCATTTGCCTTCTCAAGCTTTTGAGCAAAGGCGAAAGTGAGCGGCTTATGATCGGTGTAGATGTGGCATCGTCTTCCTTGCAGCATGAATTTGAAATGCTTAGCGGCCAAATACATCGCTGTAAGTTTGCGATCATAAGTACTGTAGCGAAGTTGGGCCTTGTCGAACTTTTTGGAGAAAAAACCGAGTGGTTGTAAGTCTTTGTCAACGACTTGGTGAAGTACTGCGCCTGCAGCGATGTCCGAAGCGTCGGCGTAAAGAGATAGTTCTGCTGTTTTTGATGGATGGGCAAGTAAAGCAGCATTAGACAAATGGATTTTGCATTTATCAAATGCATTCCTCGTTTCGTCCGTCCATGTCAGCAGTCGTTGGTCATTCTTCTTGTTCCCGGGGATCATCTCAAGTACTTTCGCTTGGGTTTCGATGGCGTTTGGCAGGAACTTGCGGTAGAAATTTAGTGTTGCCAATAAACTTTTAAGTTGTTTGACCATCGTTGGAAGCGGAAAGTTGTTAAGGGCTTCGATTTTGTCGGGCAGCGGCAAAAGCCCATCAGGTGACACGTTATGTCCAAGGAACTGGATCTCTCGCTTGCCAAACTTTTTTTTTTTTTTTTTATAATTTACACGTACTCAAGGGGTTATGAATACCCTTTTATATGTTACCATAGTACGAGCGTTTGAGAAGGGGAAGAAAGAGAGAGGGGATAGGAAAGATTTTGGATGTAGTGGAGACTTAATTCCATGGGTGGTGTCCGAACTAGCTTCGGGGAGTCACTTTTTCTCGTGTTCGTTAAATTTGAAGAAATTCAAGATGGTGTGCATACTTTTAGGTATTACACCGACCTTTTATTTCTTTTAAATAAAAGTGAAATGGATTTTGGTTGGGATTGAACGCGCAACCTTCCACTCAACAGACGAACACATTACCACTACACCGCGGCCACCCACTCGCACTTTGCAACGTTTATCGTCAAACTGTATTGCTTAAGTCGCTCAAAAATGGTTCGGAGGTGTTGGTGGTGCTCTTCTGGTGTTGTTGAAGCGATGCACAAGTCATCAATATAAGCGAACACAAAATCGAGGCCGCGACAAACTTCATGTATTAGGCGCTGAAAAGTTTGCGCGGCGTTGCAAAGGCCAAACGTCATAAGTTTAAATTCAAACAACCCAAATGGAGTTGTAATTGCTATTTTTTCGATGTCTTCCTCGGCGACTGGAACTTGATGAAAGGCTTTCTGCAAGTCGATCTTAGAAAAAATGGTCTTACCTTGCAAATTGCCAACGAAGTCGTTCAAATATGGAATTGGATAGCGATCCGGCAGTGTGATGGCGTTCAACGCGCGATAATCGCCGCACGGGCGCCATGAACCATCTGGTTTCTTGACCATATGTAGAGGGCTTGCCCAACAACAGCTTGAAGGTCGACAAATTCCGGCTTTTATCAGAATTTCAAATTCCTTTCGGGCTGCATTGAATTTTTCGGGATCCAATCGTCGAGGTCGAGTGTAAACTGGCTGTCCTGTAGTAATAATTCGATGCACGATGGTGGTAGGAATTTCACTTCCTGGCGGTGGCAACTTCGTAATCAGTTTGTATTCTTCAAGAAGATCAGCATAAATTTAAATTAACCAGTACGTTTTGTACTCGGTCGTCTCACTGACAGCAATCGGCATACAATTTGAATTTAGTCCAGTGAGTGGATCGATCGATTTGTTTTCCTTCATATCGATTAGTAATCCAAAATTCATAATAAAATCGGCACCAATGATTGGAGTTGTTACATCTGCGATTAAAAACGTCCACACGAAGTCACGTCGCAATCCGATGTTTATCTTCAGAGTCGTTGTCACGGCCTGAAGGGATGCGGATTTAACCGACTCGTTACTTATTGAATAAATAAAGACGTTTGACGGGATAAGTAAAGAGGGTTTATTTCTAAAAGAAATTGGTTTTTAAAAATGATTACAACTACAAAATGAACTTACCGCAGTCTTACTCCCTTCCTTCTTGGCTGGTGACAAATGGCGAAATGTTCCAATTTAATTTAAGGAATCGCGCATGAGGCAAATAGCCACGAAGGAAAATTGCTAAACGTCAGAAGTGGCAAAGGAAGGAAGTAAGGCTGCGTTCACAATTATGCTGCGTTCACAAATATGTGAGTTTACACCAGTCGTTCTGCAACACCCCCACCCCCGTGGATCGACCCCGATTCACTAGAACACAGGTCCAGAACGGCTAGCTTAGATGCAGGGCGTCTCATGAGTCCTTTAGAAGTGCGGACATCAGCACTTCGAACTTCTCCATCTACTCCTCTGTAAACATTTTCGATTCGGCCTCGACACCACTGCCTTCGCGTCACGTTAATATCGCAGACAAACACCAAGTCTCCATTTGTAATTGGTCTCGACCTTTGGCACCATTTCGCCCGGCGTGTTAATGTTGGCAAGTACTCAGCCACCCATCTTTTCCAAAAGCGATCTCTTAATTGTCGAGCTATCCGCCACTGCTTTCTTAAGCGACAAAGTTGTTCCACTGGCTCGTCTCCTCTTGGAGTCTGCGCTGTGTTTGCTGTTCCCAACAGGAAGTGGTTCGGCGTAAGCGGCTCTTCTTGATCAGGCTCGATTGGCAAATGTGTAAGTGGGCGAGAATTCACCACGTTTTCGGCTTATATTACAAGGCACTGCAGGGTACATTCTCGTGGTGATACTTCTTTAAGAGTATGAAGTAGTACACGCTTCACGCATTGTACCATTCGTTCCCATACTCCTCCTTCCGATGGATTAGCTGGGCAGTTGAACACCCACTGTACTCCCTTAGCGGCCAACTCATCTTGCACACGGTCACAGTCGAACACTTCGGAAAATCGTCGTGCTTCCTGATCGGCTCCAACGAAGTTTGTACCATTATCGGAACGGATTTTGACAGGGACTCCACGGCGATTAATGAAGTTCCGGATTGCCAAAATACATGCGTCCGTCGATAGATCGTGGGCAATCTCGAGGTGAACTGCGCGTACCACCAGGCAAGTAAATAGCGCTACCCAACGCTTTTCTGTACGACGTCCGACCGAAACTGTTAGTGGGCCGAAGAAATCCAATCCAAACCGGTGTATGAGAACCTCCTCACAAACGGTGTTAAGCGGTCCTCAGGCAAAGGACCCATCATTGGAGTGATCGGCGTAGCTTTAGATAGCCTGCACTTAACACAATTAGCGACGACCTTGCGCATAGTTTGTCGCAGACGAGGGATCCAGTATTTTCGACGGATCTCACAAATCGTTGCTTCATGGTTCTGGTGCTTCATTTTCTGGTGTTGGTCAGCAACAAGTAACTCAGTAAACCGATGCACAGGTGGCAATATTATCGGTCTCTTTGCAGAATAGGTGAGCCAGCTGGCTGCATCGACTCGACCATAAACACGAAGGATGCCATCGCTGTCGATATAGGGTGAGAGTTGAAGTAGGCTACTTCCTTTCAATATGGCTTCATTGCATCTCAGTCGGCCTATCTCTGCAGAGAACGCTTCTGATTGAGCTTGGCGGCATAACTCTTTTTCGGCGGCATCGAGCTCGTAGGCTGCTAAGCTGTTTCCCTCATCCAGAGACAGATTACGACATCGATTCAAAAATCAGAAAACCCAGGCTAAAGCTCTTACTAGCCTGTTGAAAGAGGAAAAACGATTAAAATCTATAACGTTTGTACTCACGATGATCAATGAATATTTGGGGCGGAGTTCTTCATCCTCATCCTCACAATCGTTAACGTTGGTTAGGACACTGGCAGGCCACATGTTTTCCTTTCTCAACAGGAATTCGGGACCTGTTAACCATCGTGACGAAGCGCTGAATTCGAGTTGGCTGCTTGACCTCGTAGCATCGTCAGCGGGGTTCTCATGGGTTGGCACCCATCTCCAATTAGATGGATTAGTTGTGGCCAAAATTTCCGCAATTCTATGCGCAACAAATGGTTTGTACCGACGGTGTTCACTTCGAATCCACTTTATGACCGTTGTCGAATCACTCCAGAGATAACTACTAGTAATGCTAACGGAATGGTGCTCTATGATAGTCGTCATCAAACGTACTCCTAAGACGGCTGCTTGAAGTTCAAGACGCGGAATCGTGAGTGGCTTCAACGGGGCACATTTTGTTTTTGAACAAATGAATGACGTTTGAACTTCATCATTCCCGTTAACGACTCTCCAATATGCCACTGCAGCAAATGCATCCTCGCTGGCATCAACGAACACATGAAGCTGTAGTTCTTTTGGTAAACCATTTCGGAAGTAGAATCGTGGAATATAGAAGTCAAGCACATCCGACAGCTTTGACCTCCATCTATCCCATCCTAGGAGAACTCCCAGCGGCAATGACTCGTCCCATGATATGTTATGTCGCCAAACTTCTCGCATCAACAGTTTGGCGGCGAAAGTAAAATGGCTAAGAAACCCTAACGGATCGAAAACTGACATTATGACGCTCAGTAGTTCTCTTTTCGTAGGATTTCGTTCTCCGTTGATGACAAGTTTGTCGACGTGATGGAACTGCAAATGAAACTTGAAGTTATCGCTGGCTGGCTGCCAGAACATCCCAAGAATTTTCTCAGTCTCCAAGCCACCTTTAGTGTTAACAAACACTGCACCATCATTACCTTCGAGAGCGTGCACAACCTCTGGCGAATTCGATGTAAAGTTTCTCAGTTCGAAACCTGCATCTCTGTGGATCATTTTTACCTGCTGCGATATTTCGATGGCTTGCTCTTTTGACTCGAAGCTGTCCACAAAGTCGTCCACGTAGTGATGCTCCAATATAGCTTCTATGGCTCGTGCATGGCAGTGTTGATGCTCCATAGCGTTGGTCGTCTTCACATACTGAGCGGCACAGGGCGAACATGCAGCACCAAACGTCATGACGACCATTTCATAAACATCCGGCGGCTTCAAATCGATTCCATCACGCCGGAGAAATCTCTGGGAACATCTGTCTTCCTGCTGAATCAATATTTGGTGGAACATCTCTTTGATGTCCCCACACACAGCAACGGCACCTTCACGAAAGTGAAACAATACAGCTGGCAGCGGTTGGTATTGTTGAGGTCCTTTCATCAGATGTGAGTTCAGAGATGTTCCCTTCACCTCGGCTGCAGCATCGAAAACAAGACGCAGTTTTTTATAAGGGTTTACAACTCCAAAATGCGGCAGGTACCAAGTCTTCGGTCCAACTATGGCGGCTTCAGCTGGTGGTAGCTTTCTGGCGTAGTTCTTGGCAATATACGATTTGACTATAGAATTGTAGGCAGTGGCAAAGTTCTCATCCCGCTTCATCTTTCGTTCTAACCCAACAAGGCGTTTCAGGGCCATGGAATAGCTATCGGGCAGCTCCACATCGTCTGTTCTCCACAACAAACCAGTTTGGAATCTACCATTAACCCTCTTTGTCGATGACCGTAGAATGTCCCTGGCTCGAACGTCAGTTGTGCTCTCGATTGGGGGCGATGGCCTCACTCCGAAGCTCTCAGTCTCAAAATACTCCTCAACCAGTCTGTGCAGAGACTCATCGTTTTGACCACAGGTGAAAAGACAAGTTGGCGGCGGTAGTTTACAAACGATTTCTGAAGTTGGGCCAAAGACTACCCATCCTAGCTCCGTGTTTGCAGCGAAAGGACCATGTTTGTTGATCATCTGGAAATCATTCGGCAAACCCAAGTGACAGTGATCAAGGCCAATTAACAGCTTAGGTATAGCGTTAGAATATGGCCTTAACTTCGATCTCCCAAGACGACCGTTAAGAGAACGAATTTCACTCTCACACAAACTTTGAGTGGGCAATTTGAGATTCGGAACTCCATATACGTCTTTTAGCATATGCTTCTTTTTGTTACCAGCTCCACTGACGCAAACATTGACCAGCACTGTATGCTCTTGAGCCTGCCTTCCTCCGATCCACTGCATATTTAGTTTACGATGTTGGCCACGCAAACCCAGCTCCTTCAATAAATCAGCATCCAGCATTGTTATCGATGACCCTTCGTCCAATAAGGCGTATGTATCGATGGCTTTGCTTGGACCATAAAGCGTGACTGGCAACACACGAAATAGCAAACTGTTGTTTTTAGAGACATCCTGCTTAGCAAGCAATGTGCTACCAGAGAAACTTGCAACTGGTTCCTCCGATGTTTCACTTTCCGGGAGTTGTTGTTGTTGAAGATCAGATGGCCTATTTGACGTTTCAAGGAGAAGTTCATGATGTCTTCTTTGGCACCCATTAATGGAACAAATGTTCTTGGTGCGACAGTCGCGGATCGAATGCCCTGGTTTCAGACATGTGAAGCACAAGCGCAAATGCTTTACCTTCGACCACCTTTCAGGAACTGCTAACTTTGTGAATTGTTTACATTCACTCACCTTGTGTTGACCTTGGCAGGTAGGACACTTCTGGACAGATAAAGGCTGCTTCCCCGCAGCATGGAGAATCGGCATGCGTCGCTTCGGCTCTTTATTTTCTGCATCTTGCCCAGTAACAGTACAAATTAATTTGGCCATGTCACTTAGCCAGTCACTGAAGTTCGCAATTGTCGGGTATGGCTGCACCTGTGCTGCGCACCTGGCCCAGTCCAGTCTTTTAGACATTGGCAGCTTAGAGACGAGCTCCTCCAATAACGTCGGATTTGACATATGCTGGTGACCGTTCACTGTTTGTAGAAACACTGCCAAGTTTTTCACTTTAGTCGCAAATGGGATAAGACGACTCACTGCATGTTCACTTATTGCTGCAATTTCACGTACCTGGTTCAATTGGCTGCGTATAAGCTGTTCTGGACGTCCGAATCGAAAGCGAAGCTGATCGATGATAGCATCCACATTATCAGGATGAATTAAAAGAGATTTGACAGTCTCTCTGGCTTCACCTGTTAGGGCTTTCTGCAATCGCTGGTTGTTTTCCAGGTTCGTGTAGTTGTAAGCAGCTGTTGACTGGGCAAATGCTGTGAAGAAAATTGGCCAATCCTCGGCCTGTCCGCTGAACGATGGAAGTTCTTGGAGATTTCGAGATACCATGGAGTGTGAGGAGAATGCAGAGTTCGTTGCAAACTGCTGGGGTATGGCATTGTTCGTCAAAGACGGCTGCGGCGGCTGTACGTAAGTGATATTCATCGTACGAGCAAAACTCGTGTCTCCCACACTTGGATTGGTATAACTATAACTTCCAGGCGGCATGTTGGTATATACAGTTGGCATACTCGTCGCTGACTGCGTATATATGCTACTGAAAGGACTTTGCCGAGGTTGGAACATACACGAAATTGGTTGAAGGTCAATTGGTAAGCTGGTCATTGTGGATATCCCGCCAACTGATGTGCCCATAGGTTGAAGCGATGACGTTGTCCCGTATACAGATGACGTTGGTGGGAGTGAGACGACTGGTGGTACCTGACTTTGCACCGCCATTTTAAGCGAATGATATTGCAAATCACTTTCTTTCAATTTTGACTGAGTTGATTTCAGCTGATTTTCTAATGCGGCGATTTGACTTTTCATCTTCAGCAAAATGTCCTCTGTCTTTGCTGCGGCGGCAGTGGCAACATCCATAGGCGGTGTGGAACATTGTGCTGTGGTGCTACGGTTGGCACTTGAGATCGCACTCGCTGTGGAAATCACAGCTGACGTCATCGTAGGGATGCCAGTGTTACTTACGTCGTTTAAAGTGGTGGTAACCAGACCAAAAACTATGGAATTTTCCTCTTCCATGTGGGTTGTGGTGGCGGCAGCTTCTTGGATGAAGCGTGGACTTCTTCGTACTGGTGGCGGCGGCGTACGTTGCATTCGAAGTTCGGAGTATATTCTGTCCGAATTAGGCAGCTGCAGGCGGCAGCATAAATTCGCTTAGTTTATAAATCTGCCACGGCCGGCGGCAATGGCGGCTAATTGCAGTTTAAAACTGCGAAATAAAGATTGTCACGGCCTGAAGGGATGCGGATTTAACCGACTCGTTACTTATTGAATAAATAAAGACGTTTGACGGGATAAGTAAAGAGGGTTTATTTCTAAAAGAAATTGGTTTTTAAAAATGATTACAACTACAAAATGAACTTACCGCAGTCTTAATCCCTTCCTTCTTGGCTGGTGACAAATGGCGAAATGTTCCAATTTAATTTAAGGAATCGCGCATGAGGCAAATAGCCACGAAGGAAAATTGCTAAACGTCAGAAGTGGCAAAGGAAGGAAGTAAGGCTGCGTTCACAATTATGCTGCGTTCACAAATATGTGAGTTTACACCAGTCGTTCTGCAACAATCGTTGTGCCGTATGTTTTAATTTCGGTGCCGTTGGCTGCGAACAATTTCATTTCTGATGATTTGCAGTTGCCTGTGGACCGATTGAATATGATGACTGATACGTCGGCACCCGTTTCAATTAAAAATCCGATGTTCGTTGATTTGTCGTGTATTTTCAGTCGATTGATGGATTTGTATATAGGCTGTTCGCGACCTAAATCCAACACGGGCAGCTGGCTCTAGTCGCTTTTCGTTGGGGCGCACGTGTCCCCAAATTTGCACGGCTTGCGGCAATGTTTCGCTTCGGTGCCAAATTTCCAATGATACCAACGATTTGCATGTGTACTACGAGACTTTGAGCGGTTACGAGAGCGGCTGGCGTCACGTGATCGGCTGCGGTTGTTGTCGACGATCGATGATGCAAACTTTCGTTCCAGCTCCGCGATTTGGTTGGTCAATTTCTCGAGTAAATTGATCTCGGCTGGAGGTGTCGTTGGTGATGTTTTTACCTTAGCTGCTGTTGCCAGTGGCTGCGAAGTCGCTTGGCGAATACCGCGCTCGCCGATAGCACGCAATCGAATTGATTCAACGAGTGCATCAGCTGCGACGAGTCGGTCTTTGATAGGCGATTCCTTCATTTGAATGACGGCGGCATGCGCCATTTCTGGTAAACGTGCGGCCCAGAGATCGATGAGTGCAGTGTCAGTCAGGGAATCGGAAGCTAAATTCTTTAATTTCTGGTAAAATTGACTAGGTTTCATGTCGCCGAGTTGCATTTCGTTTATGGCTTCACGAAATCTCTTTTGCTGTGAGTCGGAATAAAAGGCGATAATTATTGCTTTGACTAGAAGATATTTACCTGGCGCTGGAACTGTGCCGATTTCTGCTTGGATTGTGGCGAGGTCATTTAGAGGAAGCTGTGCCATTACAGAGCAGTATTTCTTGTAGTCACTGGTCACATTGCTCGCCTCAAACCAAAATTCCAAACTGGCGAAATAAAGTTCTGCGTTGTGTAAATTTTCGATGAGTTTTGGCATTGGCATACGGGGAATGGTTGCATATGCATTAATTTCTACATTTTTCTCATCACCGACAATCTGTCCGCGGCCGTCACCATTATCATCACCGTTCACGTTCACGTTCATTGCTTTTAAATCGATTTATTTTATGCGCACGATAGCTACTTTTATTTAATTTTACTGAAATTTATTTTTTTCAAAAATTTCACGAATGCAGATGGCGCCGAAAATGCCACAATGGCGATCGAGAGTCGATATTTTGTAATTTTCGAGAGTCGAGACACTTAACGTTCAAATTTATTGTTGGCGTTGTTCTCTCAAATTTGCAACTTATGGCCTCTTGTGCGTCGTAAAGAATAACCAAAAAAATTATATTGAACGATGTTACCAATTTTTTATCGGCGATTTCAACAAAATGTAGTTTTGGTTGCACGAAATTACTTTGCCGATTTGAGGCACTTAATTTCGAAATCACGTTGGGGTCACCACTTTTTAGAGCTCTTGCCGTAAAAGACTTTTTTGTTGGTTTTATACAAAGTTTTTATTTTATTTTTTTTAGACAGTCACATTTGTGTTACAGATCAAAGCAGTTCTTGTTGAACATCTGCCGTCGACTGCCGAAGATTATTCTCGTTCATTATTTCGCGTTGTTTCGTATTCCTTGTTGGACCGTTCGTTAAGTTGAATCGCCTGTTTTCCTTTTCAAACGAGTGGATGTATGTAGATGGTGGTTATTATGTGACATCAGTTTTTTTCGACTGTGTCGGCTACATGGCTGCTTCGAAAATGTATGCGAATACCTCCAACACATCCCCCAATCCCTTGGGAAGTGTATATATGTTATTTTTGGTAAAGAAAACGCTTCCAATAGATGTACCGTTTTCTTCTAAAAAATATATTTTTTAGTAAGTCCTATTACTAATTCTTATTCGTAATAAGCGTCATGTTGCATAAATTACTTTCAGAAATTTCGTCACTGTGGAGCTAGCAATGGCGCAAATTTATAGCCGCTTAAAGTAGCCTTTAAAATTATTTTATCACGTACTAACACGTTTTGATAATTATAGTCGTCAAAACTGTCACTTTTTAGGTGAGTTTAACTTAGAGTTCTTAGAGGTACGTTCGTTAGGGTACACTAATTAGCACCACGAAAAAAAAATTCTATTGATGAAAATAAGTTAAAGCTAGCTTTTAATTTAAAGTAGATGTTAACTAGTCTGCAGTTAAACCCTTAAACATCGATTGACTATAAATTTGCGCGAATACATTTAAGAACTTCAAATTGTCCGCAAGGCACGGTTTAAAATCACAATTGTCGTAAAACAAAGATAAAACTGATTGATAAGATTAGCATTCAAGTATCGATTACGCAAAATAGACTATAAAATACGCAATATTTTTTTATTCCACTCATTAAATTAAACTAAAAATTTATCAATTTTGTTTGATCGTCGCTATCAATTATTTAAAAAATTATTCAACAATAAAAACTCCGAAAATCCCTATGGAAATCAACCAACTTCTGATAGTACACACATAGCTGAGTGACAAATGAGACGAAAAACATTAAAATTTAGCATTGCCAGATAAGAAATTAAGACAAAATATTTCCAAAAAATGTAAAAACAAATTGTTAACAATGATTATTTTTTCTTTATATTCATGTTTCGGAACTAAAAATCCAAAATACTTAAAAGTTTTTTTTAATTTTTTCTGTTCAAATATTTTTATTTCGAATTTTTTTTTCAACATGGCAATGCAACACCGCAGAAAAAAAAGTGTCAAGCTAAACACAATTTGTATGAAATTATAACCAAAAAAGTGTCATTTTATTTTATCAATAACTTTTAAACTAAAAGTGAGCGACAATTTTTAAAAACGAAAAAATAATCAGCACGCGGAGAAGAAAGTGCAAAAAGTGAAGGCATGAATTTACTCTAGCTTTTTTTGAATTTACTTTTTGCACTTTTTTTGTTTAGTTGGTTCTTAGGTAACTGATTGGATAACTTTGCATAGTGGCCGGCTAGTTGAACAGATGGAGCAAAACTTAGAGGTAGCAAAGGGATTGTGCTCCAAAACAGAGTCGAAAAAATGGGTTGATATTGCTAAAGACCTGAACATTTTAGGCCCACCGTCACGTGAATGGGACAAGTGGCAAAGGGTAAATTTATTTTTACTATTTTTTTAAAGCATTTGTATATTATTGTGATAACTTCAAAGTTTTAATCGATTTAAAGTGCAAAACAAAAAGAAAGAAGACAGGAAACCAAATTGCAATTTCGGCAACTGGCAGTGGACCGAATAAATTGCAACGTTTTAAAAACTTGGAAGAATCCGTTATAAGTACGCTAGAAATGGAAATCTGCGTCAATCCACTGGCAGAAAATTTGGGAAAGAAAAAGACAATTTGAACGAAGAGGCTACTGTTTCAAATGCCATAGAACCAGTCTTGGAAACCTCAACGGAGGATGATTTTGCCCAGAAGTATCCCAAAAAACATCGCGCGTTGAAGTACTGCAAACGGAACGCAAAACTCTTTTAGAAGCTCAGACTTCTGCACAGAAAGGTTCTATGAAAAGATGACAAGTTTTATGGCTGATATAAGAAGAAGCATGAAGAATTGTTCGAAGAAAAGTGTGAAGCAAAAAGACGAAATAATAGAAATCAAGAGGGAAAAACTAAAAGCGTTAAAGGAAAACAAAGACAATAAAGACAGAGACTGAATAGCTATGTTAAAACTAAAAATAAAAATCATACGGATAAAAAAGAGGACCAAGAAATGGATTTCTAGATAAAAAAAACATTTCTCTTTTATCTATTATTATTACTATGTAATTAGCAACATGTGTGCAACAAAAATGATATGAGGTACAAATATGAATAAAAAGACTCAAAACTATTTCAAGACCTATGTATAGAATACAAATAAATAAAAAACAACCAATCTGTTTTTTTTTCAAGTTTTTTTTTTAATTTCAAATTCAAGGCTACAAAGTTCTTAGTATTTGGTTTCGCACAGCCGCAGCTCTTTCATTTTCAGGATATTGATGCAATTCTTCTGATTCGGTAAAATGTGCTTCGTTCGTCTCATCATCTACGTTAATGCCATCATAAACATCTACCTCGAGCTCAGAGCAAGCATCTATATCGGTTTTTTAAAACGACTATTGTACGTTCAACAACATTCCTGGCTTTAGCATGATTTTTGTTAAACAAACTCTTTAATGAATCCTGCTCTGGGTTACGGTATGGTGTCATTAAATAGGGCTGCAGAGCATATCCTGCATCACCTGGGAATCAATAAGTAAAAATACATTAATATAATTGCTTAATAAATAGTAGCTAATACCTTACCCAATAACCAAGTATTTGTATTTCCACTTTGGTGTTCTCTGTCCAACATCAGCTTTAAACTAGACATACTCCAGACATTAGAGTCATGTGAAGAGCACGGATATTTTGCAAAAAAATGCCGTATTTTCATTGTATCATCACATACCTGAAATTTCTATTTCAGAACATCGACAAATGGGTGATTGATTTTTATAAAGTTATAATCATAGCATTTAAACTATAGAAACCTTTTGTATTGTAATACACGTGCGGCAGATGTTTTTTAGGTGAAACAATTTTGATATGCGTTCCATCTACACAACCAATTATGCCAGGGATTCCATTCCTTTCAAAAAAATACGTTTTTCCCGACGTTTTTCTGCTTCGGTATATGCAAATTTGATCCATTTTGGACAAATACATTCTTCCAGGGCGTTAAAATAAATTCACAATGTGGATTTTGCTAAGCGCAAGGAAACGTAATGCTGCGCACAATTTTATAATGTTAGGAACTGATGTGCATCTTATTGGTGTTTTTATCTTTGCTTATTTGTTTTAAAATTTCAAACAAAATATCAAAAACAAACATAATTTTCAAAACAAATGTTAAGAAACCGTATTTTGTTCACAACAGTCAATTTTAATTCACAATAAAGACAACCTTTATCGGAACAAATTTACTTTAGCCCAAACTCACTATTTTTCCATTCACTATTTTATGCTGATAATTAAGCAATTTTTTTAAAATCGTTGCTCTCAATTAGTTTAGAAGTTATTAAACATTAAAACTTAAAAAAATCCCCATACAAATCAACCATTTTTTGACATTTCACACATAGCTGAATGATAAATAAGAAGAACATTCCAATGCAGCATTGCCAGATAAAAAAATTCAAATTCCGAAAATGGAAAAAAAAAATTAATATACGAGTAGTAAAGTCGTCAGGCAGGCGCCTTATTCAACAGTTTTTCTTGTTAACGGTGGATGGCCCGCATCGCGGGAAAAGGGGATTTTAAATTTCTCAACCAACTTGTGACATTTGGAACTTAGGTGAGTGAGAAATAAAAAGAAGAACATTCCAATGCAGCATTCACTGAGAAGTATATAAAATAATACTTATTTCCAAAAAAAACGGAAAAATGTAAATAAAAAATAAATCAAAACGGCGGCAAACTATATGATGGGACACTGATCTATGAACCAATTGATGAATTAAGTTCTGATGATTCCAATGATTGATCAAATAATAATAATTTAATAATTAAAAACAATAAAATGTTTTTTCTTTAACACAGTTTTTTAAGTTATAATATTTTTATTTTGCATGATTTTTTTTTTCAAAATGGCAGTGCCGCGTTATCCACTGAGGTAAACAAAAAAAAAAACGAAATGTAAAAATACACATAATTTGTATGGAAATTTAACCCAAAATAAGAAAAATTGATTTAATCATAACTACTAAGGTAAATGTGAGCGACGATTTCTCAAAACGGATAAACGTTAAGCACGCGAAGACGAATCGTTTAAGCAAAAAAAAGTGAAAAAGTGAGTTTGTGCTAAAGTAAAAGTATGCCCCCTTATCAACTAAGTTACACAATGCAAAAGTATCAATTGATTGAAACTTTTAATAAACTATCAATAAGTTGCTGATTGACAACCGCAATAACGGTGATTGCGTGTAGTTTAACACTTCTTTTTGTTTTTCTGCCGTGGTGCAGGGAGCAATGCCATGTTGAAAAAAAACGTACTTAATAAAAATATATAAAAAAAAAGCTTTTAAGTATTTTTGATTTGAAAAACCGAAACATGAATATAAGAAAATTTTGCATTTACCCAAACTCGCACTCAAACCAAATCCTACCGTGAGCCCAAGCAGGGGGGTTGAAGGGGAGCAGCATGCCCCCCCCCCCCCCCCCCCCCCATAGGCATTGCACTTTTAAGTATTTTGGATATTTAGTTCCGAAACATAAATATATAGAGAAAATATAATCATTGTTAACAATTTGTTTTTATATTTTTTGGGAAATATGTTGTCTTATTTTTTATCTGGCAATGCTACATTTCAATGTTTTTCTTCTCATTTATTACTTAGCTATGTGTGTACTGTCAAAAGTTGGTTGATTTCCATAGGGATTTTCGGAATTTTTTATTGTTGAATAACTTTTTAAATAATTGAAACGCGACGATTAAAAAAAATGGCTAAATTTTTAGTTTAATTTAATGAGTGGAATAAAAAAAAGTGCAAAAAGTGAAAGGCAGCTAAAGTAAATTTGTTAATAAGTGAGTGGCAGCTAAAGTAAATATATGCCTGGATTTTTAATAGCGATAACGAAGACCACGGGCCAACAGTTACTCTATTCATAATTTTAATTAAGTAAAGTTTTTTTTGAACCCTAAAACTTCGTCGAACCGACGGCGGTCGTTCAGATTTCATGGGTTCTCCTTCTTACCTTGGTTTGATTTCCAAAGTTTTTAGTAGATAGAATTTAAAAGTAAATGTAAAAGTGTTCAAGAAATATGTGTCAATTGTTGTTTTGGAAATTTTTTTTTTTTAAAAATGATATAAATGTAAATCATTGCCCTGTGTATTTAAGAAAAATAAAAACTGCTAAAGAGTGAACTGATTCTTAGCAATCAAGTAATATAAAATGTGTGTATTTGACTATACTATACAACAATTTTAATTAATTACAATGTATGATGGATAGTGAAGATATTGATATTCTAGTATTAACTGAAACACATATAACTGACGCATTTGATCTAAAGGATGGTCGGCATAAATTTACTTTAGCTGCCATTCAATTTTTGCACTTTTTTTTAATCGATTCTTTTCCGCGTGCTGATCATTTATTCGTCTTTAAAAATTGTCGCTCACTTTTATTTTAAAAGTTATTGATAAAATAAAATTGCACTTTATTGGTTATAATTTCATACAAATTGTGTGTAGTTTGACACTTCTTTTTTTCTGTGGTGCACGCAGCACTGCCATGTTGAAAAAAAAACTTTTAAGCATTTTGGATTTAAAGTTCCGAAACATGAATATAAAGAAATTTTGCACTTACCCAAACTCGCACTCAAACCAAATCCTACATTGAGCCCAAGCAAGGGGGTTGCATACACATTGCACTGTTAAGTATTTTGGATTTTTAGTTTCGAAACATGAATATAAAGAAAAAATAATCATTGTTTACAATTTGTTTTTACATTTTTTGGGAAATATGTTTATTTATTGTCGAAATACCATTTAAATAATTGAGAGTGACGATTAAAGAAAATTGCTAAATTTTTAGTTTAATTTAATGAGTGGAATAAAGGTGATTTAAATGGTTACTATATGTCCCATTGCAAAAGTCAGTCAAGTCATACCGTGTTGTTTCATATGTCAAAAATATCCTTAAGTGCAGTCTCGTTAAAGAATTGTTTGTCAGTATGTGTTTACGATATTAAACAAAGATGACGTCACACCAAAATAACTAAAAGTGCGGAATGCAACCACTTTTAAAATATCCCATTCATGGGAAATTTGAAATTCCTTTTTTTTTTTTGTTAAATGTCAAAATGTTTGCGAAATACAATAAAATTCATTATTCAGTTTTGTAACGTTTAAAAGAGCGGTTTTGTTTTAATCCAGTAACTTGACAAATAAACGTTAATACGGAATTTTTCATTTGTTTAAGAACCGCAATTAAATTCTTTGTTCATAGCTGAACATTTGGTCCTCGAGCGGATAATAAAAGAAAAGTTTTTTTTCCAATCGACACTACACATCGCGCTGACACTAAAGTCAATAAAGTTCAAGCGTATAAATTGTTGTTTTTTTTTGTTTTGCGTTTTTGTCAAGTCAATTCAATGTGTGTGCAATTTTATGCAATTATTGCGCTGATTTGACCCTGGATTTGTGGAGTTTCTGGATTTTTCATCTGTGCTGTATCATCTGTTTGCTGTATCATCTGTTTGCTGCATCATCTGTTTGCTGTATCACCTGTTTGCTGTATCATCTGTTCGCTGTTTTTTGTGTTGTGTTCTGTGCTGTGCGCTGTACCTCCATCATCATCTGACGAAACAAAAGAACTGGACTAAGAGCTACAGAGACTTGCAAGTAAGTGCATTCACATCTTCTATTTTTTGTGTGTTTCTAAAAATAAAAGCAAATTTAAATTAAAATGAAACAAAATAAGCTTACACGAGCATTCACTCAATTGGAAAAAGATGTTTTAAACTTTGCAAAAAGAGGGTCAACTAGTCGTACTGCAAATTATTTGTCGGGTCGTTTGACGTTATTGGAGAAGTCGATGGAGTCAGCGAACAGTGTGTATGAGGGGTATATAGGTGCGCTGTCTGATAGTGAAGAGGACAAATATGCCGAAATAGAGGAGACTTTTGAGAAGTTTCGCGAATTATATTTCGATTATCACGGTAATATTTTGGATGCAATAGACAAGGCTAAGGTTGAAGAAACAAAGTCTGTAACAGCCGAAGCAGGTACAAAGGTCACTCAATCCTCTCACAAAGCAGATATTAGGTTAAAACACATTCCTGTCCCTGATTTTTCAGGAAATTACGAATCTTGGAGAGGTTTTCATGATTTATTTGTGTCCCTAATACATCACAATTCGTCTTTGTCGGAAATACAAAAGATGCATTATTTAAAAAGCAGTATCTCAGGTGAGGCAGAAAAGATATTATCGCATTTACCCATTTCAAACGGCAATTATGCAAAGGCATGGGCTATTTTACAAGATAGGTATGATCATCGGCATTTTCTGGTCAATACTCAACAGAAGTGCTTTTTTAACCAAACCACTTTGACCCAGGAACGATCTGAGGCCATAAAAAATTTACTAGATACGTCAACGGAAATAGTACATAGCCTTGCCAATTTGAAAGTACCGGTCGAACATTGGGATGTGATGATAATTTACATCCTACTGCAAAAACTACCTTCAAAAACGCAGCAGCTCTGGGAGGAGATACTGGGTTTCAAAGAAAACTCCAATGAACTACCGACATTTGTGGAATTTAAACAATTTATCGAAACGCGATTCCGTACTTTGGAGGCAGTGAGTTTCCCGCAGGAGAAGATGCCATCGGAGCTGGCCAAAAGGGGTCAGCAGCGAAATTCGTTTCACTCGCAAGCCAACACGTCAAATTATTCGTGTAAAGTCTGTAGCAAAGGTCAACATGCTATAAAAAAATGCAACAAATTTTTGAAAATGAGCATGTCCGATAAAATTCAAAGTGTTAACAAGTTAGGTTTGTGTACTAATTGTGTAGCCTATAGTCATTTATCTCAACAATGTCCAAGTGCACGTAGGTGCTTTTACTGCCAACAGCCACATCACTCACTTTTGCATAATAGCCCAAGTCCCACTCATTTACAGAATGCAATTTCGCATCATAACCCTGCCAACAACGCCTCTTCTACTCGCTATAACCCAAACTATTCTCACCCTCTCTCTTCTAATACAAACAACACAAATCAATTTTCGCTTTCATACCCAAGCAATACACATACTCAAAACTTTCAACCACCAAACCAGACACAAACATATATTACCTCCACATTTAACAGCGAAGCTCCAATCTTTCATCCACCCAACGAAGAACAACCCTCAACCAGGTCCGGCGTAGTGAATCATCATTCAATCCAAAACACCAAGACACAAGTTTTGCTAGCGACAGCCATTGTTAAGGTGAAGACAACATCGGGATACAGTTTACCACTCCGAGCATTACTGGATTCAGGATCCGAGGCTTCGTTCATCACGGAGTCTGCAGTTCAGTTGCTTCACCTGAAACCGAAATCAACTGATGTCGAAGTGTCCGGGTTAGGGTTAGTCAGCAGTGGCACTTGCAAAAAGGCTGTAAATATTACGATTGGTTCGTACTATACAGCTTTCGAAACAACCACACAGGCCTTAATATTTCAGTCACTGTCTGGCCATCTTCCGGCCCGAATCCTTTCCATTGGCGATTGGAAACACCTCACCGGCTTACAACTAGCAGACCCATCGTTTCACAAGCCAGCTAAAATCGATCTTCTGTTGGGTAGCGATATATTGGCCGACATAATGTTGCCAGAGTTGGTACGTCACCAGGATAAAGACATTCCCGTTGCGCAGAAGACTAAGTTGGGATGGATTCTGTTCGGCAGATCATCAATCGAACCTCAATCCGTCAGGACCTTCTTCCAAACATCAGACGTCGATGCACAGCTGAAAAGATTCTGGGAACTTGAAGAAACTCCGTTCGAGCCTTGTGAAACAACCGAAGACACCGCTTGTGAAGAACATTTTATCAAAAATGTTAGGCGTATGGCAGATGGACGCTACCAAGTAGCACTGCCCTTCAAGGAAAATCTTCACCCGGTAGTAGGTAGGTCACGTGAAGGGGCTCTTCAACGTTTCAGGTCATTGGAGAGGCGTCTTGAAGCGGATCAACAACTGCAGGACCAATACACTTCATGCATCGAAGATTATCTGCTCCAAGGTCACATGAGTGAAGTCGATGAAGAAGACGTATCCTGCATAATTCACTATTTTCTTCCACATCATGCCGTCTTAAAGGAAACCAGTTCTACAACAAAACTGAGGGTGGTGTTTGATGCTTCATATAGGACATCCGACGGATCTTCCTTAAATGATCACCTTATGACTGGCCCTTCTTTGCAACAATTTGTCACTGATGTTACGCTTCGTTGGAGGCTATACCGGTTTTCTTTTTCAGCGGGCATCGAAAAAATGTACCGGCAAATATGGGTAACGGAGTTGGACTCGAACTACCAACTCATCTTTTGGCGCAAACATCCATCGGATAAATTGAAGATTTTCAGGCTCAAAACGGTGACGTTCGGAACGGCTTCGGCTCCATACTTAGCTATTCGGACACTAATGGAAACAGCAAAAGCGGCAGAAACACAACATCCAAGAGCTGCAAAGATGATCCGTACGGAAATGTACGTCGACGACCTGTTTTCCGGTGCCGACACCATTGAAGAAGCTCCAAGCAAATGAATGGAGGTTAAGGGGGTCTTAGAAAGGGCAGGTTTTAACTTACGCTAATGGACGTCAAATGCGGAAGAGCTCCTCAAGGAAATTCCAGTCCAGGATCGAGAGACATCGGTTGCAGTGCCATCGGAAGGTTCAGACCGAATAAAAACCTTGGGAATTCATTGGCTGCCAAACACTGACAACTTTTGTTTTCGATTCACGCCCCTAGATAGACTCCAGCCAACAAAACGTTTCGTGTTGTCAACGATAGCGCGGCTGTTTGACCCCATGGGCTGATATCACCGTGTATCTTAAAAGCAAAACTCGTCATGCAGCTGCTTTGGCTTCGGAAATTCTCTTGGGACGAGGCAATCGAGAAAAAGGTGCTTGATGTATGGATCAGCCTGTATGACGATTTGCCAGCCATTAACAATATTCGGATTCCAAGGTCGGTTCAAACAGTCGGCACTAGAGGTCGTTTGGAATTACACGGCTTCAGCGACGCGTCAGAGAAAGCATACGGTGCAACGGTCTATCTTCGGGCAGAAGACAGCCAGGGTAGAGTGCATATGCATCTCTTGATGTCCAAGTCAAAGGTCGCACCTGTACAACCTATAAGTCTTCCTCGACTGGAACTCTGCGGAGCAGTTACGCTAGCTAAACTGCTACACTAGGTTTCGAGCACTCTTCAGCTAAAAGATAGCACGATGTATGCATGGACGGACTCTACCATCACACTGGCATGGATTCAGGCACCGGCTTCGCGTTGGGAAACATTCATCAGAAATCGCGTAGGGGAGTCCAACGACTGACGGACGCTCATATCTGGAAACATGTCCCAACACAACTCAACCATGCAGATATAGCATCCAGAGGTATGCTACCATCGAAGTTAGTTAGTGAGACACTGTGGTGGAACGGCCCCGAATCGCTGCGATCAACTTGGATCTTCGATTTGCCAGCGCAGCCAACAAGTCTTTCTACAGAGGAGGGCAAAAGAAAGGTTCAAGTTCATTTTTCGTCACTGGTAGAAAATGTACTCACCCAACTGCTTCAGCGATCGTCGAATTTGACTCGACTTATCCGAGTAGTAGCCAGGTGCAAGCAACGCAAGGACTAATCCATCTCAGCGTCACTTCGGATGTCTCTCACCCAGCGACCTGGACAACGCCACAAAATTAGTTGCGCACTCTGCCCAGCAGGAGATATTTGCCGCAGGTACAAAGTCCAAGGGTATGGGATCTTTAAACCCATTCGTAGACGGAGATGGAATTCTTCGTGTAGGCGGAAGGTTAAGCCATACAACATTCCGTACAACCAGCAGCACCCCATAATTTTGGTAGTGGAATAAAAAAAAGTGCAAAAAGTGAAAGGCAGCTAAAGTAAATTTGTTAATAAGTGAGTGGCAGCTAAAGTAAATATATGCCTGGATTTTTAATAGCGATAACGAAGACCACGGGCCAACAGTTACTCTATTCATAATTTTAATTAAGTAAAGTTTTTTTTGAACCCTAAAACTTCGTCGAACCGACGGCGGTCGTTCAGATTTCATGGGTTCTCCTTCTTACCTTGGTTTGATTTCCAAAGTTTTTAGTAGATAGAATTTAAAAGTAAATGTAAAAGTGTTCAAGAAATATGTGTCAATTGTTGTTTTGGAAATTTTTTTTTTTTTAAAAATGATATAAATGTAAATCATTGCCCTGTGTATTTAAGAAAAATAAAAACTGCTAAAGAGTGAACTGATTCTTAGCAATCAAGTAATATAAAATGTGTGTATTTGACTATACTATACAACAATTTTAATTAATTACAATGTATGATGGATAGTGAAGATATTGATATTCTAGTATTAACTGAAACACATATAACTGACGCATTTGATCTAAAGGATGGTCGGCATAAATTTACTTTAGCTGCCATTCAATTTTTGCACTTTTTTTTAATCGATTCTTTTCCGCGTGCTGATCATTTATTCGTTTTTAAAAATTGTCGCTCACTTTTATTTTAAAAGTTATTGATAAAATAAAATTGCACTTTATTGGTTATAATTTCATACAAATTGTGTGTAGTTTGACACTTCTTTTTTTCTGTGGTGCACGCAGCACTGCCATGTTGAAAAAAAAACTTTTAAGCATTTTGGATTTAAAGTTCCGAAACATGAATATAAAGAAATTTTGCACTTACCCAAACTCGCACTCAAACCAAATCCTACATTGAGCCCAAGCAAGGGGGTTGCATACACATTGCACTGTTAAGTATTTTGGATTTTTAGTTTCGAAACATGAATATAAAGAAAAAATAATCATTGTTTACAATTTGTTTTTACATTTTTTGGGAAATATGTTTATTTATTGTCGAAATACTTTTTAAATAATTGAGAGTGACGATTAAAGAAAATTGCTAAATTTTTAGTTTAATTTAATGAGTGGAATAAAGGTGATTTAAATGGTTACTATATGTCCCATTGCAAAAGTCAGTCAAGTCATACCGTGTTGTTTCATATGTCAAAAATATCCTTAAGTGCAGTCTCGTTAAAGAATTGTTTGTCAGTATGTGTTTACGATATTAAACAAAGATGACGTCACACCAAAATAACTAAAAGTGCGGAATGCAACCACTTTTAAAATATCCCATTCATGGGAAATTTGAAATTCCTTTTTTTTTTTTGTTAAATGTCAAAATGTTTGCGAAATACAATAAAATTCATTATTCAGTTTTGTAACGTTTAAAAGAGCGGTTTTGTTTTAATCCAGTAACTTGACAAATAAACGTTAATACGGAATTTTTCATTTGTTTAAGAACCGCAATTAAATTCTTTGTTCATAGCTGAACATTTGGTCCTCGAGCGGATAATAAAAGAAAAGTTTTTTTTCCAATCGACACTACACATCGCGCTGACACTAAAGTCAATAAAGTTCAAGCGTATAAATTGTTGTTTTTTTTTGTTTTGCGTTTTTGTCAAGTCAATTCAATGTGTGTGCAATTTTATGCAATTATTGCGCTGATTTGACCCTGGATTTGTGGAGTTTCTGGATTTTTCATCTGTGCTGTATCATCTGTTTGCTGTATCATCTGTTTGCTGCATCATCTGTTTGCTGTATCACCTGTTTGCTGTATCATCTGTTCGCTGTTTTTTGTGTTGTGTTCTGTGCTGTGCGCTGTACCTCCATCATCATCTGACGAAACAAAAGAACTGGACTAAGAGCTACAGAGACTTGCAAGTAAGTGCATTCACATCTTCTATTTTTTGTGTGTTTCTAAAAATAAAAGCAAATTTAAATTAAAATGAAACAAAATAAGCTTACACGAGCATTCACTCAATTGGAAAAAGATGTTTTAAACTTTGCAAAAAGAGGGTCAACTAGTCGTACTGCAAATTATTTGTCGGGTCGTTTGACGTTATTGGAGAAGTCGATGGAGTCAGCGAACAGTGTGTATGAGGGGTATATAGGTGCGCTGTCTGATAGTGAAGAGGACAAATATGCCGAAATAGAGGAGACTTTTGAGAAGTTTCGCGAATTATATTTCGATTATCACGGTAATATTTTGGATGCAATAGACAAGGCTAAGGTTGAAGAAACAAAGTCTGTAACAGCCGAAGCAGGTACAAAGGTCACTCAATCCTCTCACAAAGCAGATATTAGGTTAAAACACATTCCTGTCCCTGATTTTTCAGGAAATTACGAATCTTGGAGAGGTTTTCATGATTTATTTGTGTCCCTAATACATCACAATTCGTCTTTGTCGGAAATACAAAAGATGCATTATTTAAAAAGCAGTATCTCAGGTGAGGCAGAAAAGATATTATCGCATTTACCCATTTCAAACGGCAATTATGCAAAGGCATGGGCTATTTTACAAGATAGGTATGATCATCGGCGTTTTCTGGTCAATACTCAACAGAAGTGCTTTTTTAACCAAACCACTTTGACCCAGGAACGATCTGAGGCCATAAAAAATTTACTAGATACGTCAACGGAAATAGTACATAGCCTTGCCAATTTGAAAGTACCGGTCGAACATTGGGATGTGATGATAATTTACATCCTACTGCAAAAACTACCTTCAAAAACGCAGCAGCTCTGGGAGGAGATACTGGGTTTCAAAGAAAACTCCAATGAACTACCGACATTTGTGGAATTTAAACAATTTATCGAAACGCGATTCCGTACTTTGGAGGCAGTGAGTTTCCCGCAGGAGAAGATGCCATCGGAGCTGGCCAAAAGGGGTCAGCAGCGAAATTCGTTTCACTCGCAAGCCAACACGTCAAATTATTCGTGTAAAGTCTGTAGCAAAGGTCAACATGCTATAAAAAAATGCAACAAATTTTTGAAAATGAGCATGTCCGATAAAATTCAAAGTGTTAACAAGTTAGGTTTGTGTACTAATTGTGTAGCCTATAGTCATTTATCTCAACAATGTCCAAGTGCACGTAGGTGCTTTTACTGCCAACAGCCACATCACTCACTTTTGCATAATAGCCCAAGTCCCACTCATTTACAGAATGCAATTTCGCATCATAACCCTGCCAACAACGCCTCTTCTACTCGCTATAACCCAAACTATTCTCACCCTCTCTCTTCTAATACAAACAACACAAATCAATTTTCGCTTTCATACCCAAGCAATACACATACTCAAAACTTTCAACCACCAAACCAGACACAAACATATATTACCTCCACATTTAACAGCGAAGCTCCAATCTTTCATCCACCCAACGAAGAACAACCCTCAACCAGGTCCGGCGTAGTGAATCATCATTCAATCCAAAACACCAAGACACAAGTTTTGCTAGCGACAGCCATTGTTAAGGTGAAGACAACATCGGGATACAGTTTACCACTCCGAGCATTACTGGATTCAGGATCCGAGGCTTCGTTCATCACGGAGTCTGCAGTTCAGTTGCTTCACCTGAAACCGAAATCAACTGATGTCGAAGTGTCCGGGTTAGGGTTAGTCAGCAGTGGCACTTGCAAAAAGGCTGTAAATATTACGATTGGTTCGTACTATACAGCTTTCGAAACAACCACACAGGCCTTAATATTTCAGTCACTGTCTGGCCATCTTCCGGCCCGAATCCTTTCCATTGGCGATTGGAAACACCTCACCGGCTTACAACTAGCAGACCCATCGTTTCACAAGCCAGCTAAAATCGATCTTCTGTTGGGTAGCGATATATTGGCCGACATAATATTGCCAGAGTTGGTACGTCACCAGGATAAAGACATTCCCGTTGCGCAGAAGACTAAGTTGGGATGGATTCTGTTCGGCAGATCATCAATCGAACCTCAATCCGTCAGGACCTTCTTCCAAACATCAGACGTCGATGCACAGCTGAAAATATTCTGGGAACTTGAAGAAACTCCGTTCGAGCCTTGTGAAACAACCGAAGACACCGCTTGTGAAGAACATTTTATCAAAAATGTTAGGCGTATGGCAGATGGACGCTACCAAGTAGCACTGCCCTTCAAGGAAAATCTTCACCCGGTAGTAGGTAGGTCACGTGAAGGGGCTCTTCAACGTTTCAGGTCATTGGAGAGGCGTCTTGAAGCGGATCAACAACTGCAGGACCAATACACTTCATGCATCGAAGATTATCTGCTCCAAGGTCACATGAGTGAAGTCGATGAAGAAGACGTATCCTGCATAATTCACTATTTTCTTCCACATCATGCCGTCTTAAAGGAAACCAGTTCTACAACAAAACTGAGGGTGGTGTTTGATGCTTCATATAGGACATCCGACGGATCTTCCTTAAATGATCACCTTATGACTGGCCCTTCTTTGCAACAATTTGTCACTGATGTTACGCTTCGTTGGAGGCTATACCGGTTTTCTTTTTCAGCGGGCATCGAAAAAATGTACCGGCAAATATGGGTAACGGAGTTGGACTCGAACTACCAACTCATCTTTTGGCGCAAACATCCATCGGATAAATTGAAGATTTTCAGGCTCAAAACGGTGACGTTCGGAACGGCTTCGGCTCCATACTTAGCTATTCGGACACTAATGGAAACAGCAAAAGCGGCAGAAACACAACATCCAAGAGCTGCAAAGATGATCCGTACGGAAATGTACGTCGACGACCTGTTTTCCGGTGCCGACACCATTGAAGAAGCTCCAAGCAAATGAATGGAGGTTAAGGGGGTCTTAGAAAGGGCAGGTTTTAACTTACGCTAATGGACGTCAAATGCGGAAGAGCTCCTCAAGGAAATTCCAGTCCAGGATCGAGAGACATCGGTTGCAGTGCCATCGGAAGGTTCAGACCGAATAAAAACCTTGGGAATTCATTGGCTGCCAAACACTGACAACTTTTGTTTTCGATTCACGCCCCTAGATAGACTCCAGCCAACAAAACGTTTCGTGTTGTCAACGATAGCGCGGCTGTTTGACCCCATGGGCTGATATCACCGTGTATCTTAAAAGCAAAACTCGTCATGCAGCTGCTTTGGCTTCGGAAATTCTCTTGGGACGAGGCAATCGAGAAAAAGGTGCTTGATGTATGGATCAGCCTGTATGACGATTTGCCAGCCATTAACAATATTCGGATTCCAAGGCCGGTTCAAACAGTCGGCACTAGAGGTCGTTTGGAATTACACGGCTTCAGCGACGCGTCAGAGAAAGCATACGGTGCAACGGTCTATCTTCGGGCAGAAGACAGCCAGGGTAGAGTGCATATGCATCTCTTGATGTCCAAGTCAAAGGTCGCACCTGTACAACCTATAAGTCTTCCTCGACTGGAACTCTGCGGAGCAGTTACGCTAGCTAAACTGCTACACTAGGTTTCGAGCACTCTTCAGCTAAAAGATAGCACGATGTATGCATGGACGGACTCTACCATCACACTGGCATGGATTCAGGCACCGGCTTCGCGTTGGGAAACATTCATCAGAAATCGCGTAGGGGAGTCCAACGACTGACGGACGCTCATATCTGGAAACATGTCCCAACACAACTCAACCATGCAGATATAGCATCCAGAGGTATGCTACCATCGAAGTTAGTTAGTGAGACACTGTGGTGGAACGGCCCCGAATCGCTGCGATCAACTTGGATCTTCGATTTGCCAGCGCAGCCAACAAGTCTTTCTACAGAGGAGGGCAAAAGAAAGGTTCAAGTTCATTTTTCGTCACTGGTAGAAAATGTACTCACCCAACTGCTTCAGCGATCGTCGAATTTGACTCGACTTATCCGAGTAGTAGCCAGGTGCAAGCAACGCAAGGACTAATCCATCTCAGCGTCACTTCGGATGTCTCTCACCCAGCGACCTGGACAACGCCACAAAATTAGTTGCGCACTCTGCCCAGCAGGAGATATTTGCCGCAGGTACAAAGTCCAAGGGTATGGGATCTTTAAACCCATTCGTAGACGGAGATGGAATTCTTCGTGTAGGCGGAAGGTTAAGCCATACAACATTCCGTACAACCAGCAGCACCCCATAATTTTGGAACCCAGACACCACTTCGCAAACCTTATCATTCGTGATGCTCATGAAAGGTCATTGCACGGAGGAATCCAGCTAATGATGGTGCATATACGACGTAAGTATTGGATATTCCAAATCAAAAGAGCTGTAAAGAAACACATTAACAGTTGTACGACATGCTACAGGTTCCGAACTAAAACAGCACAACAATTAATGGGAGAATTACCTGCGCCACGAGTAACGGTATCAAGACCTTTTTCCCATACAGGTATTGATTACGCTGGACCAATCAATATCCGAGCATGGAAGGGTCGCGGTGCTAAATGTCACAAAGGATACTTGGCTATTTTCATCTGCTTGGCCACTAAGGCGATTCACTTGGAAGCAGTGAGCGACTTAACGACCCAAGCATTTTTAGCCGCTTTTAGAAGGTTTGCAGGAAGGAGGGGAGTCTGCGGTCAAATATATAGCGACTGCGGAACGAATTTTTTAGGAGCCGATGCAGAACTGCGTCGCCTAATGAAAAACGCTATTCATGACTAGAAGGAGGTTACGGAAGTCACAGCAGCACAAGGAACTAAGTGGAACTTCATTCCGCCGGCTTCTCCCCACTTCGGAGGATTATGGGAAGCAGAGTGAAGAGTGTAAAGTACCACTTAAAACGGATTGTGGGAAACGGGACACTTACCTTTGAGGAACTCGCCACGCTTTAAACACAGATCGAAGCGTGTTTAAATTCGAGGCCTCTGTGTCCTCTGTCTGAAAATCCCGACGATTTCCAACCGCTTACTCCAGCACACTTCCTAATAGGAGCGACTCTTTTCACCATTCCTGAGCCAGACATGTCAATAGGCAAACAAAACAACACAGACAGATGGAAGGCAGTTCAGGCGCACCTACAAACATTCTGGAAACAGTAGCAAGGAGAATATTCGACACGACTATAATAACAACGCCCAAAATGGTTGACCTCGCAAGCTCAGCTGAAAGTAGGAGACTTAGTGCTCTTGAAGGACGAACGACTTCCACGCGCAAAATGGAGTTTAGGACGCATACAAGAAACATTCCCTGGAAAAGACAATATTACACGCGTCGTAAAAATAAAAACACAACAAGGACTTTTGAAACGACCAATAACAAAACTTTGCCCTCTACCAACGAACATTGAACAAACACAACAATCTAAACTAACGTAAAACTTCAACAATACAACACTAATTAATACAACACAACACACAATAACAATAATAAAAAAATAGCACGATATTTATATTTATATCAATCGGTAAAAAACTCTTACACACCACTGTTATCATACCGATTGATTTTTACACACATTAACAACTGAATTCACTCAATCATCATGGACGTACACTCATACACACTTTAAGTCCACACACACAACACACACTCCTCAAATATACAGTCCACTTTTCTGAACACAAGTTGCAACTGCCTCAACATACCTAAGTAAAAGTTGCAAACACACACACACACATCTACCAACGAGGGACACGTAGAAAACAAACAAATTAAATTACAATTAAATATAAATCGACACATTAATAATATTCGTAAAATAATACTCACCATAATCATAACCCAACACAACACAAATTATTACTAACTAAATTATAATAATCAAAACAATTTAATTCACGCACCACATCTCACTGCAAGCACTTGCAATACAATATTATATCAACTGATGCATTTTGGATTTTTAGTTTCGAAGCATGAATATAAAGAAAAAATAATCATTGTTTACAATTTGTTTTTACATTTTTTGGGAAATATGTTGCATTTGGTAGTGCTACATTTTAATGTTTTTCTTCTCATTTATCACTCAGCTATGTGTGTACTGTCAAAAGTTGGTTGATTTCCATAGGGATTTTCGAAATTTTTATTGTCGAAATACTTTTTAAATAATTGAGAGTGACGATTAAAGAAAATTGCTAAATTTTTAGTTTAATTTAATGAGTGGAATAAAGGTGAAAGGCAGCTAGTAAATTTGTTCCTGATGTTCATTTAAATGGTTACTATATGTCCCATTGCAAAAGTCAGTCAAGTCATACCGTGTTGTTTCATATGTCAAAAATATCCTTAAGTGCAGTCTCGTTAAAGAATTGTTTGTGAGTATGCAATATTGGTTTTTAGTAAAAATAGTGCGATATGAAAACCGCCCTGTTATATATTTAAGTGCAATATAAATATCACACCTATCTTCTATAAGGGTATTTTGTGACGAAATGGACAATCTAATCGATTTTTTACTTCAGTGCAATAATTACTTTATAATATTGGGCGACTTCAATATAAATAGGTTTGATATCACAGATACATATAGACAAAGAATTTCAAATATGATTAACGACAACAGCATCATATCATATGTAGATAAATACAAAGCCAACAAGAATAACAGCAACATCTGTAACATTAGTTGACTATGCACTGACAAATTGCAAAGATATATTAGGTGCTAAAATAAATACCAATTTAAAAGTAAGTGATCATGAAACAATAGAAGTAATTATAAAAAGTCCGAAGTTGTGCAATAATACAAAACATATAAAATACTTTGTATAAATAATAGAAATTATTTTATAGCAAGTCTCTGTGATAGTTCTGTGTTTATGCTTTTTGTCGAAAATAAAATATATAACTTAAATAATTTTTCCAAACTGATATTAAGAGAGCAGTTAACATAACGTTTAAAGAAAAAATCATTGCATACAAAAATGCGGAATGGTTTAATCTTCAGTATTTCAAGTACTAAGGCGTGCAAAAAAAATGTTTACAAAAAAGCTAACCTTTCAAATGATATCGATGATTGGTGAGCATATCGTATTAATAGAAATCAATTTAAAAAATGTAATATTACAGCCAAATCAATATTTATAAGAAGAAAAATAAATTCATCAAGAAACCAAAAAGATATGTAAAACAAAAAAAAATATGTACCAAATCAAAGAACTATGTTATAAATAATTGGAAAAGTGAAATAAACAAAATGTGATAGTTGCAGTATTTATAGACCTAAAAAGAGCATTTGAAACTGTAAATCATGAAATTTTAATAAAAAAAAATAAAAAAGTATGATATAAAATCAACCGAACTGAATTGGTTCAAATCCTTTATAACGGGACGAACCCAAAAGACCTTAATAAATAATTCCGTATCACATGAAATTGAAATTAATGATGGAATACCACAGGTCTCCATTTTGGGAGTTTTATCAGTTCTTCTTTATGTACATGATATGGCAAAAGTGGTCAAATGTTCAAAATTAATGCTATTCGCTGATGATGGCCATCTTTATTGTACTGGAAGTGATATAAAAACATGTGTAAATAACATAAATAATGACCTTAAAAATAAAAATGTATGGTTAAAAATGAATAGGCTTTTGTTAAATGTGAGTAAAACTAAATGTATTATTTTCAACGTACCCAATAATGTCCGAGTAATTACAAACTTAAAAATAGGCACAGAAGAAATAGAAATTGTTTAACAAATAAAATACCACGGGTTCATTATAGACGAAAAATTTAATTTGAATGATCATACCAATTATATTTGTAAAAAAATGTCCAAGAAACTTGGGGTAATATGTCTTTGATTTCAGCTAAAAATGTTTATGATGTGTTTATTAGGCCTCATTTTGATTATTGTGCAAGTTTTATGTATTTATGTTCGGAAAATCAAAAACAAAGACTGCAATTATTACAAAATAATGCGAATTATAATTAAGTGCAATAGATATACATCAATAAATTATATGTTAAGTACTTTAAGGTGAATAAACGTAAACAAAAGAAAGCATATTATGGCAATGTTATTTATACATAAATTAAAAAACAACATGCTTCCAAGTTATTTATTATCTGATAATATAACTGATCATAGTAGTACAAATTATTTACTAAGAAATGCTGCAGATTTCAACATACGAAAAATGAAAATAACCAGAGGACAACATACTATATCGTAGATGGGACTACAAGAATTAAATAATCTACCTCATGACATTAAAAACTTAACAAATATGAACGAATTTAAAAAAAAGTTACTGAACACATTAAATAAAATGTATATTAGCTAATTTTATAAATGTAAAAAATGTAAATATAATATAGATTAATGTTTAGAATATACGAAATTAAAAATTTACAACATATGTAAATAAACCTCAATGGCTTGAACAAGCCAAATAAACAAATCAATCAATCAATCAAAAGATAGTCCGTATGACCATTTTGAATAGTGCCGTCGTCGATTCGACGAAGCATGCCCTAAACGTATAAAAAAATAAGCATGTATAGTGCGTATAGTGCGTACCAAAACAGTTGGCCAACGGTCGATTGCGCAGAGAGAGGATTTAAGAGAACAAAAATGACGCGAAAGAGATTTAATCACTAAGCGTTTTTGCCTGTAATTTACAATGCGTAACCCAACTTTACAGTGCTTAGAACTAAAATGCTGTTGAATATCTAAATAAACTTAATTTTTTATTATGAGGTCGACTTTTATACATTTCTACCTGGAAGTCCGATTGTATTTGAAAGGGTTCCCAACCCTTTTTATGGTTGAACATTTCGTGGTTTAGCGCTAGGTACCTGTATGGGTGGTGTGCTTGGTTAGCATTAATTTTATGATGTTTGATTTTACCTGTTTGACTTAAGTTTAAAAGTTTTACGACATGATTAGTGTTTGCATTTGGTTACAGAAAATCGTGCCTATTGTTATTGGGTATAAAATCGTTTACGTTTCCTAAAAATTCCCAAATTGTAATTTTTTTTATTAAATTTACCTACCTCGCCCAAATTCAATGATATAAACAAAAAAAATTTGGTGTGACACTGCAATTTACTTTACTTTGCGTGCCAATATCAGTACCTACATGATCAATATGCACGACACAATTAATAATGATCAACGAAAGCATAATGAGCAAATAGGGTTTAAATCTAAAACCGTACACCTTCATACAGACACAGTCACACAATCAATTCATGTGCAATGTTTTGCTTAATCTATCCGACCGTGATCACATCATACTCCTACAAAGAACCGACAAGACAAAAAACGAAACACTATATTTTCCTCCAAGTTAAGTGGACATATAATGGTCTTTATTTTTCCTCCGCTCCTAATTTCAGTATAACAGAAGGAAAATGAAGAAACCACCCTCAGTGAGATCGCGATAGCGATCTTGAACACAAGGCAGGGTATACGTCGTTTTCCACCCATTTGCGTCTCTTTATGCTTGTTTTTGCAATTTTAAGAGATTGTAAAACACATTTTAAGAGACCTGCTCAGTAGAATGGCCAACTGTTTTGGTATAGTGCGTACCAAAACAGTTGGCCATACTGCGCAGGTCTCTTAAAATGTGTTTTACAATCTTTTAAAGAGACGAAATTGGGCGGAGTTATAATAAAAAACGACGTATACCCTGCCTTGTGTTCAAGATCGCTGTCGCGATCTCACTGAGGGTGGTTTCTTAATTTTCCTTCGTTTATACTGAAATTAGGAGCGGAGGAAAAATATAGACCATTATATGTCAACTTTACTTGGAGGAAAATATATTGTTTCGTTTTTTGTCTTGTCGGTTCTTTGTAGGAGTATGATGTGATCACGGTCAGATAGATCAAGCAAAACATTGCACATGAATTGATTGTGTGACTGTGTCTGTATGAAGGGTACGGTTTTAGATTTTTTGCTCATTATGCTTTCGTTGATCATTATTAATTGTGTCGTGCATATTGATCATGTAGGTACTGATATTGGCACGCAAAGTAAAGTAAATTGCAGTGTCACACCATAAACCATAAAAAGGGTTGGGAACCCTTTCAAATACAATCGGACTTCTAGGTAGAAATGTATAAAAGTCGACCTCATAATAAAAAATTAAGTTTATTTAGATATTCAACAGCATTTTAGTTCTAAGCACTGTAAAGTTGGGTTACGCATTGTAAATTACAGGCAAAAACGCTTAGTGATTAAATCTCTTTCGCGTCATTTTTGTTCTCTTAAATCCTCTCTCTGCGCAATCGACCGTTGGCCAACTGTTTTGGTACGCACTATAACGTCAGATTCGCTGTCTCGTAGGAGGATTGCTAATCAAACGACAAGCTAATCATCCCAGAATGTCGATATTGAAATAGCAAGTGTCTTTAATAACGCTATTAAATATCAAATGAGAGATGGTCGTACAACTAAGAATTTGTTGTTGCCATCCCAAACATTGAATTTGAGGGAGTTTCAAAAGCTAAATGCCAGCTAAAAAAGTTATTGATCGAAGATTATGTTGATTCTACTCCGCAGATTTTAATTGGTGTACCGCACACATATTTGATTAGGCCAACTCAGATTTTAAATATCGACAAAGGGTTTGCAATGCACAACACAAAGCTTGGATGGACTTTGTTTGGGTCAAACGAAGATAGCAGTTCAGATGCTGTCGTTAGTTATATTGATCATGTAGAAAGCAAGCCTGATGATTTGCATAGGCAAGTTGCAGAATATTTTGCTATTGAAAATTTTGAGGAAAATTCTCCTAAACTACTTATTTCTGAACATGATAAAAGGGCGGAGATTATATTAAAAGAAACCACAAAAAGGTAAATGGTTAATATGAAACTGGACTTCTATGAAACACTGACATTGTTGAATTAAACGAAAGTTACTCCATGGCTGCAAGGCGACTTAGAACACTAGAAGATAAAATGCTAAGAAATTCCGAATTTGCCCAGTGGTACGAATCAAAGTTAAAGAGTACACAGAAAAAGGTTATGCAAGAAAGTTGTTGCCAGAAGAAATTGAATCTACAAATCTTGGTACCTTCCTCATTTTGCGGTCTGGAATTTAAAGTACCTATATGTTATCAGTTGCATTTTACAAACTCTAAGGCGGGCGTTCAACTTCACATATTTGTCGACGCAAGCGAACTAGCATTTTCCACAGTCGGTTATTGGCGAATCACCTACAAAAATGACGTGAGTGTTAGATACATACTGTGGAAGACTACGTGTAGTCCGTTAAAAGGTCTTTCTATTCCAAGATTTGAATTACAAGCAGCCGTGCTGGATGTAAGACTAAAAGAAGCTATTGTGGATAGTCATGAAGTCAAGCCGAGTCAAATTATATTGTGTTCGGATTCCAAAACAGTTATTCAATGGATTAGATCTGATAGTCGTTGTTACAAACAATTTGTGGCTCACCGGATTGCCGAAATACTTGACGGATCCGCAGTCAACAATTGGTCGATATGGATTACTAGTCCATCGTTTCTGAAGGATCCCGAGAAGAATTGGCCAAAATTACCAGATGACATAAAGGCTCATGAGGAAAAAAGTGAAAGGCGTAAGCATTTTATTTTTTCAGGTGAGCTGAAATCATCACTAATTTGTTTTGAAGATTACTCCAGTTACTAAAGACTGCTGAAAGTTTTGTGTTGGATCCAAAGAGCGGTTGAAAAATTCAAGGAGTTACGGATCATGAGAAATTCATCTGAAAGAGCATCAATAATCACACCACTCTCAGTTAAGAAAATATGACAAGCAGAAGTGTTATTGCGCCTTTTAGTCCAGAAAGATCCCTATCCAGATGAGATGCATATTCTCTTATTAAAAAAGTCAGTTCCAAAAACAAGCGTTCTCTCTTTAAATTAACGCCAATGCTTGATGAAGACAACCTTTTACTTTTAGGTGGTCGCATAGACAACGCCATATAATACAAAAAGGCCAATAATTCTGCCAAAACATCATATATTTTCAAGATCATTAGTTCAGTACTAGCATGATATGTACCGACATCAAAATCAAGATGCCATTATTTCGGCAATTCTCGCTTATTTTTAAATTCCTAGCATTTGCCGTCTAGTTAGAAGTGTAAAATTATCTTGCCAGCTTTGTTAGAATCTGTAAGCAGCGTCAGACCCACCACAAATGGGCCAATTGCCTAGAGATGGACAAGCGCCACACGTTCGTCCATTCCCGTGTAAGTATGTGGACTATATTGGGCCTTTCCAGATAACCATTGGACGACGTCGTAAAAAAAAGATGGATCGCAATATTTACCTGTCTATCTGTGCGAGCAAATCACCTAAGTTGGTAAAGATTTATCAAGTGACGCAGCTATTTTATGCTTGAGAAACTTTGTGAACCGGCTAGAAACTGCAGTGCGTTTGAGGAGCAATTGTGCACAAATTTTATTGGGGCCAGCAATGAAGAGTGGATATTTGCCGGGAACTGCCTAGAGAAGGAATGTTCGCGTCGTACGCGAAATCCGTCCGCTGGGGGAGTATGGGATAGGCTTGTAAGATGTGTTAAGAACGTGTTAAGTTTTTCGCTAATAGGGACACTCCAAAGCCTACTGATTGAGCAGCTAATGATGGTGCATATACGACGTAAGTATTGGATATTCCAAATCAAAAGAGCTGTAAAGAAACACATTAACAGTTGTACGACATGCTACAGGTTCCGAACTAAAACAGCACAACAATTAATGGGAGAATTACCTGCGCCACGAGTAACGGTATCAAGACCTTTTTCCCATACAGGTATTGATTACGCTGGACCAATCAATATCCGAGCATGGAAGGGTCGCGGTGCTAAATGTCACAAAGGATACTTGGCTATTTTCATCTGCTTGGCCACTAAGGCGATTCACTTGGAAGCAGTGAGCGACTTAACGACCCAAGCATTTTTAGCCGCTTTTAGAAGGTTTGCAGGAAGGAGGGGAGTCTGCGGTCAAATATATAGCGACTGCGGAACGAATTTTTTAGGAGCCGATGCAGAACTGCGTCGCCTAATGAAAAACGCTATTCATGACTAGAAGGAGGTTACGGAAGTCACAGCAGCACAAGGAACTAAGTGGAACTTCATTCCGCCGGCTTCTCCCCACTTCGGAGGATTATGGGAAGCAGAGTGAAGAGTGTAAAGTACCACTTAAAACGGATTGTGGGAAACGGGACACTTACCTTTGAGGAACTCGCCACGCTTTAAACACAGATCGAAGCGTGTTTAAATGCGAGGCCTCTGTGTCCTCTGTCTGAAAATCCCGACGATTTCCAACCGCTTACTCCAGCACACTTCCTAATAGGAGCGACTCTTTTCACCATTCCTGAGCCAGACATGTCAATAGGCAAACAAAACAACACAGACAGATGGAAGGCAGTTCAGGCGCACCTACAAACATTCTGGAAACAGTAGCAAGGAGAATATTCGACACGACTATAACAACAACGCCCAAAATGGTTGACCTCGCAAGCTCAGCTGAAAGTATCAGACTTAGTGCTGTTGAAGGACGAACGACTTCCACCCGCAAAATGGAGTTTAGGACGCATACAAGAAACATTCCCTGGAAAAGACAATATTACACGCGTCGTAAAAATAAAAACACAACAAGGACTTTTGAAAGGACCAATAACAAAACTTTGCCCTCTACCAACGAACATTGAACAAACACAACAATCTAAACTAACGTAAAACTTCAACAATACAACACTAATTAATACAACACAACACACAATAACAATAATAAAAAAATAGCACGATATTTATATTTATATCAATCGGTAAAAAACTCTTACACACCACTGTTATCATACCGATTGATTTTTACACACATTAACAACTGAATTCACTCAATCATCATGGACGTACACTCATACACACTTTAAGTCCACACACACAACACACACTCCTCAAATATACAGTCCACTTTACTGAACACAAGTTGCAACTGCCTCAACATACCTAAGTAAAAGTTGCAAACACACACACACACATCTACCAACGAGGGACACGTAGAAAAAAAACAAATTAAATTACAATTAAATATAAATCGACACATTAATAATATTCGTAAAATAATACTCACCATAATCATAACCCAACACAACACAAATTATTACTAACTAAATTATAATAATCAAAACAATTTAATTCACGCACCACATCTCACTGCAAGCACTTGCAATACAATATTATATCAACTGATGCATTTTGGATTTTTAGTTTCGAAGCATGAATATAAAGAAAAAATAATCATTGTTTACAATTTGTTTTTACATTTTTTGGGAAATATGTTGCATTTGGTAGTGCTACATTTTAATGTTTTTCTTCTCATTTATCACTCAGCTATGTGTGTACTGTCAAAAGTTGGTTGATTTCCATAGGGATTTTCGAAATTTTTTATTGTCGAAATACTTTTTAAATAATTGAGAGTGACGATTAAAGAAAATTGCTAAATTTTTAGTTTAATTTAATGAGTGGAATAAAGGTGAAAGGCAGCTAGTAAATTTGTTCCTGATGTTCATTTAAATGGTTACTATATGTCCCATTGCAAAAGTCAGTCAAGTCATACCGTGTTGTTTCATATGTCAAAAATATCCTTAAGTGCAGTCTCGTTAAAGAATTGTTTGTGAGTATGCAATATTGGTTTTTAGTAAAAATAGTGCGATATGAAAACCGCCCTGTTATATATTTAAGTGCAATATAAATATCACACCTATCTTCTATAAGGGTGTTTTGTGACGAAATGGACAATCTAATCGATTTTTTACTTCAGTGCAATAATTACTTTATAATATTGGGCGACTTCAATATAAATAGGTTTGATATCACAGATACATATAGACAAAGAATTTCAAATATGATTAACGACAACAGCATCATATCATATGTAGATAAATACAAAGCCAACAAGAATAACAGCAACATCTGTAACATTAGTTGACTATGCACTGACAAATTGCAAAGATATATTAGGTGCTAAAATAAATACCAATTTAAAAGTAAGTGATCATAAAACAATAGAAGTAATTATAAAAAGTCCGAAGTTGTGCAATAATACAAAACATATAAAATACTTTGTATAAATAATAGAAATTATTTTATAGCAAGTCTCTGTGATAGTTCTGTGTTTATGCTTTTTGTCGAAAATAAAATATATAACTTAAATAATTTTTCCAAACTGATATTAAGAGAGCAGTTAACATAACGTTTAAAGAAAAAATCATTGCATACAAAAATGCGGAATGGTTTAATCTTCAGTATTTCAAGTACTAAGGCGTGCAAAAAAAATGTTTACAAAAAAGCTAACCTTTCAAATGATATCGATGATTGGTGAGCATATCGTATTAATAGAAATCAATTTAAAAAATGTAATATTACAGCCAAATCAATATTTATAAGAAGAAAAATAAATTCATCAAGAAACCAAAAAGATATGTAAAACAAATTAAAAAATATGTACCAAATCAAAGAACTATGTTATAAATAATTGGAAAAGTGAAATAAACAAAATGTGATAGTTGCAGTATTTATAGACCTAAAAAGAGCATTTGAAACTGTAAATCATGAAATTTTAATAAAAAAAAATAAAAAAGTATGATATAAAATCAACCGAACTGAATTGGTTCAAATCCTTTATAACGGGACGAACCCAAAAGACCTTAATAAATAATTCCGTATCACATGAAATTGAAATTAATGATGGAATACCACAGGTCTCCATTTTGGGAGTTTTATCAGTTCTTCTTTATGTACATGATATGGCAAAAGTGGTCAAATGTTCAAAATTAATGCTATTCGCTGATGATGGCCATCTTTATTGTACTGGAAGTGATATAAAAACATGTGTAAATAACATAAATAATGACATTAAAAATAAAAATGTATGGTTAAAAATGAATAGGCTTTTGTTAAATGTGAGTAAAACTAAATGTATTATTTTCAACGTACCCAATAATGTCCGAGTAATTACAAACTTAAAAATAGGCACAGAAGAAATAGAAATTGTTTAACAAATAAAATACCACGGGTTCATTATAGACGAAAAATTTAATTTGAATGATCATACATATTATATATTTGTAAAAAAATGTCCAAGAAACTTGGGGTAATATGTCTTTGATTTCAGCTAAAAATGTTTATGATGTGTTTATTAGGCCTCATTTTGATTATTGTGCAAGTTTTATGTATTTATGTTCGGAAAATCAAAAACAAAGACTGCAATTATTACAAAATAATGCGAATTATAATTAAGTGCAATAGATATACATCAATAAATTATATGTTAAGTACTTTAAGGTGAATAAACGTAAACAAAAGAAAGCATATTATGGCAATGTTATTTATACATAAATTAAAAAACAACATGCTTCCAAGTTATTTATTATCTGATAATATAACTGATCATAGTAGTACAAATTATTTACTAAGAAATGCTGCAGATTTCAACATACGAAAAATGAAAATAACCAGAGGACAACATACTATATCGTAGATGGGACTACAAGAATTAAATAATCTACCTCATGACATTAAAAACTTAACAAATATGAACGAATTTAAAAAAAAGTTACTGAACACATTAAATAAAATGTATATTAGCTAATTTTATAAATGTAAAAAATGTAAATATAATATAGATTAATGTTTAGAATATACGAAATTAAAAATTTACAACATATGTAAATAAACCTCAATGGCTTGAACAAGCCAAATAAACAAATCAATCAAAAGATAGTCCGTATGACCATTTTGAATAGTGCCGTCGTCGATTCGACGAAGCATGCCCTAAACGTATAAAAAAATAAGCATGTATAGTGCGTATAGTGCGTACCAAAACAGTTGGCCAACGGTCGATTGCGCAGAGAGAGGATTTAAGAGAACAAAAATGACGCGAAAGAGATTTAATCACTAAGCGTTTTTGCCTGTAATTTACAATGCGTAACCCAACTTTACAGTGCTTAGAACTAAAATGCTGTTGAATATCTAAATAAACTTAATTTTTTATTATGAGGTCGACTTTTATACATTTCTACCTGGAAGTCCGATTGTATTTGAAAGGGTTCCCAACCCTTTTTATGGTTGAACATTTCGTGGTTTAGCGCTAGGTACCTGTATGGGTGGTGTGCTTGGTTAGCATTAATTTTATGATGTTTGATTTTACCTGTTTGACTTAAGTTTAAAAGTTTTACGACATGATTAGTGTTTGCATTTGGTTACAGAAAATCGTGCCTATTGTTATTGGGTATAAAATCGTTTACGTTTCCTAAAAATTCCCAAATTGTAATTTTTTTTATTAAATTTACCTACCTCGCCCAAATTCAATGATATAAACAAAAAAAATTTGGTGTGACACTGCAATTTACTTTACTTTGCGTGCCAATATCAGTACCTACATGATCAATATGCACGACACAATTAATAATGATCAACGAAAGCATAATGAGCAAATAGGGTTTAAATCTAAAACCGTACACCTTCATACAGACACAGTCAAACAATCAATTCATGTGCAATGTTTTGCTTAATCTATCCGACCGTGATCACATCATACTCCTACAAAGAACCGACAAGACAAAAAACGAAACAATATATTTTCCTCCAAGTAAAGTGGACATATAATGGTCTTTATTTTTCTTCCGCTCCTAATTTCAGTATAACAGAAGGAAAATGAAGAAACCACCCTCAGTGAGATCGCGATAGCGATCTTGAACACAAGGCAGGGTATACGTCGTTTTCCACCCATTTGCGTCTCTTTATGCTTGTTTTTGCAATTTTAAGAGATTGTAAAACACATTTTAAGAGACCTGCTCAGTAGAATGGCCAACTGTTTTGGTATAGTGCGTACCAAAACAGTTGGCCATACTGCGCAGGTCTCTTAAAATGTGTTTTACAATCTTTTAAAGAGACGAAATTGGGCGGAGTTATAATAAAAAACGACGTATACCCTGCCTTGTGTTCAAGATCGCTGTCGCGATCTCACTGAGGGTGGTTTCTTAATTTTCCTTCGTTTATACTGAAATTAGGAGCGGAGGAAAAATATAGACCATTATATGTCAACTTTACTTGGAGGAAAATATATTGTTTCGTTTTTTGTCTTGTCGGTTCTTTGTAGGAGTATGATGTGATCACGGTCAGATAGATCAAGCAAAACATTGCACATGAATTGATTGTGTGACTGTGTCTGTATGAAGGTGTACGGTTTTAGATTTTTTGCTCATTATGCTTTCGTTGATCATTATTAATTGTGTCGTGCATATTGATCATGTAGGTACTGATATTGGCACGCAAAGTAAAGTAAATTGCAGTGTCACACCATAAACCATAAAAAGGGTTGGGAACCCTTTCAAATACAATCGGACTTCTAGGTAGAAATGTATAAAAGTCGACCTCATAATAAAAAATTAAGTTTATTTAGATATTCAACAGCATTTTAGTTCTAAGCACTGTAAAGTTGGGTTACGCATTGTAAATTACAGGCAAAAACGCTTAGTGATTAAATCTCTTTCGCGTCATTTTTGTTCTCTTAAATCCTCTCTCTGCGCAATCGACCGTTGGCCAACTGTTTTGGTACGCACTATACGTCAGATTCGCTGTCTCGTAGGAGGATTGCTAATCAAACGACAAGCTAATCATCCCAGAATGTCGATATTGAAATAGCAAGTGTCTTTAATAACGCTATTAAATATCAAATGAGAGATGTTCGTACAACTAAGAATTTGTTGTTGCCATCCCAAACATTGAATTTGAGGGAGTTTCAAAAGCTAAATGCCAGCTAAAAAAGGTATTGATCGAAGATTATGTTGATTCTACTCCGCAGATTTTAATTGGTGTACCGCACACATATTTGATTAGGCCAACTCAGATTTTAAATATCGACAAAGGGTTTGCAATGCACAACACAAAGCTTGGATGGACTTTGTTTGGGTCAAACGAAGATAGCAGTTCAGATGCTGTCGTTAGTTATATTGATCATGTAGAAAGCAAGCCTGATGATTTGCATAGGCAAGTTGCAGAATATTTTGCTATTGAAAATTTTGAGGAAAATTCTCCTAAACTACTTATTTCTGAACATGATAAAAGGGCGGAGATTATATTAAAAGAAACCACAAAAAGGTAAATGGTTAATATGAAACTGGACTTCTATGAAACACTGACATTGTTGAATTAAACGAAAGTTACTCCATGGCTGCAAGGCGACTTAGAACACTAGAAGATAAAATGCTAAGAAATTCCGAATTTGCCCAGTGGTACGAATCAAAGTTAAAGAGTACACAGAAAAAGGTTATGCAAGAAAGTTGTTGCCAGAAGAAATTGAATCTACAAATCTTGGTACTTTCCTCATTTTGCGGTCTGGAATTTAAAGTACCTATATGTTATCAGTTGCATTTTACAAACTCTAAGGCGGGCGTTCAACTTCACATATTTGTCGACGCAAGCGAACTAGCATTTTCCACAGTCGGTTATTGGCGAATCACCTACAAAAATGACGTGAGTGTTAGATACATACTGGGGAAGACTACGTGTAGCCCGTTAAAAGGTCTTTCTATTCCAAGATTTGAATTACAAGCAGCCGTGCTGGATGTAAGACTAAAAGGAGCTATTGTGGATAGTCATGAAGTCAAGCCGAGTCAAATAATATTGTGTTCGGATTCCAAAACAGTTATTCAATGGATTAGATCTGATAGTCGTTGTTACAAACAATTTGTGGCTCACCGGATTGCCGAAATACTTGACGGATCCGCAGTCAACAATTGGTCGATATGGATTACTAGTCCATCGTTTCTGAAGGATCCCGAGAAGAATTGGCCAAAATTACCAGATGACATAAAGGCTCATGAGGAAAAAAGTGAAAGGCGTAAGCATTTTATTTTTTCAGGTGAGCTGAAATCATCACTAATTTGTTTTGAAGATTACTCCAGTTACTAAAGACTGCTGAAAGTTTTGTGTTGGATCCAAAGAGCGGTTGAAAAATTCAAGGAGTTACGGATCATGAGAAATTCATCTGAAAGAGCATCAATAATCACACCACTCTCAGTTAAGAAAATATGACAAGCAGAAGTGTTATTGCGCCTTTTAATCCAGAAAGATCCCTATCCAGATGAGATGCATATTCTCTTATTAAAAAAGTCAGTTCCAAAAACAAGCGTTCTCTTTAAATTAACGCCAATGCTTGATGAAGACAACCTTTTACTTTTAGGTGGTCGCATAGACAATGCCATATAATACAAAAAGGCCAATAATTCTGCCAAAACATCATATATTTTCAAGATCATTAGTTCAGTACTAGCATGATATGCACCGACATCAAAATCAAGATGCCATTATTTCGGCAATTCTCGCTTATTTTTAAATTCCTAGCATTTGCCGTCTAGTTAGAAGTGTAAAATTATCTTGCCAGCTTTGTTAGAATCTGTAAGCAGCGTCAGACCCACCACAAATGGGCCAATTGCCTAGAGATGGACAAGCGCCACACGTTCGTCCATTCCCGTGTAAGTATGTGGACTATATTGGGCCTTTCCAGATAACCATTGGACGACGTCGTAAAAAAAAGATGGATCGCAATATTTACCTGTCTATCTGTGCGAGCAAATCACCTAAGTTGGTAAAGATTTATCAAGTGACGCAGCTATTTTATGCTTGAGAAACTTTGTGAACCGGCTAGAAACTGCAGTGCGTTTGAGGAGCAATTGTGCACAAATTTTATTGGGGCCAGCAATGAAGAGTGGATATTTGCCGGGAACTGCCTAGAGAAGGAATGTTCGCGTCGTACGCGAAATCCGTCCGCTGGGGGAGTATGGGATAGGCTTGTAAGATGTGTTAAGAACGTGTTAAGTTTTTCGCTAAAAGGAAAGGCGCCGCAAATAGGGACACTCCAAAGCCTACTGATTGAGACTGAGAATTTGATCAATTCGCGACCTCTTACTCATTTACCTCTTGAAAGCAGTGATGCAGAGAAACTAACACCGAACCATTTTTTACAGGGTTGTCCAAACTGCATTCAAACGCCAGCAGTTGATGAAAAGAAGTGTCTACGAAAGCAATAACATATCCTACAACAGTTGAAGCAAACTTTTTGGAGAAGATGGATTTTAGAATATCTTCCAACGCTAACGCGACGTACAAAGTGGTATCAACGGGTACAGCCGATACAGGTAGGAGACTTCGTAATAACATGCAAAGATAATGAAAGTCGTGGTGAGTGGAAGCGTGGCACTCACCCTGCCCCTGATGCTCAAGTACGATCTGCACTAGTTCAAACTACATCAGGCACTCTTAAGAGACCAGCGTCCAAGTTAGCTAAGCTTGATATTTTGGGTTTATCTCAGGTATCGATTCACGGGGATCGAGATGTTACCATTTAAATCATATTTATTAACTTAACATATTGTATTCATATTCAATATTAGTATCCTAAATGAATAAGCAATTGACAATAAACATAAATCTATTACTTTATTTGTAAATATAAATTCGAAATGTAAACGCATATTAAATGAGAAACTGAACGCACTTTTATGTCAAAATGACATATTTTCAAAAACCTTTCTCATTTGATGGAGCGTTTTCAAAAAAAAAACGGGGCAAATTGGTAAGAATTCGTAATTCAATTATTTTACTATATTTTTTAGAATATTAAACTCTCTCGCTCTCATTAAAAAATTATTAAATTGCAAACGTGTTTTAATATTCCCGAACGAGGACATCCATCAAAAATATTGCTCCTAATTCTTGACGAAACAAATTTATTGCTTCGTCTCCAAAGAAATAAGCCCTTGGATAATGCGAAAAGGAAAGCTATACGACTACCTAATGCCTATCGTAAGAAATTACTAGTACCGTAAGACCTAGAGGGATACTCGTTTTATGCAATGGAATTTCAACGATATTCGTATTAGAAAATATGGCCTCAGCTGTTCGATTATCGTATATATCAACGCTCTTGAAGTATTAATGAGTTCGGATTTTGCGTGTTCGAACATTATTATATAACTAGAATCGAAATGCATGCGCAACCATTTTTTCGGCTACAGAGCAAGCGTGGCTAAAAAAATATGCTTTCAATATTTTAGGTTTTTGTGCGAAATATTTTACTTATTGTATTTAAAGGATAAACGAATCTGAATATCTGTTAGTTTGGCTGATATCAAACTTCGGCCTTCGTGTTGACTTCATAATTTCTGCGTAGTGACGGTGTTCAAAAACACAAGGAAAAGAACTTCGACGGTACATGCGCAGATAATAAACATAATAAGCAATAAAAATATAAGTGTTAGAACCTAATACACATTTAAAAAAAATGTAACAGAAATTTTTAATATATAAACATTTAGCACATATATTTGCAACTGCCTCTGAATAATGAAAAGTTTTGTTAATATTGTTATAATTTCTGATTGTAGTGTACGAACCTACACTGATGTGTGAAAATCGAACAGATCTATTTAGTTTCGATTGGAATGAATGAATGGCCACTGGAATATATCTGTCAAAACCACTTCTCGAACCTCTAGTAAATGCGGGAACCTCCGAGAATATGCCATCTGTATGTAGAATGGTATAAATAGAGATGAAGCGACAACCTGAGAGTTTAGTTTTAATTGTGCCCTGAACGTGATTTGAATAGTGTACGTGATTTGAAAGTGATTATAATGTGCGAATATAATCGTCGGTATTTGATTATATAAGTGTAATTGAATTGTTAAACGAGAAACCGGTTTGTAAATAATATAATTCTAGAAATAAGAGTGTGTTTAAATAAATTATTGTTAAACATAAAACAGAAAAGTGTTTTATTATTCGAAGCCAGGCTTCATTCTACATTAATTTCAGAAGTGGGATTAAACCTTTTCTGGATGAGAAGTTTCTAGAAAACTGTGAAGAAACGGTTAAAGAACTTAGTGAAGTGAAAACAGTGAAGTGAACATAGTGAAGCGAGCATAGTGAAAATTCGAGAATAGCGAACAGTAATTTGGTTTATGATTAGGTGTGTGTTTGTTAGCAAAAAAAGGGTGTGATTAAACAATAATGGTTCGCAAATCATTAGATCAGCTCGCTACTGCGGAACTGAACGCTGAACTGAGTCTGCGGCAGCTTTCCCCAATAAGAGGTAAGAGCGATTTGCTTATTCGTCTTCATGACGCAATAAAGCAAATTGGAGTCTTCGACATGTCGTCAATGATGAAGTTTCTGGAAGCTTAATTCGGAGAACAAAAGAACTCTCTAGAAGAACAAAACAACGAATTGGAACTTCAGCTAGAACAACAACGTTTTTTTTTTCTATAATTTACACGTACTCAAGGGGTTATGAATACCCTTTATATGTTACCATAGTACGAGCGTTAGATAAGGGGAAGAAAGAGAGGATAGGAAAGATTTTGGATGTAGTGGAGACTTAAACTCCATGGGTGGTGTCCGAACTAGCTTCGGGGAGTCACTTTTTCTTGTGTTCGTTAAATTTGAAGAAATTCACGATGGTGTGCATACCTTTAGGTATAACACCGACCTTTTATTTCTTTTAAATAAAAGTGAAATGGATTTTGGTTGGGATTGAACGTTCAACCTTCCACTCAATAGACGAACACATTGCCACTACACCGCGGCCACCCACGTGAGGAGCAACGCCGAAAGCTCGGGAAACAATTCGTCGAACAGGGAAAGAAGTTTGAGAATGTCCTCGAGTCAATGTTTACGGTGATTGATAATCGAATTGAAAAAGGCATATATGGCGTTAGAAGAGAAAGTTGAGTAGGAAGAAAAATATGTGGCAGTAGTCGAACAGAAAGTCGAAAAAGTAGAGGATAGTTTTGAAAAGAAGGTTGAGAAAGTAGTCGACGCATTTGAGCAGAATGTTGAAGATCTAGCTAAAGAGCGTACAGTTGTCAAGAAACAAAAGGTTCGGAAAATTTCTGGAAATTGTATACGAATGAAGGAAATGAAGCCTCCAACTTTCGACGGTCAGACGCGGTGGTAAGTTTATAGTTTGAAACTGCTGCCATGAGCAACTGCTGGGAGGACGAGGAAAAAGCCATCGCACTTACACTGGCTTTGCGTGGTCCAGCTGCTGCGGAGCTTTTGTAAACCATCTCCATAGAAGTGTATCGAGTGCAGCTGTGCAGCAGAGTCAAGAAGAGAGGCGAAACTTTTCATAAACTGCAAGCAAGGATAGAAGGCTCGAACAGAATCCTGTCGAGATGAACAAACAAATATCGTAGTTGAGACACAGTCTATGCTGAGGATATGGAAGAACCACTTCTGCAGACTTTTAAACGGCGATGACGAACAACATTCCGCTGTCAGGCAGAACGAACCATTCAATATTGGCAATGACAGCGAAAGCTGCCAACCACCCGACCTGAGTGAAGTGAGCATAGCAATATCTAAACTGAAGCTTAATAAGGCTGCCGGAAATGACGGCCTTCCCGCCGAGCTTTATAAAGCCGGCGGAGATGACTTGGTAAGAAACATTCACCAACTCCACAAAAAAGGAGACCCTCTAAACTGCACCAACGTTAGAGGCATAAGTCTCCTCAACATCGCCTACAAGATCCTATCTGCCGTAATATGTGAAGACCTGAAACAGTTTACCAACAACCTGATCGGCCCTTATCAGTGTAGTTTTAGGCCAGGAAAGTCCACAACCGATCGAATTTTTACACTTCAGCTGATCCTGGAAAAAAAACAAATATGTCCAAATCGATACACACTTCCTATTCATCGATTTCAAATCCGCTTAGGACAGCATTTAAAGAGACGAACTATACAGAGCCATGTCTAGTTTTGGTATACCGCCCAAACTCATCCGTTTGTGTAGGATGATGATGGAGAATGCTCGCTGCTCCATCAGGGTCGGAAACGACCTCCTTGACACATTCGATACCAAAAAAGGATTTAGGCAAGGCTATGCGCTGTCATGTGACTTCTTCAATCTTATTCTTGAGAGGATTGTGCAAAACTCACGAGCCAACACCAGAGGCACAATTTTCCAAAAATCAGCTGTACAGACTAGCATACGCCGACGATATTGACATCATTGGTAGAACCCAACGTGATGTCATAGCCACGTTTGCTAGTATAGAGAAGGAAGCGGCAAAAATGGCCTTAGCAGTAAATGAGGGCAAGACGAAGTATATGCTGTCAACACGAAAGGACACACAACATCGACGAATTGGACTATTGGCTATTAACTCTGGCAACAACATCTCTTCAGAAATCAAACGAAGAATTACTCTTGCCAACCGCTGTTTCTTCGGGCTTAGAAGGCAATTCAGTAGTAAAGCCCTCACTCGAACTACTAAGGAGATCTTATATAAGACCCTGATCATCCCAGTCCTGCTCTACGGCGCTGAAGCATGGACCGTCTTAAAAGCGGATGAAGAAATCCTTGTTCTATCTTAGAGGAAAATTCTTCGAAAAATCTTCGGTCCCGTTTGCATTGACGGGCTATGGAGACGAAGATTCTGTACAGCGACATGCCCCTGGTCAAAAAACTAAGCATTGGACGTTTAAGTTGGCTAGGACATGTAGAACGAATGGACACCAATACTCCGGCTCGCAGAGTCTTCGATTCCCAGCCAGACGTCGCAGTAGAGGAAGACTTCGCCTTAAGTGGCGCGCACAAGTAGAAACCGACCTCAACCAACTTGGAGTGCGCAACTGGAAGCAGTTAGCTAAGGACCGGGCTAATTGGAGAGGCATGTTGGTTGAGGCCCAGGTTCATTCCGGACTGTAGCGCCACTTAAGTAAGTAAGTAAGTAAGCAAGCAGATATTGAACGCTTAGTACATTTTTCATATCCTAACACTGGTGAAAAGATCATTAACCAGATGGCAAAGGACGCTTTCACTCGTTCTATAGCTTACTCAAAACTTCAACTAGCAGAACGAATGGCTGGGAAACGTACACTTGCCGAAGAGGCAGCTGATCAAGCATCCCAAGGAGCTCATCGTGTCAGAGAATTGGCCGCCATTGAATGGTCTTGCGAAAGAATAGAGATTTCACCGAATACCAATTTCCGAGCTCAAATGCGTTACTGGAACTGCAAAACGCAGCAATTGCCCACATTGCAACAGCCGGGGACAGCAGAAGGAAGCATCTGGCAGTGTCAACAATCGACCTGCTGTAATGAATTATAAGTATCAGCAGTTGCGGAAATGCTTAAGAACCGACGCACCCAGGACCACAATCCAAGTAACCCAAACTAAGAGTGACAACAGGAGTCGGATAGTAGATGCGACCATCGGCGGGAAGGAACTTGCAGCTACAATTGATACTTGAGCTAAAGCTTCCATTATCCAAGAGGAAATCATCCGTGAGTCTTGATTGCATAACACCAGCAGCTATTGCCTGAGGACCGCAACTGGAGGAAGAGCTCGAGTATATGGGGAGTACAACAGACGATATACTTGGCGGGACTCGCTTTTGTTGGAGTTGACTTCATGAAGACTCATGAAATGATTTTGGATATTGGCATTTTTATATTTTTATAATTTACACGTACTCAAGGGGTTATGAATACCCTTTATATGTTACCATAGTACGAGCGTTAGAGAAGGGAAAGAAAGAGAGGATAGGAAAGATTTTTTTGGATGTAGTGGAGACTTAAACTCCATGGGTGGTGTCCGAACTGAAGAAATTCAAGATGGTGTGCATACTTTTAGGTATTACACCGACATTTTTATTTCTTTTAAATAAAAGTGAAATGGATTTTGGTTGGGATTGAACGCGCAACCTTCCACTCAACAGACGAACACATTACCACTACACAGCGGCCACCCACTGGTCTTGATATATGGTCTTGAGATATCGAAATGTGGAGATCCCAATGGAATACAGTCTACAAAAAACAGTTATTCTGAGAACAGTCGTCGGGAAGGACCAACTGTAACCACCGTCATCGGAAACTGTTATATGGGTTTAGCTGGAGGGAGATCTTAGGAACCACCGATTCCTACTTGTTGAACCAGATACGAGGACGGACATAACGAGATCGATTCTCAACCCATGCAAGTTGAATCAGGAGCAGCGAATTTGTGCGGAAAACCTAATTGAAGAATTTGCTGATTTAAGAAATATGGCCGCACACAATTGGTGCAACTCCAAATCGGCACTGGAGATGCTAGACCAATTCAACAGCCTGCAAGGCGACTGCCATTATCCAAGCAGACTGATGGTGCAGAAATGGTTGCGACGATGGAAGGGACGGATTGTTGGAAAACTCCAATAGTCTGTGGGTATCACCAGTGGTACTGGTTAAGAAGAAAGATGGTAGCAACCGATTCTGCGTTGACTATCGACGGCTCAACGATGTCACCAAGAAGAACAGTTATCCTCTACCTAGGATTGATGACACACTCTATACTCTAAAGGGATCTGAATGGTTTTCCACAATGGATCTGAAGAGCGGCTACTGGCAGGTGCAGATTCACCCTAAGTACAGAGAGAAGGCGGACTTAACCACAGGAAATGGCTTATGATAGTTCAACGTGATACCATTTGGTTTGTGCAACGCACCTGCAACTTTTGAGCGACTGATGGAATGCGTTTTGCGAGGATTAACTTGGAAATTCTGTCTGGTGTACTTAGATGATGTAATTGTCGTTTGAAAATCATTTGAAGAACATCAAAAGACCATGAGGGAGGTACTCCTAAGACTTCGGAGTGCCCCTTAGAAGCTTAATCAAAAAAGTGTGAACTTTTCAGATCCGAATTTCGATTCCTGGGATACATCACCTTGACTAATGGAGTGAGGACCGATCTCGAAAAGATGGAAGCTGTGAGAAATTGGCTGGTCCCCAAGGACAAACATCAACTAAGGAGTTTCCTAGGACTTGCTACTTGCTACCGTCGATTTGTAAGGTATTAAGCTGGCATTGCTAAGAGCTTACATCAACTCACGGAGAAAGGAAAACAATTTGAATAGTCAAGTCAGTGTAATAATGTTTTTCAAAGACTTAAACACCAGCTATGTCATGCGCCGATACAAGCATATCCCGACGGTGGAAAGACCTTCATATCCCGACGGTGGAAAGACCTTCATTTTCGATGCCGAAGAAAGTTATTTTGGAGTTGGAGCTCTTAGCGTTAATTCATAATAAATAGCTCTATGGCAGGAAGTTCCTTGTTCGTACACACCATTCTGCTCTAAAGCTTCGATTTAAAAATCTAGATTGTTAAGTTGCTAGATGGATTGAGAGGCTGCAGAGCTACGATTTCGATATTCAGCATCGTAAGGGCACCCAGCACTCTAACGCTGACTAACTGCCTCGTCGACCATGCGGAATGAACTGCAAGCACTGCACCCGCCTAGAAGAGAAGGAGGTCATCACCATCCTGCGAATAAGAGCGGAGCCCAATAACGGTTTGATAACCGAAAAGATCAGAGCAGCGCAGATGGAAGACCCTGAAATTGAACCGATTCTTACATAGAGGGTACACATGGAGAAATTGTATCAAAGTCCTGTAAAGGATCAAAACAAAAGACGCAAGGAACCATGCATCAGTACAACGTTGGGGCACCGTTCGAAAGAATAGCAATAGATATTGCTGGCCCATTTCCGGAAACGAACAGCGGAAACCGTCTCATATTTGCCAGCGGTTAAGTATTCAGAAGACCAGAACGACACCGTTGCATTAACAGTCAGACGGAATGGTGGAACGATTCAACTGAACCTTGAAAAAACCCCTCTCCAAGGTAGTAGACGACAATCACCGAAACTGGGATCGTTGCATTCGTTTGTTCTTGATGGCGTTCCGAAGTGTGGTCCATAGCGCGACTGGATACTACCCATTTGAAGTCTTATTTGGCCGAGCATTGGGGTTGCCTAGTTAAGTAATGTTCGGATCCCCAACGGAAGAGCTGACCACTGAAGATGACTACATTGATGATCTTCGCGACAGACTCCGAGATAACCACGAAATTGCCAGGACAAGAATAAGACTGGCAAGCAATCGTATAAAAACCAGATACGATATCAGAACAACAGGAACAGTAGTGTACGAACCTACACTGATGTGTGCAAATCGAACAGATTCATTTAGTGTCGATTGGAATGAATACCCACTGGAATGTATCTGTCTGAACCTCCGAGAATATGTCATCTGTATGTGGAATGGTATAAATAGAGATGAAGCGACAACCAGAGAGTGTGTGGCGACTTCAAGCCGCTAACCAAAACCAGGTGTCGCTCGAATCAAGAACGAGAGATATTCAAATCTTTTCCCAATGGTCGAAAAAACGAATTCATTCTGGTTTGTTTTCTCGACGCAGCATCATCCCTATTTTTAATTCAAGAGAATTCAAGTGTTAAAAATATAATAAAGTTAATGAATTCGTTTGTATAAACAAGTCGTTTTTGGTAAAGTAAATCAGTGCACACACACGTGCCCATAGTGGTGACCCCGAAGTGATTTTTGCTACGACACATTTAATAAACATTTTTATATTTTTGCAAATAACGACAAAGAACACACAATAATTTTTGTTTAGCAGTAAAATTGCAAGACGGACAAACACCAACCATCATGGCGAAAAATTCAGGAAATACATTGGTTTCATCAGATGCTGAGATTCAAGAAATCGCATCACTTAGGAATCTAAGAATTCCTCCGTTCTGGAAAATCAATCCGGCGCTGTGGTTTGTCCATGTGGAAGCGCAATTTCATAACAAGCGTGTCACAAGCGACAACAGCAAATTTAATGCCATCATCGCTACGCTGGAGCCAGAAGTGCTGAGCGAGCTTTCGGATTTAGTGCAAAAGCCACCAGAATCGGATTAGTACTTAGCCTTTAAAAAACAGGTTATATCACGATGCACAGAGTCCAAGGAGGGACAACTCAACCGGCTTATGACGTCCCTAGAACTCGGCGATAGACGTCCGTCAAGTCTCCTTTGAAAAATGCGAAGACTGGCGAGTCTTAATGTTCCTGAAGACATTTTGTCCACTTTATGGATGGCAAGAATGCCCATTCATGTCCATGGGATCTTATCGGCAAGCCATGAAATTGACCTCACTTCCTTGTCCGAAATCGCAGACAAAATTGTTGACAACACATCCACCAATGCTGTTTTTGCAACCGACGTCCGTGATGATGATACTTCAACCGCCAGCAACGTTGAAAGCGAAGTAAGCCGACGAATCAATGCCATCGAGTCAACTTTAGCAACACTTACGCCGGAAGTACAATCGCTAAATCCAATTACAACCACGGAAAGTCTGGATCAACGTCCAAAAATAATAGACTTGTTTCATAAACAGCCACTCCTCAAGCGATCTGTTATTTCTACAAAAAAAAAAAATGGCAGTGAGGCTCGGAAGTGCAACAAACCATGCAGCTACCACTCAAAAAACTAGGCCAGCTGTTGTCCACAAAAGCGGGCATCAACAGCCAACGATTCCACAAGGAATACCGCCTTTACGTCTTCGACAAGGAGATAAATCAACAATTTCTTTTGTACTCTGGATCTACAATATGTGTTTTACCTCGTTTCAGGGACTACAAAATTATCAGAGGAGAAACCACACTACTAACAGCCAAAAACTCTCCGATCCATACATATGGTGTGAAAATTCCCACAATCAACCTTGGTCTACGACAAGCAATTACTTGGCCATTCATTATTGCAGACCTAAAAACGGATATTATTGGTGCAGACTTGCTTGCACACAATGGACTGGTGATCGACTTGAAGTCCAGACGTATTATCGACAAAACGACATCGTTAACCGTACCAGGCGAGTTTCGTACCACTGATTTGTCTAAACTTCTGACTATTAGTGGTCCTGGATCGTACATCAGTCTCTTCAACGAATATATCCTGGCCAACAAGAACAACAAACACGGTCCCAATCGCAAAACAAACACTGTGCAACACCGCAGCATCACCACCAGATAGCTATCCAATTCCCAATATAATGGATTTAACCGAGCAGCTAAACAACAAAAGCATTTCTCAATTTTTGATCTTGATAAGGCATATTATTAAATCCCGATGACACCAGAAGACATCCAAAAAAAAAACAGTAACCACGCCTTTTTGGTTTGTTCGAGTTTGTAGTCATGCCAATTTGAGTCAAAAATGCAACTCAGACATTCCAAGGACACATGGACATGATTCTACGTGGACTGGAGTTTTTTTTTGCTACGTTGACGACATCTTATTGCCTCCAACTCGGAAGAAAAACATCGTCAACACGTTCAACAAGTCTTGGAACGTCTCCACGAACATGGACTCATAATCAACATAAAGAAATGTGTCTTTGGGGAGTCTGAGGTGACATACCTTGGACATATGATCAACCAATCCGGATGTAAGCCACGTGAAGCCAGAGTTGAGGCCATCTCGAACTATGCAAAACCATCCGTCATAATGAGACTACGTCGCTTCCTTGCAGTCGTCAACTAATATCGACGATACATTCCAAACTGTGCCCACATTCAAGCACCTTTAAATGGACTCATCAAGGACTCAAAGAAGAACGACAAACGACCAGTTCCCTGGACTCCTTTGGCTGAAGAAGCTTTTCAAATGTGCAAAGATAGTACCAAACACGCCACGTTACTGAATCAGATTGTCCGAAAGCTGCACTCATACTAACAATGGATGCCTCGGATACAGCAGTTGTTGCTAAACTGGAACGGAAGAAAAACAGTCAATATCAACCGATTGCACCATTTTCGTCCAAACTGTCATCAGCACTAAGTCGCCATTGCAGTCATGATCGCGAATTGTTGGCGATATACTTATCCATTCGATTTTGCAAGCGTATACTAGACGGTCGACATTACGTCGTGCAAACAGATTATAAGCCGCTCATATTTGAGCTCCAGCAGAACTCAGACAAGGCACCACAACGTCATCAATTAGACTACATATCCGAATATACAACGGATATTGCTTACCTACCCGGAGAAGAAAACTCAGTAGCAGACGCATTATCGCGACTCAATGCAATAACTATGCCGGTGCACTTCGATCTGAGAGAACTCCACTTATTCCAACTACTCGATATTGAACTTCAATCAACCCTGAAGCAAACAGATTCATCGCTCCAGTTGAAGAAACTTACGCTGGAACTTGAAATAAAAATCTACTGCGACGTCTCGGACAACACTATTCGACATTATATACATGTTTCCCTGTGACGGAAGTCCTTTGAATCCATCCATGGTTTTTCACATCCAAGCGGAAGAACTACAAGTCGACAACTAAGGCAGAAGTACGTTTGGCCAAACATCAGGAAAGACGCATTGGAATGGTCACGCACCTGCATCCAATGCCAACGATCAAAGGTACATGAACATACCAAACTAGTCCCAGGCTCTATTACAATTGCAGAACACCGCTTTCACCATGTCCACATAGATCTCATCGTACTTCCACTTTGTAAGGGAACAGGTACTGCCTAACGATGATCGATCGCAGATGGATGGTAGCAGTACCCCTACAAGACATGCACGCAAAGACGGTGGCCACAGCGTTTTATACGCACTGGGTTGCTCTTTCTGGTTCGCCCATCTCATTTACCACCGATCAAGTTTCAAATCCACAGTCATTCATCGAGAAACACAGAGAAGCAATGCGATAATTCCGCCTGACAGCAACTGCAAACCATGCGAGGAATAAATTGTTTGTTTCACCAGACTACTTAAAATGCAGTCACGTATTGATGCTGTGAAGCAACCACAGCCATACACCGGTCCGCATCCTGTAATCCATCGAATCAGTAATAGACTCTTTACCATCAACGCCGATGGAAGAAAAGTAAACGTTTCACTGGATCGCTTGAAACCAGCTCACCTCCACGCAAAACCCATCCACAGTTACAAGACAAAACTAAAAATGCGACCATTTAAACAAAAATCGGAAAAAATAAAATTCTATCAACAAAAATATCAACAGCTGTTAAAACAAATGTTTCATTTGTCAGTTAATCGTAACTTCGTCACTGGAGGGGGAGTCATGTGGCGACCTCAAAATACTGCGCCGAAGAAGCATTCTTTAAGACCGCTAACCAAAACCGGTTGTCCCTCGAATCAAGAACGAGAGATATTCAAATCTTTTACCAACGGTCGAAAAAAAACCAATCCGTTCTGGTTTGTGTTCTCGACGCAGCATCATCCCTATTTTTAATTCAACAGCATTCATTTGTTAAAAATATAATAGAGTTTATGAAATCGTTTATATAGTCGTTTTTGTTCGAGTAAATCGGTGCACACACACGTGCCCATAAGTTTAGTTTTAATTGTTACTTGAATGTGATTTGAATTGTTTACATGATTTGAATAGTGACTCAGTGAATCACCTTAGTGAATTTTGGAAAGTGTATGTAGCAAAGATCAAGTAATAGTGCTTACACACCGAGTCATAAACTGAGTTTTTGGTAAAAAGTTTACGTAAACCACTAGATGCTTTCACACCGAACTCTGACCAGGTTTCGTTTGACATTTCAATCAGCTGTCAATTGTGATTTTGATACTAGCTGCAACACTTGTGTGTGAAAATATTGAATAATAAAATGAATTCTAATATAATCAAACTAATATTAGCATATGAAGTTCAAAATGAAACAAATCTAAAGATTTTGACAACAGTTTTTGACTCTCAAGCCCGCCGCTACGAAAAAAAAGCGCAAACAAATGCCCCTAGCTCCACCAGGTACTCCTGTTCTTCCACACACCAAATGTTATTTCTTTCTTTTTTTTTTAATTTCCAACATATTATAGTTTTACAAACCAGAGCCAAGTTTAAATGAAATAAAAAAAATGCATTTGTTTTGACAGCGAGTTCATCAGCTGTTTTGTGGGACGTGTGGAACACGTGTAGAATCTATGAAAAGGTGTGTTCGTTCCAACAACCTTTAACGAGATGACGTCTGCGAAGTGGTTTTGAGAAGGTTACGACATAACCTACTTGTTTTTGAGAACTGAAAACGTATGGGAAAACTCGGTTTATGATGAAGGTTTCAGGTGTTTTTGCGTAAACTCAGTTTTTGGTTCGGTGTGAATGCCCTATAAGGAAGAGATAGGAACCTTTCGTACGTCTTCCCCTTCATCCACCGATTTCTTACGTGTCGCGTTTACGTAGTGACGTACTTCAAATCCCTGTCGGTGTATACATCAGAGATGAAGTAAGGAGAGTAGGGAAACTTTCCAGGACTTTACGTTTTGCCTACAAGCTAAACCTGGAATTTTCCAGGATTTTGACAGATAGATTGCTCACCACGGCCCAAATAGGTGCACACATATTTGATTGACACATACTTATCTGTGGCCTGATCATTTAAACATCAAAAAGTAAACAACTGCCAAATTCAAAATTTTCAAACGAAAAATAACGGCCAAATTCAAAATTTTTCCCACTTTTTACCCACATCTCATGGAATGCTGATTAAGTGGATGTTACCTTTGAAAATATTTCCCATGAAGCTTAAATTTGAATCTTGACTGCGGTTGAAAATAATTTAATCATTTATTCATTATATATTTAAATTTAGTTTATAATATGTATATTTTGGAATACTAATTTGTAAAAGCATTTTAGAGGTTGCTGAAAAAAACTTTCTTCAGTGATAAGAGTATAGTTGGTTATTTGTTTTTCATCTCTATACACTTGTTAACATTAGGTTTTACTTATTAACGAAAATTGATATCACAATTATTTAATTTTACAGTTGAAATGAATTAGAATTTCAGAATTTATTAAAAAAACACACATACATATAAATCAGTTTCTGAAGTATAGGTCATTTCATTCAGTAGTAAGTTCTTAATTCTATATATTTCGTTTTTGCTTTATTTACTATATTAATAAAGAAAGGCAATATGCAAAAACATACATGTAAAAATTGTGTTGATGTTTTTTTATACATAAAAAAATGGATAATGGGATCAAAATTCCCCAAAACTAAGAAAAAAATTAAAATGCAAAATGAAGCTTCAAATTCGTAAGATTATCAGAAGAGGAAGAAATAAACGATCAACTATTCTTCATTGTAGAACGTATTTCTGTACACAGCAACGTTGCTTAAATGTGAAAATTGATTATATACACCGATTTAACACTTAAAATATACTAAGAGATTTTTTAGATTTGGCAATCATTAAAATTTCTCTATCAATACGGCTGTAAATAATTTAAATTTTATATAAAAATATTATAAAAATACTTTCTATAGCATACATTACTTTACATTTATTCCCGAATTATGTAAATTATTTTGACCCTCGGATTTTACTTTTTTATATTTGTCATCATCAGCTGTTTTTATTTACCTCAAAAACAAATTGCGGTTGTTTATATTCATTTTGTGTGAGAACATGAGGGAACAAAATTGTAAATATTAGTTTATTTGTTATTTATTTTATTTACATGAAACCGATGAAAAACTATTTTACCAGAGCCCACAATACGATGCAAGCATGTTCTACTTTATGGATCATTTCGATGACATTGAGTTGCCCGAGAAATCGTGGACCTGATCTCAAGCAAACAGATATGACAAACATAGCTGAGAAATCGCAAGACATGATGTTCAACGAAATTTCGATCAACCCAAAGAATTGTTTGAAAAAAACATATTGGGCTTGTTTTTAAGTGGAAAGCTAAACACGCGGCAATCTCATCATTCCTAAGGTAGAATGGTTACTTTCAACGTCCAGACACTTGCGTTTCAATATTATGTAGCAATGCAGGTAATACAATCAGACTAATTTCAACTACATCTAGATATAAAATAAGTGATATTCTTTTCTTGTAGGATAGACAAGAGTGCGGGGGTTCGTAATTAAAATTGCTGTCTGCAGGCAAACAAACAGAGGATCTCAAAAAATGAATACATAAGATACGACGACATTATATTACATTAAATTTCTTCATCCAATTCTATAGTTCATGTACCATGTTCGTCCCGGACAAGTGCGGCAATTTTTCATTTTCCTTTATGGTCATCCAATTAATGGCTTCTACTGAGGAAAACAGTCGGAGAATAAGGTCCGACGATTTAACTTGAGTCAATGTGTTTTATGGGCCTGCATAACTTTTGTTTACAGATAACGCAATAAAGACAAACTCCCGTATTTGTATCAATAACTTGTGAAGCCTGAGAAGACAGCACATTCCAAATTCGTGTGACCAAAAAGTAGTAAATCTCGCCAACCGTTAATCGACAAAGGAAAATTTACGATACATATGACAAGAAACCAGACGGATGGGACAAACGTAATAAGGTTATAATTGAAATTTGAGAAATTTCGGCAGTCGGTAACTGGTTGTCATTTATTTTATGTAGTTTCTAGATCCAGATCCAGAGAAACCAAATGACTTGGATGAAACTGCATCACCACAGATTCCCGACCCATCAGCTGCCAAACCCCATGGTTGTTAGGTAAAAAAAAAACAGAAATGATTGCCGATACCAATGCACAAAATTCCGAGGACTGGAATACAGAAATTGATGGCGATTAGAAAGCACCACTAGTTTGACAATCTGGTGTGCGAAAAGGTCCGACAACAAAATGACCAACGAGGTGACTGCACACGATGATGTGATAAATAACTATATTACTGTAAACACTTTTGTAACCCCATCTATTACTTAAAATCAGAACCTTAATATAAGCACTGAACAGTCCCATTTCTTATTAACGGGTCTGTTCAAAACTAACTTTAAATTGTAACCAACTTCAAGTTGTTCATGTCTTTGAAAAAGATGGGAACTGCTACGAACATCGGGGCAGATCTTTTGTTATAAAAAAGGGGGGAAGAACGTTTTTACTCTCTCTCGAAGAACGCGAAAATAAAGTTACACATTACAATCGAAAGAATATACAAAAATCATTTGCGTTTTCATAAAAAAAATAAAGAGGTTTAAAGCTCAGGTGTGGGGTTGTGATACCCAGTCAATTATTTCGACTTTTTTTTGTTTTAGATATAAACGGGAAAATTAGCAAAAGTGCGGAAATAAAATATGCCGCGTGCCATGCATAAGCAAACGCTTACCGAGCATTGAAGGAGGCTGGAGTGGAATCTCCGCCAACAGCCACCCATGTCCAACTTCGGAAATTATATCACGAGCTAAATAGGTGTGCCGAAGACGTTCCTGAAGAAGATGTTCTGCCGAAGACGTTCCTGCCGAAGGCGTTCCTGCCGAAGACGTTCCTGCCGAAGACGTTCCCGCCGATGATGCTATTAATGTGGCTAAATGCGCTGATGAGATTGACGCCGTTGACAAGGAGCTGACATATCTACGCAAACAGCGTGAAATATTGGAACTCCGCAAACAAATAAGAGAGCTGGAAAAGGAGACAGTGTCAACCAGCGAACGGCGAACAGATTTTGGCGATATCGAGCACGCGGTACCGAAGTTTAGAGGCGATGACCCTGCTCATTCCGTCCGTCACTTTCTTCGTGACTTTGACGAAATGATGTGTACAGTTAATGCAGACAACCGTTTCATGCTGCTTAGTTTGCGACGCTCTCTCACTGGAACCGCCAGAATATTCCTAACAAAAACAAACGCCGTAAGCTACGACATCTAAGTTAGCACTCATTCGCGAGTTCGATGTTGCTATGTCTCGGCAAGACATCTATCGGATGCTGAGCCAACGAAGGTGGAAAAAGCAAGAGGAATCACTGCATCGCTATGTCCTTAATATGCAGGCGATTGCCAAGCGGTCTGACATAGGTGAGCTGGAGATAGTCGACTTTATTATCGATGGGATTGGTAACAGCAGATCCAACGCCAATATGTTGCTGGGCGCTCGCACAATCGAAGAGTTGAAGCAACTGATCAATCGTTATCAACATAAATATTTCAACTCTAATACTCCGAGTGTGTCTGGACGCAATACAACAACTGCCGTGATGAAACCTGCCGTTGGGACGAAATCGAATACCGAAAGGAGCCTTACGTGCTATAATTGTTCGCAGTCTGGGCATGTAAAACCGAATTGCTCGTTTCCGTTACGTCAGAATGGGTCCTGTTTTCGGTGTTGGAAGATGGGCCATTATAGCCGTTCGTGCCCAAATCCAAGGAAGGTATTACCCAGAACCGACGTCTCAAACACAAGAAAAGAAGTTGCTGCCGCCTTAAGGGATGATCCTGACGATTCAGATGACGAAGCTAGTGCCGTTATAGGAGCTATTAATTGTGTAGGTATTGCCTTTAAAATTGATTCGGTGAACAGTATGGAATTTATTTGTTTGTTTTCTCTTTTTGATACTGGCAGTCCAATTAGAATGATAAGGCAATCATGTGCTCCAAATGAACTACCAAAAATAATGACAGCGACATCATACCGCGGAATCGGTGGGCATAAATTAAATGTTTTGGGAAATGTCACATGTATTGTAAAATTCGGAAAGAAAGTAAAGAAAATGAAAATTAAAATTGTGCCCGACGGAGCTTTTTTTATACCAGTTATTTTGGGACGTAACTTTTTACATGCTTTCAATATATATTTAACAACGACAGTAATAAGATATTCTAGAGAAAAATTAACTTCACTTAATATAAGCGATAAATTCCATACTTCGAAACCGAATGACTTTTTATTAGTTCTTGATAGATATGGCCTTTTGAAAAATAATTGTTTGCATACCACAGTTGGGGGGGATAGTGTTACCGAACTGATTTCGGAAGTTGAGTGAACTCAAACAAATTGTGATTCCAGTAGTGTTTATACTCCGGATGTACCCGATATTTTTAACATTGAATACATTTCAGACGATATTAATTTAAATGTCAATTGCCAATTAGATAAAACTTGCCGTGCTGAATTAAATGACTTGATTATAGATTCTTACGTTAGTCCGAAAAATATAGACATAGAACCGTTAGATTATGAGATGAAGATTCATTTGGTTAGTGACAGTGTTCCCTTTCGGTGCGCTCCAAGACGCCTTTCTTTTTATGAAAGAACGAAAGTCCAATCAATTGTTAGAGAATTAGAGAGAGAAGGAATTACAAGACAAAGCAGCTCACCCCATGCTTCGCCTATTGTATTAGTTAAAAAGAAAAATGGTGATGTACGAATGTTTGTTGATTATCGTGGCTTAAATAAAAATAATGTCTGCGATAATCAGCCACTGCCGCTTATTGAGGATTGTATTGAATATCTTCAGGGTAAAAAGTACTTTACACTTCTCGACCTGAAAAGTGGTTTTCATCACCGTTGGATATCTGAGGAGTCTATTCCTCTTACGGCTTTCGTGACTCCGAATGGACAGTGGGAATATCTAAGAATGCCATTTGGGCTCAAGAACGCACCTTCTGTATTCCAGCGAATCATTAATATAATTTTTCGTGATTTAATTGATGCTGGAAAGATAGTTATCTACATGGACGATATGCTTATTGCTTCATCAGATTTTAAAGAGCAAGTATCCTTATTAGAAGTTGTTTTAAGACGCATTGCTCAAAGGGGTTTGAAGTTGAACCTTGCTAAATGCCAATTTTGTTATAGTAAGATAGAATATCTAGGATATTTCGTTTCCTCTGCCGGGATTACACCAAGTGAATCTCATATTAAGGCTATAAAAAAATATCCACTACCAACTAACCAAAAAGAAATGCATTCGTGCCTTGGATTATTTTCCTATTTCAGAAGATTTGCTCCTTCATTTTCCAGAATCGCAAAACCATTGCAAAATCTTTTAAAAAAAGATGTTAAGTTTAACTTTGATAGTCATGTCTTGAAACGTTTAATGAATTAAAATCTAGCCTAATTTATGCACCTATTATTGCTATCTATGATCCTTAAAAAGAAACGGAAGTGCATTCTGATGCCAGTTCAATCGGTTTTGGAGCTGTTTTACTCCAACGCCAGGTAGATGAAAAATTTCATCATTAGCTGCGACCGAGGCACGTGTTTCACGTATTTTGAATTTGAAGATTTTTTGTTGCAGCGAAGCATAGGACACATTAAAGTAGCTACTGCTTCACCGCAGGCGAACAGGCAAGTCGAAAGAGTTAATAGGGTAATCAAGGCTATGCTTGGCAAGTTGAGTAACCCACTGAACCATGCGGATTGGTCTAATAGATTATTGGAAGTATAATATGCAATAAACAACTCTGTTCACAGCTCAACCTGGAATTCTCCTAGTATGCTTTTGTTTGGTACTGAACAGCGAGGCAAGGTGGTGGATGAATATATAGCAGACAAAATTATCTCGAATAGTAGTCAGGATTTTTCTCAGATTCGGGCAGAGGCAGCAAAGAATATTGTTAAATCACAGGAGTATAATCAAAGTTATTTCCTTAAGCACAGTAAGAAAGCAAAACATTATCACGCCGGCGACTTTGTTCTTATGAGGAATATAGACACTACAGTCGGATTAAATAAAAAGTTTTTACCAATTTATAGAGGGCCGTATGTTGTCCATAGAGTTATTGGAAATGAAAGATATGTCTTACGGGATATAGAAAGTTGCCAGTTGACTCAGCTTCCTTATGACGGGGTTGTTGAAGCTAAAAGAATGAGGAAGTGGCTTTTAAAGACGAGATGAGATGGCCATAGCTATACGGGAACCAGGCAATGCTTAGTTCAAAAAAGTAACGTAATGAAGAATTGTTTGTTTTGTTGTTGTTCGTGGTCGACCAACTGTCAGCTTGGCCGAGTTGTAAACACTTTTGTAACCCCATCTATTACTTAAAATCAGAACCTTAATATAAGCTCTGAACAGTCCCATTTCTTATAAACGGGTCTGTTCAAAACTAACTTTAAATTGTAACCAACTTCAAGTTGTTCACGACTTTGAAAAAGATGGGAACTGCTACGAACTTCGGGGTAGATCTTTTGTTATAAAAAAGGGGGGAAGAACGTTTTTACTCTCTCTCGAAGAACGCGAAAATAAAGTAACACATTACAATCGAAAGAATATACAAAAATCAATTGCGTGTTCATAAAAAAATAAAGAGGTTTAAACTACTCAAATAGTAAATACGGTAGTAGAAGAGGAGGAAGAATAGCAGAATGTGTAAATAAGGAGCATCAAAGCACAGAAGCTTCCGAAGAGACCAAAGTAAGTCAATGACACAAAGTCATTTCATATTCAGTTGCTAAATAATACATTTTCGTTATAGGAGCGAACAACCCGACCAGCAACTGAAGGTACTTGAAAGCGCAGGCCACGCAAAGATGAACAAACTTATTTTCCATTAATTGAAACTAAAGCTCTATTTTATGTTAGTTTAAAATTGATTAAATATTTGTATTGATATTTATTTAAGATGAAATCAAGAAAAAACCTAATCGACAGTGTCGATTATAAAACAAATAATGTATAAAATTAAATGTTATTTCATGCAGCGATATATTTTTAGTTTAAAGTATTTTCATAGAATACTAAATTACAAATAAAAACCAAAACACCAAATCATGCAAAGGGTTTTATTTAGGCTCAGGTATCAAGTTATTCTTCTGTTTTGTACTTGAAATGACTAATTTAAAATTCTTGTTTATCAAATTAAGTTTTAGGGCTTCGTTTGTATTCAGGTGAAGATTGTTGGAGCTCCAAACAGAAAAGGCGAACAATTGAACTATCATTGGGCTACTTGTCTACAGTTGTGCTACAGTTGTCATCCATGCAATGTTATGGTATGAGATTTGCCAAGAATTGCTTCAAGGACATCATCAAACGTATTGTAGCAAACTGCATCGAATTCGTTGAGCGTAAATGATTTGAAAGTTTTGTTAGCGGAATGATAACAAACAATTTTCCGTGTGATGGGTATTGCTTTGGACTTCTTAATTTGATCTCTTCGTAGCCTAAAACCACGCTGATGAGGGTCGATCAGGTTGTTGGCGAACGGTTTTAGGTGTTCACACATTACGGCGTATTGGATCTCGTAGGCGATGCTTAGGAGACTTGTGTCGCTTGCGATTTCAGTTTTTCCGAGACTACTTTTTTTTTCAAATAATACTAGATTTGTTGCGGCGTATATCTACATTCTTATATCAGGATGTTCAGATATTTGAAGTACTTTATGCTTAGTGATGGTGGTAATGGTGTTGCTTATATCCACTCATTGTTCAAAACTCGGTCTAAACCATTCTACCAGATAAAAGAGCAAATTACATACAATAATACAGACAAGCTAAGTCGGTCTGATGTCCTATTCCATAAACGTATGTTTGATGTGATGTGTGTGGGAAACCGCTAATAGGTAGGGCACTCGATAACAAAATAAACAAAATATCGATAATCCATTATAAATCATTGTGAATGAGGATTTCGCTTTTTGGGGTGGGAGGTGACAATTTTCGACCAATGCATTAGCGGAAACAGCCATTATTCGCTCAGGTAATGAGAGGGCCGCGAAAATAAAAAGAGGAGAGGGGTTCCGGTCCCGGAGAAAGAAAAGATCCGGCGGTTTTTTGATGGAAGACGCGAAGCGAGTCGGATACGCGGGCAAGAGCCAACGAGACGACTACGAATTCGGGGGAATTAAATCGATTGCGGAAAGAACATATTGAATAATCCGCGACTAATACCTTGATAAAGACTTTCAAAAGTGTCCTTCGCCACAGCTCCCCGAGCAACGCTATAAAGAGTCGCGTCGCAGTTACCCGCAAAGCGAATACATATATGAAATACATATATATAAAAAAACAACCTCCCGCACAGTAGCATAAATATCCCCTCGAAAAATAAAATAATAGTGCCAGGTTCCACGGTGTGAGCGCAGGTCCCGCCAACACAAAAAAAACACCTAATTGCCGCGGTGCAGGATCGCCGGTGAGAACCGTTCCGCGAAAGTGAAGAAAAAAATTATATGAACAAAAATAAAAAAAAAAATATATATCAACAAATAATCTTTAACTCCCCCTTCGTTAAGACGCTCAGAACCCAGCAGCAAATACCACCATTCACCACCAGAGATCTAGGGCAGCGAAGATTTTACCCCATCACCAAATACACCAACCAACCAGCTGTGAAACTCCTATTCCTCCCTAGAGGGGGCAATTTTTCGTTTATTATTAATGTTGCCGGTCAATTTTGTTTTGTGTGTGTACGCCAAGGGTTGAGGTGAATTTCTTCATTCTATTTTTGTTTTCGTGTAGGATAGGAGATATGGTAAAGGTTCATAACACCTTGACCCCATACAATCCGGAATGCGGTGCACCACAGGCCATCACCTTGGAGATCCGTTAATCAACCCTTAAAAGGGGTAAGTTTGTTTATGTTATCTATATGTGGGGAACAATTTCAACCCCGGCCTAAATGTAGTAATTGACCTTTGCAAATAAGAATCAAACCCATAAAAAAGTTATTTTGAGAAAGAAAAAACAAAGTTTATTTGGGCAGGAGCATTAATTTAACTAATAGACTAACCATAGAAAAATTTTTTTTGTTTAAATAAAATGAAAAAAATTAAGAAACACTTAACGGAAAAAAAGAGGGAAATTGATAATAACCTAAGGGAAGAAAAATTTATTTAAACCTATATCTAGTTTATGAATTAGATCGTTCCAATTATATCAAATTATAAAAACTAAATTTAAAGTACCGATAACTCAAAGTACAAAATATATTAATATAACTATTTCTGAAAAGCTGAACTTAAATTTAATTAGAAATATATTATAGCAAAAAAAAAAAAAAATATATATATATATTTTTGTTAGTTTTGGGAAAATTGTTGAAATTTCTTTTTATCCAATGTAGATAGGTATAAACTATAGTATTTAGACCTTTACGCCTATAATAAGACTTGGTGAATCCCAACTTTATTTTTTTGTATGGGTAATAAAATCTAACTTTATAACGTTTCATGAAATTCTCACGTTTTTGTTATTTTTGGGCTACCGGTATTATTACCATGCTCTATTTGGAAGGAAGTTCGGTCGAATCAGTTAAGTCACTTGTGTAAGTATGGAAGCCGCTTAAGACGGAATAAGAGGATGAGTTGGTTCGAATATTGTATAGTGAGATAGATTAGTAGTCAGGGGAACCAAACGTTTCAGGTTTCATTCCCTTCTTTTTGGTTTCGGGTAAGGGGTCATCGCCAGTCGAGCTCAGCGATGGCCATGGATGTTAAATCGGTTTTACCTAGGGGCGGGCCAGCTCGGAGAGGATCTCCACCATAATCTCTCCAACCCTTTTCCACTATGGAGGTTCGCAGAAGTGAATGACGCGTGAATTAGACGAAACTCGGGCCTTGCAATTACTCGTGTGATTTTTTTTCTTTTTTTTTTACTTCGCGTATTGGTTACGGGTGCGAAGTATTAAGACCTCGGTTAGTTTTTCTCGCGATGTATATACAGGCATGTAAAAATACATGTAACCCCAGTCCAGGTCTTGTGGCAAGATTCCACTCCCGCCGACGAGCTAGCGAGCGGAGGATCATGCCTGTGCCGCAGGATGGCTGCACACCCCTCCTATAAATCTGCCCGGATTGGCCTAAGGCTCCTGTTACCTTAGGTCATAAGGGTGGAGAATATTGATAGGAGGATCAAACCCCAGGCCTTAACCAGCACGGGTGATAGTGCCGGTGGAGGACTCTCCAATTTATACTTCGAAATTTGCTCACCAGACGTCACCCTCGAAGCGGGATGTACGTTAGGGGTCCGTTACAGGTGGCGCCCAACGTGGGGCCCGAAGTTTCATCATTATAATTCACAACCACTTTAAGTTTTATCAAATTTTTGCGATATTCCAGCATCTAAACTTTTTTTGCATAGTAAAAGTCCTTTTTGTCATTTTTCATCTTTCCTATAAAGCATGTCCGATAACTGAGTAGATATTTGTTCCTTAGTTATGTACGTTGCAATGCTTTGGATACAAAATTATGCAAACATAACTAAATAACTTCTCGAATGTATGTCCGATAGACGGGTTGACTTTTATCCTTATCTACGACCGTTGCATACACTCTTACAAAGTTAAATCTTTTTTTTTGTTTATGTTCTAGCGATTATATGTCCGGTAAATTGATGTACTTCTTTTTCATTTACGCCAGAAGCATATAATCTTAGCTAGATCGAATATATACAGAGCGTTAGGTCGAATCACTTGTTTAAGTCCGGGAAGTGGGTTGAGCATAGTCCCTGCTTTCGTCAGTTGCTTCACGGTGTAGAGTCTAACACAAGCTCGGTAAAGTGAAACAAAGTTCAAATCACCATCTTAATGAACGTTAATAAATATTTAGATGCAGAGATAGATACAATCTATCCGTAGTGGATTGGTGGTAATATATCCGTGACTACATATCGTCTTTCCTATTATTTCTGATCCGATTCATCCTCGTTTTTATATGATAGAATTTTGGGTTTGAATTTTTTTTTACACAATATTTCGAAATATTCTGATATATTATTTTTTTTTATTTTGCTAATGGTGTTAGTTCATTTTTTTTTTAATTGGAAAGATACAGTTTTTGTATCTAATCTTATATTAAGATATTGATAAAGTACCAGCTTACCCAGAATTCAAGCGGTAAAAATTTAGGTACAAAGTAATAATACATTAAGCGTAGGTAATACGATTATTGAATTCCACAAATAAAAGTATTATATATATATAGATATAGCATTACGATATTAAGATACTTTTTATATTTTCCTTATTTAATATAAATTTTCAAGGGCTATGTCTAACCCTGGACCTAGTCAACCTCCTCAATCTACTCAAGGAAGTAGATACAACACTAGGAGTAGTAATATCCCTGTGTCAAAAGACAAGACTAAAATTGGCAATTCTCAGACAACCAATATGGAGGAACCTCCGAATCCTTCTCTAGCTTCCCAGCCTGTCAATCCACCATTGGTTGAACCAGTCATTGAATCTGTTGCTAATGCATCGGCAAGAACTCCTGCGCGCAATGCGAATACCAGCGAATCAGAACAGTTCCAACAATATGTTCGAGACGTTGTCTCTGCGACTTCAACGCGATGTCACCATGTTGGTAAGAGCAGCATTAGCAGCTCCTACTCCGATCCAAACTCAGCGAGTATCTAATAGCAGAGAAATACCACCGGTCCCTACACCAAATGTTCCATCCAGCTATTATGACGTGAACAGACGTTTCGAACCTGGTCCTATACCTTTAAGTGTACCGCAAAATAGGCCACTGGTGAACGACGCCAACGTTTACCCAGTTCATATGGCGCAAAGCGCCAATATGGACAACTTCTTCAGACAGTTCAGTACCATGCAGTTAGGCGAACCAACTGCGCATTCTGAACATTTCAGTCCAGCGCCTTCTCCCTCGAATTCTGTCGGACGGTTCCCAAACTATCACAAATGGGGAATCAAGTTCGACAACAAAAAATGACTGTCGACGATTTCCTCTTTCGAATAGAAAGTCTCAAAGACTCTTACCAAGTAACGTGGATTGATGTGGTTAACAATTTCCATCACTTAGTGTCGGGACAAGTCGAAACCTGGTTTTGGATGTTTTTAAAAACTAATCCATCCGTAAATTGGTCCACGCTTCGACTTGCCCTGATCGAACAGTACCGTAGTTTGGAGTCAGACTTCGAACTCTCAAGGAAGATGTCCGATAGGAGACAGGGTGCCCATGAACCTTTTGACGAGTTTTTCGGCGACCTATTGCAGCTCAATTCAAGATTGCGTGTACCGAAAACCAACCGCGAGCTTATTGAGTACATTAAGCAAAATGTCAAAAGGCGAATAGGTGAATACCTGATAACGTTCAGCACCCATAGTATACCGGAAATGGTACATGTGTGTAGAACGATAGAGAAATGTTTCCAACCGGGGAGGATTGTTCGAAAAATCTTCATCCGGCAAATTAAAAACCACTCTCGAACCATGCCCGCCTGTCACCATCCTAAAACGGCCCATAGATACCCCCATTAGTCAAGAGATCCCCGGCAAATCAACAAGTCTTCCGAGAAAATCCTTGCACCAACGCATACAGGAGTATCATGAAGCGAAATAACGGATTTTCAAAAGATTCAAAAGCTCCGAACTCGCTACAAAGAAAAACGGCAGACGCATCTCGCTATTGCGGCAACATATTTGCAATGCGTAGATGACGATCCTCGTCCTTATGCTTCTGTTCGGATTTTCGAAAAGGATTGGCTTGGTCTCTTGGATAGTGGGGCATGTATTAGTTGCTTAGATTCGGGTGGGGTGGATTTTCTGAATACCAACAATATCCCATATAAGCAATTCTCCTCTGCAGTTACCACCGCAGATGGGAAATCGCAATCAATCGTAGGTGTAATTAAATGTACAGTTCAGTACAAATCGAACGTGGCCGAAATTATACTCTACATAGTACCGACTTTGACAAAAGATCTCTACCTTGGAGTTGACTTTTGGAAAAAGTTCAACATTGCTCCTAAAGTTATTGCTGAAATCTCGGCAAAAGTTTCTGATTTAGCGAGCATCTCCGAAGACAGAGATGAGCCTGGTGTTGCTTCTTCGAGAAGTAGTATTCTTTCAAAAGCCCATGAGTTAACCAGCGAGAATTCCAGGATTTTAGATGAAGTCGTGAGCCTATTTCCTTCATTTGCCACCATTGGCTTGGGCAAAACACGGCTTGGGGAACACATAATTGATACAGGTGACGCAGCACCAATAAAACCGCGTCATTATCCCGTATCTCCAGCGGTGCAAACTTTACTTTATGCGCAGTTGGACCGTATGCTTTCTATGGACGTGATCGAAGAGAGTTCAAGTTCGTGGAGCTCTCCAGTTGTTCTAGTTAGAAGAGCTGAGAAGAACCGTCTTTGTTTAGACGTGCGAAAGCTTAATTCGGTCAACAAAAAGGATGCATACCCCCTGCCGCATATTGAAGGGTTGCTAGGTCGCCTTTCAGATACATATTTCATCTCGAGTGTGGATCTGAAAGACGCCTTTTGGCAAATACCGCTGGAGCAAAGGTCAAGGGAGAAGACAGCGTTTACCGTCCCCGGTAGGCCCCTGTATCAATGTAAAGTGATGCCCTATGGCCTATGCAATGCGCCTCAGCGTCTTTGCCGGCTAATGGATAAGGTTATTCCTCATCAATTAAGGCAACAAATCTTCGTCTACCTGGATGACTTGCTAATCTTCTCAAGGACTTTTGAAGAACACATTAAACTTCTCAATCTAGTAGCAACCCAGTTACGATCAGCAGGTCTCACCATTAACGTGGAGAAATCCAAATTTTGCTACAAAGAGCTGAAATATCTCGGCTATATGGTAGGGAACGGTGTACTTAAGGTAGATCCACAGAAGGTAGCTGCTATTAAAGAGTTTTCGGTACCACAGAACGCTCGTCAAGTCAGACGTTTCTTGGGCATGGCCGGCTGGTACCGAAGATTTTTACCTAACTTCTCTTCCCTAGCATCTTATCTGTCAGATACCTTAAAAAAGGGTGTTAAGTTCAGCGTCAGTGATAAAGCCAACGAATCCTTTAACACCATTAAAAATAATATGACGACTGCACCAGTTTTAGTGAACCCAAATTTTGACAAACAATTTACCATACTGTGTGATGCATCTGCAACCGGTATCGGGGCGGTCTTGAGTCAAGAAGATGAAGCTGGTGTAGAACGTCCTATATTTTATTACTCGCATAAGCTGAATAGTGCACAATGAAACTACTCCGTAACAGAACGCGAATGTTTGGCAGCCGTTATGGGTATAAATAAATTTAGACCATATATCGAAGGTTATAAGTTTAAAGTTATTACTGACCATGCAAGTCTTAAGTGGCTTATGAGCTTGAAAGATCTTAAGGGTCGACTAGCGCGGTGGAGCTTAGAACTTGAAGGATACACTATTGAGATTGAACACCGGAAAGGAAGCCTAAACGTCGTACCCGATGCGTTATTGCGCGCGTACGAAGTGGATGCATTACAATCCGGTATGGCAATCTCAAAGGAATCTTACGATGTGCTGCATATCGATTAGACGGATCCGGCTTTTCAGTCGACTGAATACCGTCAAATTATCGAAGCTGTGGCGCAGAATAAAAACAAACTACCTTACCTTCATATTTCGGACAATTTCGTATATAAGAAGGTCGGACATAGTACAGGTAATCCACATGAAGACGATACGTTCTGGAAGTTATGGGTTAAAGCCGCGCTAACCGATAACCTCATTTTTCTTGCTCATTCGTCACCCAAAGCCTCGCATGGTGGTATGGCTAAAACTTTATAGCTCCTGCGACATCAATTTTACTGGCCGAACATGGCTACCCAAATTAAGCTTTTTGTTAGGAATTGCGAGGTTTGCAAAACCACAAAAGCACCTAATGCAATTTTACGAGCTCCAATGGGAGACGCTTTCATGGTAGAACGACCATTCCAGCATATTTATATAGATTTCTTGGGTCCTTATCCAAGGTCAAAGTTAGGAAACACCCATATCATCGTAGCGCTGGATCAGCTAACAAAGTTCGTTTTTATTCAGCCTATTAGGAAAGCCACCTCTGAAATGGCATCAAAGTTCCTTCAAAACAAAATTTTCTTTTTATTCGGCGTGCCGGAAACTATCCTGTCTGATAATGGGAAACAGTTTCTTAGCAAAGAATTTTCCAAATGTATGCAAATGTTTGGAATAAAACACATTAAAACTGCTGTGTATTCTCCTCAGGCGAACGCCAGTGAGCGCGTTAATCGCTCAATTTTAGCAGCCATAAGGTCGTACATTAATGGCGATCAATCCAACTGGGATCAACAGTTACCACACATAGCTTGTTGCTGAGATCGGCGGTTCACTCGGCGATAAGCATGTCGCCTTACGAAGCGGTATTCGGTCAGCGCATGGTAGAACATGCCAGTGTTTACAAGCTGTTGAGGAAACTAGGAGGGTTGAACAATGCGGACCTGGATGTAATTCCTAAAGCTGCTAAAATGAATGTGTTGTATTCGCACCTAAGGAATTGTCAGGAAAAAGCACATAATTCTTATGCTCAGGCATACAACACGCGTAGTATACTGGTAAAATACAAAGTGGGAGATGAAGTATTTAGGCGCAATTTTGTGCAGAGCGATGCTTTAAAAGGCATAAATGCGAAGCTATGTCCGAAGTTTATTAAGGCTAGGATTAGTAAAGTCGTTGGGAATAACTTGTATGACATAGTACACACTTCGGGGCGTAATCTTGGCACAATTCACTCCAAAGATATCCGTCGTTATATGTTTCGTCGTCATTATTTTCCATTTTGTATTTGGCAGTTGCCTTCGAAAAAAAAAATTGTTACGTATACGCCCAATATGTTGAGCATATCAAAATAAATGTTGGGCATATGCCCGAGTTACTCAGTCTGAACATGAGACTCACTGTTCTTCTCAGGCGTGGGTCGCAATAATTACTTTCTCTTATTAGGTTTCTTTTTTTCTAGATCTTTTCAATCGTCAGGGCGATCGAAAATCTCAAGTTGTGTGGGAAACCGTATATGAAATATATATATATAGAAAATAACAACCTCCCGCATAGTAGCATAAGTATCCCCTCGAAAAATAAAATAATAGTGCCACGTTCCACGGTGTGAGCGCAGGTCCCGATAAAACACAAAAAAAAAACACCTAATTGCCGCGGTGCAAGATCGCCGGTGAGAACCGTTCCGCGAAAGTGAAGAAAAAAATTATATGAATAAAAAAAAAATATATATATACATATTTATATATCAACAAATAATCTTTAACTCCCCCTTTGTTAAGACGCTCAGAACCCAGCAGCAAATACCACCATTCACCACCAGACACCTAGGGCAGCGAAGATTTTACCCCATCACCAAATACACCAACCAACCAGCTGTGAAACTCCTATTTCTCCCTAGAGGGGGCAATTTTTCGTTTATTATTAATGTTGCCGGTCAATTTTGTTTTGTGTGTGTACGCCAATGGTTGAGGTGTATTTCTTCATTCTAGTGTAGGAAAGGAGAAATGGTAAAGGTTCATAACACCTTGACCCCATACAAGGCGGAATGCGGTGCACCACAGGCCATCACCTTGGAGATCGGTTAATCAACCCTTAAAAAGGGGTAAGTTTGTTTATGTTATCTATATGTGGGGAACGATTTCAACCCAGGCCTAAATGTAGTAATTGACCTTTGCAAAGAAGAATCAAACCCATAAAAAAGTTATTTTGAGAAAGAAAAAACAAAGTTTAACCATAGAAATTTTTTTTTGTTTAAATAAAAAAAAAATTAAGAAAAACTTAACGGAAAAAAAAGGGAAATTAATAATAACCTAAGGGAAGATAAATTTATTTAAACCTATATCTAGTTTATGAATTAGATCGTACCAATTATAAAAACTAAATTTAAAGTACCGATAACTCAAAGTACAAAATAAATTAATATAACTATTTCTGAAAAGCTGAACTTAAATTTAATTAGAAATATATTATAGCAAAAAAAAAATATATATATATATATATTTTTGTTAGTTTTGGGAAAATTGTTGAAATTTCTTTTTATCCAATGTAGATAGGTATAAACTATAGTATTTAGACCTTTGCGCCTATAATAAGACTTGGTGAATCCCAACTTTATTTTTTTGTATGGGTAATAAAATCTAACTTTATAACGTTTCATGAAATTCTCACGTTTTTGTTATTTTTGGGCTACCGGTATTATTACCATGCTCTATTTGGAAGGAAGTTCGGTCGAATCAGTTAAGTCACTTGTGTAAGTATGGAAGCCGCTTAAGACGGAATAAGAGGATGAGTTGGTTCGAATATTGTATAGTGAGATAGATTAGTAGTCAAAGGAACCAAACGTTTCAGGTTTCATTCCCTTCTTTTTGGTTTCGGGTAAGGGGTCATCGCCAGTCGAGCTCAGCGATGGCCATGGATGTTAAATCGGTTTTACCTAGGGGCGGGCCAGCTCGGAGAGGATCTCCACCATAATCTCTCCAACCCTTTTCCACTATGGAGGTTCGCAGAAATGAATGACGCGTGAATTAGACGAAACTTGGGCCTTGCAATTACTCGTGTGATTTTTTCTTTCTTTTTTTTTACTTCGCGTATTGGTTACGGGTGCGAAGTATTAAGACCTCGGTTAGTTTTTCTCGCGATGTATATACAGGCATATAAAAATACATGTAACCCCAGTCCAGGCCTTGTGGCAAGATTCCACTCCCGCTGACGAGCTAGCGACCGGAGGATCATGCCTGTGCCGCAGGATGGCTGGACACCCCTCCTATTAATCTGCCCGGATTGGCCTAAGGCTCCTGTTACCTTAGGTCATAAGGGTGGAGAATATTGATAGGAGGATCAAACCCCTAAGTGAGTCTCGTGAGGTGAGCGTGGTCAGGCCTTCACCAGCACGGGTGATAGAGCCGGTGGAGGACTTTCCAATTTATACTTCGAAGTTTGCTCACCAGACGTCACATGTGTTAGAACTCCTAACTACAGGGAAAATAAATTTGTTAACAATTGGAGTTGACAAACCTTTCCATAATAAAAACCTCGATGAGAACCTTCAACAAAATAATGTAGAGATTATATTTTAAATGAAACATTTTGTTTTATTTAAACTTTTTTTTAACATTTTTAAATACATATCGAATCTATTTATGTTAAAAAATAAAAAGGAACAAATAATTACATTTTTACTGTCACAAATTATTGATACGAGTAGAACGTTATAATAGTAATTGCAAATAAGATATGTGAATAAATAACCGTTAGTTTGGAAAATATAATATAGCAAAATTAATACTGAGTATTTATCAATAAATCCAATTGATTTAATTGATGATTAATATGAACTTTATATGTTCACCATCAAAAATAGTATATTTATTTTACATTCCCTCCGACAACTCAGGAGGACGTCGTATGTTTGATTTGATGAGGAGTTTGATGAAGATGATTTGATGGTGAACGCTCACATATTTGTGAAATCATTGTTTAACGATGTTCGTTATCTGCTGATGCTCCATGGGACTTGGTGTATATGGATTCAAGAGTTGACGTTTGACCTGACGTCCAGTTTCTTCCGCAGCGAGTCCCACATGCAAACTTTTTGAATCTTAAAGATCGGATTTTCTCTGACATCTGAAATAGTCTAATAATATGTATAGCAAAGTGTTTTTAAATATGTTATCAAATCGTGATAAAAGTAATATATATCAAAAAAAATACAAAAATGATATTTATTACTGCACTGACAACCTAACCAGAATAGTCACGACAGTTGATCGTGATAAAAGTAATATGTAATATCAAAAAATACAAAGATGATATTTATTACTGCACTGACAATCTAACCAGAATAGTCACGACAGTTGATTTTGAAACTGACCTTGGTGCTCGACAACAATTTCTTGGCTTTTCCGTGAAAGGATGGTGAACATAATATGTAGTTTGTATATTTTTGGGGATACTTACTTACTTACTTAACTGGCGTTACAGTCCGGAATGAACCTGGGCCTCAACCAAGATGCCTCTCCAATTAGCCCGGTCCTTAGCTAACTGCCTCCAGTTACGCACTTCAAGTTGGTTGAGGTCGGTTTCTACTTGTGCGCGCCACTTAAGGTGAGGTCTTCCTCTACTGCGTCCGACGTCTGGCTGGGAATCGAAGACTCTGCTAGTATTGGTGTCCATTTGTTATACATGTCCTAGCCATCTTAAACGTCCAATGCGGAGTTTTTGACCAGGGGATGTTGCTGCACATATCGTATAGTTCTTGGTTGAATCTTCGTCTCCATAGCCCGTCAACGGGACCGAAGATTTTTCGCAGTGTTTTCCTCTCAAATCGAACAAGGATTTCTTCATCCGCTTTTGACACGGTCCATGCTTCATCGCCGTAGAGCAGGACTGAGATAATCAGGGTCTTATATAAGGTCTCCTTAGTAGTTCGAGTGAAGGCTTTACTACTGAATTGCTTTCTTAGCCTGAAGAAACAGCGGTTGGCAAGAGTAATTCTTCGTTTAATTTCTGACGAGATGTTGTTGTCAGAGTTAATAGCGGAGCCGAGATAGATAAAGTCCCGTACTACCTCAAAGTTATATCTGTCAATGGTGACGTTCTGTCCACTTCGTCGATGTCCTCTTGCCCTCATTTACTGCTAAACCCATTTTTGCCGCTTCCCTCTCTATACTAGCAAACGTGGCTATGATTGGCTTACGAGTTGGTGGATGTTACTTACCAAGTCATTTCCGCCGGCTTTATAAAGCTCAGCGGGAAGGCCGTCATTTCCGGCAGCCTTATTAAGCTTCAGTTTAGATATTGCTATCCTCACTTCACTCAGGTCGGGTGGTTGGCAGCTTTCGCTGTCATTGCCAATATTGAATGGTTCGTTCTGCCTGAAAGTGGAATGTTGTTCGTCATCGCCGTTTAACAGTCTGCAGAAGTGGTCCTTCCATATCCTCAGCATAGACTGTGTCTCAACTACGATATTTTCTTGTTCATCTCGACAGGATTCTGTTCGAGCCTTGTATTCTTGGCTGTGACGTTTTACACTTTGGTAAAACTTGCGAACATCTTTCCTGGAGTTTTTCTTCTTTCTAAAAAGCCGGTGTTCTTCCCTTCTTCTCTGACTACAGACCTCAACGGCAGCTCTCGTCTTCACATGCAACTTAGCCTTGTAGGCCTGGTTCTTGGCTGAGAGCATCTGTCGGCATTCCTCATCAAACCAGGGGTTTCTTGCTGGTGGGAGCGAGAAACCTAGCACATCAGTTGCGGCTCATCTTATGGCTTGTTGGCATCGTTGCCATAGTTGTTCGACATTCGATGTTGGTGGTATGGTGTTAATCGAGAGGCTTAGGGATACGCGTTGCGCGAAGGTCTTGGCGGTCTCTTGCGATTGCATTCTTTCGACATTAAATTTTTTACAGTATTTCTTAATTTTTGTGGCGTAGTGGATATCCGCATTCTAACCTTGGCTGCAACAAGGTAGTGATCCGAGTCGATGTTAGCTCCACGGAATGTTCGGACATCCAAAATACTGGATACGTGCCGCTTATCTATCACTATGTGATCAATTTGATTGACCGATCGTTGATCTGGAGACCGCCGTGTCCCCTTAGGGATATCGAGGTGAGGAAACCGTGTGCTGGCTATAGTGGCATTTCGTTCCGTAGCGAAGTCAATTAGCCTCTGTGTGTTACCAGACGTGTTGTCGTGTAGGCTTTGTTTTCCAACAATACTGCTAAAGATGTCTTCTCTTCCTACCTTTGCGTTAAAATCTCCCACCACGATTTTAACATCGTACTTCTGTAGTCGCTCATAGGTTTTGTCAAGGAGCTCATAGAAGCAGTCCTTAGCTATATCATCTTTTTCCTCCGTTGGGGCGTGAGCGCATATAAGGCTAATGTTGGAGAATTTGGCCTTGATGCGGATCGTTATAATGCGTTCGCTTATGTCTTGGAAACATAAGACTTCTCGCCAAAGTCTGTCACTTATAACAAATCCGCATCCGAATAGTCGCTGTTTCTGCTCACTATAACACGGTTCGTAGTAGATGTCACAGTTTATCATCCTCTTTTTGCCCGGCCCATCCCTTCATATATACTGGATGGCAGTAATGTCTGCTTTGTAGCAGTTTAGGGCTTCCGCTAGTTGTTCGCTTGCACCTCTCCTGTTTAATGTTCTCACATTCCAGGTGCAGTTACGAACGTCGTTGTCATCTTTTGAGCCGTGTCGTCAACAATAAAATCAGTCCTTTCCGAGGCTGTTGGTTGCTTCTTAACCGTTAGATTTTTCCATGATTAGGTAGTTTACCCAAAGCACAACCCCCAACCAGGGCCAGTTCCAATTTATAAGATACCCCTAGGACACGGGGCCATCCTCCTTCACATACTGTCATGGGATTTCTTTATTCATTACTGAATATGTCAGGGTTGATTAATGTACAATAAAAAAAAATATTGTTCATTGCACAGTTAATAGTGTCAGCGATAAAATCAATCCCTGACAACCTGCCGCTAGCTGATCAGAGTAACATTTTGTGCATTTAGGATAAATCGACTCCACTCTATTTTTGAATCCATCACATTCAAGGATATTGGCCTGGGAATTTCCAGACACAATACGAGATTGTGCTGCCGGTGACCGAGTTCATTGTAGGTGTTTCGCCTAGTCGAAAATCACATACGTGCACTAGAAATGAAATCTGAAATATTTGCTACTGTAAAATTTACTCTTCCGCACAATATGAAATGTCAAAGCTGTGGATTTGCTCTGGATTCTGCATGTGCTCCAGCCTTGTGAGATCTAGTTCGTATGTTGGATTGTCCGTTATTCTCCGCCAACTGTATTTCACACTTTGATTACTTACCACTGCATCAATTTATTCAATTGTGGTGCATTACTCGTGACATACTCGTCACCAATGAAACTGTGGACAGAGTCGGTTGTTGCGGTGGCGGTTGTGGAGTTGATTGTTGGGGTGACGCTTTCGGTATCGATATTTTCCCTGATGAACTGCGACGCGAATGAAGATAGTCCACCTTTGCTGTTGTTTTCTCATAGATTACAGTTTTTCTTCGTATGTTGTGTTGGACAACTATTTGGGGTGATTGTTTGGCCGTTGACTGATTGTAGTTGCTATAGTTCAGCTTGATTCATTGGCGTTGTTGTTTTCGGACGTTGTATCCCTCCTGCAGATCGCCGGGCGCAGTCGGTTTTTTATTTGCTGAAGCTGACCTTACAAAAATAAGATTACAACACGCATAGACTATATTAAGTCCAGTACTTACTTACATCTGATGAAATATAGTAGAATTAACTATGGCAGCTGGTAATTGTGTGTGACAAACACAGCAGATTGTTTGTGGGACAAGGATTGCGAATCAAATTATCGAGATTGAATGTGCACGCTTACAGCCCTGTATTTAGTCAATCTTGTCCACAAGGTTTGAATAGAACCTATTCCAAATTCTAAGAATAGCATCCATCACCAATGTGAGGAATTTCTCGTTTGTCGAATGCCAACAACCACACCGCACAGCGATGTCATTTCGCCATTGTTGTTTCAGATTCTATATTCTTATTCTAATATTACTAAACTCAATACATCTAAACATCCTCTCAATTCCAAACACTAATTATGACACTCATTTCAGCTTACGAACTAGATACGTTGTATAAACCTAAGACATAAAACACGACCTTATCGACAAATAGACGTCCGCCCACCAATAATAGTGTGGAACGTGTTCCCACAATTGCTTTCCACAAGTGCATCCAGGATGCCCTTCCAATAAAGTGGAAATGTCAAAATAAAATCAAAACAAAACAAAAAACGTTTGCAACAGAGATGAAGTAAGGAAGAGATAGGAAACTTTCCAGGACTTTACGTTTTGCCTACAAGCTAATCCTGGAATATTCCAGGATTTTGAAAGAAAAATTACTCGGCACGGCCCAAATAGGCGCAAACATATTTGATTCAGACACACTTGTCTGCCACCTGGTCATGTAAACGTCAAAACGTATACAACTGCCAAATTCTAAATTTTCAACCGAAAAATAACGGTCAAATTCAAAATTGCCTAACTTTTTGCCTACACCTCGTGGAATACTGGTTAAGTGAATGTTACATTTGTGAATACTTCCCATGGACCCAAAATATGAATTTCGACGGTTGAAAATAATTTTATCATTTATACATAATAAAGGGTGATAGATTTCGAGGTTCCCTACTTTTTTAAAGAAAAAAACACAGAAAATTCAAATTTAATAGAAAATGTTTATTATCATTTGAAAGAACATTCGTTGGCATTTATTTTTTGAAGATTATGTCTATCAAATGTTGGACGTTGCTACGTCGCAGATGGTCCATCCGTTGAGTCCGATTTTCGATCACTCGTTCGAGCATTTCGACTGGTAACTGGCGAATGACACGCGTGATGTTTTTCTCCAAGGCCTGAATCGAAGCGGGTTTGTCGGCATAAGCTTTTGACTTAACATATCCCCACAGGAAAAAGTCTAACGGTGTGATATCACACGATCTTGGTGGCCAATCGACCGGCCCAAAACGAGAAATTATGTGCTCACCGAAATGTTCTCTCAATAAGTCCATTGATTGATGCGATGTGTGGGAAGTGGCGCCGTCTTGAACGTGAATTTTCATAATAAAGTTGAACAATTTGTAAACGTTGTTCACGCGTAAGTCTTTCCATTGTGAAATGCCAAACAAAACTAAACAAAAATAACATGACAGCATGACACGACTCACACGTGATCTGTCAAAAAAGGCTATTGAAAAAAGTATCTCTACTTGGATCACCCGTTATAATAAACTCAGTTTGAAATATATTTTGTAAGACATTATATATTATTTAAATATATGTTAATATATATAAATATATGTATATATATATAAATATATATACATATATATATATATAAATATATATACATTTCATATATTATATTTTTATATATTTTTATATATATTATCATTTTTTATATCATTTTAGCTCACGCCCACTTTTTGGAGGCGTTTTCTTCACAGCTTATCAGGTGAAAAACTTATTTTTTTTGCGAACCACATATATATATATATATATATATATTTATATATTTACTTATATACATACATATATATAAATTGTATATACGTATATATATATATACTTTTTGCGTACACCGCGTGGAAGGCTGGTTAAGTGAATGTTACATTTGTAAATAAATATAAATATAAATTCAGTTTCTAATATATTTGGTAAGACATTTAACTTTATTTATATGTATATATATATATATATATGTGGGATATATAGGTCCCACTATCCGATCACGCCATCCGTAAGATGTTTCTCCTTTCTCACGCACACCATTGTAGACACAACGGTGTAATGTAAACCTTCTCTCCATCTTTCCCAGTTCTTTTTAAAATGCTAGGGCAGTTGTTTTTGAGACGTGACCGGTGACGTACCACTTTGTAATCCGCTAAACTAATTGTTATTTGTTCTTAATAAACACCTAATTCTTACGTTATACAATAAATATTAACTAAAAGAATACTTTGTTTCAATTCCCACAAATCTTGGGGGCTCAACCGGGATGGTGAAACAAATAAAATAGAAACAATAAAACAAAAGTGCGCGGCATATAAAAAAAACATGCGACGAAGACGTGAGTGTGCTTGTGCTACAGCGCCATAAAACGCAGCAGCAAAAGAAAAGAAAAAAAAAGACTAACAAAGGGCAACAACGCTACAAGGCGACAGTGAGTGTATCGACGCCGTTAAATAAAAAAAAGGTGCTGTGACAGTGAACAAAAAATATACAACGCGGTCGCAAAATCCGTTGATAGTTTTTCTGTCCATCGCTGTGGTTAACGAGAGGTAGAAAAAATCAACTGTGTCGCCGTTGTATGCCCCACCGAAAATACATTGCGGAGAAGATATAGGCGAACAAGTGTGTGCTCAAGTAGGAGAATCACACACAAAACCAATATAGAAGAGAACGAGAAGTAATCATCTGTAACGAGACGAGAGACGACAGCACCAGTGGCATCGAAGTAGCGGTGTGGGTGTATGTGTAGTGTGTACTACCTGGATGCAGAACAGAAGCAGCAGAAGAAGAAAATATAAAATAAGTGAGTACGAACACCGGTCATAGGGAAATAGTTTTTTTTTAATATTTTCATAAATTGTGATTCTTGATTTTTTTGACTGAATATTATATTCAATAACTTAGATTAATTTTAAATTGTTAAATTAAGAGAAAAATATTTTGAGATTATTGTTCTGACTATTGAAAGGGGAAAATGGAGAAAGAAATTGAGAATTATGTCTATAGATGAACTGCGGGTTAGCTTAAAAGATTTAAACTTGTCGACAGCAGGTGACAAGCAAGACCTTAAGGGGAGGTTGCGCGAGTATTTGAACTCACATTCCACCAAGGATGTTGAGGTAGGAGAAAGCAAAGCTGACGGAACGGTGTCCGGCAGTGGTGGTCGTGAGATTGGGGAGACGTCGAGGGGATTGGGGTCAGGGTCAGAACACGTGCTGCAGAGTGTAGGGGCAGAGGTTCTAGTTCCTGGAGGTACACATCGTGTCGAGCAGCGAACCACGTTTTCATTTCGCGACATAGAGGAGAGTGCGACGATATTCACTGGCGATGAATCGCAAAACGTAGTCAAATGGATTGCAGAGTTCGAGGACCTGAGTCAGATGGTACAGTGGAACGAAATGCAGAGTGTCATCTATGCCAAACGGTTGTTGCCGGGGGCTGCAAAATTATTTGTGCAGAGTGAGTCCGGCTTACGGGACTGGCTATCCCTCTACAGAATGGTCGAAACAGCCAAACCCATCGACGTGGATGAAGAATCAATCGTTGGTTACTTCATTGATGCCATTAAAGACGACAAGGTAAATAAAATTATTCTCTGCAAGGCGACGACGATAGACGAACTTAAAGCTAAGCTTAGGACGTATGAGCGTATTAGGGGGCAGTCATCTTCTTCAGTGCAATCGGAAAGGCGTACACCAATACGTAGCCAACCCAGCGAAAAAAGTAATGTACGTACATGCTACAATTGCGGGAATGCATCCCATTTGGCAAGAGATTGTACTAAGAAGGTAAAGTGCTACAAGTGTCAGGGTTTCGGGCATCGGTCGTTCGAGTGTAACGGGGCGAGTGGTGCGAGGGACACGCGGCAAGAGGCAAAGAAAGAAGCTGTTTCTAATGTCAAATTCGGCGTGCAGACGACCGCAGTCGACCGCAGTCGCCGCACTAGTAGACAACGGATGCGATATTTGCCTCGTTAGACGAGATTTTCTACTGCAGTTGAAGAGGGTGAACATAGTGGCGGATTGAGTTCGACGTTAAGTTGCATGTAGTTAAAGAGTCAGAGTCGCCTTTTACACTATTATTGGGGAACGAGTTGTTGAAGGAAGCGGTGGTAGTAATTCAAAATGGCGAAGTGCGTTTCAGGATGGAAAATTCAGAGGTACAGAAGAATATTTCGGAGGAGCTAGACTGGAACCTGTCTGTCGGCGGCGCTGAGGTTGGGCAAGCATCGATGTCGAGCATTTCACCCATCATGGAGACTTGTGAGGCGGAGGGCGAAGAATCAACAGACGTGTGTCCAGAGGAAGAACACCAAATCCGTGAGTTGCACCAGGCATTTGACGGACTATGCTGTGCAGTGGGGGTCATGAGCGAGAGGGAAGGTATTGATGACGTCAATCTATCTTCGTTGTCAAGGACAGACAAGGCAGAAGTCGAACAGATGATATTGAGGTACCAGCCAAGGAGGGATGCCGAGTCACCAGTCAGCATGAAGATAATTTTGAAGAGCGAATCGCCAATATATACACAACCCAGAAGAATGCCGTTTCCAGATCGCGAGGAAGTCGAGCGGCAGATAGGTGTGTGGCTAGGTGATGGGATAATACAGCCGAGTCAATTTGAATTCGCTTCACCTGTGGTGTTAGTCGCAAAGAAGGACGGATCTAAGCGGTTATGCTGCGACTTCAGACCCATTAACAACGAAATCGTGAAGGATCATTTTCCCTTGCCAATTATTGACGATTATGACGATTATGAATTATGACGAAAGCAATTTCGCGATTGAGGATGGTATTACAGGTAGCCAGTAATAACGGACTACAATTGAAATGGAGCAAATGCCAATTTCTGAAAGCCAGGATCGACTTTCTGGGATATGTTGTGGAGGCAGGGACTATAAGACCGTCGAGAGAGAAGACGAGAGCTGTCCGCGAATTTCCGAAGCCTACGGATGAAAAGTCATTGCAGCGCTTCCTAGGGCTCACCGGATATTTTCGGAAATTTATCCAAACTACGCTGCGATCGCCAAACCACTGAGCGATTTGTTACGGAAGCAGGTAGACTTCGTTATGTGTACGGACCAAGATGTGTCATTTGAGTTGCTGGGGAACGCGCTAGTTCAGTCGCCAGTCCTCAAACTGTTTGACCAGAACGCAGTTACCGAGGTGCATACTGATGCAAGCCAGTTGGCGTACGGAGCTGTATTATTGCAGAGGGATAACGACGATCAGCACTACCACCCAGTGCAATACGTGAGCAGAAAAACGTCGCCGCAGGAGGAAAAATACCACTCCTACGAGTTGGAAGTATTGGCCGTGGTTAAAGCGCTCGAGAAATGGAGGATTTATCTTTTGGGCAAAACAATCACAATATTGACGGATTGTAAGGCGTTTACGATGACCATCAACACATCAACAAGAAGGAAGTTCCACTACGAGTGTCGCGTTGGGCCATCTTTCTCCAGGACTTTGACTATCGAGTTGTTCACTGGCCAGGAAGTCAGATGAAGCATGTGGACGCACTAAGCCGTGTGGCAATGCTTATAGTCGATACTATGAGTCATCGGATTAGAGAAGCTCAACTACAAGATCCAAGTTTGAGAGCGGTGCGAAAAGTGTTGGAATACGCCCAGTACGAGGACTTCTCGTTAAGGAACGGTGTTCTTTTTAAGGATGAGACCAAGGAGTTGGTCGTTATACCGACTACCATGGAGGAGGAAGTTATCGTGCTCACCCGTAAGGAAGGTCATGTTTCGGCGAAGAAAACAGCGGAGATTGTCGAGAAAACGTATTACATTCCGGAGCTGTCGTCGAAGGTGGAAGGTGTTGTGAAAAGCTGCATAGAGTGTATCATGGCAGAGAGAAAGGTAGGAAAGCAAGAAGGTTTTCTGACGCCTATCAATAAAGAAGATCAGCCATTGCAGATGTTTCACATCGATCATGTTGGACCAATGGAGGTGACGAAGAAGAAGTATAACCACGTATTGGTTATCGTGGATGCTTTTTCGAAGATTGTCCGGTTGTACCCCACAAAGAGTACAACTAGTGAAGAAGTGATTGATCGCTTACGAAGGCAGGCATCTATCTTTGGAAATCCGAGACGAATAGTGACGGACAGGGGTACCGCTCTTACAGCTGGTGTCTTTGAGCAGTATTGCCGGGAGGAGGACATCACTCACCTTGTGATTACCACAGGAATTCCACGTGGAAATGGACAAGTTGAGAGAATGCACCGCATACTTGTTCCAATACTAACTAAATTGACACTGGAAGACCCTACTTGTTAGTATAAGCACATAGAGTGGGTGCAGCAGCTCATCAATAATACTACACCGAGGAGTACCAAGCATACCCCATCGTTGAGATGAGAATTCCTTCTAGGCCAGATATTCAGGCGATACACCATCAAGAGATCGTGGCGGAGCTGGAGCAGGAGAGAGACTACATTCGAGATCGGGCTCGCGAGAATATCAGCCGAATACAGCGAAAAAACGTGGAGCAAAGCAATAGACGGCGAAGAGAAGCAAAGGCGTACAAGATTGGAGAGTTAGTTGCCGTGCGTCGGACTCAGTTTGGGCCAGGGCTTAAATTAAAGCCGAAGTACTTGGGGCCCTATAGGGTGACAAGAGTCATGAAGCACGAGCGATACGAGGTTGAGAAAGTCGGAGACCATGAAGGGCCGCGTGCAACATCATCAGCCGCAGACAGCATGAAGCCGTGGGGTAGGCCAATCGGGACAAGTGACCATTCAGGAGGGCCGAATGTGGGATATATAGGTCCCACTACCCGATCACGCAATCCGTAAGATGTTTCTCCTTTCTCACGCACACCATTGTAGACACAACGGTGTAATGTAAATCTTCTCTCCATCTTTCCCAGTTCTTTTTAAATGCTAGGGCAGTTGTTTTTGAGACGTGACCGGTAACGTACCACTTTGTAATCCGCTAAACTAATTGTTATTTGTTCTTAATAAACACCTAATTCTTACGTTATACAATAAATATTAAATAAAAGAATACTTTGTTTCAATTCCTACACACATATATATATATATATATATATATATATATATACAAATTGTATATACGTATATAATTCTGTTTTTTTTATAACAAAAATAAAATATTGAGAAAGGGAATAAAATAATCAATTCATGTAGGCTCAAAATTTCTTGAAATCCTGAGCCTTCCATGCAGATAATATAATATAAAGCTTAAAATTGATAGTACATGAATACGATTATATATACTGATTGAGCGCTTAAAATATACTAAGAGATTTTTTAAATTAATAAATCATTCAACATTTCTCTAAAAATACGGCTGTAAATGTTCAAAACGATAAATAAATTATTAGTAAAATAAATATATTATGTGTTAATTATCGTTAATCAATGAAAGTGAAAACTAACTAATTCGTTGAATTAGGAATTCAATTTTGATTCCAGCAATAATTCAATAAGCGGTTTTAATTATTTGTAACACTAATTTTTTCGCTATTTTGAACATACCTGTCGCTTTGTGTCCAATTTTTATGTCTATTCCTTTTGTTATTTCAATTTTTTAATGTAAACAAAAACTCACAAATAGTTTCAATTTATTTTGACAACGGAATAAGAACCAAATATATAAATAACAACTGATGATGACATCAGTAATTGTACTGACTGTATATACTATAAATATCATCTGTCTTATTAAAAGCATACCAGGATTTATTCTCGAAATTTTTAAATTGATTTAAACCAAATCAATATTAAAAAATATAAATTAAAACTGGTATGTTTCAAATTAACGAATTTTTTAACATACATTTCTTAGATATTTGTCTTTCGCAATGGAATGTTATCCCACCACATATTGATGTAAGCCGACCCTTGGATTTTCCGTTCTTGTATATGTCAACATCAGCTGTCTTAATTTACCTCAAACCATTTGATAGACACAATTGGAGATTTATTTACATTTTTTGTTCGTTGAAAAATTGTATTTTCTGTTATTTTGTTATATATATTAATAAATTCGTGTGTTGTATTGGAGTTGTAAGTGTTGTATTTTAAGTGAAAAGCCAAACACACTGCCAGAACCATTCGTCTGCAACGCCAAGACATTGGTGGTTCAACATGAAGTCACAATGCAGGTAATACAATCAGACAAATTTCAACTATATCTAGATATACATAAGTGCTATTTCTTTCTGTAGGACGGAAAAGAGTGCGCTGGTTCATACATTATATTACTGTCTGCAGGCAAACAAACAGAGAATTTCAAAAAGGTATTTGAAACTCACTACATAAGAAACGACGGCATAATATTACATTAAATTTCTTCATCCAATTCTATAGTTCATGTACCATATTCGGCCCGGACAAGTGTGGCAATGATATCAAGCTGCATTTTATTTTCCTTCATGGTCATCCAATTAATGACTTCTATTGAAGAAAACCACAGTCAGAAACCAAGGTACGACGATTTTACTTAAGTCGATGTAGTTTATGGACCTTTATAAATTTTGTTTATAGATAACGCAACAAAGACAAACTCCAGCATTTGGATCAATAACTTGTGTAGCCTAACAAGACAGCATATTCCAAATTAGTGTAGACCATAAAGCAGAGATCAAGTAAGGAAGGGATAGGAAACTTTCGTACGTCTTCCTCTTCATTACCCGTTTTCTTACGTGTCGTGTTTACGTGGTTAAGTACTTCAAATCCTTATCGGTGTGTAGATATGAGCGCCCATTTCGCAAAAACAAGAACAATTTCATGACGGCCGGCCGTTCGAAAACAACAACGCCAATGAATCAAGCTGAACTATAACAACTAAAATATGTCAACGGCCAAACAATCACCCCAAATAGCTGTCCAACAACAACATACGTCTATAAACTGTAATCTACGATAAAACTACAGCAAAGATGGACTATCTCCGTGTCGCAGTTCATCAGAAGAAAATCGATACCGAAACCGTCGCCCTAGCAATCATCTCCACAACCGCCACCGCAACAACCGACTCTGTCCACAGTTTCACTGGGGACGAGCCTGTCACGAGTAATGCACCACAATTGAAGAAATTGATGCAGTGGTAAGCAATCAAAGTCTGAATTACAGCTGGCGGAGAATAACCCATTCTTTTATTAAAGCTTACGGATAATCCCGATAGATCCCGATGCAGAATACAGAGCAAAAGAACTACTTGAAGCAGCAAATTATGAATTTATAAAAAAATTGTCATCAAACATATGTTGGTGGTATTCTCTATCTTATATTTACTATGCTTTGTAATCGTCTTTTTCGTAGATACAGATTTAACAAAGAACGACTAGCTGAAGCAATAATCCAATTCTAACATTTTAGCTAGAGCACTGATGAACAATCAACGAGAACTGATCCCCAAAAACAGACAAACTACATGTGTTCAACATGCAAACATGGAGGAGCCAAGAAATTGTTGTCGATCACCAAGGTCAGTTCCAAAATCAGCAGTTGTGACGATTCTGATGAGAGTGTCAGTGCAATAATAAATATCATCTTTCTATTTTTTGATATTATATATTACTGTTATTACGACTTGATAAACTATTTCAAAACATTTTGATTAACCTTTTTTCATACCATTTCAGATGTCAACAATATCTGTGACAAATATTTGTGGTGAAAATCCTACCATAAAGATTCAAGCAGTTTGCATTTGGGACTTCCTGCAGAAGAAACTGGACGTCAAGTAGCGCGAACACCGTAAAGCAATGATTTCACAAATATGTGAGCGTTTAGCATCAGCGTCCTCCTGAGCTGGCGAGGGAGTTTATAACAAATATAACAAATACAAATAAACAGCCAGCTTACATAAAAAGCTCAATTGCTTACATCAGCACGCTTCGGTGTAGACTTAGAAAAGTAATCCCACAACGAAATTGGTTCGGATATCGGAATAGCACCGACGAGGCCTACGAAGAACAACAACAGACTTGTCATATGCGCCAATTGTAGTACTAATAAACGCAGCGTTAATCAACGATCAATTAGTCGACGACGAACCAATTCGATTAATTGACAAATACTTTCATTTTTTATATTATTTTCCAAACTAAGTCTAATTTACAAGACTAAGACTTAACACATTAATTATTCTCATATATTATTTGTAATTAATAACATAACTTACTACTCATGTCAATAACTTCTAACAACAAAAATGTAAAACAATAATTTGTTCCTTTATATTAAAACAAACCAAAACATTTCTCTTAAAATATAATCTCTAATTTATTTATTTTTTTGTGAGAAGGTTCTCATCGAGGTTCTTTTTATCGAAAGGCTTGTCTACTTAAACTGTCAACAAATTTAGATTCCTGACTGCCGGCTAAGTAAAATTTGAGACTAGAGAGGTAAGGCGTAAGTAGTACATCAAACATATGTCTATGGATTAGGATATGAGTCCGAATTTGCTTGTCTGGACTACTGTATATACTTTGTTCTTCTATCTTGTAGAAAGCTTAAAAACAAGTGTTGAACGATGATTGCAAGTATGAACCATTCACACCAACACCAGGTATCAAGTACTGCAGCTATCTGAATAGTGAACACCCTGAGATAAGAATGCGGATATTCCTTATGCCTTAAAAAATGTGATAATATCTGTAAACTGGAATCGCAAGCGACACAAGTCCCCCAAACACCGCCTACAAAATCCAATACGCTGTAATATGTGAACACCTCGTATGCCAACAACCTTATCGACTCTCATCAGCATGGTTTAAGGCTACGAACAGATCAAATTAAGAAGTTCAAGGCTATACCTATTACAGAGGAACTTTTTGTTATCTTTCCGCTAAATGACTTTCAAACCATTTACGCTCAACTTTACGAATTCGTAGAGTGAGCGCATATAAGTCTAATGCTGCCAAATCGCATATTGCTACAATACGTCTGTGTTTGCAAAGGCCCTCTCTTATGAAATCCGAACAGTCACTGCTTCTGCTTATTATAATAAATGCCATACTTTTACAGTTTTTTGTATTCCTTTTGCCAGGCCATCCCATTGTATTTTCTGAATGTCATCTATAACAGCTTGGGGCTTACATTAGTTCAGTTGTTCGGCTTTTCTGTTAACAGCTCCAACAATCCTAATCTCGATACTGACATTTAATTTGGTAAAAATATTACTTTAAATTAGTAATTTCAAAGACAAACCAGAAGAGAATCTTGCTATCTGTGCTTAAATAAAAACCATTTGCACGGTTTTTTGTTTTTTTGATTTTTATTTCAATTCTAAATCGCTATATTGAATTAATTTGTATACATTATTTCTTTTATATATGAATGTGTTTGGTCATAAATAAATAACATTGTAAATATTTAATCACTCGTTTAAATAAATGGAATTTAAGTTTGCTCATTTTTTTTGGGGATCGCGCTTTCGAGTACCTTCAGTTGCAGGTGGGGTTGTTCGCTCCTATAACGAAAATGTATTGTTTAGCAGCTGAACATTAAATGACTTTGCTTCGTTAACTTACTTTGGAAGCTTCTAAGCTTTGGTTCTCCTTATTTACACCTTCCTCCAACTCTTCTACTACTTCTTCTTCACTGCTGTCCACTGCCACACTATTCGTTGTCGGTAGCTCTGTTGTCTCTTTCACTTCTAAATCAGCCTTCTTCACCTTTGGACTAGAATTTAGCTTTCTGTCGTCGCTTACAAATTTACTTTATTTTCATTGCTGGTTCTTCATGCAACCAACTGGCAGCCGATGTGTCGGCAATCTGTGGTAGTTTATCTTAATCCCAGTCTTTTAGTTTCTCTGCATCTGGATCTGGAATATACTTAAAAGAAATGACAACCAGTTTACGGCTGCCGAAATTTCTCTAAATTAATTATAACCTTATACTGCTCGTCCCATCCGTCTGGTTTCGTGTCCTCTGGATAGTAAATTTTGATTGGTTGATTAACGGTTGGCGAGAATTCGCTAAGCAACGAACCCTCAATAAACACTTTATGGTCTACTCGAATTTGGAATGTTTTGTCAGGGTTCACAAGTAATTGATAAAAATTCGTGGGTTTGTCTTTGAAGGGTTTCTCCATGCGTTATCTGTAAACACTTGTCCGGGCCGAACATGACAGTGTATGGTGTTTTGTCATTGAACTATGGAATTGGGTGAAGATATGTAATATAATATTGTGTCGTCATTCCTTAGGTAGTGACTTAAACGTATCTTTTTGAGATCCTCTGTTTGTTTGCCTGACAGTCATTTTATGTACGAACGGCCCCACTTTTGTCCATCCTACAAGAAAGGAATATCACTTATTATATATCTAGATGTACTTGAAATTAGTCTGATTGTATTACCTGCATTGTTACATAATATTGAACCACAAATGCTGGACGTTGAAGAAGAATGGTCACTTTAGGAATGATGAGATTGCAGCGTGTTTACCTTCCCCCTTTAAAACAAGCCCAATATCTCCAAATTACTCCAAATTTACTTCCGTCAGCATCGACAATGAAGTTCTTTTCACTGTCAGGATATGCTAGTATCGGTGCTTAACCTAGCTGTTATTTCAGTCTTTGAAAATCAATTTTACGCTCACTTGACCATTTAAATTGTTCCTTAGTTGATGTTTGTCCTTCGAGACCGGCCAATTTTTCACAGCTTCAATCTTTTCGGGATCGGTCCTCACTCCACCGGTCGAGATGATGTGTCCCAGGAATCGAACATTTGGATCTGAAGAGTGCACACTTTTTGGGATTGAGCTTCAAATGGGCAGTCCGAAGTCTTAGGAATACCTCCCACTAATTCTTTTGGTGTTCTTCAAATGATTTTCTCACGACAATTATATCATCTATGTACACCCGACAGATTTTCCACGTTAGTCCTAGCAAATCGCATTCCATAAGTCACACAAAACATGCAGGAGCGTTGCACAAACCAAATGGCATCACGTTGATATGAGACAAGCCATTTCCTGAGGTGAAGGCTGTCATTTTCCAGTCCTTAGGGTGAATCTGCAGCTGCCGTTAGCCGCTCTTCAGATCCATTAAGAGTATCGAGTGTGTCATCAATCATGGGTAGAGGATAACTGTCCTTCTTGGTGACATCGTTGAAACGACGATAGTCAACGCAGAACTAGTTGCTGCCTTCTTTCTTCTTAACCACTTCCACTGGTAGTAACAACGGATTATTGGAGTTTTCTGTCAGTCGGTCCCTTTCTATAGTCGTAACCATTTCTGCAACTTCATCCTGCTTGGCCAATGGCAGCCGCCTTGCAGGCTGACGAATTGGTCTAGCATCTCCAGTGTCGTATTGATGTTGCACAAAGTATGTGCGGCCATATTTCCCATCCTCTGCAGCAAATACATCAACTAATTCTTCAATCAGGTTTTCCGCACAAATGTGCTGCTCCTGATTCAGTTTGTATGAGTTGAGAATCGGTCTCGTTTTGTCTGTCCGTTTGGTTGGTTGCACTGGTGTAGCAGCCTCCACTTCGGTTATGCTTTATATTGCGTTAACCCGAAGACATTTACTAATCACTTTTCTTTTTGGGATTCTCAACTCGTGTGGTCTGTTGTTTGAGACTCCTATTGGAACCATGTTGCTCTTGGGGTCCACGAAAAATTTCCAACGATGTAGTTTTGGAAATCACCGTCTTCATCTGGTTCAACAAGTAGGAATCAGTGGCTCCCAGGATCACTATCCAGCCTAACCCATATAACAGTTTCTGATGACGGTGGTAACACTGGGTCCTTCCCGGCGAGTCGGGACTCGCCTTCTCCCATGCTTATCGCAATTCTGATATATAGTAACTAGCATAGAGAAATAATTTTGCTAGATATAGCTTAAGGTATATGGATCGACTCAGAACCGATGGCTGAGTCGATTTAGCCATGTCTGTCCGTCCGTCCGTCATCAGTTCTTGGGCCTTAAAGAAAACTTTTAAAGAAAAACGTAGTTTAAGGGCAAACTTTAAGAGATTTTGATGAAGTGTCTTAACAACATATCTAGATAAGTAACATTTTTCGGAAAATTTTAAACATTTCCAAATAATAAATTTGATGCAAAATCATTGGTTATGGTAATATAATCATTTCTTTTATATAAAATTTTGACATACGCCCACTTTTTGGATGTGTTTTCATACAAAAACCATTTCTATACACTACCTCACAGCATAACCATTTGAAAAACTTTTTTTTTTTTGCGAACCATTAAAGATTTTGAACATTATGTTGCGACCATGTCAGTTTTATATTTCTTGGCCATAAAGCCCACATTTAAGGGATATTTATTTTAAGGATAGGATGGGATAGGGTATATACGTCATCAGTTTTTGGGTCTTAAATTTTGAGCTAAATGATGAAATGTGGTACACGTGGTTGGTGTTGCTCCCAGCAGAACAAGTGTAAACCTTTTTTAAATCCGCCCATTGCCACGCCCCCTTTTCAGAAAATCGTAATCTTAGGCCAAACCGTTAAAGACATTGAAAAAGTGTCTGTAAAACAAATCTAGACAATTCTATTGTCTATATTTTGTTCATACAAAGTTCTTTGCCACTCCCATTTTTGGGAGGCTTCTTTAGTAACAAACGTTTTTTTGTAATATTTTAAGCAATTCGAAAAAAATTTTGATGCGAAATCATAAGTTCTGTTAATGAAAACATTTCTGCCATATATCATTTTAGCCCACGCCCACTTTTTGGAGGCGTTTTCATACAAAAACCATTTCTATACACTACCTCACAGCATAACCAGGTGAAAAACTTGTTTTTTATGCGAACCATACAAGATTTTGAACAATATAACACATTTAAGGGATATTAATTTTAGGGATAGGATGGGATAGGGTATAAAACGATCCACATAGTGGATTGAAGCCTTCTCATATGTTTTTTTTTTTTGTTACTGGGCTGCTTTGTTAAACTCAACCTTGTTGTGAGCTTATTAAAAACCCGGAAAAACTTCCATATATATGCATAATATATGTTGTGGTGTGAGATTACACTGCGATACTTTGTTGCAGTGCTTATATGAAACACGATCACCCACTCTAACTCTGTATGGTCAGCGTTCCCACGCTGCATTGGTAAAATGTATGGTCAGCGTTCCCACGCTGCCACACATAACCATATAGATAGTATAGTATCATATATTTAAGTTATATGCTGACGCTGCAGCATTGTAAGAAGCCCAGCACCTAATATAAGAAATAAAGAGCAGTGATAATACACAATTGAAACACGACGGTTGTTTTTCTATTATAAAAATATGGGCACTGGTCAACAATGTGGGTAATTTCGACAACCCGGTAATAGTCAATTAAATTTAAAAGTATCGTAAAATTATCCATCACCACGAATTTTGACTCGAGGACATTCTCAAACTTCTTATGTTGTTCCTCAAATTGTTTCTCGAGCTGCTAGCGCTGTTCTTCAAGCTGCTTGCCTTGACCTTCGCACTGATGGCGCTGTTCTGCTCGTAGCCCTTCGAGCTGTTGGCATTGCTCCTCGCGTTATTGTTCCAATTTCTTGTTTTGCTCTTTTAGAGACTTCCTTTGTTCTCCGAATATAGCGTCCAGAAACATCATCATTGATAACATGTTGAAGGCTGCACTTACTTGTTGCTTCTTGACATAAAACACAATCGAATTAGGATCTGCACCACATTGCTTTGTTACGCTATGAAGACGAATAAATAAATCGCTCTTTCCTCCTATAGGGGAAAGCTGTCGAAAATTCAGCTCACCTTTCAGATCCGCAACTGTGAGCTGATCTAATGGCTTGCGAACCATTATTGTTTAATCACACCTTAAACAATCACACACTTAATCGTATAACAAATTATTGTTCACTACCCTCTAATTTTCACGAATCGCTACATTCACTTCACTATGTTCACCTCACTATGTTCACTTCCACCGTTTCTTCACAGCTCACAGTTTTCTAAAAACTTCTCATCTAGAAAAGGTTTTATGCCACTTCGACAGCAATGTAGAATTTAGCCGGGCTTCGAATGATAAAACACTATTCTGTTTTGTGTTTAGTAATAATTTATTTAAACGCACTCTTATTTCTAGAATTATATTATTTACAAATACGGTTTCTATTTTAACAATTCAATAACACTTATTGGAAATCGAATACCAACGATTATACTCGCGCACTATAATCACTTTCCGAAATTCGCTTAGGTAATTCATTCAGTCAGCACTATTCAAATCACGTCCAGTTCACAATTTAGACTAACTCACTTTTTGTCGCTTCATCTCTTTTTATACCAATCCACATACAGATGGCATATTCTCGGAGATTCCCGCAGTTACGAGATGGTTCGAGAAGTAGTTTTGACAGATACCATTATTCCAGTCATTCATTCCAGTGGGCGCATCCAGTACTACAAATCGACACTAGCAATATGTTTGAAATGCTACAACACCTACTTTGCCGACTTCACATGAATCCATGTGTTGCCCTTTATATCGGTGAACGGAATGTTGTCGTGGAATAGGTAGAGGAATTGCTGAGCTAATTCTCATGTGTTTAACACAGATATATTTATTTGCTTAGCAGGCAATTGAATTCAACCACATCGCCGGCTAATGAAGTGGTATTTTTTATCACTTTGGCTGTATTTGTACCCTATCACATAGGTGTATAATAGTTTTGATACATGGTTTGCTAGATAATTTTGCTGTCTGTCCGTCCGCCCATACCTCACCAGTTTATGGACCTTAAATTTTGAGCGAGAATGACGAAATTTGGTGCACGTGTTTGTTGTTCCTCCCAGCGGAACAAGTGTAAACATTTTTCGAAATCCGCTTACTGACACGCCGCTTTTAAAGAAAAACGTAGTTTTGAGCCAAACCGTTAACAATTTTGAAAATGTGTCTGAACCAAATATCTAGACAATCCTAATGTCTGTATTTTGGTTATGCAAAGTTTTTTTCCACGCCCACTTTTTGGTGGCGTTTTCAGTAAAAACCTTTTTCGGTAAAACTTTAAACATTTCGAAAAAAAACTTTTGATGCAAAATCATTAGTTATGGTAATTTCATCTATATAGCATCTTGACCCACGCCCACTTTTTGAAGGCGTTTTCATACAAAAATTATTTGTATACACTACCTCATAGCATAGCCAAGTGAAAAACGCACCGAACGCTCGCGGTTGCTCGGCTTAGCTTGCCGGACGGGGAAGTTCTTGCCATCCCACCATGCACCACCTGCTTAACAAACTTTTTATATCATGCCTGACTCAAAAAAGAGAAAAGCGAGATGAATGAAAGCTACGTTAAATTGGGACTAGAAATAAAAGAAATTAGGAGAATGAAAAGAGGAAAAGATGAACTAATCATTGACCTTGGCCCTCTATGAAGGACAAAACTTGGGAAATACCTAAACTAATTTAAAAAAAAAAAATTAACCCTATATCTGAAAATAAAACTGCGCTTAAATATCCTAATACGCAAAAGACTTCCCAGAATTGATCCTCCATAGCAAGTTCGCTGGATGAAGATCCGAAATACGCCAGGTGTTATGGCGAAAATTGACCTGACCACCTCTCGTGATGAAACACGACCGTCGCTATCACCCTGACCGATACTACGGGTGATAGCCCCTTGAGGCAACTTCCGGTCACATCCTTTTTCGTAACGTAGTCGTATTAATTTGTCGTTGTTAACCTGTAAAGAGACGGCCTTCCCAAGAAATCACACACCAAACTCAAAGTGAATTAGCACAAGGATACCATAGCGAATGTACAGTCAGAAATATTTTCAGATACAATTGTATCTACACCCATGTAGTGCCAGTTTATTAAAATTTAAACCAAAAAAAAAAATTGAAAACTAAGAAAAACATCAAAATTTAAAATTAAACATAAAAAAAAAAAATTCAAAAATATTAAAACTAATAATGAAGAAAATTCAAACTAATCTTAAATATAAAAGTTGTGTTATTCTTGTATCTGTCTCTTTAAAAAAATATTTTTATTTTTGTAACTAATTAAACTCCGTACTTGGTGTTGGAGCCTGTGTCCAACGGATCACGTCAATAGGACGCAGAATTTCGGCACTTTGACCTTCACCAATGGAGTGCTCCTCGTTGGAATCATCCACTTCTTGGCGAGAACGGTTCCAAGGCGTTGGTCTTTGGCTGGTGTTCGTCGAGGGAGCGGTGGCCAAGAAGGGTCTTCCGCCTATGGAAACCGTTGACAGCGGTTGGTAGCGGTCTAGGGCAATTTGTGGAAGCGCCGCTATTTTTGCTTGGCTACTCGAACGGTCCTCGGACTTACGCATTCCACGAGGCGTGGGCAAAAAGTGGGGAAATTTTTAATTTGGCCGTTATTTTTCTGTTAAAATTTTTGAATTTGGCAGTTGTATACGTTTTGTTGTTTACATGACCAGACGGCAGACAAGTGAGTGTGAAACAAATTTGTGTGCACCTATTTGGGCCGTGGTGAGTAATTTATCTGTCAAAATCCTGGAATATTCCAGGATTAGCTTGTAGGCAAACGTTAATTCCTGGAAAGTTTCCTATCGCTATCGGAATTGAGAGGATGTTTAGATGTATTGAGTTTAGTAATATTAGAATAGGAATATAGAATGTGAAAAAAATTACCCCTCTACACTCATTCCAATAATTGAAAAAAAAATGTTGATTGCAGAACATTTTTTTGAGAGAAAGACATGATGAAATGTACTTGGCATGACAAATGTAGGGAAATATAACAGAGACAATGATAGGAAAGGTTGATGAAACGAAGGAAGGGAAAATTGGAAGACAAGAATTTTACTTTGACGATCCCACTCAAGTTCACAATCAAGTGAATTTCATTGAGAGCAGACGTTGTAGAAAGCTCAAATTTTTTTTGGTGTATAACGGTAAAAAGAAAGTACTGTGCAAGTGCACTTTGAAACCTAGATTTGTATACCCTGGGCTTAAAATTGAATTTGGTGAGATCTGGTGGAATTAGAGGAAGGCGTAGGCAATTCAGAGCCGTACCTCGCATTTTCGAGCCAGCGTTTTCAGTTAAAGTGCGCTACGCTACAATTTTAGTGCAAGAAGGGTGGCGTAAGTCCGATGACAGTTCGAGTAGCCAAGGAAAAATAGCGGCGCTTCCACAAATTGAACTCGACCGCTACCAACCGCTACCAACGGTTTACATCGGCGGAAGACCCTTCTTGGCCAGCGCGCCCTCGACGAACAGCAGCCCAAGACCAACGCATTGGAACCGTTCTCGCCAAGAAGTGGGTGATTCAAAACGAGGAGCACACCACTGGTGAAGGTCAAAGTGCCGAAATTCTGCGTCCTATTGACGTGATTCGTTGGACACAGGCTCCAACACCAACAACAGCAGCAGCAACAATTAACATGTATATATATATATATATAAATTTGTGAAGTTCCAGTATCTATAATTTTATTTATTTTTGATTTTTCAGTGTTAAGGGTAGTGTGCTATATATTTTTTTTTTGTTTTCTCTTTCAACAAAAAGAAATATTTTTTTGGTCCGCGTTTTCAGAGAAGCGACGAGTAATTCCGCTTCTGGGATCTTCTTCTGGTGCTGCCGGCAGGACGTCGGATTACTGTAAAAAACCGTGGGTTATTATTTATAAAAAGAAAAAAGAGACAGATACAAAAATAACACAAGTTTTAGATTTAAGATTAGTTTAAATTTCCTTTTTTATTAGTTTTGTAATTTTGAACTTTCTTTTATTTTGTTTTTTTTTTTTTTTTTGGTTTAATTTTAAATTTGGATGTTTTTCTTAGTTTTCAATCTTCTTTTTTTGGTTTAAATTTTAATAAACTGGCACTACATGGGTGTAGATACAATTGTATCTGAACTTTTTTCTGAATGAACATTCGCTATGCTATCCTTGTGCTGATTCACTTTGAGTTTGGTGTGTGATTTCTTGGGAAGGTCGTCTCTTTGCAGGTGGACTATGACTTAACGCGACATTAACAAATGACGACAAATTAATACGACTATGAAACGAAAAAGGATGTGACCGGAAGTTGCCTCATGGGGCTATCACCCGTGGTATCGGTCAGGGTGATAGTGACGGTCGTGTTTCATTACGAGAGGTGGGCAGGTCAATTTTCGCCATAACACCTGGCGTATTTCGGATCTTCATCCAGCGAACTTGCTATGGAGGATCAATTCTGGGTAGTCTTTTGCGTATTAGGGTTTTTAAGCGCAGTTTTATTTTTAGGTATAGGGCTTATTTTTTATTAAGTTTAGTTTAGGTATTTCCCAACTTTTGTCCTTCATAGTGAGCCAAGGTCAACGATCAGTTCATCTTTTCCTCTTTTCATTCTCCTACTATATTCTATTTCTAGTCCCTTAGTCCGTCCGAGTTCAATTTAACGAAGCTTTCTTTTCTCTCGCTTTTCTCTTTTTTGAGTCAGGCATGATATAAAAAGTTTGTTATGCAGGTGGTGCATGGTGGGATGGCAAGAACTGTCCCGTCCGGCAAGCTAAGCCGAGAAACCGCGAGCGTTCAATGAGGTAGTGTATACAAATGGTTTTTGTATGAAAATGCCTTCAAAAAGTGGGCGTGGGTCAAGATGCTATATAGACGAAATTACCATAACCAATGATTTCGCATCAAAAGTGTTTTAAGAAATGTTTAAAGTTTTACCGAAAAAGGGTTTTACTGAAAACGCCACCAAAATTTGGACATGGCAGAAAAATTTGTATAGACAAAATATAGACATTAGGATTGTCTAGATATTTGGTTCAGACACATTTTCAAAATTGCTAACGGTTTGGCCTAAAACTACGTCTTTCCATAAAAGCGGCGTGTCAGTAAGCGAATTTCAAAAAATATATTTATACGATATTACTGATGTTACAAAAATACCGGGTTTGATCGATTTTTTCATTATAAGATCATTCTCCGGTCATTCTCTTATCATTCTCCAGTCATTTTGACAACGACCGAATCTACCATTACAAATGAAAACCTTCCCAGACAATCAAACGGCAAAACCAACTGGGAAGGCTCCAAAAACGATATTGAAAATAATATTCGACTGGGTGTATCTCTTAGATCCTCATTTAAACTCGAGACCAGCGGGTTACTCCTTTATCGATAATGTTCAAAAAGCAGTATGGAATAATACTCCCCTACAACGCAAAATAGAAAGCTATAGTAATATCAAGTACCCATGTTAAATAAAAGGTTTGGGTAGACAAAAAAGAAAAGCTCGAAAAAGGTGGCGCCCAACTCGTGCCCCGCATGATAAATGTTGCTCAATCGGTTGAGTGACATGCTATCAAATTCGATTAAAAGCTTTAAAAAACATGCAGTAAAACTTATCTGCAAAGCCTAACCGCTGGAAAAGAATCAAATTATTAACTTTGCAAAGCAATTAAAGTCATAAAACGGCCAAAAACGCTATGTTACCAATTAGGGTAACTCAAGATGCTCGGGCATAAGGCGATAAGGAAAAAGCAGACTTTTTTGCGGCATATCTTAAGGAAACATTTAAACCATTTGATGGTCCAGGAAACATTGATTTATTCGAGACTACAACCGATCGTGATTTAGTTATTGTTCAATAGCTCAGTGAAAAGTAAAAAAGGCTCGCGTATAATAAATATTATTTTATTATACACAATAAATTAAATTCTAAGTGGACTGTAAAAAAATTGCTCTGGACCGCACGCTGAGCTAAGCTCTGTAGACATCCGCACTGGATGGAATCTGAATCGCAACTCCCATCCGCCCTGGATGAATGCTGAGTTGAAAACTAAAAACGCGTCCGCATTGGATGGAATCTGAATTGCAACTCCATCCGCCCTGGATGAATGCTGAGTTGAAAGTAATAACACGTCCGCACTGGATGGAATCTGAATTGCAACTCCAGCCGCCCTGGATGAATGCTGAGTTGAAAGTAATAACACGTCCGCGCTGGATGAATGCTGAGTTGAAAGTAGGAAAGTGTAGACCGCTCGATGGCCATGCATAACACACACATGGTGTCGTAGTGTTGTTGTTGTCTTCTCGGTTGTCGATGCAGCTGGTGGTCGATGTTTGCAGGTACCGCTGCTCAGACTGTGACAGTATGCTCTGTTGTTGGGTCCGGCCGAGTGTATGCCCTTCATATATCTCGGTACGAAAATTTTGTGTCTGCTCTCGGTACATTGACGGGCGATGAAAAGGGTATGCAAAATGTTTTCTCGCGCCGCTCTAGGTTACCGTTTCTTGGGACCGAGTATGTGCACTTTGTATATCTCGGTCCGAAATCTGTGCCTGGCACTAGGCATGTAATATGTTACAACGCAGTAACGTACAGTACAGCAGGTACTGTTTGCTCTTTTTCTGTGGCATCACACGATAATGCCGTTTATTATCGCGAGCTTATCGTCGCTCCGTATGCCCATGGTTTGTGATGCACTATCATGTGTCTGGGTTCTTGTTTTTTAAACATTCACCCCCCCCCCCCCAATTGAACCATGGTCTTCAATTGGTGACATCGCTCTGCTCCATTGGGATGACCCAAAGTTTCTGGATCGGTCGTACCAGCGTCGAGTGCTCAGTTCCAATTTCCGCGCTTCGCACTAATCCACCCTTGCCCATGTGAATCGCTATGATTTGTCCTAAAAGCCAAAAGGTGAGTGGTCCTGCTTGATGAGTACCAGGTTGCCCACTCCAAGGTTCTCGCGCTCCTGATTCAACTTGAAGCGCTGCTGAAGAGTGTTTATGTACTCCTTGCTCCATCTGGTCCAGAAGTGCTGCTGCATCTGGTAGATCACATTCCATACCCTCAAACTATTCTGTGGTATGGTGTTAAAATCGACAGTGGGTGGTTGCACTATCTGCTCTCCGATGAGGAAGTGGCCCAGTGTCAACGCGCTCAAGTCACCCGGGTCATCTCTCAATGCAATTAGTGGCCTTGAATTTAAGCAGGCCTCGATCAGCACCAGAGCTATAGCCAATGTTTCAAACGTGAAAATTTGTTTGCCCATAATTCTCCGTAAGTGGTGCTTCATCGATTTGACACCAGCTTCCCAGATACCGCCAGAATGTGGTACACCTGGGGCTATGAATTTCCACTCGGTGCCCATCGCACTTATTTGCTCAATCGGTAGCCGCTCTCTCCAGTAGGCTGCGCTTGCCCTAAGCTCTCTGCCTGCACCGACAAAGGTTGTAGCGTTGTCACTCCACAGCACCGAACATTCACCGCGTCGTCCGGTAAACCTTCGGAATGCAGCCAGAAAGGCATCTGTGGTTTGATTGCTTACCAGCTCCAAATGAATTGCTCGAGGTACCATGCACGCAAAAACTGCGATGCACCCCTTCTCGATGATCCGGGATCTACCAGCTCTGGCCTTGATCTGCACCGGTCTGGCATAGTACACACCGCTATGTTTAAAAGCTCTGGCTGGTCCACACGGCGACTACGAAGGTTGCCCATTAGCTGCTCTGCTACCTCCTTTTTCTGACGGAAGCACACCATACATCTCGCAATGGATGACTTCAAGAAGTGCACGCCGAAGTGATGGAATACAGAACCTTTGCCTTACGTATTGCATGCACAGTTGAATTCCGCCGTGCTGTGTCTGCAAATGGGCTTCTCTTAGTAGAAGCTCAGTCAGTCTGCACTTCGATGGTAGGATAATTGGATGGATGGTGTAGCAATCTAAGGTTGATTCGTGCAGACGTCCATACACCCTGAGAACTCCATTCGAACCTAGGAGCGGACTCAAGGTGCTGATGCTGCTCGAATTCTCCACCGCTCGGTTCCTCTCTGTACGCCAAATTTACGATTGGTAGGCTACTCGCTGCGTTGATTTTGCCCAATATTCTAACGCGTCTTTTCGCTCTTCTGCCGTTGTGAAACCACGTGTTGTTCTCTTCGTCGATTTGGAGAATAATCGTCGAAGTTTTATGACGTAGGCAGTTGTTCTGAGCACGCTCTGCGATGTAGTTTTGCGCTCATGTAGACTTTCGTCGTTAATGCTCAGCACAGGTAAAATTGGTCGTCTCATATTCGCTGCAGCAACTACCCTTATAGCTGTGGATGCATGTACCCGCTCTTTAGCCTTTCTTTCTACTCAGCATTCATCCAGTGCAGATGGGTGTTGCAATTCAGATTCCATCCAGTGCGGACGCGTTATTTCTTTCTACTCAGCATTCATCCAGTGCGGATGGGTGTTGCAATTGAGATTCCATCCAGTGCGGACGCGTTATTTCTTTCAACTCAGCATTCATCCAGGGCGGATGGGAGTTGCAATTCAGATTCCATCCAGTGCGGACGCGTTATTCTTGCAACTCAGCATTCATCCAGGGCGGATGGGAGTTGCATTTCAGATTCCATCCAGTGCGGATGTCTACAGAGCTTATCTCAGCGTGCGGTCCAGAGCTATATTTTTGCAGTCCAATCAGAATTTTATTTATTGTTCATAATATAATAATATTTATTATACGCGAGCCTTTTTACTTTTCACTGAGCTATTGAACATTTTGGCTGCACGTTCGGCCAATGATGCTCTGGTTGGGTTAGCCATTGTGGCCCTGGCCACCACAAGGTTGAACTGCCTAGCTGCTCTGCTGGGATTCCACGTGATGCCAAATCCGCTGGATTGTCCCAGAAGTGACTTGTCTCCAAGGACTGCTCCCAGTTTGTTCCTGGATGGAACTCATTCTGTTTTCGACGAAGGTCTTGAGCTCGAAGGGTATTTTTTGATCCAATGAAGCACAACCATTGAATTTGATCAATATGTTATCGGCACTTTTTGTAGCTCTGATGCACTCACCACCTGGGCCATTAATCTGTCAAGTCGATCGGCCCCGCACAGCTCTAGCCTTGGGATGGAGATTGTTTTGAGTGGCGCTACTCTTGTTTTCGATGCGACTAAAGCACATCTTGTTGTTCCATCGGCATATGTGGAACGCAGGTAGATGACCGCTGCATATGCTCTCGCGGATGCGTCCGCAAATCTGTGTAGCTGCAAACCGGATCGGCGCTCAAATCCTAACCATCTTAGCACTCTGATGGATGTTAGGTGTGTCAATTTCTCGTGGAATCTCCATGCGGGTACGAGGTCTGCAGACATGTTCTCGTCCCATACTTAGGTTCCCTCGTCTCTTGATGGACCTTGAACAGGATTTCGTGAATGACTGAGTCCCAGCCTAGGCCCAGTATTGAAGCCTCATGCTCATTGAGGAAGATCAGCTCGGTTTGCCTATCTTCGAGGTTGCACAGCTCTGAAATAACTCGTCTGCTTGATGACATGAATCTGCCATGTTCAAAGCCACACGCTGCAAGTGATGTCACTATTTTCTGAGCCAATGAGATGGCTTGCTCTTCGATCTCTGCACCAGTAAGTATATCGTCGACATAAAAGTTGATAGTGATAGCTTGGTATGCTTTCGGATGAGTCTGTCGGTTGTCGGAAGCGCACTGCTGCATTGCTCTGACTACATTAAAGCCGCTCGATGTCATGCCATATGTCACCACAGTCAGCCAGAAGATTCGTTGAAGATCCCATTGCCCCGGATCTATTCTTACTTGGCGGAACATCTTCTTGACGTCCGCAGTAACCGGCACCTTGAAGCATCTGAAGCGCGTGATGATGTCCGCCAGGTCATTTTTAAGTTTCTGGCCCGGAAACTGCACATCGTTTAACGATATGCCGCTGTCACTTTTGCACGAGGTGTCAAACACGACACGGAACTTTTTCGTCACGCAATGGTGTGGTATGTGGTACACAGGCCCTTCTATGATCTGCGCTTCTGTAACCGGAGTCATATGCCCCAACTGCCATGACTTGCTCATGAATTTGACATATTTCGCTCTGATCTCTCGATTAGCTTGCAATCTCCTTTCCAGATGAAGAAATCTCTGCAACGCTGCAGCTCTGGAGCTGCCCAAGCTCTGAACACGGGAACTCACAGGTATGTGCAAACATACCTCCCTGTTACACACTCGTGACGATTTTTTTTTGTTAATGTCAATAGCTCTCTGCCGTAAGACTGCACTCTCCGCAGCAATTCAGGTCGACCCTTCGGGAATAGCTAAGAACGCGTGCAGAATCGAGATTTTGCACAATAATATCTCACTATTGTACAATATTTATGTTGCGCGCACTGCACAAAAACACAATACCCGCACACTGGGACTAAGCTCCGTTCACGCAACACGATGATCACTCACAGCACAAAAAAGGCACAAATATTCGCACTGAATTTATTTGCTGCACATACGCACATATGCACAATTCACAATTTTTTGTTCTGCCGTTATGCTCGCAAAAAATCTCTATTCATAGAACACCGCACTGGTTCGATCACTATCCGGCTCGAAGGACCAAAATGTTCACTAGCTCAGTGAAAAGTAAAAAAGGCTCGCGTTTAATGAATATTATTTTATTATACACAATAAATTAAATTCTAAGTGGACTGTAAAAAAATTGCTCTGGACCGCACGCTGAGCTAAGCTCTGTAGACATCCGCACTGGATGGCATCTGAATCGCAACTCCCAACCGCCCTAGATGAATGCTGAGTTGAAAAGTAATAAAACGTCCGCACTGGATGGAATCTGAATTGCAACTCCCATCCGCCCTAGATGAATGCTGAGTCGAAAGTAATAACACGTCCGCACTGGATGGAATCTGAATTGCAACTCCCATGCGCCCTGGATGAATGCTGAGTTGAAAGTAATAACACGTCCGCACTGCAACTCCCATCCGCCCTGGATGATTGCTGAGTTGAAAGTAGGAAAGTGTAGACCGCTCGATGGCCATGCATAACACACACATGGTGTCGTAGTGTTGTTGTTGTCTTCTCGGTCGTCGATGCAGCTGGTGGTCGATGTTTGTTTTTTTTCGGTCCCAGGTACCGCTACTCAGACTGTGACACTATACTTTGTTGTTGGGTCCGGCCGAGTGTATGCCCTTCATATATCTCGGTCCGAAAATTGTGTGTTTGCTCTGGGTAAATTGACGGGCGATGAAAAGGGTATGCAAAATGTTTTCTCGCGCCGCTCTAGGTTACCGTTTCTTGGGACCGAGTATGTGCACTTTGTATATCTCGGTCCGAAATCTGTGCCTGGCACTAGGCATGTAATATGTTACAACGCAGTAACGTACAGTACAGTAGGTACTGTTTGCTCTTTTTCTGTGGCATCACACGATAACACTTATCGTTGCTCCGTATGCCTATGGTTTCTGATGCACTATCACGTGTCTGGGTTCTTGTTTTTTAAACAGTTATATATGCAAGTATTGCCGAGCTTAAACGGGAAATACAGAAATTATAGCCTAAAGCCTCCTGAAATTAGGCCAAAACCCGGAGCTATGACCTAATTACAGGAGAACTTCTTAAAATGTTGCCTCGAAAAGCAATAACTAAATTCCTGTACATTGTATATGCAGCAATTAGATTAGAATACATACCAAGACAGTGGAAGGTCGCGGAAGTGATTATGGTTCTCAAACGAAAAAAATCACCAAATGAAATAAAATCTTACAGACCTATTTCACTTCTTCCAATAATTTCAAAAGTTTTTGAATGGATTTTACTCGGTCGCTTACACCCCGTTATTGATCAGAAATACCTTTTACCTGACGATCAATTTGGGTTTAGAAGTAAACATTCGACTGTGGACCAAGTTCATCGAATTACTGATGTAATTGAGAAAGCTTTCGAAGAAAAGAAAATTTGCTCAGCCGTATTTCTTGACGTGTTGCAAGCTTTTGATAAAGTTTGGCATAGAGGCCTTCAATACAAACTAAGAGAAGTTCTGCCGGAAAAATTATATGAAATCCTCGTGTCATATCTTGGGCATAGGCTCTTCCTTGGCCCACTCATGTACCTCCTATTTACATGTGATATCCCGCAAACAAACGATACAAACTTCGTATCCAGCTTTTTTTTTTGTCATAATTCTAGGCCATTTGTTTTGTGTGCTTTTAGGCATGTTATTACTGGTACCTGCCATATAAAAATCATACATAACCTCAATTTGCTCAAAAACGGCACTAACGATTTTGATTAAACTTCTTATATGCTATAAGCATATAAGTGTCAACAAAGCTGCATACCCAGTGTTTTGAGAAAGGCCTTATAACGCATTTTTTTCATTTAGGCCATATAAAGGAAATCGTCTATTTCTCGCAAACTATTTTGCCAAATTGAATGAAATTTAATTAGTATACTACTATTACAGTTTTCATGAGTTCCACATAATTGATTTTGGACCAATTATCCCCAAACGCAACTTTCAGTTTTGGCCAATCACGGAAAATCATTATTATTCACATGAATACGTTCGTATAATCTCATTTCGACATCATTTATACCATTCTAGCATCATTAATTGAAATAAATATATTTTGGCCAAATTGTTAAAAACTTCAAATTGACTCGCTGTGAAAGAGAAAGATGCGTGCGACCCAGTCGTGCACCCATAACTCGTCACGCTTGTTCTCCTTCGTCGATAATCAACATTTCATCATTATAACTAAATCTATATTTAACAAACCCGTTCAGCTACTGGGGTACGCAGACAAAATCGACAACAATGGTCGCTCCCATCACGTCTTTGTAGAAGCATTTACGGCCACTGAGAAAGAACCGAAACGCGTTGGACAAGTAGTTACCGATGGCAAGACAATGTGTATAAATAAAAAAAAGGACTGATGATGCACAACAACTGTATATAATTGGCAGTTTCGAAAGAAAAATGCATCGTAAACAGCTGATGTTGACAAATATAAAAAAGTAAAATCCGAGGGTCGGCTTACATCAATATGTGGTGGGATCACATTACAATGTCGAAGGTTAATATTAAAAAAAAAAAAACGTTATGAAATTCGTTAATTTGAAACACATTAGTATTAATTTATATTATTTGATATTGAATTGGTTCAAAATAATTGACATTGTTCGGGAATAAATGCTGGTACAATTTAAAGTAATGAGTGATATAGAAAGTATTTTGATAATATTTTAATATATAATTTAAAACATTTACAGCCGTATTTATAGAGAAATTTTAATGATTGCTTAATCTAAAAAATCTCTAAGTATATTTTAAGTGGTAAATCGGTGTATATATCTGTATATATCTATCGGTCTATGTATCTCCAATGAAGAATAGTTGATCGTTTATTCCTTCTTCTTCTGATAATCTTATGAATTTTAAGCTCTATTTTACATTTTAATTTTTTTCTTAGTTGTGGGGAATTTTGATCCCATTATCCATATTTGCTGTTAAATTTAAAAAAAAACAACAACAAAATGAGTACATGTATGTTTATGCATATTGTCTTTCTTTATTAATGAACATATCTTCTATTTACTGCACACCGCGATACAAGAGTAAGAAAATTGACTTCGAAAACTTGCTTAATTCCGTTGGACAGCGTTTTGTCATCGTAGGGGACTATAAGGCAAACCATACATTCTGGGGATCTAGATGCATATCACAGTAGGATGCTTAACGATGTTGGTAGAAATTACGATACCGAATTTTTTTCTACGGAAAAACAACTTACTGTCTACTGATATTACTGATGCTACAAAAATACCGGGTTTGATCGATTTTTTTCAATATAAGAGGTATGCCGTCCAATCGAATAAAAGTTGAGGAATGCTTTAAGCTTTGCTCTGATCATTCTCAGGTCATTTTAACAACGAGCGAATCTACCATTAGAAATGAAAACCCACCCAGACAAACAAACGGAAAAACCAACTGGAAAGGCTCCAAAAACGATATTGAAAATGATATTCTCTTAGATCCCCATTAAAACTCGAAGTCGCGGTTGACTCCTTTATCGATACTGTTCAAAAAGCAGTATTGAATAATACTCCCCTACAACGCAAAACAGAAAGCTTTAGCAATATCAAGTACCCATTGGAAATAAACGGTTTGGTTAGACAAAAAAGAAAAGCTCGAAAAAGGTGGCGCCCAACTCGTGCCCCGCAATATAAATATTGCTCAATCGATTGAGTGACATGCTTATCCAATTCGATTAAAAACTTTAAAAAAACATGCAGTAGAACTTATCTGCAAAGTCTAAGCGCTGGAAAAGAATCGAATTATTCACCTCGCAAAACAATTAAAGTCATAAAACGCCCAAAAAACGCTATGTTACCAATTAATTTAACACAAGATGCTCGGGCAAAAAGCGATAAGGAGAAAGCAGTTGTTTTTGCCGCACATCTTGAGGAAAAATTTAAACCATTTGATGATCCAGAAAACATTCATTTATTCGAGACTGCAACCGATAGTTATCTGGTTAGATATGCAAGTATTGCCGAGCTTAAGCCAGAAATACAGAAATTAAAGCCTAAAGCCTCCTGTAATTAGGTCATAAGCCGGAGCTATGACCTAATTACAGGAGAACTTCTTAAAATGTTGCCTCGAAAAGCATTAACTAAACTCCTGTACATTGTAAGTGCAGCGATTAGATTAGAATACATACCAAGACAGTGGAAGTTCGCGGAGTTGATTATGGTTCTCAAACCAGGAAAATCACCGAATGAAATAAAATCTTACAGACCTATTTCACTTCTTAAAATAATTTCAAAAGTTTTTGAAAGGATTTTAATCGGTCGCTTACACCCCGTTATTGATCAGAAACGCCTTTTATCTGACCATCAATTTGGGTTTAGAAGTTAACATTCGCCTATGGACCAAGTTCATCGAATTACTGATGTAATTGAGAAAGCTTTCGAAGAAAAGAAAATTTGCTCAGCCGTATTTCTTGACGTGTCGCAAGCTTTTGACAAAGTTTGGCATAAAGGCCTTCAATACAAACTAAGAGAAGTTCTGCCTGAAAAATTATATAAAATCCTCGTGTCATATCTTGAGCATAGACTCTTCCGTGTGAAACGTGGAAACGAATATTCGGAGTTCAAGGAAATATTGGCAGGGAGTACTCCAAGGAAACGTCCTTGCCCACTCATGTACCTCCTATTTACACGTGATATCCCGCAAATAAACGATACAAACTTCGTATCCAGCGGTTTTTTTTTGTCATAATTCTTGGCCATTGCTTTGTTTGCTTTAAGTAATGTTATTACTGGTACCTGTCATATAAAAAATCATACATAACCTCAATTTGCTCAAAAACGGCACTAACGATTTTGATTAAACTTCTTATATGCTATAAGCATATAAGTGTCAACAAAGCTGCATACCCAGTGTTTTGAGAAAGGCCTTATAAACGCATTTATCATTTAGGCCATATAAAGGAAATTGTCAATTTCTCGCAAACTATTTTGCCAAATTGAATGAAATTTAATTTGTATGCTACTATTACAGTTTTCATGAGTTCCACATAATTGGTTTTGGCCCAATTATCCCCGAAAAGCAACTTTCAGTTTTGGCCAATCATGAAAATTATTATTATTCACATGAATACGTTCGTATACTCTCATTACGACATCATTTATACCATTCTAGCATCATTAATCGAAATAAATATATTTTGGCCAAATTGTTAAAGACTTCAAATAACTCGCTGTGAAAGAGAAAGTTACGTACAACCCAGTCGTGCACCCACCACTTGTTACGCTTGTTCTCCTTCGACGATAATCAACATTTCATCATTCCAACTAAATCTATCTTTAACAAATCCGTTCAGCTACTGGGGTACGCAGATAAAATCGACAACAATGATCGCTCCCATCATGTCCTTGTAGAAGCATTTACGGCACTGAGAAAGAACCGAACGCAAGTAGTTACCGATGGCAAGGACAATGTGTATGATACAAAAAAAAAGTACTGATGATGCACAACAAACAGTACATAATTGCCAGTTTCGAAAGAAAAATTCATCGTCATTTTTTTGGTCCCGTAGGATCAGCAGGATATAGCTAAATTTTAGACACAAGTAGACAAGGTTTTGCTGGAGCACCAAAGAGACC